>CM074519.1:38892648-39536955 GCA_037379345.1 Perna viridis | reverse complement strand
ATTCCAGTATTTGCCATACAAAATAATTCTAATTTAACTTTAATTATAACAAATTACAATGTACTATGTTTTTAGACCTTCAGTTTAAAATTGTAATGAGCCAAAAGAGCCAGCAGCAATCTGAGAAGAGAAGCGCTAGCACAAATAGTCACAAAAGTCGTAAGGAAGAGTCTCGTTCTCGAGGGGGTGCTGGTGGTATGGATAAAGGTAAAAAGTCTTTTTATTTCCTTTACATTATTTTAATTATACCACAATAATTTTTACCGTTATTCTTTAACTTTTTTTCTCTAATTTATATTGTTTAACTTTCTAATCTTTATTAAGAGGCTAGGCAAAGTAAATTCTTCCTTTAACCATATAGTAGCATTTACTTAAAGAACTCTGGGTCCAGTGGTTAAAAGAAGGAGTATTTTTCCTCTTAAGATTTAAGACTTTGCAAATCAAGCTTAACTTTTCAACAAATGGTGTGTGGAGTGTTTGATGTGACTACAGTAACCCTACCATTTCCCTGTTGGAAGACTTTATTTTGTCAAGCCTTGTATAATATTTTGCATGTTTTATATCTAATACTAAGACAGTACTCATTAAACGAAAAGTTCTTTTATCAATAACATGAAAAAAAAAAGCTTCACATTCCACTGGAGCAGGTTATTATCTCCCTTGAAATGAATAAATATCTTTGATATATTTTCCTGTGTGAAATATAACATACAGTTTACATTGTACAACAGTTTGTTGATTGAAGTTTGTAATATTGGTTACTTACAATGTGTTTTTAATGTTTCTCTGTTAGTATTAAAGTTTTTACACTGTTTTATTTAATATTTTATTCTAACTGGTGTTTCTAACTTTCCTCTTAAATCTTTCCACAAGTCCTGAAAGTAAATTCCTTGATATACATATATACTGTGTTACCAAATTTTTATTTGTATTATGAAGAATTGAAGAAATTATTCGTACCCACAAAATGTTTCTATTAAAAGAAAATAGAAAACGAATAGCAAACCTCTTACAAGTATTTTTTAAATATTTTTTATGGTTTGTCAGAGAGGGAAATAGGATTTGTAATGAAACATTTGTTTACATCAGTAATTGAATAGAATATACAGAAAAAATCTGATAAGATGTCCCTACGTAACTGCAATTTTGATATTTGGGATCTGAATTTGCCATCAAATGTCGTTTTTTAAAGAATGGAAGTTTGTGGAAAGATTGTGTTCTACCTGTTGTGATTTTATTTTATATCTACTAATTGTTTGATTTTCAGAATATTCTTCAAACTCTTTGATCTCACAAACTATAGAAATAACTAGCTCAGCTGGAAGATCTCGTGGTAAGATACAACACAGCGAAATAATGGCTACTTCATTCATGTCCTTTAATTATGTTCATTTTTTATTTAAAATTTCTCCTATTCATATTAGTACAATTGAATCTTAATTTTTTTTTAAGAATTAACCATACAATTAACACAACATTTGAACAGATTTAGTTGTGTTACTGTTTCATTGCATTGCAAGCTATTACACCAAATAGCATTCACTGTTTTTTTAATTGTATGACTGAAACACTTTTTAAATACTAGACAGTTTGTGCCTATTTTTAAAAATCATGCAATTTGTTTCATGTTTTCAGAAGAAAGAATAGATGAGCTGAAGATAATATTTCTAGAAGAAGAAATAAAAGAATTAAAGATAGCTTTACGTGAAGCTAGGAATAGAAATACTTATCTTACTAATCTGTTAGAACAAGCTGAAGATATTAAAAAGAAACAGTAAGTCACATGCTACCATTCATTCAAAGCTGTTCATGTATAGAAAAAAGCAGCAAGTCACAAGCTTCCATTTAAGTTCTGCAATATATGTAAAAAGTAATTCACTGGTTACCATGTAACTATTGCTATAAAATGTATATTAAACACCAATTTGAAAAAAGACACATATAAGCTGTTGCTTTAGCTTGTAAGTTATGTTCTCAATTTATTTTTATACATCACTCTGATGCATAGTTATCAGAATTCACACCCAAACTTATGGTGAAGAAATAGTGAAGCATCAAATTTTTATCATATTTATGCATAAACTGATTTTTTATGTAGTAGATAATATTTTAGTCAATCAAATTAAAACTAGCACTTGAATGAGGGTACAAAGTGGACAGATAGTTTTAATTAGATTGTATTGTAGTCTACCCTATGTTTTGAATGGATTTACGGATCTTGTCACATAAAAATCACAGTGTCATGTGACAATAATAACAAGCCCTTACGGCTTTTTAACAGGAAGAAATAAGTAACAAAATAACAATGTATAAGTAAATTTAATGACTATATCTTTGTTACAGTAGTTATAAATCTACTTAATGCTTGCACTTCCATGCAATAATTCCACCAGCTCTATTCACAATATCATGAATATGTCAGAGGAGCTGATGTAACAGCTAAAGGGGCTAACTTTAAGTGGACGATGTCACATGTTGTTTCGTTTTTTATATAATGATATACATATGTATTTTAGGTCACAAAAGATAGAGACATTACAGTACCAAGTCACTCAGGGTGGAGGTCCATTAGCAGAGCAGCTGTCATCAGGGAATATAACTCTATTTAATAATCCTCAACGACCTCCAACCTTATCTGAGTGTGAAGCTGTTATCAGACACCTTCAGCATGTGAATGAACAACAGAAACATGAGGTAGGAGACAGATTACTGAGCTTTTGATTTATGAAGAAATGATTCACTGAGACCCCAATTTATCATTGGTTTTAAACAATGGATTCCACTTGATCACATACCTGTCATTTGCATAGAAACTCAAAGAACAAAAACATTTTCTATTTTATCCATGTGAAAAATTTCTCAGATTAGCACAAGATAGGACAAAAAATTAGAAAGTTCCTTTTAAATGCATAAATATTTTTCAAAATTTAAGTACAATTTACCTAAATGGGTTAAACAATACATTGTATTGTGAAATACCTCAGTTTTGAAAAGAAGTGTGTTTTTACAACAATATTTTCTGTTGGTTTTGACTAGACACTATGGCAGGAATCTAATTTTACATGATAAAAGAATTTTTCCACTTAACCATTGAAAATATTAGGTATTTTCTTTTGAAGTGATGATTTCTGTTAATTGCATGTGTTTTTCTAACAAATAGGCTATGCAATTAAAAGGAATCCACTGTATTATTGAGGCAGTTCCTTCATTTCCCATGCAAGTCTTAGATTTTGCTTTGCTACATCATGGAAGTTGATTATTCATCCCAAGAAATCTTATACATTTACAACTATAATTACCCAAGATATTTTTTCCACATGCCTTGGTTTGATTTTGAATTTGTAAAAAGTGTTTAAGAAGTCTTCATACCTTCTGCCATAAGATTAAATCTCACGTTCAACTACATGTAGCATTTTTTTTACATACAATCTAAGAAATTTCACACTACAGTTTAGCATGCATCTAACTATGGACCTAATCTAGACATAGATAACAAAGGGAATAGTAAATTCTGTTTGAAAAACAATCATTTTGACATTTTTGTCAATGTAATCCAATACAAAAATCTTCTTGTTGAAGATGACAAATTTGATAAGTGAGGTTAAACAAGGAAATGTTTTTGCCCATTTCAACCTCTAGATAAGGCCCTGATCTAGTTTGACACCATCTCATTATTTGTATCAAATGTTCCAAGGTGACAACTTTCAGGTGTTGACTCTTTAGGTCTTTATTATAATTTCAGCTTGACTCATTGAAGTCTGACTTGCGAGATGTACTGTACTCCCACAAATGGACTCCGGATGCCTATCTCCTTGCCAAGGCATACATTGCTGAAGATGATGCCAAAGAACAAGAGAAAGCCCTGCCTAAAATTGGTCTCAAAAATCCATCAAGAAAATTGTAAGTTGAAATTTCATTCATTAATTAACTTTTCTGCTTTAGAAAATTTTTTTGAAGTTAGTAGTTTGGAAGTTACAGATTAACACTTTGTTTTGACGTTCCATACGTTGTTGGTGTCACATTCGACTGAACCGGGCTGGTTACGAAAACTTGAATGTTGCTATTAGAATGTGGAGTTATCAAATGCAATATAGATATTAAAATGATTGAAAATGGTTGTTGTTTTAGGATTATAATCATATATCCTTAAAAGATGCCATTAATTGCAGAGGGAAAACACTATTCGATCACAAGAACGTCCATTTTCATATGTGGACGGGTAACATTAAGAAATGCTTGCTTCCCATTTCAGCAATATATCTAAGTTGTTTCTTGGCGTATTTTGATAAAACAAACTTTTTTGGGAAGAGCAGTTTGTGCTGCAGACAATGTCATATTTTTCATGACGTAATGATAATATCAAAGCGTATTACAATATCACCAATGTCTCCCCTTTGATGTGGACATTGTAAAAATGGAAAGAAATTGATTTGAAGACAAAATGCTAGACATTTCTTTTTAAAGTTATGCAAATAGCTTTTTTTAATTGGGACTTCTATTAAGAATAATGACAATTTATTACATAACCACAATGAAAATATATATAAAATATTCAATCAGTCTTTTGGTTAATAGCCTTTTTGTCCTTATTTCAATCATGTCACACAAATCTTAATTTTTTCGATGTTGGCAATTGACAAATTCTTGCTTACCATTGTAAAATATAACAATGAATAGTATTTTTACCAAAGTATATTCACGCTTAAAGGACTGTATAAATATTCAGAATATCATGTTAATTCTAAAAATGAGTTTTATTGTCTAATACTAGATAAATACACACGTATGTTGTGATGTCACATTGTCTTTTTTCCGATGTTTTCTACACATTGCATGCTACCCCGTCTTTATCAAAAGCTTTTTTCGTTAGCTTTGAGTGAACTAATAACTATGAAATTTTGAGTTTTACATGTATATATGCTGCAGGTAGTATATCCTAAAAATAATGGTACTTGGTTGAACATATATCTAAGCGCAGCATTTTGTCTGTGTCTAACCAAAATGTCACAACATCTAAAATTTGTATATTTTATTTATTCACGTGTACACCATGCGAAATTCGAAGGAATTGTTCAAAAAGGCAAATGGTGTTGAGTCGATTTCTTCATATACTTAAAAATGTATTCATCCTTCTCTATGGTTTTATTATTTCATATTTCCTTTGGCTTAACAAATGGGTTATATATATAATGTAAAACCCTGTGTAACAAAAATGTCACAAAGCACATTTTTGAGGTTACCAAAGTAACGTTCTGTTTTGCGACATAAAAACTCTATAAAGGTCAAACTTAAAAACAATAAAAAGTATTGAAAAGTTATGACATACTAGATTGAATTAATACAACTGTGGATGTAATGAATTGAAAAAAAAAGGTTTTAGCAAATCTGATAAAATAATGAAAGAAATGTTGAAAAGAAAACAGGAAGAAGAAAGCCCCTCCCCCTCCCCCTACCTTGCGCGCACTCCTGTCTGTTTATATGCAATGATGCCCTGGTGAATTCGGGATTCAGCGTGTCTGTATCGAAGTATTTTAAAATATGTAGACACACGCTTGCACATTCGCTAGTGAAATATTGTAAAATCAACATATTCCATGTCTTAATGACCTCTTGACAATTATTTCAGCTGTAAGATATAATAAGCTGTACATATATTGCAAAAATGTTTTTTTTTTTTGTTTTTTTTTTTTCAAATCCGACCAAAAACAAAAAAAAAAAGATTTATTCTGGTGTGGCCTTTTTGACCCCCTGAATTAAAACCGGAAATTTCGCTCTCAAATTTTCTCAAAGAGGGAGCTTTGCCAAAGGCCACATGAGCTATTGCCATCACTTGGCATCCATCATTGTCGTCCGTCATCATCGTTGACAATTATGCAAAACTCTTCTCCTCTGAAACTACTTGACTGATTAGAACCAAACTTAGTATAAATTTTGGTATACCTTGGAATATCCTGATTAGAACTGATGTGGGGATTTTTGATTCGTTGAAAAACATAGCCACCATTACTAAAAATAGAACATAGAGGTCAGACAGTAGTTTTTCACATATATCTCCAAAACCATTAGGTTAAGCTAAATTCTGACAGAGTAAAAGTCTTCAGCATGATGAGATTTATCTCTGGTCACATTTTGGTTTTAATCTGTCAAGCCATCTTAGAGTTATTGCCCTTTTTCAACGGTTTTTGCTATTTTTAAAAATCTTCTCCTCTGACACTACTTGACCAATTGAGACCAAACTTGTTATGAATGTTCCTTGGGGTATCCTGCATAGAACTGACGTGGGGATTTTTGATTCATCGAAAAACATGGCCACTGTTATTAAAAATAGAACCTAGAGGTCAGACAGCAGGTTTTTGCATATATCTCCTAAACATTAGGTTTAGCTAAATTCTGACACTGGTAAAATTGTTTAGCATGATGAGGTCTAATTCTTTTCAAATTTTGGTTTTTATCCGTTAAGCCATGTTGGAGTTATTGCCCTTTTTCAAAGATTTTTGCTATTTTTAATGTTATTTCTTTCAAAAATCTTCTCCTCTGATACTACTTAACCAACTAAAACCAAACTTTGTATGAATGTTTCATGGGGTATCCTGCATAGAACTGATGTGGGGATTTTTGACCCATCAAAAAACATGGCAGCCATTTCTAAAAATAGAACATAGCGGTTAGATAGTAGTTTGTCACATATATCTCCAAAACTGTTTAGCCAGCACTCCACAGTTTAGTTTAGTTTCGCACTTTTGGCTAGGATGAAAAATGACATAAATGGAAACCGGTGGTTGCTAAAGTGATTAAAAATGAAGAATCTATTGTTGATAAAACATTTTCTGAAAAAAGGGGACTTTTAAAAGTATTTTGCAATTTTTTATATATTTTCAATGTTGAATGGGCTTTTTTTCAATGACAATTTGACTTCATTGTGAAAGTGAAAGTAAGTCAATTTTTTACCATGCTAAATTTAATAAGTGGATTACAAAGTGAAATAGCTCAAAATCTAACAGGCGATGCTCATATGAGGAAGGGGTTTTTGAAGTGAAAAGTTTGAACAGTTTCAGGGATTGAAATAAAAATTTCAGATATTTTGCGGGAAATTTGATATTTTTAAACCTGATTTTATGAACTGGTTTCTATGGTAACCCTATATGCTGTGGGTAATTTTTTTCCAGAAAATTTTTACTGCATCCTGAAGGCCTTGGCTTGAGCTATTTCTAGATGTATAGATTTACAGATGCTTGACAATTTTTTAAAGTGATAAATATTACAAAGCATCAGATTACAAGACTAAAATTAGGCAGTTCTGCAATACTGTGGAGTGCTGGCTTAGGTTTAGCCAAATTCTTTCAATAGCTGAAATGATCCTTATTATTAGGACTACAAAAGTCTTCAGAGATAAAACTTGTCAGATGACTCCTTGTAAGAGTTATTGCCCTTGAAAGGGGAAAAATGACTTTATTTAACTGTTTTCAGTCAATATCTTGAAAACTATGATAAATTAAAAGAAACTTTCAATTGTTGAAATGATCCTTATGATAAGCCCTACCAAAGACTTCTTGAGTCAAAATTGTTGGACAACTTCTTGTTAAATTTATTGCCTTTGAAAGGCAAAATTCAACCAGGTGGGTGATTCAGGCTCCTGGGAGCCTCTTGTTTGCTTGTAGGTTTGTTGGCTTTCTGTTTTAGTGAGGGTGTTTTACTTTTTCTTAGCGCATCACGAAATATGTTTTCATAATTTTTAACATTTTTCTCATAGGATAAAATTTTCTTTTCAATTTTAAATGAATGATGCCAAACTATTTACCATATCAAGATGTAATCTGATCATTCTAATTGACGAAAATGTATGAAAAAAATAATATTGAGTCGGATAATTAAATAATAAGACATGCCGTGTGTGTTATTTTATGTAAAAAATTAAATAAGCACACTTCTTTTTACAAGTAACAATTATAGAACGATGTACATCGCAATACAAAAAAAAAGACGTCGAAATTTGCAGATTTCGACGTAACAAATATGACACCAACACCGTACCCTACGTCCTTGAGCTTGAATATATTTTTCAGTAATGTTAAAAACTGGATATTGGTACCCATTCAACAACTATACCATTAAGTTACATAAACTGAAAATTGTAGAGGGTACTAAATAACCCAAAGATCAAATACTGGTCAGATGGAAAAGCACCGGTACTTTGGATTTAGGGACTGCCCCCAACACAGTATTGCCCAGATGTACCAAGCTTACTTAGTAAGATATACTTCATATTTTCAGACCTGATATAGCCTACATAAATCATGACACAGTTGTCCTTCCTGCTCTGAAACAGACTGTTGGAAACAAAGCTGCAGAGAGAAGGAAGAGAACTCAGATTTTACAAAAAGCTCGCTTACGGAAGGAAGTTTTACCATGATTACCTGTGATATGTTTGTGTGATAGTGTTGTGAATGACTTGCTTGTTGTCCATTTTTTCATTCTAATGCTTGTTAAATTGCTTACTTTGTCCATATGGATTAAGATGCTTACTTGTGTAGTATTGTTCGTTATTTATTTTTGTAATGTGGTTTGTACCTGGTAAATATGGCGGTACTGTAAAAAAAACCATTAAGTTGATTTTTTTCAAACTTGTAGAAAATGGACCTTTGTCAAACTCATAGAAAACAGAAATTTGAACTTTTGTTTCTTTCAAGTGTTAAATAGGTAATTTTAGACTTCAGACGCTTGCTTCGTTCTTCATACCTGTAGATGAAATAAAAAATATCTGTTTTACTTGGTTAGTACAAAATTTCACAACATTTAGTTATCAACACAAGTCAAAAGATATGTGTTTATTTGTTTGTACCCTAGAATTATATTCTTTGACATGTGGAAAGTGCTTTTCTTATATTCGGTACAGTAGATGTATACTCTGTAGATGCTACCAGGTTATATATGTAAGTTTTAATGAATTGGTATTTATGAAAATCTGTTTATCCCCCCACCTTTTTACAGTTTATCATGTCATCTATGTTACTAAAATGGAATGATACATGTACTTTATTCAATAAAGTAAAAATTCATTATCCATAGATGATCCGAATTGTGAACATATTCATTTGTAATTATGGTTAGGTCTGGGTCTTTTCATCTCTTGAAAAAAAAAAAAATTCCACTATGTAAACTATAAACTTCATATTGACAGTTAGATTTGATATTCAGATCTTCTTCATTAGTCAATGTTTAGATATGTGTGTTGTCATCTTGTCTGTTACGTACCACAATAGCAAGTGCTCAGGTCAAATGACCTTTGACCCTGCATTTATTGTAAATATGTGCAAGTACTCTGGTAGGATATACCAGATTTATGCATTTGATTTCACACCATCTGTTACACCAAGTTTTGTTTCAGTTACTTCACATTTGCTCATTGTGTTCTTTAATGGTGAAGTCTGTAAACTGTAAAGTGTGCATGTGTTTCTTAGAACATATTTCTTATCTTTCTTTTTATTTCTGGTGCTTAATGTTTTTTTCATTGGCATTACTTTATATGCCAAGACTAGGGCTACTTTCATTTAGATAACAGGTGAATTTATGGAAAGAAAATCATTCTATTCCAATAGGGTGAAACCAGTCTGAAAGGAACATCCCAGAGTTCAAATAGTTTTCTCCACAAATTTAATATTTTCTCTTTTGAAAAGGAACTTTTGTGTTGCCTGTTTGTTCACCTTGATAGTAAGCAATGGTTTAATTCCAGTTTTCTTAATTTTTTTTATTTAGTTCTGTATTAGATGTTGTCATGGTAATATAGTTGGAAGAAATCGTTAATTTTTTTGTTACACATTGTTACAATGACAACATAGCCAAAATATTTATTATTTATATAAGAAGTACATAGTTTAAACATTAAGACATCATTATGGTTATTTTATGTCAAAGTCAGTCAGTGAATATACCTTCGACCTTACCCAGTTGTGAATTTGTTGTTTTAATTCAATTTTGTTCCTAATATTTTATCTTCATACATTCCACCCTAGGGATTGTGATAGCTTAATGTAATAAAGGACTTTGTTTTATTGAACAAAAACTGTTTACTTGTAAACTGGAAGGTATATTTCTTTCAAACCAATGTTTATTTTATTATGAATAAATGAATCCAACATATAAATTATTTTATTTTATATCCTTGAGTATCATAGCATAAATACATGTGCTTCAAAATATTATATCCACAATTGTCAGTTACATTTCGGTTGGAAGATATTTATTAATATAAATTTTATGGTCCAAATTCAAAAATCTTCATATACAGATTCTAGAGCCCAAAGTTGAATAACATCAAACCCCAAGTATTCATTGATGTAATAGTAACCTTTTTTTTCATTCTGGTAGAATGAAGTTTTTACAAATGTGTGCAGAAAAAATATTAATCATACATGTACCGTGGTATATAAAATTTAACATATCATACAGTACATGTAAATAAGGCCATAAATGATAATTCCTAACTAGTCAAGGGCACAACAGACCAAATCAATTCTACCTTCTTATTGTTGTAAGGAACCTTGTCAAACAATTTCATCATGTTCATAGATTTTGTTTTGCAAGTTATAGCAAGAGTACCAGTGTCTTTGTATTATAGAGACATTCCAATACCATTATGTGCTCACAATTTTATATATCAGCCGCATAAAAAGTGAATGCTCGAAATATAAAGTTAATGTACAAGAACAAAAACAGATTTGAACTATGAAATGGTAACAAAAAGTGCCGATATCTTTCATCCAGGTGGGATTGTTGTCTCTTTGACATCACCTTTTATACATTTCTGTTACTGGCTTGGTAAGGTAGCAACAACTCCCAACATTAAAGTCATTTAACAGACCAGAGATCAAAACCATACCATTACTGTAAAGGATAAGCAATAAGCTTTAATGTTCTCTGTTAAGCAAAATCTTCTAAAGGTGGATTTAAATTTTTATTTTTCATACTGGACTTATCTGTGAAAAAGGTATGGTCCCAAAATAACTTGAAAGGCCTATTTTATGTTCCACTAGCTGCATTTCACCAGTGTGTTCTTTTAGTGTTGCCTGTGTATTTTTTTTTTTCATAAAAAAGAAGCAAAATACAAAAATCAAATGTTTCTTAAGTTTATTTCTTTCCACTTGCTTCACAAAAGATTGGGAAGCACCAAATGAATACAACAGTATGCATAAAAATTGGTGCTGTAATAACACGAAGACAAATGGGTTATAGGAAAACTTAACTCTTCCCTACAAATATTGTCTAGACATCTCATTGTCAATGACTGGTCCAACAATAATGATAATAGCACTAAATGGCCATCACTAGTAAATGCACCTGATATCACATGTTCTAAAAGCATTAATTGCACTAAGTACATTCACCCTAAAGAGGTCGGAGTGCCTGATTTTTTACACAGTCTAGCCAACATGGCCGCCATTTGTAGCAATGAATTCACACCTTCTGCAATCCTCATGTGGGTGTAACCAATCTCCTAAAATGACAATAAACAAATTTTGTGACTTCTTAAAAACCTTACTGAACATTTAAATACCATTCTGTGCAAGAATCAGGAGACACTGCATTTTTTTTCTCCATTTGGTCTTTTTTTTTTTTTTTTTTTTATCTCAAATGTATTCAGAATATCTAGAAAACCCCCAAAAGGCTTTTAAATTTATCCTGAAGCATCAGTTGACATAGATATTTTTGACTGCTTATAATGGGAAAAAAGTGTGAGGAAATTTTCCCACCATTTTTCCATTGTGCATTTCAACTTAATTTGACATATCAATATCTTAAAAAGGCAAACTTTACAAACAACATGGTGGTTATTTCTAGAGATTGTGAGGTATTAATACCTAGATAAAACAATACAAATCTGTGTTTTTCCCCTTCATGTGCCACATCTTTAATATAAACATTTTGCCAGATTCTTTACCAGAGAAGTACTATATCATTATTTAATGTAATTTTAATCAACAAACCTTTATGAATTCTAACTTGAGGAACTCAGGCATACTGTGGTTTTTACAGACTCTAAACACAATAGTGATGATATCTTCAGGAGAATACCCAAGTCTCCATAGATGTGCCATTGTTTTGTAGGCTTCATCAATGTTCCCATTTACACAATGTTGTAACATGTCTTTAATCAGTACAGGATGAGGTTCATCACATACCTGAAAAAAAAAACAAAAACAAAAAACAAAAAAATAAACATGCTCACTTAAAACTATTGAAGGGGTCAAATTAGTGATGGTCCGAGGTGACGAACCCTTAATATCTGACTTAAGACTTCTGAAATTTCCTTAATTCAATTCTTGGACCTTCAACTTATTCATTGACACTTTATCAAAGATTTTCATTTTTTTCTCAGGAGAAACATAATTTGAACTTTAAAAAGCTCCTAACCTTTACTCTTGAGAGTGAATTTGAAACCCTGTTGTCATGCAACTGAAATTTCTAATCCAGAATCCTATTTTTTTTTTCGAAGGGCAATAAAATCTCTCGCAATACAATCGTCATGGATTGTATAAAAAAAGCCTGACAAAATAAAAATCTCTTGTTCTCAATGAGTCAACTCGGATAACGGTGTAGGTTAACATCACTGTACAAATATTTCGAGCAAATTTTGATTCAATTACCGGTGAAAAGAACCTTTACTGTAAAACATTTCACGATGGTTTTCTAGTGGGTTTAATGCTCATAAATATCAATAGGAAAGACAAGTAATATCAATTTCGACATCACATATTAACTATTAAAGATCCATCCAACTGGCTTACCTTGAAAACATTTTCACTGTTAACGTGTCCAAATCCTTGAAAAGTTGACTGTAAGTTATTTAAAGCCTACAACATAGCATATGGCAATTAACAACCTATTTTGGGCAATGCTGAGTTTTTGTATTTCTTCAATTACATCTTAAAATTCATATCTTTTTTTCAAATGCAAAACCTGACTTAAGACAATGAAATTGAAACATATTATTGATTAAATGAATTGGATTAAAAATAATACTGCTGAAATCACATAGTGAAGAGAGAAGATTTTTGTGTCTAAATTAAATAGAAAAGTTAAAAGGCAAAACATTTTGCAAAGCAAATCAACACACTTGTAAATGATACCATCCTTTATCTGCAATATATAACTATAATAGAATTATTTCTAAGGCACATAGAATACAGTTCTGATATAAGGTTTGTCCTGTACTAAATGACTTTCTACATGTACCTCATTGAGCAAGTGTAAGGACAAAAGTATTCCATTTCATACCTCAAACTACAACATGGTATTTTGAACAACTGAGAAGGTATAGTAACCATAAGCTTGGTTGGACAAAATTGGTAAAAAAGCTTTGGCAAGTACAGCAAGATATGACCCTAGGCAGTTGTTCACTTGGGACAAGTGTGACACAATATTATTTTTTGACACACTTTAACTTTGGGACCTGCAGTTTATTATGGACACGATGACTGGTTTAGATACAATAATGTACAGTATTTTGAAACTCAATGAAAGTTCTGCTTTCATGGACTCCTTTGTACACAATAATCTCAAAATAAATAATGATATACTAAAACTGTAAGCATACAAAAAAGTTTATAAAAAATGTATCATCAAAATCAGATGAATTTTTTTTAAAATAAGTTGTTTTTGGCCTTTTAGACCCCTAGTAATTCAAACTTGGTGAGACTTTCTATTGACTGAAAATTCAGGCAGGAATTTCAATGAGGAATCCAATGAAAACAAAATCAAAATTAGACTAGAAATAAGGTCAGGCCTCCACTAAATTTAAGTGGAAAAAGGTAAATAGGATGTGACAACTGTACATGTAAGTGATCTATGACTAATATTACATGTTATTCCCACCTGTCTCATGTCACCCTGAGCTGTGAAGACAATTGCCTCTAACCCATCATCAGTATAGCTAACTTTTTCTTCCTCACACACCTCTAACAACCTCTTCAGGACCTGTTGATCTGTGAGTTTTGAGTACCTCAGTACAGCACAGCGGGACTGGATTGGTTCTAAAATAAATGTTATACCTTCTTAGCTGCTGTTTAAAAAATAACAATTGATGAAGTTTATAATTTGCAAAAAGTTCATATAAAACCCAATTAAATATAACAAACATAGGTTGACAAACAAAAAAAAAAACATACAACAAAGAAGATTATCAGTTCTGAGTACAAATGTACTTTTGACACTTTGTACAGAATGATTTTTTAGTTATATTCAACATTTTCATGTCAAAAAAATTGTTCAATGTTATTAAAGTTTTTCCTGCATCTCTTCCTAGCAAGATTATATCATACAAGTCAAATAAGGAAACAATTTCAGTTATGATTTTTTTCTAACCAAACCCTATTCATTGAAGAAATCTGTATCACATGACATATCATCCCTAAATATCTATATCAGCACGAAGGCCTCTGACTCAAGGGCTGATATTGATCAAGGGTTATATGGAATGTGATACATATTTTGCCATGTTATATACACTTCACCACATATTCCATAAGCAGTACACACACACTGTTCTAGAAACGAAATCAAGGAACGAAAATGATAGAGAATTACAAGTAATGTGCTATAAAGGTTAGCTACATTTGTATGTGACACTAGGGTAGTCATGCAATAAAAGTTAGCCATGTGATACAAGGGGGTGTGATGCCACAATGTCAGATATGGGTCAAACATTTCAGACTTTACCAGATATTCAAAACAGCTATACTGACTACTAAATACATGTATATGATATATGTAATTATTTACATGGATCAAGGAATCACTTATCAAATTCAATATCAAAAGTATCTTGACTGATTTTTAGGACTGGTAGAGCAAAAATGTCCAGAAATATTGATCCAATGAAGCTCTATTTGGCTGTCTTATCACCTTGCTTGTATGTTCCTATTTATTTGGTATTGACCTATGTTAGTTTTATTCAACTTTAAAACTCATATAAGGTCAACAAGTCAGTGCCAGTCATACTATGTATTAAAGCTACATTTTTTGTAGATTGTGCCGTGTCATGGGTAGGCCAAACCACAAAATTTGGTTATCAACGAAAAGATTTCCATCGAGTTGTACACTGAAAACCTCAAAACCACTAATTCAACAATCCACGAACTTATATTTCTTTCCTAATCCACGAAAATTGGTATCACAAATAAAAGTACTTTCACAGTACTTCATAACTGCAGTAAAACTACATGTACACCATCAATACATTTTATGTTTTTACAACAAAATTCTCACCAATAATTTTATCAGAAGCGTTGCAGGCTAAAGCGAATCTTGTGGTTTTAGAATAAATTTCCATTGTTCTACGTAAGGCTTGTTGAGCTCCATCTGTCATACTGAAATTATACAATATCTTGCTAAACATTTTCTGAGTTAAAGTTTGAATAACTAAGAACTCTGTGGACAAACCTAACAAATACATGAAGGTACCAGCCTAAATTGTATATTAAAGTATACTGTATTACAAAAACTGAATACAAAATATTATAAAACTAACAAATCATATCAAGAAAAGTAGTAACTAAGTCAGTTTTGAGTCAGCTTGAAAATTGCACTACATTAAATCTTGTCTATTTTCTGTAGTACTTGAAGTTACTATTCTAAATCCAGTCCAATGGAATTACAGTAACACAATTATTTCTAATGCTGATAGTTTTGAAGGTATTGTCATTCTTTACAATGTTCTGAGCAAGCTTTCAATAACTGTGAGCATTTTTTAGGTGGACATCTCATTTTGTCTTTATTGAGGTATTCCACAGAGGAAATTGGATGCATTGTTGAGTGAATTTTGTGGTGTTTGTTTTTTTTTGTTTCAGTTCATTTTTTACCTTACAAAGAAGAAGGATATTTAAGGCTTTATAAAACTAGTTGAACCCAAACAAAACTTGCATGCCCCTGTCAACAGTCAGGAGTTGTTGATTGTTTAAGTGTCTTTGTCTTGTTATTGAACTTTTTAGTTTTATTTTGAAGAAGTGGCATTGTTTTGTTACCATGGATTTTATTATCTTGATTGACAGGCCCTTTCAGAGGTTAATACTTAATTGCGTGTTAACACCTATAAACAGAACTTTTGGTTACCTCTGAAAGTAATTATCATTTTGTCTTTAGGTTATACACAGGCAAATGTGCCACAAATGAGAATCATATGGTTTGCATCATATGATTATCATATAAATCGAGCACCATATGATTATAGCATATGATTATAGCATGGTTATCATATGATAATCATATGTTTTTCACAACATATGATTATCATGTGTGGCACATTGGCCTGTGTATAACCTAAAGACAAAATGATAATTACTTTCAGAGATAACCAAAAGGTCTTCAAATGTTCAATATCATATGATTGTCATATGACTATCATATGAATCGAGCACCATATAATTATCATGTCGCACATTTGCCGATTTGGCTGTGTACACTGGTGCATTTGTTGTGTTTCACCATATCCAATTTTTCTTCTACTACAATAGGAGGAACATCCCAGTAAGTGCCAAATATTTTTTTTTGGGGGGGGGGGGGTTGTTCTAAACTATATGGTACCTGTCTGCCTCATCCAGGATGATGATTTTATGTCGACCTTTTGGTAATGTCACTTTCTGTTGGGCAAACATTTTTATTTTATTTCTGACAACATCAATTCCTCTGTGAATAAAAACAATCATTAGGACTTGTTGGATAATTGAAACCAATTTGGACATGGTCTTCCATATCATTAACTGTAGGTTTTACATAAATGTAGGGGAAAACTGTCAATTGAATGTAACATTTTTTCTGTCTAAAGAAATTACCTCCATCATATTGAACCCATTAAATATCCCAGAAAGCATTTTATTTTCAGGCATTCACGATAGGCATGTGGGAAAAAATACATTTCAGTACTTCTTATAATTTGTATTTAGTATAAAAATTTAATGATTAAATCAAGAAAAAAGTCTACGAGTTTACAGTCACATGGTGTAAGAATGTTTATGTGATATGCGAGATCCTTTTGTCCAACAAAAAATGTGTAAATTCTGAAATTAAATTATGTGCATTTAAATGTCAACTGAATGGTTAATTTTTTTCCCAGTATGATACTGTGTAAGTGGATTTTAATGTTTCCAGACAGAATCACTAGCTTAATTCAAAGTATAATTTGTTTTCAATGCCCACTGTTCATATGATTTTCATTTGAATTGTTTTTACCTTTCATTTGAAGCATTAAGTTCTAGCACTGCATCCCGAAAGGAAGTCCCAAGCAAAGCCCTAGCCAAACAAAGAATACTAGTTGTCTTCCCTGTCCCTGGAGGACCCTGTAGAATAAAATAAGCATTTTATTCTAAAAAAATAGTAAAATTTATTGATTTATTTTTAATTAAAATGTGAGGTACACTCTTAATTTATTTTATTCATTTTATAAATACTCGAAATTATTTAATTTTTGTGGATTTTGACAATGGAACATATTCGTGTGTATGAGTTTTAAGTTTCGAAACTTATAAGCATTATATACATGTAGTGTTAAAAATCAATTTTGTGGGTACCAGGGCCTAATCTAGAGGGAAAAATGAGAACAAATTTCTCCTTGTTTGTACTCACTTCTCACATTTTCTTTCGACAGGGAGAAGTTTTTAGTTAAAAGATTACGTATACAAAATGTTGATACTGCTCTATACTTAAACTTTTCCTTACCATTGATGTCCAAATTAGGCGGGTATTATTTTTCACATTTTTCTGTCCATGGGAAAATAGAAAACAAGAGGCTCTCAGGAGCCTGAATTGCTCATCTGGTTGAATTTTGCATTTCAAGGGCAATAAATTAAAGAAGAAGTTATCCCACAATTTTTACTCAAGAAAACTTTGATAGGACTTATCATAAGGATCATTTCAGTAAATAAAAGTCTTAAGCTATCATAGTTTTCAAGACATTGGCTGAAAACTGTAAAAGAAAACAAAAACAAAAAAAAAAACACTGTTATTTTCCCCTGTCAAGGGCAATAACTCATATAGAAGGCGTCTGACAAATTTTAAGCTTGAAGACTTTTGTAGTCCTAAAAAATATGGATCATTTCAGCAATTGAAAGATTTTGGCTAAACCTAAACAGTTTTAGAGATATATGCGAAAAACTATTGTCTGACCCCTATGTTCTACTTTTAGTAACAGTGGCCTTGTTTTTTGATGGATAAAAAAAAAACCCACTTCAAATCTATGCAGGATACCCCAAGGAACACTTGTACCGAGTTTTGTTTCAATTGGTAAAATAGTGTCAGAGAAGATTTTTGAAAGAAATAACATTAAAAATAGCAAAAGTTTGAGGAAGGGCAATAACTCCAACATGGATTAATAGATTAAAATGAAAATTTGACCGCATATAGATCTCATCATGCTAAACACTTTTACCTGGTCAAGATTGGGCTCAACCTAAGCGTTTTGGAAATATATGCGAAAAAACTATTGTCTGACCCCTATGTTCTATTTTTAGTAACAGTGGCCATGTTTTTTGATGGATAAAAAAAAAACCCACTTCAAATCTATGCAGGATACCCCAAGGAACACTTGTACCGAGTTTTGTTTCAATTGGTAAAATAGTGCCAGAGAAGATTTTTGAAAGAAATAACATTAAAAATAGCAAAAAAGTTTGAGGAAGGGCAATAACTCCAACATGGATTAATAGATTAAAATGAAAATTTGACCGCATATAGATCTCATCATGCTAAACACTTTTACCTGGTCAAGATTGGGCTCAACCTAAGCGTTTTGGAAATATATGCGAAAAAACTATTGTCTGACCCCTATTTTCTATTTTTAGTAATGGCGGCCATGTTTTTCGACGAATCAAAAATCCCCACATCAGTTCTATGCAGGATACCCCAAAGAACATTCATACCAAGTTTGGTTCCAATTGGTCAAGTAGTGTCAGAGGAGAAGTTTTTGGAAAGAAATAACAAAAAATAGAAAAACATGTTGAAAAAGGACAATAACTCTAACATGGCTTAGGTCTCACTAACCACTTCCGGGTCAAATGGCCACCCCCCCTACGTAGTACCAAAAACACACTGAACCTAGACATATGCATTGTAAGTGCATTATTTGTGTGTATTACGATTAAAAGAAGTCAAAATAAAGCTGAGAATGTGTACTTTAAAATCATATATGTAATTAACTACAAAAGTGTATGAATATTGTTTACATGTGTGAGTAATTTGCCTTCATGCTGTCAGTTAACAGAACAGGTAAAAATGTGGATTTTCAGTATTATTTATTCAAGTAAATTTTGTGAAGAATTTCTACTATCATCGTACCATTAGCATAATGATTTTGGAAGCCTTATTTTCCAAGCTTCGCAACAGTATGCAGCTTTAAGATGTCATTTGTCCTGGGAATTCACAGTGAGACTTTGAAAATCACTTTTTTAATATGTAAAGTAATGGAAACGTTAGAAGTGGTTATTGAGACCATAAATTAAATTATGGCATATTTCAGAGAAATGCATAATTTGAGGAAAATTGCCTTTCCTGGTCATTATTTCCATTTTCCCATAAAATCAGTATAGTGATATTGGTAATCTGGCTATATGTTAAGAGGTGCATTGTGCAAGGTATTTAAAAAAACAAAATAGCAACAAGATTTTTATCAGTAACAGTGACTCAAAACTTGACGTCATCCATGAACTACACAACGTCACTGCTTGGGATATTCAAAGTACTCAAATAGTCACACAGCACAGACTTAGAATCACACAGTAATGAAATAGGTATGATATAAATTGTTGAAATCTGTTTTTTTTTCATAATGATAAATGACATTTACTATTACAACTTCTTGAATTATCATAGGTATCAATTTGGTGTGACAAGTTAGTTAAAATTGTAATTTTTTAGTAATTTAGGGAAAATATCACTGAGGGGCATGATATAAAAATGACCATTTCTTTGTAGTCCTATTCTGATTTTGATAGTTTTGGTCTTATTAGACTCACAATACCACTATGTAAAAAAAAAAAAACATAAAAACTCATGAAATGTTTTTAATAGATTAAAATGAAAATTTGACTGCAGATAGATCTCATCATGCTGAACACTTTTATCTGTCAGAATTTGGCCAAAGCTAACTGTTTTGGAGATGTATGCGAAAAACTACTGTCTGACCCCTACATTCTATTTTTATTAACGGTGGCCATGTTTTTCGACGGATCAAAAATCCCCACATCAGTTCTATGCAGGATACCCCAAGGAACGTTCATACCAAGTTTGCTTCCAATTTATCAAGTAGTGTCAGAAGAGTAGATTTTAGAAAGAAATAACTTTAAAAAATAGCAAAAAACGTTGAAAACGGGCAATAACTAAAAATTAGTAGACCACAAAAATTAATTTAATCATTATTTACATTTAATTATTATTTTAAGCCACCAAAATATTTGATACTGATAAAGACTGAACTTAAAATATGCTTAAGGTATGAAATTCACTACTTATAATATCCACACACAAATTATCTATAAATAAAATGTAGACGGCATCATCAGCATCAGCTTTGTTAACCAGTCTTTCAACTTTTGGTGTTCTAAGATTCCTATAATTTCCTGTCACCAGGGGCAACTGAAATTTTTATGAGAGAAACTTGTATATAACTTACAGCAATAATTATATTTGGGACATTTCCTTCTCTTGCAAAGACTTCTAATCTGCTAATTGTCTCATCATTTCCAACAATGTTGTGTAATTTGATTGGCCTATACTTTTCCACCCTGAAATAAAATTACAAAGAATAAGTGTGTGCATACATGTACATTGTATGTGTAAACCTATATTTTTTTCTTCTTTTAAAATATCAAGTCAAACCTTAAATTTATCAGCTTGCAGAATTTTCTAATGTATATGTAAGACCCACTTCAAATAATAATAATAAAAAAAAATGGCGACCAATCTTCACACACAGCTACAAATACACAAGGAAGTTCATCTTGATGATCAGATTTCCGATTTCATGATTGTGAAAGTATTATATGTAATGGGAAAAACTCAAGGAATCTGAAAGTAGAATGAAGTTTTTTTTAGATCCTACATGCAGTGACGGAACAATTGATAGGTTGCACCGACTAGAGTATGAACAATCCAATCTGAATGCAAGAATAGTTATTAAAGTAAATGCTTCAGGAATGTTTCTCCTTTTATTCACAGAGTCTACTGCAATGATGTTGTAATGTTGAAACACATAATACATGGGCCTTTAATTGATCAAATTCCTTGCATTGGGCACTACACCTAATATTGTGGGTTGGTTAACTTATAGGCACTGGCTCCCTGTCCCAAAGTTCTGCTTTCCATAATTACCACATGGAAATTGGTAAAACAGACTCATATGAGATGTACAAATTTTTAATGTTGGAAATAATTGTAAAACAACTGCATATCTTATTACTTTATATAAAAACATTTGAAAATGAGCAAGAACTTCTGTTTTATATTTGAAATACATGTATTATAGATGAGTAAATGAGTTTTAACAAATTTTGTACATGTATGTCTTGCCTGAAGAAATACTCCAAGCGATTCATGATTTTTAATCATATGAACACATTTCTTATAAATCTGATCAATGTATGGAAATCAGTCTGTTAAATTCTTGTTAATTTGGCTGTTGTTGATGTAAAAGTTAGGACCTGTTTTTCTTCTCCTATGGAAATTGAACAATTTAGAGAAAATAATTAAAATAATAATGGAATTCCATTTTATATGCACGAAAATGTCGAAATTCTCAGTCCAGAGAAAAGTTCACAACTACAGAAAAATAGAAACGTTGTAATGAAGAATTGAAATATGCCATGATAGAATAAAGCTGCATTCATGAGCACAGAAATGTTAGAGTTTGAGTGTGAAAAATGCATTCGGACTTGCACAGCAGAACCAGCGTCGTGTGTGACTGACATAGCAACACCGTAAGTGTGCTGGCCTTAAATGGTTAATTACCAGGGCATCTCATAACTTGATTTTGATGGTGCTGGTTTCTGTTGAACAGTGTCTTCTACTTCCATCGCCTGTTCTTCGGCCATTGTCGCTTTACAAACTAAAATTAAGTTTGTTTTTTTCTGTCCTGTATAATTGATTTTGCCGCGAACGAAGCCGGAAGTTTTGATAAATGATAATTATCGTAACAAGCCTGGGTGAGGCATTGAAAGTATTCCGTATGACATGTGTGTGAGAATATTACGAAAGCTGATTAGTTTGTTTGTTTGTTTGTTTGTTGGGGTTTAACGTCTGAGCAGCAATACGAAAGCTGATTAGAGACGTCGCGTAATTGATTCAATTTGTTATAACAAATTTATAAGTGGTTATAATAAATTAGTAAATTGTTATAACAAGCTGATAAATTGTTATGATAAGCTTATATTTTTAATTCAATTCTTTTATTAACTCTCTATGGGCGCATCATGCTCATCAGTCGTATAGCAATACAAAATGTAGCATCAATACTGCTGGATGTCAACACAGTTTTTCTTGATAATACCAGAGAAGCATATCATATAACTAAGAACCATTCAAAAAAGTTTTAAAGCATACATCAAGTATCTACTTAGATTACGCACATCTTTTACGTTTTCCGTGCAGAGTGGCTCAATCTGAGCTTAATTGAGGAAGGATGACGGTTATTATAATGTTTAGAATAACGCCTTCTTAATGCTTTGCAACGTAATACAATGTGAAACTCGTCTTCGACCATGTTCAAAACACAGAGTGCATATTTCCTATCTGGTCTATTTACACCATGGAAACGCCATATTAAAGTACATCATGATCAATAAATAAGTTATGTGATGACAACCTACATTGTAGTTAAATACACTTTAAAATCTACTTGTATGTTCTGTTAGGTAGTTTTGAATGCAAAGATTGTTGACAATATATTTATACAGATAACACTTAGTTGAACCATTCGGCTGTTCGTCCAAAAATTGTTTCGCCTCTCTTTCACATACACCAGTAAACTGTCACTAACAATCATATTCTTGATAGTACCAAACACATTTAAACCCAAACTGTACAATAGTTGCTTTACTCGGTAGACCCAACTATTTCAATTGTCACAAAAATACACAAACTGGTAAATATAATAGGCTTCAAGATTATAGTTATTAGAAGTCAATAATCTAAACCAATAATTCAACATTCTATAAATTCTAAGGTAAATTAAAGGATACCTTTCAAGATCATACATAATACACCATTACATTTGTTATACACTGCTTTACACCCAACAGCTTTTTACAGAAATCTAGCTGAATCTTTTCGACATTTAGAGCTTTATGGAAACCCCATATCTCACTACCATAACACAAAATACTGCTTATATAAGTATCAAATAAATTCAATTGAGTAACGTCATTCAAATATAGAACGAAGACATCTTAGACTTTAGATTGAACACATGCAGCTTTTCTACCTTGGTTTATTAGATGCTTAAATGCGTTTTCTAAAATTTACCATTATAATTCAACAGTACACCTAGATAACAAAACTCATCCACTATCTCTAAAGTGTTTCCATCATAATACCATATTTCAGCATCCCTCACTAGACCACCATTTCTAAATACAACAATTTTTGTTTTGGATGTGTTAAGTGTCATACCCTTTTTATTGATTATAATAATACTTTGTAGACCTAGCTCCAACTGTTTCGGAGAATAAAATAATATCATCAGCATAATAAAGAGAAACAAAGTTACATTACCAATATTTAAAAACTCCATTTCAAAATCATTCACATACAAAGAAATAATATTGGGGAGAGAATCTCCCATTGCATAAGGCCTACTGAACTATAGAAAAAATGTTTGAAGTAATAACAATCTTTTTTCGGCACTCACCTTTGTTCTCTAAACGTTTATACTGTTTCTTTGTATAAAGTATTTTTTGGTGATTTACAAAAATCTTGTTGTAATTAAAAAGAAGCCGCTTACATTCGAAATTACACGTGGTTTATCGTAGCAATGCACCAGAATGCACCATAGTTCTACTGTCTGAAAAAAACATAAACTGGAAAAAATTATTTCCGCTATCCAGATCTTATAGAGAAATATTATATTTCCTCATTACAAAGCGATTATAAGACGGCGGGTTTTCATAATACACATGTATTATCAATATCTCTTCTGTACTGCTTTGATTACTGAATGTACCAACTTTTCCCGGTAGCAATGTTAAGCTGCCATTTTTTTTGTGCAATATATCGCGAATGGAAGCGTGAGTTTTAGCGTTTTAAAACTTGGTTTAGCCATGCACCATTCATTGGAAAGTTCTTCCTTTTGACAGTAGACTGGAGTTTATAACAGTTTGGGAATTTAGTAATCCGAATCATGGTTATATTGATTTACCAGTTATACTTACAACAATATTGTAAGCTTACCCACCGAATTTTTAGGTTTCAAAACTCAAATCCACAGAATTTTCATATAAAACGTTACGGAGAGGGAGTTTGACAAAGCCCCGCAATTCTTTCACACCAATGCATGTACTGTAATAAGCAATGAAGCTGATATTGCTGATGAAAACCCATGGAAACACCAAAACCATGACTGATCGAGCAAAAGAAAAAAAAATACAAAACGAAACAATATACAGTTACTTTACCCCCCATCATTGCAAGCTGTTATCAGCTGCTTGTACCTAATTTGAAATCGTTACCATGAAGGATTATCAAGCTATATGAAGCCACAAAAACAAAGTAACATCATGAAAGCAGAATATATAAGCTGTTTCTTTCTATGACGAGATTGCCTAATGTTTCGTGTGACGAAAATTACTGATGGATGATGGAGTGCGTAAACGTCTACAAGGGCGTGCTTAATCTGCTAAAATGTACATGGAAATTAAAAGTTTTTAGATAAAAATAAAACAATGTAAATGTTTTTGAAATAATTTAAATCGAAACAAAAACCTTCTATCCGTCCAGAATCATAGTCACCGCCCATAATAGATAAACCACCAATGCTTCTAGATCAGGTACTAAACATACTTTGATGTAAATAAGTGTATTAGAACCATCTAAACAGTTATTAAATTCATCTAGATATGCAATTTAAGCATCAGAATACTTTCAACTTTCATATAGATGCATTTTCAAAACCACTTAACTGCTTTGATATGGTTCCTCTTCTGTAGATGAATGCTAGTTGCCCAAGTTATCGAGAGGGGGAAACTAGAAGGATCTGGATACTTTCAGTTTTGATCTAGATGTTTATTAAAGTATATAGATGAGTTTGATATTCTAAATTAGAATTAACTTTCGAGATTAAAACCCTTGGAATTTTCCATTCATACTTAACATTCCTTTAACAGTAAAAAGGAAAATAAAAATGTCTTCATTGAATTTTGATACAAACCACAACTCACCATCTAGGAAAAAATACAGATATGCAATAACATCTAGTTGGATTCTCAAATTATTTGGATGCCTCTGATCAATTTTAAGTACTTCTCCGTCGAAGAATAGGAAAAATATGTATTAAGGTGTGGCACATGAAGGAAAAAAACAGAGATTTTATTGCATTTCCACATTTATCCGTATTTATCCCCTATATCTAGAAATAATAATCAAAGTGTCTGCAAAATTTGCTTTTTAATATATTGATAGATCAAATTTAGTTGAAATGCACTATAAAAAAAATGGCGGGAAAATTTTCCCGCACTTTTTCCTAATATAAGCAGTCAAAAAATATCTACGTCGCAGACGCTTCATGATAAATTTAAATAGCTTTTCTAGATGTATTGAATATATTTTAGGCAAATAAGACCAAATTGAGAAATATGATGTGCTACCCATTGCCGAATCTTACTCAATATATTTTCAGCTCTACAGATACTTTTAAAAAGCAATTGCTATGTACCGTATCCATCTCGTACGCAACGGACTTTTTATGACAGTTGGAGGAACGCGGTCACCCTATAGGTCTCAGTATCGTATTAATTTTCCCATAGACTTCTATAGTGAAGTGCATATTTTTAGGATTTTTTAAAAAATATGTAAATTGATTCAATAAAACTTTCACTTATGTAGCATTTCTAAGGACATGTGAAAAAATAATTTCCCGCAAAGAAAATAGGGTGAGTCCACGAAGATCGGACAGAAAAGTAGTCTTGAACTATAAATAGCTATTTTCCCTACTTTCACTTTCGTTTTGCACTCACCAAACCAACCTTTTCAGTGGAACATTTTTATGATATTATGTTAGATTTTCTCTTAAAAAAGTTCTTCATCTTCCAGTGTGATGTTTGCTCTATTTTATAAGTCATTGTTCATATCTTTTGACAAAACATTAGTTTGTAGAGAGGCAAAAAGAAAATGCACTATATTTTTATAGCATCCATGTTTCGACCGCTCAGGGATACGCAGTACGATACTGGTACCTATATCGGTTAATCAAACAAGTCATAGTAACGGCCGTAGAAATCTTCATATGACGACTTACGGGCAACTCATCATTGTATCTGTTAATTGCGTAAGGCGCTGCATTAAGTACATTCTATGAAGTCGGCGAAATTGTTGGATGTCCACAAAAGCGAAAAATCAAATGTACACATTTTTAACTAGACAGTAGTTGAGGCTGCAACGCTTACCAACCCTTTTGCAAAATCATGCAATTTAAAAGAGTAAACAAGGGAACCAAGATTAGTTCTTGCGCGGAAATCAGAAGAGTGCAATTATTGCCAAAATAATAATACAAAAAAAATAAAATAAAATACCGAAGCAATGGAATGATTCAAATACGTCAAAATCTAAAAACATGGTCTAAACGTGAACGCATGAAACAGAGACGATCTACATACACAATGTGGCGAATACAAAAACATCACTCATAAGACTGAAGATACAACAAAAACAATTGGAGAGGGGAAAAGACACACATAAAGGAAAAGAACATGAAATAAGAAAAAAAAAAAACACATACAAAGAAACAATGTAAGTAAATCAGGGGCGTAGCTGCCTATACGCAAATACGCAGTTGCGTACTTTCGGAAAAAGTAACAAAAATAAAAATACACATTTTAAAGATGAACTGAAGGTTTTATGCAATGACTCACTGGGGGCCTTGAGCGACCCCCCCCCCAAAAAAAAGACCCCTCGCCGTAATTTTGCGTACAAATAAAACAGGCCTAGCTACGCCCCTGCAAATGAGCAACTCGGACTCTTAAAACTGGGAGCAAGGACCAAGTGCACTGGTAGGGTATGCGTTCTCTACTTTCCAGTAGGAACCCCGGTAAGTTGCTCATAAAAAGTCAATGAAGTCTGGGGTAGACGAAAGATGTACGGAAAGCCGTGACATGGTGAACAAGTCGGTTCTCATGGTGCATATGGATACATTGCGACAATCCACGAACTCATGATGACAACCATAAAACTTCTGTAGTGATGACTTTAATCTTGTAGAAGGAAGTCTGCAATTAAGCTATAAGCGCGGTACCAAAGTCTGTGTAGTCACGGCAAACTCTGGAATAACGCAGGAGTTGTGATATGAAAAGTCCATATGCTGTTGCTGAAGGGATTAAATCTTTCCATACATGCATACTGCCATTATTCCTCGATCGCCTATACCAGTCGAACTATTAGTCTAGTACAGTGGCGGAATTGTATAAAAAGTACTCTTTTCCGGTATCGAAAAGGTTTTAACCAATGAAAATTCAAGCTCTACTGTGACGAAAATTCGTCTGCACGACTTCCGGTACTATGTAAACAAATGGTAGACAGTCCACAGTTTAACGCAAATTGTTATACGAAAAAAAGTGCAAAGTTGAAAGTAGTTCATAATGACAGTCACTAAAAAGAGAAGAAAAAAGACAATTCTATGTGATAGCGTAGGTTTGTATCTATCATCAATTATAAACATTTTCAAAAACATTTTTTAAACCCATTCTGTTTTCTCTCCTCAGCCAAACGAAGCTTCTGCAGTTCTGGAAACCATGCATACTTTTATTGTCTATTGCTATTGTGAATACTATATTATTATTATTATTTTATTACGTTGAATGTATTATTTATGTGTATATATGACAATACTCTCATTTTTACATATTCATTACGTCTGAGTTATCTGATTAAAATCTTGAAATCTTGAAAATCTTGGAAAGTGGTTTTCAATTTCGCCTTAATCTTATTTATTGTGTTAAAATTATCAGCTATTAAGTAATGCTTAGTTTGTAACTCCAGTTTTTGTAGTGCTCACTTATCTTATTTGGTATTCTTTTTCTCACCATTCTTTTTTTTTTTTACAAATTGTGAAAATTTCATCTAAATTACCACCCAGTTACCTTATTGCTCCAAAATTGAACTTGTGAATTAGACTCAAGTTCATGTAATGCCAATTGTGCATTTAGCAAATTTCACATGTAGAATATATTACATTTATTCAGTTTTCATTTTTAAAATAACATGTACGTCTTTTTAAATGCAAATTCAAAAAATCATGAGGGGGTTGAGATCTGAAAACAAAATGTTTGACACTTCTGGATGGAAGTTAACATGCTTGCTGTTGCTTGTATTTAGGTTTTCAATTAAATCTGTCTGCTCTTTGGATATCATTCTTTACTTAAATTAAAATGAGACTATATAGTTAATTGCTTTAATTGTTTACTTATATTAAACACATTGTAATATAAAGTTCCTCTTGCCATTCTATCATGATCATAAACTCATACTTTTAAGACTTGGTATCATTTGTCTTGTCTGCTGTAAAATCAGATATGTCATATTTTTTTTTCAGAGATGGATATTAATGTTCTTTCTATACAGTTGTATAGACGTAGAACACCTCAGATATCTGCGGCAGAAATGAAAACAGAACAAGCTGGGATACATTCAAAACATGTACAAAGAGTGTTTGTCTCTTTCAACAAAAAAGGTTTGTACATCAGTAGACACAGTCTTTTATTCAAGGCCTTGGACCAACTTTTGGGGACTAGTAATTTGTTCATAGAAAAACACTAAAGAAGTTTATGCCATACCTAGCCCATTTCAAAATAGTTATATGTTTGGCCTATAATAAAACACTGGGGGCAGTAGGTAGTGTATATGTACATTGTAACATGAAATAAAAAAAGAGATTATGAACTGTTCCTATGCCTTTTTATTAGAAAAAAAAACACATTATGTACCATTTTGCACCCTAATATGCTTTCCTTAAAAAGGATTTTGGACATTTTAAGAGTTTGAAATTGGTTCTACATGGGGGCAGAATCCAGGGGGGAAACGGACCATGTCCTTTCTTTGATAAAGGTTTTGAGGTTGTCCATTATTAGTATCTTTTTGAAACATGTTTTTTTTTTATTCAAAAGGATATATTTATAGATAAAAATAGAAAAAGAGAACATATAGTTGCTTTACATGGCATAAATACATCATTTCCAAGAGTTAGAAATTTCAAATGAGAAAATTGTGATCAGTCATGCATAAATCTATTGACAGTTTTCTTAAAAATAAGGAAGTCACAGATGAAACCGCTCACAGTCAGAGTCCAAAGTGATGGAAAAATACTAAAGATATCTGATCCCCTTCTTAGAGTGTCATATCTGTCAGTATTTGGTGACATAAGCAAGGTATTTTTATAATGACTTTAATAAATCAATGTTAATTTGCATTTTTGACTTGTAAGGGAAAAAACCCAAAAAATCTCAACAAGCATGCCAACTATCAATACCAAAACAACAAAAAGCATACTTTGCACTTTCTTTGGTGATCAGGCACATACAGTCATGACATTTTATAGACAGAGGAAACATTGCTGTTATATTGATATTTTTGTGTAATGTGTTACTGATAAAAGCAATTGTGGTCACATTTTCAAAATTGTAACTGATAGCAGCTAACACAGTGTAAAACTTGAATCAAACTTCACACACACATACACACACACACTTACATTTTGTGGCACACAAGATCATGTTGAGAAACAGAATAAGAAGTACACAAACTACATTTTTATTTTTCAGAGAAGGTCCTCTTTTACTAATCAATTAGCAAACTTGTATATCTACCACCATTCAAGGAATGAGGTTGAGAGCAGTTATTTGGAAACAATACATGCACACAAATTATCAATAAAAGAAACTGACTGTAATAACAATGCTTGTGATCAGGATGAGGGAGAAGCTTCAGAAACAATGAGTCAGCAAAAAAAAGTAAAAAGAAGGGTCAGTTTCAATAAAGAATCTGCCTCTACTACTGATCCAGTGCAAAGTCCTCTCATACACAAGGAACTATATAGAAAGGGAGTCATTATAACTTCTGAAAAGGTTCATCCTGCCATGTCAAAAAGAAAAGAACAAAAGACTTTGAAGCTTTCCTCATCAAATGAAGACTTTCAAAATGACAGAAAAAAGAAAGCATTGACATTAGAAATAATAGACAAAATGTGTGAAGATGAGGTTAAGCCTTTTAAGTTTGATGAAGATAGTACAAGACCTTCATACAAAATGGCTGATAAGTCACATTGTGCTGAAAATCAAATATTTGTCAAGTCAAAAACAGGAGATGATCATAGATATTTTAAAGGTAAGCTGGATGAAACTGAATACACTACCAAGGTTGAAAACTTTTCATCAAAATTAAACTCTCCTAATATTCAGCAAGGTACTTCAATAGAGAATAACTGTACTGTAGGTAATTCTAACCTGAATGAAAGACCACTTCCAGATGGCAAGGAGAGTCAAAGCAAAGATTGTGGTTCAAAGAGTAGTACCAGCAATGAGACATCTTCCAGTGGTTACATTAACTTAGAGGAAATAAAAAATGCTGCCAAAACTATGGTTAGTAACACTACAAAGAAAGCATTGGATTTTATTGATGGATTAGATAAGACAAACATAGATGGTATATCCAGGACAAAGAGAAGTCCAAGAGAAATTTCAAAATATCACTCAAACTTGTCTAAAATTACTGAAGAGAAAGAACCAACAGAAAAGAGGAAGCAGATACTCCGAAAGATCTATGGTGAACTTTGTACTGATTACAGAAGTTCAGAAGATAGTTTACAGTCGAGACAGTCTTTATCTGAAAATGAAATTGATGTTGGTATCAATACCCAAAGAGCTGAAACAAGAGGGTCCTTTTCAGATGATGAAAGTGAGAAAACTTCTATTCAGTACAAACAGGTGGTTCAACCACAGAGGGCTAATCCAACATATTCTGATCCAATGTATGATACTGATACACAGGAGATTAGACCAGTTTGTGAATATGAAACCACAGATGAAGAACTTGATTGTGATGAAGATGAGGAGGCATTATCCAGGACAGTGAAGAGGAATACTGTTGTCATACCAAAACCTGTGTTTAAAACTCAAGTCCCAGATATTGTAGGTATGTTCTTGTACTTGATAATTCACCCTCTAACATTTGTCCTATCACACAGATGAGGTTATCCCTTATTGAAGAAAAAATGAACTGAACTCAATGTCACTTTTTATTAATTTTATAATGACAACATACATTAGTTCAGAATTACTGTTAAGTGGAAAAAAAACTCCCCTAAAATTATATTTTAGTGTTAAATTATAATAATGCAGTTTTTTAGAAATATTATTTTTCAAGAAAACAAACCTAAAATATTTGATAATCAACATAGAAAAATGACTTTAGCTTGCATTGTAACTTATTTTCCTCTACATGATTTGAGTTTCTTCAATACTACTCATAGTAATTAATTTAGAACTTATTATGTATTTGATATACCTTTTACATATTTTGCAGATAGTAGTAGAGTCAGCAGGATACCACTAAGGTAGGATTACCTCCCTTGTCACAATGTAAAAATACAGTATGTACATTTGTATAACACAGACAGTTATTTTCAGCATGAAGCATACACATACTTTATGGTGTACTTAAATCAATTGACAAGAACATAACAAATAGTACCTGCATGTATGATAGAATCTACAAAAAGAAAAATTACCTCAAACAAGGCCTCTTTTCATTGATGTTGATGTCCCAAGTTTCCACATTTCCCACTGTCTGTCAAAAATGTTCTACATAATGCTGATTTGAACTGAATTTATGTACATTCATTAATTACAGTTTCGCTTAAAAAGAAGATATATATTTTTGAAAAAAAACCCAAACTTTTCATGCAATCTTGAGGATTTCTAGAATCAGTAGTGAGTGCAAAATCTCAACAATGGAACATAGTGCTGAACTGAAATTAGTTAGCGTCTCAAAATAGTTATACTTACTTTTAATCAGAAGTTTTTCCATTTTGAAAAACCTCCAGTTTTATGCAAATCACAGATTTTGAGAATCAGACATTTTTAGTGCAAAATATTTAAAGAAAAATTGTCTATAAAGTTTGGCAAAATAGATGTGCGTTATCATCTTAATAAGTTAAATTAAAGGTAAATGACATTTTGTAAACAGACATATTTTGGAAGTGGCCTTTCTGACATAAGTCTGTGATCATTCTAGATTCTTCAGTTTTTATATTTATCAACAGATGGAAGAAAAAAACCTAGGTGAATTCTGCTGCAAATGTGGGAGTAATTGAAAATTCTCCTTTGCCACAACTTTACCAAAAAACAAATTTCGTAATATTAATCTGAAGTGGATATTTGCCTAATAAACATTAGTGTTATGTCCACAGTTTCATGTCCTCTTTAGCTTCAACTTTGTAAAGAGTCCCAACCTACATTCTTTCCATTTTTAGCAAAGATCTTTTCCTTAATGAGGATGAGGATTCTCCTAGAGAACCAGAACAACCAACTAAAACCCAGCAAAATATCAACCCAAAAGAACTGATAAAGGACATTGATGCTTGCCTGACTGATGTACAGCCATCTCTAGTTAATAAATCCACCATTGCTCCCAATCCTTTCCCTGTAGATAAGAATAGACTGACTAGAGTTCAGCCTCCCAAGTCAGATAAACCTAATTATAAGAGAAAGAAAATGCTACATAATCCATTACTAGCAGGTATACAATACATTTTTAGAAATAGATAATGTAACAGTCAGGGCTACAATACACCAACCTCACGATATGAAACATATTGTGATACAAGGGTGACAATACGATACATTTTAATGTAGTATACAACAGCATGTTGTCCTTTATATTTTCTTCAATTTGGAATAAGATATTCAACAGATTTAAAAATGATGAAATTTGTTAAAGCCATGTTTCATTCTTAGAGCCTATAACTTTGATCTTAACAAAAATTAATGGATATTTCCTCACAAGACATGTCCTTCTTTACTATTTGCTTAGAAATTTCATCAATTGTTTAAAAAAAAAAAAAATTGTATTTTAACCTGTATCGTATCATATTGAAATTTTTTCATCCTTAGCAAATGTAATAACTGTTAATGTATACAATTTTTGGGGTTAGCGATTTCTACAGCTAATATAATAAATTGAAAAGAGTTATTAACCAAAATATGATTACAAGTGCCAAAGAACACATAATGAGTGTGTGGAACTTGTTCTTTACAGGAGTGATCATATTTTGGTTATTCACCCTTTCCAATTTATTATATTACTATCCTATTTATTGGATAGATTTCCTCCATTATTCATTTCTATTTCAAATCAAAGAGTATTATTATTATTATGAAGAAATGTCAGTACTAGCAATAAAGACCAACATAAAAAAAGAAAAGAAAAAAAATTGCCTAAATATATCCCAGTCAAAAACACAATTCTAACTTATACACAGCTCTGGAACAACCAGAGCACATTACCATCTACCAAAAAATATGAAATATTGTTGGGCACTTCCAGTAGGAGGTTTAAAATATTGTAGTTAACACATGAACTAAAAACAACAAATCATTTTGTAGGTGTTGAAGATGACCAAACAGTTCAGCCACTTCAAGCATCATCCAAACCTCTTGGAAAACTGAAAGAGGTTCAAAACAGAAAAGAACCAACACCTGCTTTATACCTTAATACAGGAAAATGTCAACAGAGGAAATTTGACCTACATACTGATGCAGTGGAGCAGCCTATTGGAAGGTTACAACCTCAGGGAAAAGACTCTGCAAATGTAAATGTCAAGTTTTATACTGAAAATAATTCAGAAAAGCTCAAACAAACTGCCAGAAAATCACAAGGTTATGATACTAAATCTTTTAAGGTAGAAAAGTCAGAAATGTCAGAGTCTCAAAAGATTAAGTATGCCAAGATGAAAGTAACCTTTCGAGCAAGAGAGGAAAATTTACCTACTGCTAAATTTTGGACTGACATTGCCAGGGGATGTAACCCAATGCAGAGGTCAAGTCCAGAGCCCAGTGACTTGAGTGACGATAGACTTCCTGCCTCACCAATCACACCAATAGGGTTTACTAAAGAGGATGGATATCATGTAGGTATTTCCAACAGTGATGCTGACCTTAATAGGTTTTTCTTCCAAGCAGTAGCATCAAAGCCACAGTTCTATAAAGATCAGGGTCAAATTTTATCTTCGTTTCCCTTGGCCGACATACCACCAAAACAGGAACAGATTTCTACTCCAGAGGAAAATCTCAAATTTTTCCGAAACGTGTCAATGGAGCCTGATTTCTGGGAAGATCCTAAAGAAAAAGACAACAAATCACTAGCCACAAAGATAAAAGGGATATCAGGGAAAGATAATGATAATAAACAAGAAGGGAACTCCTCATTGTTTAAAAAGGTTTCAAAACAGCCACAGGAAAAAGCTATGTATACAAGCAGTTTGCGATCTCCATTCAATGAGCCACCACTTGGATCAACTGAACATTTAGGAAGAAATCATCCAAAAGGAGCTGAAAATATCCAGTTCTTTCTGAATGTGTCGAGAAACCCTACAGCATTCTATCATCAACCCAGTGGACCATTTGTACAGTCTAATACCTCTCCTGTATCTCCTGTTCCTCAAGGCTATAAACAACAGCAGGGCTATATACCTGATGATCCTAAAAACTATGTCGACCTTGAAACTGCTGATGACAATTTAAAATTTTTCAAGGTCATTTCGAAGGGCCCATCACCAAACATATTTTTGGAAAATACTGACCAAAATGAATTTAACAGAAAGAATTGGGTCCATGCAACAGGCAGAGAACCAAAAACTGAAGTTACTGAATTTCTAACAAATAGTGGGAATGAAAAGAAGAAGAAAAATAAAAAGAAAAATGTCAAAGAACTGGATGGTCATACCAAGAATGATTCCAAAATTTCAGATGAACAAGCTGAAGAAAATGTTAGGCTATATATGATATAAATATAGCACTTGTACATTCAATTAACCAAAGCTATAGGCTGTTGTAAATGAACTTCTTTGATGTTTTTTGTCTCCTGATTTTTTTCATTCATGATTTTGTTACATGCTTGTTATAATTCTTTAGTTGTAATAAGTGCAGTTTTGTTGTTGTCTACCTCAAAGTAATGTTCATGGAAAGATGTAATATGTCTTGTCATAAACTTGAGATTTCAATGGTTTTCTGAATTAGTATATACATGTAATCCATACATGTACTTCATGTATTCATGAGTCTGTAACATTGTCAGATATGTAATAACAATAATGTTACTATGGTTACCTTCCTTTAGAACAGGGTTGTTATGATACAACACATGTATTATAATATTTTAAGTTAATATAGTGCAGTCATTTTTGCTAGTAGTGCTTATATTCTCTATTTTTTCTCTATGGAAAATGTTTTAAATGTGGAAGATTTTATGTTCCCAAATTTATTTGTTATATATATGTAATATACATGGTTCTATGAGTTACAAAAGGTGCAATGATTGACATCCTAATAGCAGGTGCTTGTTTTGTTATGTATGTGTATGTAATGTAAATTTTTTTGGTATTTTTTTAAATATTTTTTACAATCATGTTACGTTGCCTAGTATTTAAGAAAAATCAAAGAATAAAGAAATTTACTGTTTTTTTTAATAGAATACTATTATAAGTACAGAGAAGATGGGAAAAATAGCCATAAGTACAAATCAGGGGTAATCCATTGACAAAAAAATGCTAGGAACACCAGAAGGACTACATAGAACAAATAGAAATGAAAAGCAAACACAGGAAAATTAACAGTACAAACCCAACTTAAAGCAAGGGATTAACTTAAGTGCTCTGGAAAATCTTATATGCCTCACATATGTAAGTGAAGAACTTTCTGTTTAAACAAAATTTATTCAAGAAGGGTACATGTATATGCATAACTGTCCCCCTTCCCCTGTTTTTCACAAGAACTCGGATATGACATATGGTACAACAAAACATGAAAGCACAACGAGGAAATCTCTCAATTAATTTAGGTTAACATAGGGCATAGAAAAAGCAGTACACCATAATACATATGAAAGTCTTTCAAATAAAAACGCATTACACTATATGCAAGTAGTTTATGGTGGTAATAGCTACATGTACTAATCACAACATTTGAAATTGATTGACACATGTACTACTTTTACATTCCATGGGCTTGGCAGGTATTTCGTGCAAGTTAAGTAGAGAGCATTTGATAATCAAACTAATCCAGTGTTGTACTAGTCCAAAAAGACTGATTTTATATGTGATAGCTTACTGACAAAAGCAGCAGTCAGCAGATAGGCAAGTCACCTTGCTGGGACATATTCTGATTCCAAAGCCTACCAGTCATTACTCTATCACCTAAATACAGCATGCTAGACAGAGACTACCAGTTTTGAGGTGTTTGGTGTGACTAGACAGAGACTACCAATTTTGAGGTCTTTTGTGTGACTAGACAGAGACTACCAGTTTTGAGGTCTTTCGTGTGACTGGACAGAGACTACCAATTTTGAGGTCTTTCGTGTGACTGGACAGAGACTACCAATTTTGAGGTCTTTGGTGTGACTAGACAGAGACTACCAGTTTTGAGGTCTTTGGTGTGACTTGGCCTTTCCTCTATCTCCTTCATGTTTTATGTTTGACATCAAGCAATGACTATCAGTTTTAAAGTCTTTAGTAATTAAGAGTTTTGAACTACTGCCCTACTGGATCTATCATAACATATCCATAAAAAGATTGATACAAACTTCATGAACATGTAACAATATATAACATTATGTAGTTCATGACGTCTACAATTACAAATGTATTTAAGGAGAAGGGACCTTGATGACAATTATAAGTTTCCTACCATTCACCTACACACAAATATTGATTACCTGAAATTTATGGCTGTTACAAATTTTATTCACTCAATTCAAGTGAAAATTGTGTGTGATTCATGTGAAATTATTTTGCATGTGTACATTATCTATGATCTAATATGTTAAGCAACAGAACTAGAAAAAGAGACAACAAAGTAATGCAATTTTAAGATCTAAGTGGATATATCCCAGATTCTCTAAATGAACTTTTGATATCATATGAGGTAAATACACTACTGTATGACATTGACACAGCCTGACACAGTGATTTTCTATCCAGTTCAGACTCCTCATTGGCTTCACAATATTCTATAAACATTTTTTCAAATGAATCTCTACATTCATGTTCCAGTGGTTGGAATTTCTCATTACATGGTGAAGGAATAACTACCAGGGAGATTTTGTTTTCCTCCGCCCATTCTAGAACTTCCACAGACACATACATAGAGTGACCATCAACTAGAATTATTCTCTGCTCATCAACAGATGAATGATCCTGAAAATGAATTTTCAGGAAATTTAGAAATAGCTCTGATGGAAACCGTTTTTCTTCAACAAGGACAGCCTTGCCAGATTCACAGTCTTCAGCCAGACCATCAACATCAGTTGAGGCTTCTGGGAACACATAATAAGGTGGCATAACTTCACCTGCAGCATTGGCACAGAAGAACAGATTTACAGTCTCTTTGACTAATGGAACTTTACGTACTATATATGGAGGAAGATAAGACAGCTCTGTTGTAGTAAAGCTGTAGACATTTTTAGGTTTTTCAATCAACTCATACTTTGTCATAGTTAAAGAGAGATATGAGAGAAAATCTGGAGTGAATGCTTCCACTGTATTAGATCCAGTCTTTTCCATCTGTTGTAGTTTCACACGATTTTCTTTAACCTCTGGAAAGCCATCACAAAACACATAAAACCAATGCTTTGTGATTGGTTTGCTGTGTGTCCTTTTGTCTAAGCTAATAGCATATTGACTAGCTAATATACATAGGCTCTCTGCTGGGTAATTGTAGCCTAATTTGGAAAGCAAACAGTATAAATTGGCCAGCTTTTCCGACTGTGGTTTGTTAAATGTTGCTGCTTGGCCAACTTTCTGTTTTGGAATATTCTTTTTTTTCACTCTATCTCTCAATGTAGAATCAGGAATGCTATACTCTCTACAAGCTTCACGTATTGTCAACTTTCCAGAGACCACTGCATCAATAGCTGTTTGTATATCCTGTTGATATTTCCTCTGTTTTGGTGTAGAGGTGGCTGTTTTCCTCTATGAAAAAAAAAACAAAAAAAGCAAGTGCATAACTGTAGCATACAGTTTTCATACGAATGCATATTTTCATTTATTAGTATGCTTGATTGAATACCCATAGGTGGCCTCGAGCTGACATTTTTCATCCTGGTGGGAATGTTGTCTTTTTGACAGATTCACCATATCCATTGTTATATTAATAATTTCAACAGTAAATACATTCAATTTCATTGCTTCACACAAAACGTTGAGGTATCAATTTTTGAGATTTGGAATAAATAAGACTTCCTTAGTTAATTAACTCAAATTTTACAGGAACCATTTTTCATGCTTGTATTAGACCAACACAAAAATAGCAAAACGTAATATACTTACAGTAACAGTTTGAATTGTTGAACTTCCTTGAGAAGGGAGACCTAAGATAAGGGACATAACTCTTGAAATCAGTGATATGTTTGCATCATATTCAATTTCACCAAAGCCAATCAAGTGTTCATTTGAAACAAAATGAAATCAGTGGAAGTTACTTCGATGCTTACACGAGATTGATGTAAAATGTTTAATGCAAACATTCAAATGATTTGTAAGAATTGTCACTTGTATCCCTTATACTAGGTCAACCTCCTTAAACAATGTATATTTTTGCAAATGTTACTTTCTAATAATATTTTTTGTCTACTATTGAAATAAAATAAATAGCTAGTTGAGGATATGTCTTGTCTGCCGAACATGGTCACAATTATTAAATATTTGATAGTGCCTATGGGGGCATATGCATGAAACAGATATTGAATTGTAATATAGTGATGCTAATGAAACCATTAACCTAGCTGAGTAGTTCATTTTAAACTAACACATCCAGTAACCTTAATAGTAAAACATTAAAAAGAAATTTAAGTCATTAGCCCATGACTGTGCTCACATGCATGAAACTCAAACAGTATTGTGATGTAGTGATGCTAATGCAACTGCATACAAATTATGATTTACAGTGATTCATATTAAACTGACCTAATCAGAAAACTTAACATAATGTGGTACCAATACCTTAGTCTTGCCTTCCTTAACTTTCGTTGCATGTGAGACAAAAATAACCTGGGTTTGTACACATGTGCAATGCTTTAAAAGTTGAAAATGACTGAGATGTAATGTAAAACCTTCTTGAAATATAGGACAGGAAGGTTATTTAGATAGTCAGTGGAATACAATAAGTCTCCTTTAAATGTACAATATAGCTGTATGGTCTAATGTCACAAGATTGAAAGAGCTCTCTTTATGGAATTACATGATTACTGTTAGTTCAACCTAATTTGTACAGAACAAGCGAGCTATGAATACCCCACTCAACCAATAACAGTAAACAGAAAGTAGAAATATGCCACAAACCTGGAAAAGGGAAGCATGGTACAACTCATCACGCAGAAGTTATATACCAAATATCTAAGCATTCCCTCAAATATAAGCTGAGAAATCTGTTACAAAAATGTCTATTATGCATCACATAAAAAAAAATAAGTCATACAGTAAACAGAAGTAAATGAGCTAGGCTCCTGGAAAGAGAGGGCATTGTACAACTCATCATGGCAAAGCAGTATACAAAATATCTTAGCATTCCCTCAAATAAAAGCTGTGAAATATGTTACTGAAAAGTGTAAGGGAAGGACTGATGGACAGACAAGGTGATTGAAATATTAACAAAAATGTTCTGCAATCATAAGGTCACATGTTGAATAATATTATATATCAAACCTTTGTTTTTCCACCTTCTTCTTGTTTTTTCGGCAGATCTTCAGTCATCACTTCATCCTTTTCATATAAAAGAAATCAACAAAGTCTGTTCATCAAACAACATTAGCACAAGGAACATGCCGTCATTGGCAACTATACCTTAATCATACAGCTTTGTGATCTTTTTTTATCCTGTCAACTACTTACATGTATCAATGTAACTGCAAAATGTCTTAACTTAAAAGAGAAAAAAGGAAAGACAGAAGCAGTATAACATGTATTTGTCAACTGCAGGGATAAAAATTAGCATTCGCCAAGTATCCAATGGCTACTAGATTTTGAGCTGGGCAAATTTGATTAAACATACAGAAAATATTAAACTAAATTATGGTCTGGGCTACCAGCTCGTATTACTTAAGTTTTACCCCTGCACTGGGTCTCCGATACAGATTTTCATTGTATTTGAACATGTAGTTACTTGTAATGAACATTTACATGTACCATCACTACCATGCAATTTGGCAAAGTAAATGGAATTGTAGAATACTGTGAAGGTACTTCAATTTGTGGATCAGAAAAGAAAAACAAGTTCCTGGGTTCTTGAATTCATGGTTTTGAAGTTTACAGTGTGCATATCAATGGGAATCTCTTATTTGATGGGAACGAAATTTCATGGTTTGGTCTACCCACAAAAACCAAAAAAATTAGTACCCCACGAACAACAGTACTTTCACAGTACTACATGCTCATTATCAGGGGCTCAATTAGCATTGGTCTGGGGCCTGGGACTCTCAATTTCTGATACAGCACCTTTGAAATATATTTCACCTAGGTCCTGGATCTATCATCCCTACATTTACTCTTATTCTCTTGATACATGTATCTGGCGATTATTTTTTTAATCAAAAACCTACTAGCATATTTTTTTATTACATCAGTGATTAAAATTAACATTTTAATGGATTGTTCTTAAGTTTCTTTGCAGAAACTTCTCATTCTCAAATGTGACATTTTCAGTTGGATTGTGATAAATGCTGTATGGCCCCTCTAATCCCAGTCACAAGTATGAATGAGATGTTGAACTCATTTAACTTCACTGTATTATCACATGTATATACCTTACCTTTAATTCCTCTGCAGGACAATCAGCAGGTGCTGATTGTGATTTTACTTTCTCATCATGCTCATTTTCTTCACTTTTCTTATTCTCTGTATTACAAGCCTTGGATAAACTTGTCTCATCACTCCCATGTACTGGTTTACTAGACGCCTTACATACTACTGACTGGTTCACAATGCTGTCAAATGATATATCATTAGAATCAGTCAATTCTTCACTCTCAGTAATCATTGAAGTATCTGCAGGTGAGTGTTCTATTTTCTGTTTTTTGTGTGGTTGACATGGTTCAGGAGAAACTCTTTTCTCCATCAATCCTGTTTTCTCATTGATAACTAAATCAATGTCGGCTGAACATTCTGGTTCCTTGTTTTCATTATCCTGCTCTTCCATAGCTCTTACAGCCACAGCAGCTTTCTCTAAACCTAGAACACTACAAAGTTTACGAAATTCTGAGATGGTGTCTGGGATTAATTGAATCTCTCCCGTGTAAATAGTCTGTACAAAACAACACACAGTTTTCACCGTAAAATCTTGAAGTTTTAAACTATACTGACTATCTTCAACAGATAAATAGTTTGTAATGTTCTGACAACCACAGGACAGTAATACTAAACTGTGGATCAATATACTACCATCTTTACAGTTCAATAGTGTGTCACATAAGTGTCCTTTCTTCTGAAGTTGATACATACATTGCAAAAGTTCATCTGAATAATTAGTGATCCTGTATTTCTTCTCCATTAAACTCTAACTGAAATTATAAATATATAAGTCCTTCTTATTCATAATTAAAAGTAAATGTGCAAGAAATAGTCACATGTAGTGTAGATCTGGAGGTGAAAATTTTCAGGAAATTGTTTATGCTGATGTCAAAAAATAAAACATGTTAAATGATTGATGTGATTATGGCAGCATTTCATTGCCATAATTTAAAAAAAAAATACTACAGTTGCTAAAATAGTTTGTCTTTGGATCAGGTGCTTAAATACATTGTACATGTACATGTATGTGTGTATATCTATGCAAGAATAAAGTCTGCTGCTGCACCAAATTACTACTATATGTACATTTGGCATTCATGACAAAAATAATACATGTACTTGTTTATCTTTTGAGGACAAACTACAAAGGACCATGTCAAGTATATAGGTAAAATTCATTATTTGCATTTATTCTTAAAAGGTCTATTTTGACTATAAACAAAATATGATAAATTTCTGATAAAAACATCAATGTGTGGTTTTGTTATTTTTAAATACGGTAATGCTACAAAATTTCTTAGTAATGTTATTTCAGTCCTAATGTAAATTGGTCACTATAGAAGGTACGGTACAAAATGTGTAACCCATACCAACTGTACCCCATACCCAAATACTATTTTGCAGATTTCTCCATTATTTCCTAATTTTTTTCCAGGTGAAAGTTTATACACATTTACAAAATGACATGATCTCTAATTTTAATAATGTTTTTTTGAAATTTGCATTTTCATTCGATTTTCAGTTTTCAATAAGCATAAAACATGTAATCCAAAATCAAAGTTCAGTGTTTTTGTTATGAGTATACATGTAATTCACATATAGGCATAAATTTTACAATTATTATCTTATATTAGTGGACTATAATTAAAGATCGTTAAGTCTGTCCTGTTATATGGTTGCGAGACCTGGAGAGAAACAGAAAACACCATGAAATCTATACAAGTCTTTGTTAACAAGTGCCTAAGAAATATACTGAATATCAGATGGCCAGAAAAAATAACAAACAAGAAACTCTGGCAAAGAACAAAACAACAACCAATAGAAAACACCATTCGAACCCGAAAATGGAAATGGATTGGTCATACTTTAAGGAAGAACAATAAAAACACTACAAAGCAAGCTTTAGATTGGAATCCCCAAGGGCTAAGAAAAAGAGGAAGACCAAAGAACACCTGGAGGAGGGGTTTGAACTCTGAACTGAAGAGAGTAGGACTAACGTGGAAGAATTGTAACACCATCGCCCAAAACCGAAGCGAATGGAGAGAAACTGTAGTCGCCCTATGTCCACCCATGGACGAAGTGGAATAAATCAATAAATCATAATTAAAGCTCATACAATTTTGTTTATGAGTCTTTCTATTTCATTTTTGCATAATACTCAACAAGTAAGCTCAACAGCAACATGTGTGTGTGTGTGTGTGTGAAAATAGCATTCTTGAAGTATCCCAAGTGATAGTTTCAACTGAACCGAATAGTGTAGGTTTATATGCAGTTCTTTAGCAGAAAATAAGAAATTAACACTTTAGCTAAGGGGATAAACAAACTAAAAAATAGGTTAGTGTCATTTTTTTTATCATTGAAAGTAAACGATCAACTTCAATGCAGTTCTTTAATTTTTTTCATGCTTCATCATACATGGGAACACTATTCATTTCCTATTTTTTTTTTTAATATCACAAATGATTTTTGGATATCAGTTAATAGATTACTTAACATCAAGAAATGTTTTTAATTATAAAAAAAAAATAAACCATATTTTCTGATATCAACTTGAATTTTCAAATTCAGAAAATGATTTCGTTATATCACAAACTATACATTTTTTATATAAAAAAAAATCATATTTTTTGCATAAAATATTTATTTCCTGATATCGAAGATCAATTAAAACTAAATTAAATTTACTGTGGAGATGCTTTAGGACTGCTTATTGTTTTTCTCAAACTTGATTTTTCTGACATAGAAATTGATTTTTTATTTAAAAAAATCAATTAATTGATATAAGAAAAAAAATCCAATTTATTGATATCAATAAATGGAATTTTGATATCCAAAAATTGAATTCTTGATACCCATAAATGATTTCTTGATATCAGAAAATCAACTTCTTGATTATGTTAAAAAAAGTTAGGGAAAAGATGGATGTATTAATTGATCTTTCTTTGCTGTTCTTTTGGCTGTTCAAAAACCTAATGATTACCCACCTAGGAAAAATATAACTCTGATTGTATTATTCAAATTCTAAGACAGGAAAGGCAATAATTAATTTTGGGAATTTGTAGGCGGGTTAGATTCTTGAACAGCAAGTGGAGCACTCAGCAGCAGAGAAAGATGTGTAAATACAAGCTTTCCTCTAACATTTCCATGAATATTGTATGAAAAAGAAAAAAAATAAGGAATGCACAATAGACAAGTGTACATTTTCGATGATCAAAGTTTCTATTGAGCTCACTTTGCAGGGCCATATCTAGAGGGAGAAACAAGCAAAACTTTATCCTAGTTTGTGCTTACTTCCCCTATTTGCCTTTAACAGATAGGGAGAAATTTTTGTTATACAACATGTAGATTACATAGACAAAAATGCAAATATTATCATGTTTCAAACAGAATTTACTTAAACTTCTCCTTGCCACTGATGTCTACATGTATATTAGCTAGGCCTTGCTTTGTGCTCGCTAATAACATTTGGTAACTATCCATAACACATTTTGTACTTTTTTAGAACAGATCTAACAAGAAATGTTCTATGAATATCCATAATTTTCATGACATGTAATGAAACAGATTTTTGCTGATATAATATGATTTTCAGACCTAATTACTCCATAAAAGGGATGGAGTGTTAGCAACGTTCAATTTAAGTAGAAAGTTTCTACTAGAAACTCTGAAACCTGAATTAATCAAAATCAATTGAGGGAAGGGACGTCATTTTGGAAATGATGTTAGCAGTTAGGATGTGATTGTTTTAATTTTTAATGTATAATCATGGAACCGATGTCCGTGCAGCCTATGTTTTCACCCAACCCGATATATCAATATCCAAATAAAAAAGAGGAGGGTTGCAGGGTCCGAGGAAATTCGTACTAATTAATCCCTAAAGGGATTAGGAACTAAGTACATGAAAGTACTATATCTCAACATTAAGTTGGCCTTCTAAATATAAAATTCTTTTCCTGTAACACTATTGTATTTAGAGTGAAAGTCTTAACTGTGCGGACACCCTGTCCAGCTCTGTACTGTAGATGCACTAAGTGTGCTATAGACATTCTCGCATATTTTCTGTTGAAATATCAGCATTATAACCAAGTGGGCATTATCAACAATTTCAAGACTTATATATTGGACTGCATATTAATAGCTCCATATATCATGGAAAAGGCCGAAAATGATATCAGTCAGTAGTTTGGCAAAACATTATTCGGATACGGGGAAAAATTGGTACGGGTACGGGTGCGGGTTACACATTTTGTACAATACAACTATGAAAAGAAGAAATGCATGTAACAAAAATGAACAGTCTCAATTACATGCACTAACTGGACAAAATACACATTAAATTTGTCATCGATATTACATGTAACTTTGAACTTATTCCCGATATCAGAACACCTTTGTTTGCGTTCCAGCACATTTCCGCCCGATTTTTTTAGACACTTCGTCCCATCGGTATGTCGGCCTACATATTTTTATTTGTCAACCAAGTGTTCAGGATATGCGAAATCTCACGAGATTAATGATGTACCTACAAAGGAAAAACATCAAACTTTTTTTGATGTTTCATTCGGAAAATAAGGCAAACATTAATGATATTCTTAAAAATGAAATATAAAAAGGTATACAAGTAGTTGCAGTCCCCTGTCTTCAAAACTTCAGATTGGTCACATGATTTCAACATGGTAGATGTTATATATTTTGAAAACATTTCTGTTTCAGTCTACATTTTGGTAACAACAATAGCTGCTAGCATTCCCCCAACCCTCTATCCTAGAGAATCAGAAACAAGAGATGTAAAAGAACTGAATGGCCTTTGGAGTTTCAGGGCTGACATGTCAGCAAATAGAAATAAGAGTTTTGAGGAGAAGTGGTTTTTAAAGAGGCTTTCTAAGGTAAGATGGTGGTACTTCATCTGCTCATGGAATCAGAAACGCAGTTTAAAGCTATGACAAAACAAGTATTATCTTTAAAAGAGATAGTTGGCACATTTTCTTGCTTGTTAAAATACATGTATCTAACCCAATTTAGATTTTAATTGGTAAAACTGTGTGCTATGTTTTATATTTCAATAAATAATTTAATTGGTTCAACAAGTAAACTGTAAACAATTGTTCAGTGTATGATATGTAATTGATTAAAAATATTCCAGACATAAATCAATGGAACCTTGAACTTGATGGCGATTATATATCACTTTTGTCCAGTGAAATGTGACTCAGGTTGTAAGCTCCAAATGATTTCAGTGCCACAGTTCAGCATCATGGATGTCATATGATGTCAAAACAAACTTAATATATGTAACTAGTGCTATACTATTTCAGACAGGCCCAGTTATTCAGATGCTTGTACTATCCAGCTACAATGACGTTACTTAAGATAAATTACATGTACTTGTAACTTATAATTTATTATTTCAGACAGGTCCAGTTATTCAGATGCCTGTACCATCAAGCTACAATGACATTACCCAAGATAAATCATTGCGTGATTTTACTGGTTGGGTGTGGTATAATCGGGAATTTTTTGTCCCAGCCTCATGGAAAGGACAAAGAGTGGTGGTCAGAGTCGATGCTGCAAGGTATTATGCCAAACTGGTAGGTTCTTCTATCAAATGCTAAAGAAAGAACAACAAACTAAAAGAAATTAAGTTGTTACATTGTTCATTGAAATTATATTGAGAAGTGTATTGAAGAAGGCTCAACCAATACTTTAAAAGGAAAACATTCATTATGTTTATGATAGTCATGGAATTTATGGTATAATGGTAAAACATGACTGATTTTGAAACTTTTAGTCCATGTTTATGTTCTTATATTTTGTACAAGTGAAAACTTTATTGAAGACCATATAAATATGTAGAAAACTTAATTGCTTCATAATGATGAATTTAAAAAAATATTGCTAACAACTGTTTTCAGTATTTGTTTAGTTAATAGTCTGTTGCTAGAATCATTATCATAAAATCTGAACATTACAGTGGGTGAATTCTGTGTACCTGGTTGACCATGAAATGGGACATCTACCATTTGAAGCAGAAGTTCAGGGCATTGTTAAATTTGGAGAAGTAAACTTCATAACAATAGCTGTTAACAACACCTTAACCCCACACACGTTACCAACTGGTAAAATAGATTATAAAGTAAACAAGTAAGTGTCACACATTACCGAATGTCCAAATAGAATATTAGTAAGTGTTTTTGTAAGTAAAATACTTTTTTCTTCATTTTTTCATAACTTTTGCTGTAAACCAGTTAATATACATGATGCATGATTTCCTGCCACCATATTAGTATTCAATTATAGTTACAGACCATATTTTGATATAACATGTTTACATATACATTCATTTCAAAGTTTTGTGTTTGTACTTGTTTGTTATGTTATATGTGTGATGCTTATGTTTGACCTTCATTTGTTAATTATTGTGACTAAATTGCTTGTTTTCCAGCTATCCTCCCAACTTCTTCATTCAGACATTGAATTTTGGCTTTTTCAACTATGCTGGTTTAGACAGACAGATTCGACTGTACACAACACCTCCAGTTTATGTTGCTGATGTCCTTGTAACTACTTCATTTACAGAAAGTTTAGGTATATGTAATACCAAATACCACAGGGTTTGAAGTTGCATTTTAATCAGTCCTAAAGATACAAAACTACATTTGTATGTTAAATTTACCGAAAAACAACAAACATTTAAGTCAGCTGGACCAAAGGTCCATGTTAGCTTATGATATCACTTTGCACCCAGCCAACTCCCCCTTAATAGAAGCATCATGTTTACTATGAACCTCCAATGTACACAATGTTATTCATATTTTATCATATTACAGGCACATACAATGGTCTTGTGAATTGGATGATAACAACAAACTCAGACAAAGCAAAGATTATGGTTGAGATTGTAGATGCTGAAGGTACCAATGTTGCCATGGGTGATGGTGTCAAAGGTCAAACTCATGTTAACAATGTCAAATTATGGTGGCCATATTCAATGGTGAAGACAGATGCTGCGTATCTTTATATTCTCAAAGTATGTTGACTCTTGTTTTTACACTATTTTTCTAGGAATTTATTAACTTAATTCAATTTCCTCATAAGAATATAAGTTTATGCAAAGTTTTTGAATGATTCAGACTAAGGTTGTAAATTGGTCAATCCTTACTTTCTTATTAAAGTTGTATTTGATATTTTTATGTTCCTTTTTAGTACATTAAACAATGCTTCAAGGATTCCCTTATCTAATGTTCCTGTCATTGATAGTTTTGATAAGAACCAAAAAAACAAATTCATGAAAGTTGCTGATAACTGTCACTTAACAAATTGGAATGATGTATAAATCACTTTGTAAATTAGATTTGCAATGTAATTATTATTCAATTCAACACTGAAAGGTCCAGGTTGAGAACTTTGAAGCTTAAATTGATTTACTACCCGAGTAAGTATGAAAATCTTTGTAGGCAAAAATAAGAGCTACATTTATATTGATAGGTCCTATGCTACTCTACAATGTACATGTATTCATAATTCTTAACCCAAAAAATCATGTGTTTTAGCAACAAGATATGTGCTAACACATGGAAAGTAATTAAAATAGAAGGCAATAAGGAAGATACCTATCACTTCCAAAACATCCAGTGTATGTTAGTTATAGTGAAGAAAGAAAATTCATAATTCTTCTTTTTTTTTCTGCAGGTGATTGTTAAAGACATATCAGGTATGACTGATATATACAGACAACCATTTGGATTTAGGACAGTAAACATGACTAATACTCAGTTACTGATCAATGATAAACCTTTCTACTGCCATGGTGTGGCAAAACATGAAGATTATGATGTAAGTTGATGGTGAAATTCTGTAATGACGTTGGGAAGCAAATATATTTGTTGAAATTCTGAGTTATCTCCCCTTTCTAATTATTAAAGTTTAATAGTGTGACTATTATAAGATGTAAATGATATTTTAATTCTATGATATCTCCCATCTCTAAATTTTCAAAGAATAAATAAGTGGTAGATGCTAATACAAATTTTGAATTGTTTAAATTCTGGATTATTGCCCCTCTCTATGCTGAAGAGTTTTTTTTTTAAAGTTGGCAATTTCTTTTCGTTCATAAAACCTAGCTGTAGTATAATGTTTACATTAAATAATAACATGTTTATTTTAGAAAATTAGCACTAACTGTTTTATATACTAAAATCAAAGTGGTCATTTCAATAAGTACAAACTTCTTTTGGTTGTAATATTAATTTTCTCAAAATCTTAGTCATTTATTTAGATAAGAGGAAAAGGTTTAGATTTAGCAACAGTAGCAAAAGATTTTAACCTTCTGAAGTGGTTGGGTGTGAATTGTTTTAGAACATCCCATTACCCCTATGCTGAAGAGATAATGGACCAGGCTGATCAGCACGGCATTGTAGTAATTGATGAGTCTCCAGCCATAGGACTTTTATAGTGAGTTTTCTTTAACTGACATTGTAAGTCCAGCCCCAGTGCCACAAAATACATAAGCCTTAGAATATTCTTTACTTCCATGGTAACTCCAATCAGAGTCTTTGAAATTTATGACATCACAAACAGTTAAGAATTTTCTCAGACTTAAGTACTTTATTTATGTTTTGTGCGGCTGGAGCCAGTTTTATCATGATCCAATATCAATATTTCTGGAGCCTGGTTACACCAATTTAACCTAATGCTTGACATTAATGCATACATATGTCACTAAATTTAACACACCCCCTTTAAAATTAACCCATGAGAATTAATATAACATGAAAATTCAAAGAATCATTGTTATTACAGTTTTTTTTATAAAAAAATCATGAACTCCATTTCATAAAATATGAACTTTATGAAGGAAATTGTATTCCAGCTAATTACATAATGAAACTGTACCTGCGAATATAAAAGAAATATTGAAGGTATATTGTAATGCAGCATCACATGTACACATATTCTGAGTCCCACATCATTCAGGAATGTTCACCTCCCTGGTGCAAGAGGAGATAATTCTACATTTTTAAATGCTTCTTATGAAATGCCGAATATTAAATTTCTGTTTAAATTATTTTCTTCCTCTCTGAAGAAATATTCATTGATGTTCAAGTTTATAACTTCTTTTCTTAAAATCAAACAAAAAATGTTGGGGCAAAAAACAACATAAATGATGGTAAAACTATGGTAAACTGAGATCCTTTTCACAAAAAAATCGTAAGAGTAAAATTAGTCGTAAGTTATGACGTCATAGTAAATAAAAATATTGTGACATCATAACTTATGACTAATTTTACTCTTAAAAATTTTTGTGAAAAGTGCCACTGGATTCTCTGTGAATAATTTTTATTCTTATGTTGTTTTCCTAGTATTGTTCTTACATAAGGTAATCCAAGGAAGGGTGCATGCTCTGTATTCTGATCTGGATATTAAAATGATTTTTTTCTATTTTCATAAATGACCTGTACCAGGTAAATAATAACAATTACTGTTTTTATTCAAATTTTCTTTATTTCATCTGAATGACAAAATGGTTTAAACCTAAAATATGTCAGATTCATTCAACATATGATTATACTTTTCAACCAATAAATTAAATGGCATTTAAAGAAACAGACTAACAACCTATTTGTTTATCAAACAGTTTTTCTTACACTTTCACTCAGGTTTCAAGGGTCTTGTAATACATCACACTAGAATTTATTTTTACCATGCTTTCTGTCATGTAATTATAATTACATTAACTGTCTATTACATATGTATTTGGATAATTTGCTTTATGAATGATGTTTCATGAGTGAAGAAACCTATTTCTAGCTATATTCATAAAGACGGTGACCAGACTAAGTTTATTAATCACTTAAAAACAATTAAAATTACCAAATCAGTACTCCCCATCAGGGACAGATCTAGATGAAATAAAGTAAGAGAAACATGTCAAATGTAATATAAAAATTGAATGATTCATTTTTTTAACGTTCATTGATGTGTAAAATTGTTGAACAATTGCATACTTTGGACGTAAAGCATTATAGCTAGAGCATTTCATTGAAAATGTGCTCAAGTCAATGCTTTTAATGCCAATAAAACATAAAAAATGAGACATGCTATTCTTAATTGAAAATCTACATTTTAACAACTTGAGTAGCTGTCTTTGTAAGAATCATGCAAAATCTGAAAAATGTGATACACCCCAAAAAAGGCTACATATTTTTATTTTTGTAATTAAGTTGTTTTATGGGTCTATACTATGAAATGAGTACTTATTCATTCAAATCTGCCTGCTCTTAGGAGATAATTAACATTGAAATTTCAATAGATTCTATTGTATTTGAGCGTCATTTAAAGAGTTAACTCCCTTAATTTTGAAATCTACAGTGCATTCTATATAATTTTTATCTCCTAAGAGCACAGGTAATATGAAAAACCACGTTATTTTCTGTTTACTATGACATTTCAAACAAAATATCAAAAATTAAAATATGTAGCCTTTTCACCCATGAATCACATTTTGCATGATCCTTAGCTGGAGTGTTACTTAAGCAGAGAAAACTGTTAAGTCACTGCTTCCTTGAGGAAATCAGTTCATTAAATAATTACAATGTTATTGTTTTATTTTGTTAATACAATGAAATGATGATGTTTCACTTTATTTTTGACAGTGAAGATAATTATGCTGAACAGACCTTACAGCTCCACCTACAGGCAATGAGAGAGTTGATATCTAGAGATAAAAATAGACCATCTGTTATTGCCTGGTCTCTAGCTAATGAACCAGATTCAAAGCTTCCAGTTGCTGGACCTTATTTTCAGTAGGTACATAAATGTACAATGGAACCCATCTTAACTGAAGCCCCATCAGACTGAAGGCTCTGTGACACGTTTTTATTGTAAAGGTACTCAGGTTCAAACATATTTATTTAGAAAGGATACCAGATCTAGATGGATTGGTGAAGGGTTTGGTTAATACAAGTTTTACTGCTTTGAAAATAACAAATACTATCTTTAAAAAAAGGTAGCCAATGAATATTCTTGCTTTCTTAATGCCCAAATCTGATAAAGATTTTATTTGGTGAACTGTGTGATCATTATACTATGTTTCTTATTTCAATTATTTTATTGGTCCAACAAGTAAACTATTTCCAATTATTCAATTTATAAATGATTATTCAATATAGAAAAGTGATCAAAAATATTCCAGACACCAATGTCTCCAATGAATCCTTAAATTTCACGGCTGCTCTCACAGTTGTCCAATGAAATGCGAGGTTGTAAGCTACACCGGTTAGGTTGCCATGGTTAAGCATCACAGATGTCAAGTGATGTCAAAGGAACTCAATACCGACTGCATCGGAAAAAAATAATTTGTATATACTTAAGCATCTGGTGTATGGTTTCAAGTTCTATGTCATAGCTTTATTAATTACAGGTGTATCTTTTTTTCCTTTTAATTAGACAGGTCTACAATTTAACAAAGACTTTGGATCCTACCAGATTGGTGACATTTGCTTCCAGTAATGGGATTCCTCTTCTGGACCATGTGGTAATGTAGACATCTCAACTTATGAGTCTATAGGTCATAATCTAATTTTTTATTATTCAATTTAGGTATGCTTTAAGAGAAAGAAGCAAACATTTAAATTTTATATGAGGGATCTTGGATTAAAAATAAACAAGTTTTTAAAGCAGAATTCATGAATAAAAAACTTAGGACAAAAAAATTAAAAGTTAAAAATCAGGACAGAAATTACATTTAAGATTATTTTAGTCTATAAAATCCAAACTTTTAGCAATAGAACAAGCTTTCATTGTCAGTGTTTTGCTTGAATAGTATTAATGCTGATTGATTTCTTATTTTTTGTACTAAGTGTGTCAACTTCTAATGCTATAGACATCAGATTCTATATACATATATACTGTACTTCTTGTAGATGAACTATTTTGAACCCATCTTGTGATGGAAATGTCTTGTATACAGAAAAGATTGTATGAAACACTATTTCTCTCTTACAGATGAACATAGTAGATTTTGTTTGTGTCAATATTTACTTTGCTTGGTATCAGGATACTGGTTACCTAGAAACCATTCCATACCAGGTACCAGTCATGTTGGGTGGTCTCCATACTTACTATAATAAACCTGTTGTTGTCACTGAATATGGTGCGGAAACATTAACGGGACTTCATGTGGTTTGTATATATAGGAATCACTCTTTTTTGTGTATATTTTACAGTAGTTTTTGTAATGAAGCTAATTTCTCTCCTTTTAAAGGTACATTAGACCTATGCCTTAGGAGAAAAAAATATCATGAAATAAAATGTTATGCATAATACTAGTCCCATATTTTGTATCTGGATTATTTTCTTCATTTCCAAAGGGAGATAATTAATAAGTGTTTATACCTTTTCTGTTACCATTTCTAAAGAGACTTTTTACCATTTTTATTACTACTTGTATGAGTTAGAATTAACTCTAGATTTTATTCTGAATTTTCTATTTTACATTTTCTTCAGGTACATGTTTTTTTTTGTCTGAACAACATGTTAATCTATTTTTTTTTCAGAGTCCATCATTTACATTCTCAGAAGAATATCAGAAAGATTTTATGATAGAGTATCATCATACATTTGACAAAATCAGGCATGAATACTTAGCTGGAGAAATGATCTGGAATTTTGCTGACTTTTTAATTGACCAGAGTAGGTGAAGTAAATTCTTTAAACCAAACTATTTTCATGGATACATATTTTTGCAATTTTAGATGTCAGTCCAATTTCACACTTTCTGAAGTATTTTAGACACTTTATTTGTATTGATAGATTTTTGCAGTTGTTTTTTAAGGAAATTAGTGCTAATAAATACCTGGTCAAATTAGTGGTAATAAATACATTTGTACCTGGTCAAATATGTTTGTTAACGGTATTAGCTTTCCTACTTATAAATACGAATTCATACAACCCGTAAGGAGGTAGACTTACTGTAAGGAACACAACTCAATAATTGGAACGTTTGTATTCAGCATATTACATCAATCTCATGTAAGCATCAAAGTAACTTGGACTGATTTCATTCCGTTGAAATGAAATGATATGGTAATCAAATGAAAGCTTGATGTATCATTTAAATATGATACAAACATATAATTGATTTCAAGAGTTATGTCCCTTACACTAGGTCTACCTTCTTGGGAATTATGAAGTTATTGCCATATTCATATGGTTTTAAATATTGTAACTGGCTTTTGATTTTAATAATGAAAACACACCATGTTATATGATGCATATTTTTAAAACTGTATAACATGTAACAAATTTAAATTAAAATGACAAAATCAAAATAATGGATGAACACAGTAATTTCTAAAATTAACTGAAATAAACCTTATACAAAGTACAAGTGTACAGGAATTGTTGAATCAACAGATTAGATGACAACAGCCAAGTTATTTAATTTTTGATTGTAACATCCTTATACAGACAGGATCAAAAGCATGCAAATGATATAGAATTTACAAGAAAAAATTAGCATTCCATTGAACATCTGAGTGTGAAATATTATGCTGTCACTTTATTGTTGCTTATGTATTTCATGCTAAATACCCTATCCTTACAGAGACAAATTGGGCCTATGGATGTAATAAAGGATTGTTTACACGACACAGACAACCAAAGATGGCCGCCTTTGTCGTCCGAGATAGATACCAGAAAATGATAAATGATACTCAGTCGAGACATTTGTGAAGAAATCCATCAGTCAATTAGAGAAGACTCTAATACTCATTTTATTACACAATAGACAATCATAGCATTTTACATTCTACAGAATGCCTCAATCTTTTTGTTTTCTTTTGGAACTTCTATAGGGTTTTTACAACCTTTTTTTGAGGTCCGAATTTTGACCCAATCTCAAAGAATAATATGCACCAAATTTTGCAGCATTGGAATTACAAATTGTTACAAAAAGAATTTATGAGCTGTTATAACATTAATGTGTTATAACAACACCACATACTATCAAATAAACTTGCAATAATTTTTCATGAAATTGAGAGGTTTGCAGGTTGTTTTTTTATCTGGTTACATGCTTCAAGTTACTAAATATTTTGGCAAAAGTTTTCTTAATACAAAGCATTTATGGTTTGAATATTTAAGTTGTTGTGGAATGTGGCCAAAATTTCCTGCAAAGAAAAATGTAATGAAATAAAGTGTTTTTCACCAATTTTGTAGAATTCACATCACACGAAAGTTTTGTTGGCAAACTAAGCACACATTTTACTAAATTTTACGCTAAAGCTATAATGATGTGACCCAAGATTATTTTCAGTGTAAAATTTTATGTAAACCAACATACCCTTCGTAGAATATTTTTGTAGTGTTATTGTAGTACTATTGTTCATGGGGTACCAATTTTCGTGGTTTTCATGGGTAGGTCAAACCACTAAATTAGGTTCCCAATGAATAGTAGATTCCCATTGATGTGCGCACTGAAAACTTCAAAACCACGAATTCAAGAATCCAAGAACTTGTGTTTTTTTCCCTGATCCACGAAAATTGGTATCAAGAATTCAAGTACTTTAACAGTATTTATTTTTACATGCGATTGAAGTTGATCTTTCTCAGCCTCCTGTTTTATTTTTATTTATACTTCCCACTTTATTACTTAGATTTGCTCTTTTATAATTACTTTCACTTTCTATTGACTGTTTTTCTACCAATTTGTAAAAATCGTACTAAGTTTTAGTGACATAATTTACTTTGAAACTAAATACTGCAGATCATTACACAGGAAAAATTATTTCACGTGATTTTCACATGATTTTCCCCTAAATTGAGCAAATAAACTTCATGATAAATTTCACGTTAAATTCAGGTGAATCGAGTCTTCACATGAAATTCACGTGAATTAATAACATGAAAGTCGTGTTAAATGAATTTTACATGAAAATCATGTTAATTTCATGTGAAGTTCACACAAATTTCACATGAAGCTCGATTAACATGAACTTCACATGAAAAATATTTGTATGTATATATAACAGTTTATTTGTCTCATTGGAACTCTTAAATAATTTGATAAAAATATGGACTTATCACCCTTTGTGTGATTTTTAGGTGGACCTGTAATTAGTGCTTCATATATTATTGATTGCACTTTCAGTAAGTGTTTACTTCTATTAGCTTCAAAATACCATATTGTAGGATTTATTGAGAAGTTTTACTTTGATATGATGAATACTTTGAACAGTTTACATCTGTATACCAGGGATGATTTTTTAGAGGTCAACAAAGCAGAAATTGACAGAATTGGAAGTCAATATACATTAAAAAATAATTGGAAGAATAAAATCTGGATTTCAAATAGCGGAATTCCACTAAAAAGCGGGGGGAAAAATCATCCGTGGTCATCATTCTGATGCCGTGGATTTCATTACATTTATTTTCAGGGCCTTTCAGTGCTTACTTAAATCTGCAAGTATATACTATTTTTATGGGGATTATACTATGGCACATTTGTTGTTTTGCCATATCTGTTCCTTTTTCTACATTTTGTTTTAATGTTTTATTTTGTTGTTTAGATATATAAAGAATTTAATATCTACTTGTTATGTTTTTTCTTCATAACATGTTGGTTCAATACACATTATACATGTTTTTCTAGGAAGATAGAGATTTACTTTAGTACCACCAAGAAGTTACATATGAACATAACGATATAGGTATGATAAATAACATCATACAACTGGTTACTTTGGAGATATTTTGTAATTCCCAACAAACCACAAAACTGTAATCCACAATGTAATACATGAATATTATTTTGAATATTTCAATGTGATTGTATCTCGAGTACAAAAATAAAACTATCAAAAATATAAAATGTTTACTTTTGGCAAAATTGCTGTTCCAGAATATTTTTAGTCACAAGGTATTAAACTAAATACCAATTAAGAAGCTAACTACATATTGAATTAAATAAAGAGTTACATATACCAGTAACAAAACTGAAAAAAAGGAAAAACGGATAACTAAAACAACTGATCTGAAATCCCACAAAAAAAAAAATTGAAAGTGACATCAGGTGCCCTGGAAGGGTAAGTAGTCCTGGTCTACCAGCAACACCTGTCACGTGGCTAGTGATCAAAACAAGGTTAGTGTTTACTTTGGTGGATTGTCAATCCCATAAGATAGAAATTCAATTGAATGTATCTTTTCTCATCTGTAAGATGCAAATTTCAAATCAATGTATTACTTATTACATTGTCCCTTGAATTGCTTCCTTTACACTAGATTACTAAGTATATCATTGAAATCTGCTAGGATGACACAAGTGACTTGTTTTGTTTTGTTTAGATAAATAAATAAGAAAAGTTACAGAAAATATAGTTAGTGCTATTGAAAGCCGTATTTAGTCGTGCTACATCACTGAAGTGCAGCTTTACATTACTGAAAGTTATATAGGGCAGTACAGCACTGTTGCATTAGCTCCAACAAATAATCTACAGTTTGTGACCTGAAACAACAGATTAATTAAATTGGATTACACTCCTACAATACACAATATAGGGCATCTCTGACTGACAAACAATTCAGCTGAGTTTTAAACTCTTCATAAAATCAAAGGATGCTTGCAACTGTGGTAGAAAAAGCTGTTTCTTTTTCACTGTTTGTTTCTGAGAAAGTTTTAATTTCTGGACATCACATTTTTAAATTAATAAAATCAAAGTTTTGCCAAAACTGTGCTGTTTCTGAAGTAATTCAAAATGTTTCCTGGGTTTATCCATGCCTCAGCTGTATAGTCATCAACAAGTAACATTTCCGTGTCATTCTCATGTTTTGGTTGGTTATTTTTCAACATTAACAACTGGAATTTAACTGATGGAAACACAACCCAAAGAGACTTTTGTTCCTTTATAAAGATGTTAAAAAGACTGGGTTTGTTGACACTACCTTATCAATATCTACAGCTTCCAATAGGTGCATTCCTTATTTCCTGAAGAACTCTGAAAAATAAACTATAAGATGTAAATTGCATATATAGTCCCAAAATATTTTTCTTAAATACATCTGAGTCAGCACAAATTTTTAATTTACAACTATAAATAGTGGTAAAGGAAAACAGTGGCTCCCTTGTTGCTACACTGCGTTTCAAGGAAAAATGAAGCTGAAGTAAAATTATTTCAATTAAACTTTTTTTTTTTCAATTTTATTCTGCTCACAAAATTATTAATTATACTTCATTTAAAAAAAAAAAAAAAAGGAAGTTGAAAGACAAATTTTGAAACAGTGACTCCACTATGTTGGATGAAGACACTGAAACTACACTGTGTTGGGTAAGGACATTGTGAGTCCTAAAAAAAAAAAAACAAGTAACATATCAAAATTTGACCATTTCAGCCTTTGAGCTGAGTACTCCTGCTAATGTTTTTTGACAAAAACTTTTTTTGTATTGTCAACATACACATTAAATATTTTCGACTCCACTTCATTATTTCTGTTAATGAAAGAAAAAAATCACTTAAAAGTATACTAGTAGAGTATGTACATTTGGTAGACTGATCAATGGTGGCATAATATATCAAATTGAAGAGCACAAACCGTATAACCAGTAATTTTCATGAACGATATTTTTGTGGTTTGGCATCAACAAATAATTTCAAAAGCCACACTAATCATTGTAAAAACACGCTTCAGTCATGGTTTGTAATAAAGCAATCAGTTTTCTGACTAATCAGTCGACTTCAAGATATCAGGGTTAATTAACCTTGAAATCTTATCAAGGGGACTGACTGAATCTTTGGGTTATCTCAGATTTTGATTCATCTGAGTTCGAACCATCCAAGGTAAAATTGTATTGGAGTAAGGGGAGTTTTGCTGTGAGTTTGAAATTATTTCAAGTTATCTGAGATTTCGACTCTTCTGAGTTTGACACATCGAGGTTTGACTGTACCATATTTTTCAGACTTACTTTCAGACTTTTCAGACTTTTAGTCAATTTATTTATTTTCAGCAAGTCATCAGCCTCAACTTATTGTCCAATTCACTTATGTAAGGATTTTTAAATTAAATTTTAATCTACATGTACAATGCATTACATTAGATCAAAGTACTTACTCATGTTTTACAGAGACACAGAATGTAATAAAGATATACATGTATTTCAATCAATAAATCATTTACGGTTCCACATTTATTTGAAGACCTTTGAACTTATGAGCTACACGGGTATACTAGTACTTAGCTAAATTTGTCATTGATCTCAAATCATGACAAAAGGAACTCATATTTTAGGATTTTAATTTTCGTGATCATTTGGTAGCCACAAATATTAGACTGCAGCAAAAAGTTCAGTTATACAGTTTGTCCAATATACTGAATTGAATGAAGAGGATAAATGGTCAATATTAATATATACATGTTCATGTATTACACATATTCTATAAATACATGTATATCCTGGGCATTTCTTATATCATGTATAAAATATATTTTAATTTCTATATAAATGCACATTAAGATTATACAACTTGTAAGATGTATGTACATGTATGTTTACTGCAGTGTAATTGTCATGGTATTATCAAAGAGTAATTAAGGAAACCAAGGTTATAGTGGTAATCAAAAGAATGCAATCAAGGGACAAAGACCAGACATGGAAAACACATACACAACAAAGAACACAAAGCAACTAAAATCATATACACAAAGCAACAAAAGCAAATGACCAAAAAAGTGTACAAACATGTAATAAATACCAACAAGCAATGGTTTGTCATACAATGACACATCTCATACTTTACTTAACAATACCTTCTGCAATACTACTGCTAACAAAATTCGTCATCCACGCACAAACCAGGCAAAGGGTGGCAAATGTCAAATTTTGTTTTTACAAAAATTTCATTTATTTCATATCACAAATGCATCTTTTCTAGAAAGTTGAATGTTGGTTTTTGAATAACTGCAACAGTTAAAGAGAATTAAATTACATAGAAATACTAAAATTCATTGAAAAAGGGAAATAACTCTTTTAATTATGCAAAAATTTGGTTGCTTTCTTGGGGAACTGTAAAAATTTTTCCTGAGCCATCATGATCCATTGTCGATTTAAAAAAATTTCTGTACTATTGGATATATATATGATATAACATTACATTGAAAAAAAATTCTGTCGGATAAAATTTACCATGTGCCATCCATATCATAGCAATTCCCTGGTTTCTTAATGGACAGTCCTTTAATAGTTCAATTCTAGAATAGATATACATGTACCTCAGAATAATCACTTAGGAACTTGAACAACCACCACCTTTTTTGGACTATCACTTGGTAACAGGTCTTTCACATTTTCCATATCCAAAGGTTTGAAAGGTTTGGCAGGAGGAATTTTTGGGCTTTTTTGTCTCTCTGGAAGGCTATAAAAATGATCCATTGCAGCTGTCAATGAATTCTTTTTTGATTCTGCAACATGCCTGTGAAGTGTACTTCTTGGAACGCCATGGTAACGAGCTGAGGCATTAATTGCCATCCCTTCTTCAATAACAGCATTTAAAGCAGCATTCAAAGTTTCTTGATCATAGGCAAAGAAAGATGCCCTGTAGGGAGCGTTCTGGAAAAAGACAAATGATTCATGATTGTTTGGGTTTGAAATTGTACAAGTGTCTAGGTACATGTAGGCTTTGATTCACCCTCCCCCTCAGATAATGGGAATTGGAAATGAAAGAAAATACATGTAAATAGTCATGATAGCAAGTAAACATTGAAACACTTAGTAATATGCATATATCATGTTTCCTGGAAGCAGAATACAGAGTTATCTCCCATAGCAAGAAAAAACCAGAATCTTGTATTAAATGAATAATGGAATCCACACAATATATACTTGTTTTTAAATCATGTGACAGGCTGAAGCCTGCATTCTACTTAAGTCAATTCTAGTAATGAAATGTATAAGTATTTACACCTAAATTCTAACATTTAAATTTGTACAGACTTTTTGATTTATCCATATGGGTAGCATGTTTAATTGGATTTTTTGGTTTACTTAGACCTGGCATTTTTTTGCTCACGGATAAGCATACTCCTATATTACGTATTGAGCAGATAGATAGCTATGAAAACAGATTTGTAATTACATTTTTTTATACCAAAACTATACAATTTCGTGAGAGACAGCTTCAAATTGTGATGCCGCAGATTACAGATAATCCTCTCTGTCCAGCCTCTGCCTTATTACGTCTACTGAGCCTTCATGAAATACTAGGGTCTAACGGTCAGTCCTCTTTGTTATGTGAAAATGTTTTTAAACCTTTGTCATATGTGCGTTTTATAGCCTTTATTAATGATACTCTTGCAAGTGCAGGCTGTAATAAGAAGTTAACTGGACATTCATTTCGAAGAGGTGGGGCAACCTTTGCTTTTCATGCAGGTTTGTCAGGTGAAACCATACAAGATATAGGCGTGTGGAAAAGTGATGCCTACTTGCAATACATTGACAAAGGCCTGTCCGACAAAACAAAAGCAATGAAAAAGTTTGGGGAGGCCTTGCCTAAAACTGCCCTTTGAATTATTATGGATTTTGATATATAAATGTTCAATTCATTATTATTATTATTATTTTCTTTTCTTTCTATTCCCCTTTGGGTTCTTAGGTAGTTTTTATATGGTACTTGTAGCAGTTAGCTTACATGTATTAGGCTTTTCGCTTTATTATATACTTAACATGCATTGCTTATTTCATATATGTAATTGTGTTGTTTAATTTGTAATTGAATAAATTGTTGCACCCAGCACTTGATTTTCTTAAGTATGAGTTTTGAAGTAAAGTAGAATTTTGTTAAATTCATTTTTACGGAAATCGAGTCATGCCCGTCCGAATTTGTATTGTATTTTATTATTAGCATGGCCACATCCAGGCCTTTTTGCAGAAGATACTTTGCTTTGGCTTATTTTTGCAAACCCTCCCTCCCACACCAATAGTATTATTGGCTGGTAGCTGGCTCAGTTTTTTTTAGCTAAATTTTTGCTCGTATTTTTGCTATTGCTTAAAATTTTGCATAACTAGGCTTAAATGTATAACAAGTGCTTACATAAGGGGTAGTTTTTATATGGTACTTGTAGCAGTTAGCTTACATGTATTAGGCTTTTTGCTTTATTATATACTTAACATGCATTGCTTATTTCATATATGTAATTGTGTGTTTAATTTGTAATTGAATAAATTGTTGCACCCAGCACTTTATTTTCTTAAGTATGAGTTTTGAAGTAAATATATATGCAACCTCACATCGATCCTAGAGTTTGGTTGCAGCTTAGATTTGATTATATATATATATATATATAGTATTTACCTTATGTGCACTGTCAGCTACAGCTATAGTTATAGGCTGTTTTAAATTAGGCCTTCCATCAACACCTGAAGATCAAGATTAACTTATATCACCATCTCCATCATAATCTTGGCAGAAATCTGTGTCGCTGACATCATCTTCATTGTATACATTTTCCTCCACTACAGGGCTATCGGTACCAACAACATAATAATGTGCAGATATATTTTCTGGCGTAGAATTCTTGTGTGTCACTTCAGATGAGTCTATAGCATCAAAAACATAACCTTGATCACTTGTACTACCGGTACAGCTATTTCTGTGATCACTTGTACTACCGATACAGCTATTTCCTTGATCACTTGCACTACCGGTACAGCTATTTTCTTGATCACTTGTACTACTGGTACATTAATTTCCAACTGTTGGACTTATTTGTTGATTATTTTGTTTACATATAGAAGTGACTACGGGAACTAAATGGGTTCCCAGTTGTACTTTACTACTTCTCTCCACTGTTTCCTTCTTAAAATGCTTAACAAGTGGTTTCTTTATTTTAACAATACATGTTCTAGTATTCATCTGTTCATCACTTAGGAATCTTTTCTCTGGACCCTTTGTATCAGTTTTTAACAATTTGATAGGGACAGTAATCGCTTCTTTCATTTTCTCTTGGGTTATTTCCACATCATATATGACATGTTCATCTGATTCCAGCTTACCATGTTCAACGAATTGTTTTAAATCAGAATCATTATCAATAAGAGTCTGAATGGAAGCACTAAAGAACTCAATTCCTAAGAATCTACTCAGTTTTAACAACTCAGCAGCTCGGTCCCTATGGAAGGTAAAGTTCCCAACATACAGACCCTTGACTAAGTCACACACAGTTTTAATTGAGAAGTTTCTTAGGTGAATATCAAAATGAGTGTCATTAGGACTAACTTCTGATCGAAACTGCTCTTTGAAAATGGTGCTGCCACATGAAAGGAGAACAATTTTATGTACATATATGACCCCATCTTTACAGAGTAACCATGTATCACAGTACTGATAGAGATATTTACAGAGATGCTGACTATACTCTGAAATGTTTATACTGAAGTTCATTCTAACTGAAAAATAGAAAACTCGCATGTCATTTCTGATAACTTGAACCTTATGCTATCTTTTTTGCTTTGTTTTTGTTTTTTGTTTTTGTTTTTAATTTTGTTTGTTTGTTTTTTTTTGTTTTTTTTTTGGGGGGGGGAAGGGGGGGGTTAAACCAAATAAATTTTCAAACACACATGCAATTAAGTAAATAATTTTATACTTTGTAATTCATCACCATTCAAGGCTATACACCATAGGATACATGTAGCTATTTTCTGATTTGGCCACTCACTTAATAAAAAAATATCTTATGATACTGAAACGCAAAAGGACTTAAAAGATTGATATTCAAAATATAACAAGTTAGAATGCAGGATTTCAAGTTCCTGTGCTTTGATACACGTATGTTTCTCACTTTTCCCGATAATTACATGTATGCCATCTTGGGAGGTTAATTTTAATTTTCCTTGGTAATTAATTTCTCCTCTGAATGTTTAGCGTAAATCTGTCTGCAGTAGATTTCACAAAAAAATCTTTTCAATTTATTTTTGTCATGAAACAGATAATTCATATTTTACCAAATAGAGAGTCATTTTCTTAAATACCTCATAATACTATTGGCTGCTTTTTAATTCATTGAAATGCAGTAATAAATATCCTGATAATGGAACATATAGGAAAAAATATTACTCCTATCTGTCTAAAAACAAGAGAAGTTCAAAAACAGAAGAAAGGAAGTACATGTGTTATGTACAAGAAAACAATTTGATGTGATATACATGTATATGATATTCAAATGAAAAATATCCATATACCTTCTGGTCAATGATAAACAAACTGAATAATACTCCTCAAATAATTAAGATCGAAGGAAGAAGAGTTTGTCAACTTCTCTGAAAAAATACATGTAAATAACCATTCTGGTAATACATGTTCATTTGTATTCCCAAAAATGAGTTCCACAACTCAATTTCTAATAATGTAACCAATCTAATGAATAATTTGAATTTAACCAAGAAATAATTGATTATCTTTGTGATGAACCATTTAGTAAAGATGAGATACTTGTACATGTAGGCTATAAAATCCCTCTAAACTAGAAAATCAACAGACAGTGACCTCATTTTGAATGAAATCATTAAATATGACATGCACCAACTCCTTCAGCCTATTTTAAAATTGTTAAATTTTATATTTATAAAAAGGCCAATTTCCAAAGTATGGAATAAAAGCTACATTTCACTTATACACAAGAAAGGCGGTGTCCAATCCATCTACAAAAAATGTAATTTCAGAGGAATTTCTTTAACTTCTAATTTAACTAAGTTATTTAAATAGGATCATGAATTCATCTTGTGAATTCCAAAAAAACAAATTGGATTTAAGGTCCAGCTAAAGCCAATATCTAAGACATTCCTTCATGAAATGCTTTCATTCGTAGTTTTAATAATACATCAAATTTAGCACTATATCATTGCTACATGCATCTTCATATGTATTTAACACACAAGCACAAGTCAAACTTGGGAAGAAACGTGTAATACATGTACATTGTACCTGCACATGTAACAACTACAAAACTGTATTAAACAACATATTTTAGAATAAATCTACAGCTGTCAAAAACAAAATTTGAAGTCTGAAATTCATATTGTCCTGATCCTAAATGTATTATGCAATGTGACCTAGCATTTATTTTTATGAAAAAATTGCCATTTCTTTAAATTTAGATGAATTGAGATATTTCATGCCACGATCCAGCTATATACATGTACCAACACCAATAAACATAAAATATTAAAATTTTCATTCAAATCGGGCTGTTTGTCACAAATTATTGCTAGCTTACACTGCACAAGATACATGTACATGTACATGTACTTAGGCTACAACATATTTGCATATCTGAAGAAAATCTGTTCTGGTAAATAGGTACAGTTATGTCAAAATTTGATGTTTACACTTCTGTTGTTAGCTAAATATGGCTGTAGTAACAAGATTTGTAAAGGAAGGAAACCTGCATATATGTAGAACACTGTAAAAAGAAGCATTAAGCAAAGTTTTTAGGAAAATTGCATTCTCAACATTTTTACTAAAAAATAATATTGACAACTAATGTCCTAGATTTTGACTTTTACAGAACCTTGAAAAAAATCGAGGACAACTGATCACTTTTCTATAGTTGAAACTTAGAAATCAAGTACACTCCAGTCCTTGCGACGTTTCCCATTTTAGCGTTCGTGCATTGTTTATCATGCGTTTACACAACCTTTTGCGTTCGTTTAAATGCATACAAACACATGATAGAAGCGTTCGTTTAAACACATGATAGAAGCGTTCGTTTATTTTTGTACTTGATTATTTCCTTGATTTAACTGTTATTTATATATTTTTTGCTATTAATAATTTATATAATTTCATTAATTTTACTTTCTTTTTTTTCTGTCTTCATTATACATGTATGTCAATATCATTATTTTTTGTCGTTCGTCTATCGTGCGTTTAAACACGTGATATGAGTGTTCGTCTAGCATTTAAACTACGTGCGTTTGGGTATCGTGGTTGCGGGAAACCTAAACGTCTCAAGGAATGTAATAAAAAAGTATTTGCAACCTTTATAAATCTATGTAAAGCCTCTGAGACAGTATGGCAAGATTGAATGTTCTATAAATTAAAAAAAAATATAATTTCTCTGTTCATATTTTTTTTTATATATACCGGTAATTCACTCTTTGTACCCCTGCTACCAACTGAAATTATGGTCTTAGTAGGCATTTTATATCCAAATGTGGAATAAAAGAAGGGAATATTTAAAAACCATTCTCTTTAATTTATACATTAATGACACAATTTCCAACCTCAAAGAACATGAAGAAGGGCCAACAGATTCAGTTATCATTGGTGATGCACCAATAAGCTCCCCCATACATGTACATGTATCACTTCATTACAGAAAATAGTATTGTTACATCATAACTTATAAGCTACAGTAATTTACATTCACGACTTTTTTCTCTGAGAAATAGACATGTTTACACTCGTGGATGTCATTGAAGAAAATAATGTACTTTCCCATAGTTTTCATTGGTACATGTAGCTTGTTTCACATGTATGACAAGTACTGCAGTACAGAAAATCATGTTAAACTTGTGGACACCATTATGAAATATTTCTTGTTGTTTTGATACTGATTGAACTCTACTTCAACTGAAAGATTACTGATGTCAAAAGGGCGGAGACAAATCTGGGTTCATTGGAGTGACAAGTGTGAATATTGTGTCATAAAGGTTGTGACAAAATTGTTTTTATTGCTTATTAATATATTCAATTGCAAAAAAAAAAATGTGAGAACTAACCAAGGATATTCCTCATCTCAATATGAAGGCTGGACAGAGTTTCAGTGTCTGATTGTTGAGTTCTAGGCTTGCAATATTGTGCAAGTCTTTCATTGTAGCAACTTTGCCAGTGGAACTGTCTAGTTCACACTGTACCATTTCCTTGTTAGCCTTTAATTTAAGCATATTTCTTATATCCTTTTTTGTTTCATCATCAAGCCTCGTCTTGGAAGGTGACTATAGGAGGTTATATTTACATCATGATTGTGTTCAGAGTCAATATTGGCATAGCAAAGACCCAGTCAGTTAAACCATGTCTATTGACACATTGTTCAATAATCCAAACAAAAATGTGAAGAACTGCAAAATAAAAATAAGCCTACATGTGAAACAAGTTACAAAATTTAAATGCAAGTCATCAAAATTACAAAATTTAAGTTTGCTAATTAACAGATTCGAAATACAAAAAGCCCTAAAATTTTGCGTATGAATGCCCGTTTTTCCACTAAGTAAAATTATTCAATATTGTTATTTTTTCGGTTTTAAATCAAATGCTACAAAAAATGACATTTTATACTCACATATACAGCTTTATATATACGCATTCGTTTGTGAGCAAAGGACAAATTTGTTTTGGCACATATCTCAGCAAATCTTTACCTGTTCTCATTCATACGACCATGTATATAAGTACTTGTTTACAGATTACTCTTCATACTATGGGTTGTTAATTCCTTTTATTGAAATTTCCAATGAGAGTTGTAAGATCTTTTTTTTTCTTTTATTCGGTTTAAAATTGCATTACACGTATTATAAAAACCGTCTCTGACCTTTTCATCAGCAACGTTGGTAGGCGCATGGCATCGAAAAAAGTTGTTGTTTCGAAATATCCAGTTTTCATTTTTGAGCTCACACGACATCGTGTTGACCTCGTTGTCAACACGAAGACAGTCCCCTTGGTGTCGAGAGTACGATACAACCCCTCCAGCCACTGTCTTTGTTGAAATCCATTCGGCCTCGCCCAGTCCAATACTTCAATTTTGTGAATGGGCATTTCCTTGTTGAACTAATCCCCAATTTAGTCATCAACACAAATTTTATATTGTCAGTAAAGTTGTTATCTCTATCTATAAGATACGACTTCATTCATTACGTTGTTCAACGCAGTTTTATTAATGTTATTTTCTATGTCAACAATTCTTCTGAGTTTTATGTTTTTGTTCACATTTTAAAAAAAAAAAACAGCACATGTGCGGTTAACTAAACTCCATCAGAGTCCACCAAAACAAGTGATTACGACTTAGAGTAGTACATACACAAAAACGAATGGTTGATTTACAAAATTATCTCCACCTACGTTCTTCTGCGTTATTTCACTATTTATCTACTTTAATTCAAATTTTAAAACTTGACCTTTTTATTTAAGGGCGCTTCCTCGATTTATTTTTAAAGTACCTGCCATTGGTATTTCTCTGTAGTGTCTTGACTGGCAATGTTCCAAATGTTTTTTTCTTTGCAAGATCTTCTTTCAGTTTGGTTATCTGATGCGCTTCTTCATTTAAAAAGTTTTGGTTGTTCATTAAGAGTAACCAAGAGAACCAAGCAAAAGAACGCAATCCAGGGACAACGACCAGACAAGGAAAACAGACACATGCACTAAACAAAGAACATAAAATAAGCAAAATAAATACACACAAAGAAACAGAAGTAATGAGCAACTCGGAATCCACTAAAAATTGGGAGCAGGAACCAGGTGCACCGGTAGGGTAAGCGTCCTCTGCTTTTCTATAAACACCCATCGAATTGCTTATAAAAAGTCAAGTCCGGGAAGACGATAAAGAAAAGGAAAACTATGACACGTTGAACAAATCGGTTCTCGTGGCGCAAAGGGATACACCGTAACGATCCACGAATTCATGATGACGACGATAAAACTTCTATGGTGATGACATGAATCTTGTAGCAACATAATCTTGTCTTAGAAGCCTAATTGTAAGAAGTCTAGAGCGGTACAAAAAGTCTGCGTAGTTACATGTACAGCAAGCTCCAGCATAATGTATGAGTTATGATACGAAAACTCCGTACGCAAGCGCTGAAGGGATGTTGCCACATATGAAAGGAAGTTGACAATACGGAATGAAAAGTCCTCGCGTTTGTCGTATAATTTGGTTAATAGTGATCCTTTACCATCGATCTCTAAGTGTAGGTCAAGATATGATGCCGACCTCGCAATGCCTGTAGTATTGGGTAGATGCGATGTATAAAAGCCCCGAAACTAGGATTGTTTAACGATAATACGTCATATATACATCTCCTTTGGATCAGATCAGCTATAAAGTCAGTCCCATAAGAGTGAATGAATATGTCGATGAGTAGAGGTGCTCAATTTGTTCCCATTGGAATACCACCCGTTTGTCAAAAAAAAAAAAAACAAAACAAAACAAAAAAAAAAAAAAAAAAAAAAACGCGTCCATACTGGACAAATATGTTGTCAATCAAGAATTTACAGACGTGTTTTCCCCTTGTGAATATTAACAGTAGAGGATTATATCCCAAGTATTTTAAATGTACTTGATAATATATTCTGGATAATTTCTTATATTTTTTATGTTGCAAATGTGCGTCTGCTTTACAATTATATCCTGAAAGTCTTGTTTTGTTTTTCGTAATTTGACTTTAGGCTTTTTGATTTTTAATTTTAATTGTAATGCTATATTATTATAGGAATATTGGTGCCCATGATTATTCAAATCTTTATACTACTAGTCTCTGTTGCTCGGGTGAAATCCAAATTCAATAGCAACATATATCATTGTTTCTTGACGAAAAATGGAACACTTAGATACAAATACGTAGATCTTGGTAGATATTATTTACACTTTGTATAGAAAAGTCCAAATCATCTTCTAAATATACGTAAGAAGATGCTGTCAAAATGCTGTAATTTTTGACTGACAACATATTGTAATGGACGTGTTTTTCAACAAACTATCTGAATTCCAATGGGAACAAATTGTAATCCACTATTCTCTGACCTATTCCTTCAATCTTTGATTCGTTGATTTTATAATACATCGCATCTACCCCCAAAGAAGTTGAAATAAAGGATACTACAGACACTATGAAGTCAGCCTCATTTCTCGACCTTCTCTTTGAGATGGTTGGGAAGAAAAAAAACATGACTAAATTATACGACAAACGCTGTGACCTTGATTCGTATCGTCAAATTTCCTTTCGTTTGTAGCAACATCCTTTCTACACCTGCGAATGGAGTTTTCTTTCATATCTAAACTTCGATACGAAGTGACACAGCTTGCCAAAAAAAGCGCAGATGTTTTGTACTTGCTAGATTTCTGACAATTATAGAAGGGTTGTGTTGCTACAAAATTACAGTCATTACTTTAAGAGCTTTATGGTCCTCATCATGATGCATGGACAATTACGGTGTATCCATTAGATTTGTTCATCGTATCATAATGTTGCTCTTTCGTCAGAGTACTCCGGGCGTGAATTTTATTACCAATTTGACGGGTGCTTAAAGAAAAACATAGGAACCTTAAACTACTGGTGCACACGGTCCATGCTCCCAATGCATGGGTTGCTCATTTACTTTTTTTTTCTACTCGTGCGTGTCATATTGGTTGTTGCGTGTGTATGTTTTCTAGTTGCAATCTCTGGGTAATGTTTTTATGTATATCTTTTCGAATCTTGGTTCCCATGAATTCCCTTTTTTCAATTATATATCTACAATATTTGGAAGAACTTTTATTAGACATGATCTTTTAAATTGAAATGATATTCGTCTGTGTCATGAACGGACTGTTTGTTTCTGTACTCTGACATTAGAATATAGACATGGTTTCCCTTGCCTCAACTCGCGTTAATGTTAACTAGTATCCGATTTATCATTTATTTGATGTACTTTTTGTTTAATGTGTATAATTATTCGTTGAATAACAAATGATGAGTAGGTTTGGTCTGAAACATTCTAGAGTAGATTATCATGCGTCAATATGTTTTAATTGATTATTTCTTCCATATTGTTTTCTTACATTAGTTGTATCCCAACATATTAATCTCCTACTCAGATATATAATCGCGTTCGAGGAAAAATCAATGGGCATGGCACCTGCGAAGTTGTTTAAGGCGTATTGTACCAATTTGCATTAAAGTAGGGATATGGCACTGAGTGTGACAGAGATGTAAAGCTTTGAAATGGTCAATACACCTTCTGTGCAAGGAGATTGACGCCAACAATGCTAAAAAAGATTCAAGTAAAACGAAATATTCTATTAGAGAAAAAACAATGATTGCCAGACCTGAAAATTGTGTCTATCCGCACTTACACAGTAGAAATATCTGTTTAAAATCAATTAAGCTATATGATTTTCTTTATTATGGAACTTGATTTCACACATACAATAGAACGCCTGAAAATGATGTTAAGCGGAAGCCGAAAGAGCCTTCAACATGCCCGACGTCTGTGTCCAGATGTTCAATCATCACTGTATCTCCTGTCTGTAATCGCATAATAACTGTGTTTCCTCCTTGAAGATCTTGATATAAATGCTGGGTATCTACTGCGCCATCAATGACGTTGACACTATTTACTACTAAATGGCTCCAAGATTCTTTAATGCCACGATCACCGACTGTGAATGTCAGTAAATAAACCCCAGCCTCAGGACAAACGAATGCACCGGTATGTTTGTTGTATCCGCTACCTTCATTTGTTATAATCTAAAAATAAATTGCGTTTTTAATAAACTCTTGACACACTTTGTGTATGACACATTGATCAAATATGTTACTTTATTTTTGTAAGATTACTGATTGTTAAAATATTCTTAAAATCATACATTATACGACAAAACATTTAGTATTTCTTGAACTTTTACCCAACTATATCCCAGAATTACGTCGCATTAAAACGATACTTTACAAGGTTCAACAAATACAGATGTACTGTATTGATTTTAAAAAAAAAACAGCTTACGTGTTTGATTTGAATCTTAAGTACTTCGCTGTCTAAGAATCAGGCAAAATGTGCATAAGGTGTAGCACACAAAGGAAAAAAAAACGCAGATTTCATTGCATTGATCAATATTTATATTTGATAACCTCCTGATATAACAATCAAAGTGTTTTTAAAATTTGCCTTTTTAAGATTATTGATAGGCCAAATTTAGTTGAAATGCATTATGGAAAAATGGCTGGAAAAATTTCCCCCACTTTTCCACATAAGCAGTTAAAATGTATCAACGTCACAGATCGATGCTTCGGAATAAATAGCTTTTCAGTTGTTTCCTAAGTGTATTGAATATAGTTGAAGTAAAAAAAGACCAAACTGAGAATTATGATGAGCCACCCATTGTCTGATTATTGCACAGAATTATAGTTCTCAATGAACTTTTATTTTTCTAAATTTGCTCTGTCTACTGATAGTGTGTTACTGTGCAATATGTATCTTCTTTCTAATTACACTTCCCGCCATTAATTATTCTAATATAAGTCACTGTCTATCTAGCCGATGACGTATGTGACTTATTAGTAGAATTAAAACATCACATCAAACGAAACCCTCAAATCACTTGGCATCGGCTATACGTCAATTTGGAAATAAGTTTACTATTGATAATATAGATACTTTAATGTTAATTGAAATAATAGTCGCGTTCGACTTCAGTTTTTAAACAGTTTTTGTTTAGTATTTTGATTTTTCGGGTGTTTTTTTTATATGTATGCATATCAAAATAATGCATGTAGACAAATCGTACTATTGGAACGATGATTAGGACCCCGAAGGAAAAATATGAGTACTATACCTGATCAAATCGTAACACTTGATGCATTGATAAATCCACGTCGTGACTTAAATATGCACTAAATGAAATGCCACTTGCTGTAAGAATTAAAATATCAAGATAGGATATCGAAATATAGCTTAAGATATAAGTGAAGTAGACTGGCATACATCATCGTAATACGTCTTACATGCTCTGAACGTAAATAGATGGAAGTTGTAGGTTCTCCATCGTTCGTAGTAAATGTCTTACATGCTCTGAACGTAAATAGATGGAAGTTGTAGGTTCTCCATCGTTCGTAGTATGTCTTACATGCTCTGAACGTAAATAGATGGAAGTTGTAGGTTCTCCATCGTTCGTAATATGGCTTACATGCTCTGAACGTAAATAGATGGAAGTTGTAGGTTCTCCATCGTTCGTAATATGTCTTACATGCTCTGAACGTAAATAGATGGAAGTTGTAGGTTCTCCATCGTTCGTAGTAAATGTAACGTTTCTACTTCTAAAGCACGGTACAGAAGAAGTTGGATTAGTTTCAAAATATGTGGTCCTTTAACAGTGACTTGCTATATAATGTAAGTCATCATCCTTACGGTCCGACTTAGCAGTAGATTGTCGGATTATTATTATTATTATAAAAAAAAAACCGAAAAAAAAAAAAACAAACAAAACAGAAAAAAACAAAACAAAAAAAAAAACCAAAAAAAAAAGGTACTTATAGTTAATATACTCTGATCTTTAAATCATTAAATGTAACACAACCTCGAATCTTAAGCTGATAATAATTGTATTATAATGATGTGTGTTGTATAGTAGTCTATATTATCTGTACGGATTTTATCTCTATATAATACCAAACCTTGTCTTCTAACTCGGTTTGCATCCTGATTCACCATGGCATGATTTAAAGGATGGTGTTTTAAAATAGACTTCCCCCGCTCTGTCTTGTTTACCGGTACGTGTAGTATATCGTCTTGCTTCAATTCGGACTGCAGTTTTACCTTGGTACTTTCACCAGAGGTTAGGTGTTCTAGCCGTTTCTTTAAGTGAATTATTTCATCTCCCTGGGTTGTCACAGTTTTCTCTAATTCAAGTATTCGATTATTTTTATCCTCTAGAGTGTCTGTCAAATCATTCAACTGACGGGCTTGATCCCGGACAACCTTCCATATTTCCTTGATATTTAACTCTTCGTTGGACACTGTGTTTTTGTTCCTGTAGAAACATAAGAGGAGAACACCCTTGGTTTATGTAAGACCTCGGTTAAAAATACGATGTTACGAAATTTTATGCACATTCATTCAAAGCGCACTGGTACCAAAAGTTCTACCGCAAATACCAATAGTATGATTCGTCATCAAAACCAGAAGCTGTTATTTTCAGCTAAAAGTATTCGTTAGGATAAATTTTATTCCTGGAATAAAAAAGGTGTTTATCAATAATTAAGTTACTGCTTGACGATGATAAGCTATTTATATAGGCTGAGAAAAACTCCGTGCACCCCCCACTCATCAACCCAAATATGATTTTCAGGTCCCCGTATATCTCCCATTTATGAATCTTTTAGTTGCCAAGAAAATAAACTGATTTTTTGGTCACTTTTTGAAGCTCGTTGAGGCTTAAATCCCTTTTTTGTTTTGTTTTTGTTTTTAATTTTTCTACTTTCTACAAAACGAAGTTAATTGGCATATTAGGGTTTCATTAGGCAGCCAAATATCTAAGCTAGGTTTCTAATCGTGCCAAAACTTAAAGTTGCGGTAACGCTTTGTTTTGGAATAAAATGAAAAAAAAATATGTACTCCTACCCCACCGAAAAATTGCTTATATTGCCATTTTTTCAATGTTAAAACCCCTAGAGTATTTATGCTTTAGTAAAAATGGCATATTTGGTATTTTATGTTTATTACTATCACAATTGATAATTTTGGAGTTCTTCTAAAGAAGGGCCGATTTTCATAGTCCGAATTTATCAAAAGTTGCTAAAAAAGAATTTTCAATTTTCGACATAATAAACCACGAAAACTTAATTTTCAAAAAGAACTTTCAAAAAGTTAAAAATATTATACTACAACCCATAGACAAAAACTGGTATAAGTATTTAAGAAAATTCTCAATAAGACAAAACCTGAAATATCAGTTTTAAATTGTCGGTATGCTGCGAATGAGAAATTTGTGTGATATTGAGACCAGTTATCTAGGAGTTTAGGACACTTGAGGAAAAGTATACTTGAACCTCGACTAATTTGCATGCGATTTTCTCAAGTCATTTCAGATACTTGAGCGGAGTTGTGGACACTTGAGCCTCAACTTTTTTAAAGTCATCTCAATTGAGCCTCAATTGAAATAGGCGGTTAAGATTGGGCTCAATTGAGCCTCACTTGAGGAAAGTACTTAAGCTTCCATTGAAAATCATTGTCACGGCCTTGTGGTGTACGTTGCTCTAAGGCGTGTGATATTGTTTGCTTATATAATTATATAAATGACATAAAGATAAGAGGGTGATAGAGCAGTTTGTTAACCCGAGAAAATGTAGTATGAAAAAGTAATTTAGACTATAAACTTGTTGAAAAAAATAAGTGATAATAAGTGGCGGATCCAGAGTGGGATGTAGGGGGTTGACAACTCCTCTCTTTTTATTGAAAAATTTATCATTTTTACGTGTGAAATTTACAAAAAATCGCAAATAATGTCATAGCAACCCCTTTTTCTGAGGAACTCCGGCTGGCACCCTTCCTTTCCAAATTGTTTATATCCGCCTCAGTTTTATTCTTTATTTGATAAAAAGATGGTTCTCTGAACAATGTACCAGAAAAATACATTTATAGGTTACTTAGTTTCCTTAAGTAATTTGGACTTTCCGATGTTTGGAGATACAATTATCCAGATGAAAAGCCTTATAAGCTTATACATAGCACACTCAACCAATTCATTGTCGTCTAGACTTTAGGTTGATATCTTGATCCTTGCTAAATTTCGATCCAACTCTCAATCAGAATTGCTTACAGTGAAATTCGCCATAAACTTGCAGGAAATGAATTTATCGCCAGAGGTCCCAGCTCTTAATTTAGACCTTCTACTAGACAACGTTTATGTCACACTTATCAAAGAGGTAATTAATGATTGCAATGCTAAGTATGAACATGTTCTTGAGATAAATTTGAAATGGGACAATGTGAAATCTAAGTTGCGACAATTAAATCGTCTGAACTAGAGAGTAAGAATAGTCGCAAAGATGAGCAAACATTTTCCCAAAAATTAGAAGATTTAGAACATCCTTAAGAACATTGTTTATAGAGATAATGACGCAACTTTGATCTTAGAACAAATATGAGATAGAAGGCATAGTGGACAGACGACCGAGGGGTCAATTTTACGATCTCATTCTGAACATTATGGCAGTTCCAAAAAACAAAGTAAATACTTTATAAAAGAGTAATTAAAGGAATCAAGGTTATGGTTATAAAAGAGTAATTAACGGAACCAAGGTTATGGTTATAAAAGAATGTAATCCATGGACAAAGACCAGACATGGAAAACAGACATACACAACTAAGAACATAAAGTAACTAAAAATATACATACAAAGTAACAAAAGCAAATGAGCAACTCAGACTCCACTAAAACTGGGAGCATGGACCAGGTGCACCGGTAGGGTTAGCGTCCTCTGCTTTTCTAGAAACACCCGCCGAGTTGCTCATAAAAAGTCAAGTCCGGGGTAGACAAACAAGGAAAGAAAAACTATGACACGTTGAATAAATCAGTCCTCACGGTGCAGATGGATACACCACAACGATCCACGAGCCCACGACGACCACCACAAAACCTCCGCCGCGATGACCCCAATGACTCAATAAAGTTATTACAATTTTAAAAATAAATGTATTACTGAGCTCTGTACTAAAGACAAAAATGTAACCACCCAAAACGTAATCCTAGCGGAAGAAGTAAAATTTTCTTTTCTGAATTGTACATGTTTAACTGTGTTGAGATTTTTTTCTATCAGACTGATTTGTTTAATAATGAATGTACACCTAGGCTGTCAGAAAACGCAAAGTCTAAATGCAAGGAAAATGTTTTGAAGACTTTAAAGAATTTAAGAGTCCATGCACAGATGTTCTAACAACCGAGTTTTACAAGTTGTTTTTGGACCGATATCAGTAAATTTATCATAGACGGCTTTAAATATTCCTTTGCAGTTGGGAAATTTTCAATTGATCAGAGATATGGTATTTTGACACTGATACCAAAAAAGGACAAAGATCGCAACCTTTTAGGAAACTGGCGTCATCTCCATCGTTTAAATGCTGACTCTAAGTTTCAGGCAAAACCAATTGCTGAGGGGAGGAATTCTTATCTTTCTGACATTATAAATTCTGACCAAACAGGCTATATTGCCAATAGATATATTGGTGAGAATTTGAGACTAATCACAGACGTTATATGATATACAATTCTGAAAGACTACCCAGGCCTCATTTTACTGGTAGACTTCGAAAAGAATTTTGACACTATTGAATGGCATTTTAAACAAAAGTCCTTGACTGCCTTTAATTTCGGAAATAGGTTTAGAGAAAGGGGTAAAATTACTATACACTGACATTTCTAGCTCAGTTGAAAGGGGTGTACCGCAAGGGTGTCCTCTTTCATCTTTTTTGTTTATTTTGGCAGCAGAAATCTTGGCGGTTAACATAAAAGAAAATAAAGATATATGGAAAATAAAGATTGGAGATGTAGAGATTAAGACGTCACAATTAGCCGATGACACAAGAGGAAGAGTCAGCTAAAATATGTCTGAAAATATTTGACGATTAAAAAAAAAACAAAACAAAAAAAAAAAAAAAAAACAAAAAAAAAAAAAAAAAAAACAATCAGGTTTAAAAGTCAATCTCTCAAAGAATCGGTAGAGACAATTTTGATAGAGATAGATCTTTACTAATCAAATGTGCAAATGCTTTTAAAATACTTGGTATAAATTTTGACACCATGACGAATGTAGACTTAAAAAACCTTGATTATTGTATTGATCAAATGGAAGAGTAATCAAGAGACGCAAGATTCTGGAGGAAATCCAGGAACTAAGACCAGACATGTAAAACATACACACAAACTATGAACATAAATACCCAAAACTAATACATACAAAGTAACAAAAGTAAATGAGCAACTCGGACTCCACTTAAAAACGTATTACATTCTTTTAATCTCCGCTAGATTTTTAGTTTCCTTGATTACTCTTTCAACAGATAAATTGAACCTTTTCAGAGAGAAATATGGTCCATTAAAGAATTATATCTAGAGTGATCACTACTCTCTAAAAGTGGTAATGAATTATAATAATTATGTTTGCACATTTCCAATACATGGTTTTTTTTGTATCTATAACATGTTATGATGACATATTATTACTTAACATTGTATAATTGCATAAATTATTTAAATTTGTTTATGTAACCGGAACACTATTTCGTTACAGTAATGCAATATAAAGTACTAACAAAAACAATAAATAATAATCATAAAATAATTTAAAAAATATAATAATTTTTACATACTCCTATACGATGAAGTTTTTAATTAGTGATTACAAACAGTGATTATTGTGAATGAACAGAAAACAATAAAGTAGAGTACGTCGAGCCATGGTTGTTTTCAGTAAATGAATAGCATCTATGAAATGAACCAATATGTGTTCGATATGAACCGATGACCTCACCATTTTCCAAAATGCAGTTTAGTACAAAGAAACGTCGTTAGTGAAAAGAAAAGACAAACTTACTTGTTGTCATCACCATCTTCTTGGTAGTAGTTAGACGAGATTTTACAAGAACAAAACGACAAACTTAGGATCAGTAAAGTCAAAGTTGAAAGACACTTTGCCATTTCGCCTTCGTGGACCATAAACTGATAAGCTTTATCTCTAGTTTGGTGCATACAGTTCAGTTTTTTTTGGGTCATTCATTCCACTTTATTTTCTCGTTTTAACGTCTTTAACTATTAATTAAATCTTTTATCTTTAGTAGATTGTTATTTTCAAATGTTCAGTAATTTTTTTTTGTTTATGAGAAATACAAATTAAACTTAACGCCACAATGACACAAATACGTAAACTGTAACAAATTTAAGCTTAAGATTTGTTTAATAAAACTCTTAATAAATTTGTCTTTTTGGGTAAATGTGAGTTTTTCCCCCTTTTTCAGTTGTATTTTGACAAGTGACTTCATTCTTAGACAGTAGTTGTGTAACACTATGGAAAAGGATACGATTGATTTAAGATTAAGTAAGTATAATGTTTACACTAAGAATAATGAGAAGTCCGACGATTGAAGCCTCTATAATAATTCGGTCTGTAGAATAGCGTATATTAGATATTTCTATGTGTTTTATGTAACACGCTAAGATCGTAATAGAATTGAAGTATCATATGCTGCTTTCATAATAAGTTAACGACTGCAATCGACGAATACAATGAGAAGTTATACCCGTTCATTCCAATGAATGCACATGTGCGAGTAGGATTTTACGCTATGTAGAGACCTCCTTTGTTGACAAAGCGAATATGTCACGCCATGTTAGAAATAAAATTTCTGCCATTTATATTGCAAGTAGGTTGCTCTGCCACACTTTCCTCACCTCATTGTATGAAGAACTCTTATATACATGTAAGTTCATGTAGCCCAGCAATCCAAACCCCTACTCAAAAGTTTTTATTCGTGATTTTGAAAATAAAGTAATTAAAAAATGTGCCGACTGTCTTTTAGAATAAAGAAGGAAATAAAGCCAAAGATGCTTTTTTCTATCCTGGATGGAAAAACATAGAGTTAGGATACTAGTTGTTTATATTTAGAATCGATTGTGAACATACATGCCGGGAGTGTGCTCTTGGAATCCGGCGCTTGAGATATTTTTTGTTATGACCAACCACGTCTTAACAAAAAATAACTCCAGCACCGAATCCCAAAAGGGATTAGGCCGTGAACTAAGTGTACTGCATGTTTAGACTTTGCAGATTTGGTTTTCATTGTATTCTGATTCTGATTTTGTCATTATGACTTATTTCATTTCAAAATTTAAATAAAAATAAAAATAAATCCCTACCTTCCGACCCTACAAAATTTTAGAATGGTGATCGGAAACATAACATTATTTTTTCATCCTTGGAGATTTTTCAACAACTGACTGGCATGCACCAATAAGTTGATTTACCTATCCGTCTTACATGAAATGGAAAGTGTTGATTTTATCCAAAAAATTATTTTGCTGAATCACAGATTCAGCAAATGATGTAGGCTGTATAACGTGCAGATCACAAATTGGATCACTAGGTCATTGATCGACATTAAATCACGTGTGATGCATTTAATTAATTTAATGAATAAACGTGGTCACATGACAACTAATTTCCCCGAATACACCATGACCCACATTCATGGGTATCACTATGCAAGGGACTGTGTAAACGCTTTGATGCTTTACACCGTCCACGAGAGGCCCTAAATGATAGCCAAGGGCTTTAAGAAAACCCTCGGCTCCTCATGTATTACAAATACCACTTATGAATGCAAGCCGGCTCTAACAGTATTGCATACATATGTTAGCACGAAAACGAAAATTAAACCAAGTATAGGCCGGAACAGTAAGCTGATGGTCAGCGTCACTCATATCGTGCATTTGGTTGGCTAACACTGTGTTACGAAATATTTTGGGGGATTTTAGATTAATTGCTAGAAGCAACAATATCATAGCTTAATAACCCACGAAATGAAGGGTGTAACGCGTATACGGAAAATGCTATCTTTTTCAACTTTAATGTTCTAGTGTTGTTTAAAAAATGTTCAAGTAATGATAATTGAAGACCGATACTCAATAAGCCGCTGTATGTTTAATTTTCTTACACCATTACAAGGATAATCTCTATATAATAAACTGGAATAAGTAATTTTGCACTTAACCAAGGTCTCAAACATAAACCAATTAACTGAAGCTTCAAATATTGAATTTGCAATTTCAGTTTTCAAACCGCTTTTCCACAACGAATGCTTCAAGTAAGATAACAATAATGTGACGTGTAACCTATCCAACACATGGCTCAACCCCCAAAGGAAAATCTTCACGTGAAATTTAATGATTTAAAATTGTTCTCAAAGAAAGGCTGTTGAGATTTTTTTCGACGTTAATTTACGAAAAATGTTCGTAAGCGAAGCTTATATTTATTATATAAATAACTAGGGCACTTTAGCTGTTAAAGGTTACAGTTGATTTAAGGTGCAGAAAAACACATGGCTCAAATACGCCATGTTTTTACGTAAATATAGTCCTTTCTGCAAACATTTTTCCAAACCATGCATTCAACTAAGAACGATATCTCTGACAAAATGTCAATGTCATGACCATATTAGTTGTCAGTATAAGCAGTTCACTTGATCGTGGGTGCGTCTTATATAAGTAGCTCGAAGATTTGTTTCATCATCCCATGAAACATCATGTGTAAAGCCGATTATCCGATAAAATTAGCTAGTTTTATTTATATAATATGGACATGCAGTGTGCGTAAATTCCATGTACATATCACACGCAGGATAGTTAAGGCATTTTCTGCCTACAGTATGAAATATGACAATTATGACATTGTCTTCCCCCTCAACTCATTAGTATTCACAATATGGCGTCGATACATTGAACAGCGGGAACAGTATAAAATAGTAACACAATTTTACCGTTGAAGAAAAATTAATAAGAAGTAGCCTATATTGTAAAATTTGAGCGCTGAAATTTATTCTCTTTGAAAAAACATGACGAAAGTGTGATGTTGATGCATGATTTAGAATAATTCGTCTGCTAAAATAACTCCACCCAACCGCGAAGTTTTGACCAATGAAAAGAAAATCATTGTCAGCTCGAAGCTTTGCAGCGGCCATGTTTCGGAGAGCACCTGTTGATCAATTGCTCTGAAGTCTGCGTGAAATTTTGATTTATTGAGAGACTGTTTGTTATTGAAATGTCGCGATTTATTGCCAGATTTTTATTTGAATCAACTGCATATAGGACATTGAGCGTATTTCGTCAAATTCAACGACTATTCTGCATTTTCCTAGCCGTCACTGGATCGTAAGTATTATAGCATATGGTGATTACTTGACATAAATTATGTCTTTCATTGAGTAGACACGGTCGTTCACACACATAATTTGATTCTTCTAAAACTGATGAAAGGCTGGCAATTGACTGGTACGAAATAATTGATCAACTGTACTGGTCTATAGCGCCCTCCCCTCCCCCTTTACACAAATTGGATTTGATGGAAGTTAACCTAAACAACTTCGCCCTATTTTTGGTCGTAAGCTGATGATTTTTCCTGCAATATGTCTTTTAATAAAGATCTCCACTATGAATCTGGCACTGTACCTGTTTAGAACGTGTTCTATCCTCATGCTCTATTAGTTCTGGTTGTTTAGATTGTGTTGCAGGGCCGCCTACATGTACCTGTGTTGTAGAAGGTAGTTAGATTAAAATAATCAGTTAATTGACTTGAATAAAGGATTAATTCTGCCAAATTGGTTTGCCGCTGAGCGGTTTAGGGTTTGATCCTTAGTTTTGTGAGTCAAATAATGTTCTCGATCCAGTTACAGATTGTGCTGTCTCAAATTAAATCAAAAGTTTGTTAAAATGTATGTGATGTTGGAAACATCAGTAGTAGCATCAATTATGACAACACTACCAACAGCATCACAGTAAATTCTTGGAAAAATATCACAACAAATGCCGTGATGAATGTCATGATTATCTGTACTTCCGAATATAGTGATTATTATAATACATGTATCTTAATCCTAGTAACATGATTTTTTTAAGTGTCATGTCTTCAACTCAAGACATTCTCTTACTGACCACTACATATTTCTTCTATGTGTTCTATTTTCAACAACAGTGCACTGACTTGATAAATCGATGTTTGAATTTGGTCAGAACCCTTGAAAAATCAATGAATAGTTATCTGATTCTGAATGAACAGTGTCACTTAAAAAATTCAATAAACTCGGCATCATTATTTCAATAATTATTTCCTGTTTACCAAACTAAGTGTCTCGGGTGGCTGGAACGCTTTCTTTGAAAAACATAGTGTTCAAAGCAGGCAAAATATTCTGAATAATGGGGCGTGGAATAGGACCTCGGTTCTGATTTGCTGTTTTTCAGAGTATGGGAATGTTGTAACACCTTAAACACTAGTTGAAATTGACCAGTTCTGATTTCAATAAAAATTTATATATGTTAATGAGTAATTAAAATAGCTCTTGAGGGAACCTCTGCCCCACACTATACCAATGTTTCCTACATAAGTACCATAGAACACCTGGTGATCTTTTGCAGTGTGGGAAACCTTTTTTTTTCACAACTTGCCATACTGGCTAGTGGAATTTTGATCTTGCTAGCCAGAGCAATGGTTTCCTACACAGTTTCGGACAGCTATGGAGTGCATAAATGATACTACATTTTGTATGATACTATCTTTTTGATGTGAAGGTCCGGCTTTGGCGAAAAGATATCACTGTTTTATTTTGGCCTTGGTTTGTTTATTTAATGATGAGTTCTGAAAGTCGGGAACATTATTTATTGGTGTTCCTATTGTAGGCTAACTGGGAACACTACTCAGTAGTATATTCTATTGCTGGAAGTATACGTGTATATTCAATTAGATTTCAAATTATGGTATAATTTGTTTAACTGCCCTCAGAGACTTAGTTGAAATAATGTAAAGAACAATGTTTAATTTTTTCTACTAGTGAACTTGCTCTAAAACCTATGTGTATGATCAGTGGTTATGCAAACCTTTTTATTTTTCCTAATTTCTTTACTGTTTTTGTTTTCTTTTAAGACATTGACCTTTAAATGTTATTGCTTGTAAAAGGGGAAACACTTTCGATTGTCAGCATTAATACCATTACATTTGAAAGCTCACACATTTTCCTATTTTCCATGTAGCATGGTTTTATTTAATGGTTGATGGACCTTAATGCTTATAAAAATATATGTGTAGCTAAATGTTTTGGTCAGGCAGGCAGTAAATGTCCAAATGTTAGCTTATAATTTTCAACTTTCCGGATTGTTCATAATACTAAATAGCAAAAAATTGCCAAACTTTAATGACAATGTTATTATAAACTTATGAGAAACAGTTCAGCTTTGGATGTCTTAGAATTTCTAATAGAAAATCATATCTCAACCATTGCACGCTCATAATCTATTTTTACTTATTTAAAATGAATATTGAGGTCTTAGTGTGCTGTTGAAATAATGCATTTGATTTTTTTTTTAATACATGTATCTGCCTGAATATTGCCAAGGAGCATGACTTATTAAGAGTGGTCACTCTGCATTTAAAAGCCCCAATTCAGTCAATAGTATTATACAATGTAATAGTATAATACTGGGTTTCATGTATATATGCACATGTATAATTAATGCCAAACTGAGATTTTTCCTTTTGAGAAAAAGTTCCCTAATTAAACAAAATGCTTAAATTTAATTTGAATTATTGGTTTGATATATGTATGATAATATGTTTTTCAAAGTTCTAAAATTCCTGTCCAGGGGATGAAGTTTTTTTTTTGAAACTTTTACCTATTCAAGGTTACTAAGAGTTGACATAAGCACTGTGTGTACATCAAATAATTTGTAACAGTTAACTAAATCATGTTATGCTAAAGAAATGTGCCTTTTATTCCAGGCTTGTGACTGGCAAGTTGTGATCAAAACCAACTTTACTGCATTACCCACCCAACTTTTTTTTTTTTTTTATCTTTTCTTTTTTTTTCTTTTTTTCCCTTTTCTTTTCTCTTTATTTCTTTTCTTTTCTTTTTTCTTTTTTTTCTATTTCTTTAAATATAAATATAGAAAACATGTACAAAATCTAGACACATTCATAAATTCAAACACAAACATTTCTATGGTGTAGTTAAGTCAATTTGTATATGCATATACAATATTTCTTTCATCTCGTTGTTATACCTCATTTTTCTAATTGAGCTTTTGTTTGTTTTTGAAGCATTCCTGTTGACATTTTTCTTAGCCTTCCAAGCAAGAAATCCAACTACTGTCTACATTATATGTCAATATTATTATTTTTTGTCATTTGATAGGAGCGTTTGTTTAAACACACGATAGAAACATTCATTTTGGTGAGCATTTATAGTGGAAACGTAAATGTCTCGAATAGTGTACCATATATAATCATTTCTTATTTTATTACTTGTGACCTGTCCATCCATCTATCCATCTATCCGTCTGTCCGTCCGTCCGTCCGTCTGCGTTTTCCACACGTTTTTTTGTAATGCTTTTACCAAACAAGTTTGTTTTTAGTATTTGGCCCCATTATGAAGCGTTACAGATTAAGTTCAACTTTGGTTACTGTTGAATGATTTTTACGGAAGTTATGGATCTTGGACTTAGACAATTTCAGTGAATTTACAGTTTTCCACACTTTTTTGTAATGCTTTTACCTTTTGATTTTATCTTTTGTATGTAGTCTTACTATGAGAAGTTACAGATTAAGTTTGACTTTGGTTACAGTTGATTGATTTTATGGAAGTTATGGCCCTTGGACTTGATCATATGCATATTTTCTTAAGACCTGACCTCCATTATTTACAGCTTTTCCATTACATGATACCTCGTATTGTTTGGCTAATTGGGACTAGTTGATCTCTTTTGATGCAGTTGTTTTTACATACTCTAAAAACTCATTTCTGTTAAACGTATAATTTTCAATTCTCCCAACATGATCTTTTGTTTTTTTTTTAACGGTTTCTATTTTTGTTTGTTGGGTCATGTTAACTTTTTCAGCTTGTTCTCTACCTATAAAGCAAGAATTTATTCTGTCCCTTTCATATTGGGCAAAGGATTGCCCACTTCTCAAAAGATGGTCTAAGTCATTGTCATTTTCTTGCATTGATTCTTCAATTTGGGGTTTAGTTTGATGAATCATTTTCTGGACGTTTTTTTGGCCTCTATTGCAGTTTCTTTTGGTTAAAGGGACAAGGATTCTGCTACAGCATTTTTGAAATTAGTATCATACTTCCTTTCAACAACTGGTTGTAGAACCTTCATCATTGTTTCAACTGCTTTCTTTCCTTTCTTCTGAGATGGTTTTGTGTTATGTGGTGTTAAATGTTCAATATTTTTCAAATGCATGGAACCAGATTGTTCAAGAATGGAAGCATTTGGAAAGCTTTTGTGTAGAGAGGAAGAGCTAGCATGAACTGTCATGCACTGGATGCAGTTGTCGATAGTTTGTGGTTTTTGGTCAGCTTCAGGAAGTTGTAGCCAATTGTTTAGACAGAAGTAATCTGTGAATTTCTTTTTGTCTCCATTTTTGCTGTTGTTAATGAAATATTTGCTTTCAGTTACATACTTTTGAACCTTTTTTAACATATTTTTGAAAGTATCATAAGATTCAATATTTAGATTCTTGTAATTATTCATGAAGATAGTGTAATTTTCATGTCTCTGAGTTATTGATATGTAGTTGTTGTATTTTGCCTCAATAAACTTTTCCTTTTTTTCCCTGATGTTATTTCTGATTGAACTGATTCTGGGAAATTGTTGAATTTTTCAATAGCATTGCCATCTTTGGTTGATCTGGCAAGAATAACTTTAGCAAAGTTGCAAATATTCATATTTTCATACAATATATGGACCAATGAAAATGAAATTGATATATTCCTTAGCGTTTTAAAATCTTGAAAACAAAATGGCAGACATATCTTTTGGTGTTCTTGCAGCTGATTCCCCTTAATAAAACACGAAAAAGAAACAAGATACAAAAGGTGTACAAGTTTACACCTAACTTAATATATATTTTATTTATTTTAAAAGGCAATAAAAAAAATATAGAACTGCAAGTAATAGGAAAAATTAGATTTTGACCACAAAAATGGTTAAGATGTTGAGAAAAAAAGTAGCATGAATATCCTATTTTTTTTATTATAGACAGTGCATCATGAAGTCACACACATTGAATAAAAAAATTACGGACACATTGAAATGTTATGTATGTATGTTCACAAAGTCCTTGGTTCAATCGTTTATGCACAATGGTATGTCATGTCTGTGTCAAATGCACATGCCTTAACTGGAGATAAATATTTTGCAGATCTACAAGTAAACAAGGTAGGTGAAACGCTTTTTAGTCCATTATTTTGTGTGGCAGCTTCTAAATCAAAGTAGGTCCAAAATGCATGATGAATACGACTGCGGATACGTTGGTTACAATATGTACATTTGTATATGGGAAACAGGAAATTGCTAGTTAACTTAATAGAATTATACTTGTAAATTATGAAACAGTTGAAATCGGATTTTTTATTTGAAACAAAGCAAAACTAGCTATCTTGGAGTAAGGGATAATATTTACAGTTAGTTTTTTCGATTCATATTTCCCGCCTTCCATACGGAAAAACATTCCGGATCCGATTTCAAAATAATTCAGTTAAAATCACCTGAGCGCTTGGAAGTAACGGCAGTGTGCTTCAACTGCCCAAATTACGTGATGAATTACCAAAAATTACTAGTTGTTCCAATGCAACGATATGAATTTATTTTGGGGAATGATTGAATTAGAAGGTAATTTGTATGAAAACAGATGCTCGCAAGAGATATTTTTTTTTAGAATCGTGGAAAATTGATAATGTTAATGCAAAAAGTTATTAATCAATCAATTACCGGCAAATTAATGGGGATATTTTAATTATGCATACTATTTCCTGAAGTGAGCACCGATAAACATGAAGGTTGGGCTTTCAATTAAACATGTGTAAAATTTCGACAAAATCCGTTTAGTGGAAAAACTTGTATTTTTAACTTTTATTTTTAATGAGTTACGCTAGTGTAAAAAGTCACGTGACAATACCTTAATGGGTGTTTTCGTGGACTATGTTTTTGCAAATTTACTTGATACACTCTGAAATAAAAACCACTACACATAAAGTACCGTATAAAAATAATTATGCAGAGATATTGTTTTTTAAAAAAAAAAAAACCCGATTTTCTATCAAAAAAGTACCCCGATGTGCCTTAACTTTCAGTTTTACAGAATGAGAGTCTACAAGCATAATCAAAGACTGAAGTCTTCAAAGTCTCTAATCGTCAAATATTCACTGTCACTGATTTTGACATATTTTAAACATCAGAAATAGTACAAAGCGGTATGCTCTAAAATCGCGTGACTTCCACTATAAAATCTTGGTTCCCTTGATATTATTGCATACTCATTCGTAACCTTTATGACCCGAATGGCTATATATAGATATCGGTGTCCTGATAATATATATATGACCTTTATATAATCAATTGTAACAAACGCCTGTGTTAGAATCGGAAACTGTATAATATTACGTAAATTCAATGCTAACCGAACATTTTATCTTTTAATGTAAACTTCCCGTTCTAATACCAAATACCAAAATACCAAAGAAAAACCACGCATAGACATGTGTATGATATGTTTTATATAAGGTACGTTGTAGCGATCTTAGGGTTGCTTATGATATTGACAGGGAACCAGTTTATGAACCATATTTAGCAGCTGGTCATGAATATTCATATATATCGGGCGTGCTAATGTATATGACATGTGTAGTCATGTAACTAGCCTCAGTGCCTGAATAAGAAACCGGGTAATGTTCAAAGCTAACTGATCCTTTCATGTAAACTTACCGTTCTCATACAAGCAAGAAACACACGAAAAACACACGTGTATGATATTTAAGAGGTACATTTTTATATCGTATAAAGCTAGAACTATGACGTGGTGGTGAACACGACGAAGATTTGTTTGATTATGTGGCGTATAACTACACATTAATGCAAATCATATGCGAATATTGAATACAGAAATTACGAGTGACGTTACGCACGCTATTGCGGCACATCAGAATTCGACGTTTGTCGACACTTTTCGTTTCCTGCTTGCTTGCTTATTGAAACACGTGTACAGTAAAGCAAAATATACAATAGTTTTTGATTGGTAGCAATTAAAACATGTTGAACATTTCTTACAAAATCGAAAAGATTAATTAATTTGATTATCAGTACTACCGGTAAATTAAATTTGCACTTGCATGTGCACCGCAGCGTGGAATGCAACCGCCGCATACATGCATACTCTGTCTGTCTAGAGAAGGAATATAGCAACTTTCTCCTGCGATAAGTTAAAATGTGCATTTTGATATACATGTATGATTTTATGTAATATGTACCAATAGCAAAATTTGGACCTTTCACAACTTAGTATTTCGATTGAAAGAGCTTTCTATTCATCAGAAAATCGGGCTTTCATCAACACGCATCAGATAGCCGCTCATTGATTTTCATTTTATTTGCTCATTTGCGTTTTCCAAAATAAAAAAAAATGTTTATGACTTCCTTTTCTGTATTCATTTTATCTATTAGCATTCTGCTTTTCTTCACCTTTTTAAAGTTCTGTCAACTCTATTTTGCGTTTCAGTCATTCCACTCCGATCGAATTCCTATAAACTATACGTATTTATTCTATTCTTTTTTGGTTTATTCTTTTGTTTGTTAATAACACAAGATACAGACACATTTAGTCTTTTAATATCTCTTTGATTTCTATTTTTTCGTCTCTTTCAGTTGCATGTTCTATACTTGTAATTGCAGAGATTAGTATAAGTGTCTGGTTCTTGTCATCTAAAGCGGAAATTATTTCTGTTTTATTTCACAATTTTCAGATCGACGGAAAACGTTCCAAACGTTCAAAAAAGTGAAATTTCGACAAACCGCTAGACATTTGTTTTGTTCGAATTGTATCCGTTTTGAATGGCTTAAACCATAAAAAAATGAGATATGTGTATTCCTAAGTGTATGAACAATTACAAAGTATCATTATTGCATAGAAGAAATTCTCAGCTGATTTTAGAATTGCGTTGGAGCATGAAATTTTCTCAACGTACCCGGAAAATATTGACAACTGACATTTCGCTAGACATTTTCAAAAAGACGTAACTTTTTTGTTTGTATTGAAAATTTTATCAAATGCCGACGTAGAATTGCTGAAAGTATGTACATTTTAAGGAAAAATTGATCGGAAAAGAATATTGTGTAAATAAGTTCTTACATATGAATATAATAGCATTAAAACCTATGATTTTTCAACACTGTATACTTCTATTCCCCATACTCAGTTAAAATCCCGACTTAAAAACATTATACATCGTTGTTTTTCCAAAAAAAGATGGTACACCTAGATACGAATATATAGTTCTTGGTAGAGATTCCTCATACTTTGTAAGAAATAATTCCAAATCATCTTCCAAATATACAGAGGAAGATGTTTACAAAATGCTGGAATTTTTAATCGACAACATATTTGTCCAGTGTGGTGGACGTGATTTTCAACAAACGGTCGGCATTCCAATGGGAACAAATTGTGCTCCTTTACTTGCTGACCTATTCCTTCACTCTTATGAGGCTGACTTTATAGCTGAACTGAGCAGAAAGAAAGAATATCGTTTGGCTAGATCCTTCAATCTCAGTTTCCGCTATATAGATGATGTATTATCTTTAAACAATCCTAATTTCGGGGATTTGATACATCGCATCTACCCAAAAGAACTTGAGATAAAGGATACTACAGACACTGTGAAGTCAGCCTCATATCTTGACCTACACTTAGAAATCGATGGTAAAGGAAAACTATTGACCAAACTTTACAACAAACGTGATGACTTTTCATTCAGAATTGTTAACTTTCCTTTCATCTGTGGCAACATCCCTTCGGCTACTGCGTATGGAGTGTTCATATCACAACTCATACGTTATGCCAGAGCTTGCCGAGACTACGCAAACTTTTTGTATCGCGCTAGAACTCTAACAAATAGGCTTCTGGAACAGGGTTATGTTGCTACAGGATTGAAGTCATCACTACAGAAGTTTTATGGTCGTCATCATGAACTCGAGGATCGTTATGGTGTATCCATCAGCACCATGAAAACTGATGTATTCACCGGGTAATAGTTTTCCTTTCCTCATTTGTCTACCCCGGACTTGACTTTTTATGAGCAACTCGGCGGGTGTTTCTAGAAAAGCAGAGGACGCTTACCCTACCGGTGCACCTGGTCCATGCTCCCAGTTTTCAGTGGAGTCCGAGTTGCTCATTTACTTTTGTTACTTTGTATGTATGATTTTAGTTACTTTATGTTCTTTGTTGTGAATATCTTTTTTCCATGTCTGGTCTTTGTCCCTGGATTACATTCTTTTGATTACCGTTATAACCTTGGTTCCCTTGATTACTCGTACATTAATGATAGAATTTGATTACTGAACACTTTTAGAAATCTGACCATTTACCAACACTTTCATTTTTGAACTTGAAATGTTTTTGCCTAAAATTAACGCAATTTCGATAATTATCTCAAAAAGAACATATGAAATTATTCTTTCAAGCAAAATTTCTTACCTTCTGCAATAGCGCAATTCATTGTTTTAGCTTTTTTGGACCTACAGTGTGTTACACCTGACATACGGAATTTTGACGTATTTACGGGTTTTCGGAAAGTTTAATTGATAATAAAGAATTAGAAGTACCATGTGCGACAAATATTCAGAAATTATAATTTGTCCCGATTCCAACAGTATACAGCTTTCACATAAGCACAGTTTTGATTGTTTTCAATAGTCATTTATAGTTAAGATAGGCGTGTTTTTTTCGACACAATCGCAATGGCGTGCGTAACGTCGAGTGCAAGAAGTCGCTAACACTATTAGGGACTTAAAAAGGGTAAAAATATTTCAGATCATATATGGATTAAACACTATTTATCCAGATTTTATCGATATGTAAAATCGGACCATTCACTGACAAACCTGACATTTGTGAATGAATAAAGTCAGATTTTATACATCCATAAATTTTGAAAAATATAATAAATCTTTCGCATTAATTTCTTAAACCTTGCCAAAAGTGCATAAAATGTAGAAGATGACCGAGTAATAAAGCTTAGACACAGAACAACTCATCAAGCTGAGGCTTTTTATTAAATTTCAATGAAGTATTCCTGTCCCTAGTTTCTTAAGCTTTCCCAGAAATCGTTGCGAGCATTAAAATACTCCGATTATAGAAAGATCTCAGCAATCTACGCAAAGGGGCAATTACCGATAGACTAAGGTCGTCATTTTATTGTTGTATGGTAGTCACCATATATGCATCACCCGAATGACCCTTTTAAGGTCTATTTCCAATATAAAAAACGAACGCTCGCAATCTGCGCCATGATGATTGGGGTTTTTAACGGTCTTGACTATATTTATGGATCTCGCACGATCGCCCCTTACGGGTTTTCTGTTAGTAGATGTCTGTTAGTAGTTGGAGGTAGCGGAGCCCAGTCCTCGGGATAGCCGAAGAACTCAGTCAGAGTATGTCCTACTAGCGGCTGCAGGGCTGCTCTGTTGACGCTCTGGCCCACCCCAGGTCCCACGTGGGTCCGAGAGCGTTTCCCCACTCTAACAGTTGGGGAGTACGTCAACGTGTAAAGTGCAATCTGCGCCACAGACATCCTTCCTCTTTCACTGGACTTGACCCTTACAATAGACGAAAAGCACAGCGGGTGTCTCCAAGGAGTAGATAATGGTTACCATTGATCGGTAATCTGTACTATTTTCCTTTTGATCTTGTTGACATATATTTCTCTAACTCGCCTACATGACAAAATATTCGTCAAAACCTTGGAAGTGATTATGATGTCAATAGACCTTTTTTGCTGACAGTACATCAAAAGATGGACAAAAATGCAATAAAAAGATTATCGATAACTATAATAATAGGTACTTTCGATTCGAATTTGATACTGCTGCCGTTCGATTTGTCTCTATGTGGGGGAATGGTCACTTGCTATAATAAATGCTAATACTTTCGATTGAACTCATTTATATTATATTTTTGAATCGTCTTGCTAAAGTGTTAGTTCGTTGACCGAGATATTCATTTGATTTCTTTTGAAGTCTTCAGGTTTGCTTGCTCATTTAATTTACCTTTGTTACTTTGTATGTATTTTTTTGGTTATTTTATGTTCTTGGTTCGTGTGTGTCTGTTTTCCATGTCTGGTCTTTTGTTCTTTTGATTTTCGTTAGAATCTTGGTTACCTTGATTATTTTAGTAAATTTGTGGCCCCGCGTTTTTAATTTATGCACGATTTTCTGCTTTGTGATATCAAGTTCAATATCAAATACAAAGTTTTCAACAATGTATTTTTAGTTGCCTCACCTAATTTTGTTCATTAAGAATATTTGTCCATAATTTCCAAGATGTCTGCTATGCTTGCATTACCGTGGATTATATTACTTTTGTTGTCAGGGCTTTTCAGAGCTTATATTCCTTGAAGGTGTGTTTACACTCATTGAAGACCTTTTTGTGATGTAAGTATGACTTTAATTTTTATATTATATGTATTAATAAATAGCAAAAAGGTTCTATATCAAATACCTTTACATGCATAAAACCCACAGAAAAATGGCGCTTGATTGAATAACTATGAAACACATTGAAAACGAGTTGAAACTAAATATTAAGCACTGCTCGTTAAAACCATAGGCATATAAATCCATGTGGAATCCGAAAATCTCAAATCCGCGTTTACAAACTCGTCGAGATATTTCACATGATATTGTCAATATATCAAAATCGAAAGTAATTATTTTTGTTTTATTTCTTCGTTGTTCCTGAGGTCATTCCAGTTTCAGTAGGGTTAGTGTTCTTCATTGTTCCTGAGGTCATTCCAGTTTCAGTAGGGTTAGTGTTCTTCATTGTTCCTGAGGTCATTCCAGTTTCAGTAGGGTTAGTGTTCTTCATTGTTCCTGAGGTCATTCCAGTTTCAGTAGGGTTAGTGTTCTTCGTTGTTCCTGAGGTCATTCCAGTTTCAGTAGGGTTAGTGTTCTTCGTTGTTCCTGAGGTCATTCCAGTTTCAGTAGGGTTAGTGTTCTTCATTGTTCCTGAGGTCATTCCAGTTTCAGTAGGGTTAGTGTTCTTCGTTGTTCCTGAGGTCATTCCAGTTTCAGTAGGGTTAGTGTTCTTCATTGTTCCTGAGGTCATTCCAGTTTCAGTAGGGTTAGTGTTCTTCGTTGTTCCTGAGGTCATTCCAGTTTCAGTAGGGTTAGTGTTCTTTATTGTTCCTGAGGTCATTCCAGTTTCAGTAGGGTTAGTGTTCTTCATTGTTCCTGAGGTCATTCCAGTTTCAGTAGGGTTAGTGTTCTTCGTTGTTCTTTGTGTTCTTTTTAGATTTTTTGTGTTTTAAATTTACTATTGTTCTTCGTAAATGTATCTTATCGATCGTTTATCGTTTTTGTGGTCCCGAAGGATTTATCTATTCTTCTGTTCCAGAGACGTGTTTTAGTGTTTGATTGGTCATTATTTTTTAACGAATAGCTAATTTTACCAAATGCGCCTTGAACTTCAACTGAGTATATTTTTCTAAAGATAAGTAGATGTATCAAATATCTTCGAAAATGTTTATGTTTTTGCGTTTACAAAGATAACATGCCTTGAAACACATTTCAGAATAAGAGTAATGTTATAAACAACATCTTGTACCACGATGTTTTATTTATTTAATATAAAAAATATAAATAAATGTACAAAATGAAATACTCATTCTTTGAATGCCAGGCTTTTAATGCCTCTACTTTCTTTTAGAAATAAAAAAAATAAAGCAAAAATACGACAAATATAGAAATACTATGAAACCCTAAATCAATAAGCAAAATACCGGGTTCACGCGTAATGAGTTTCTTTTTGAAATGTTTTTGAAACGCCTTAGAAAAAGGAAGTGTTCACACGAACGTGTTAAAACGATAAATTACTAAATTACGCAAACCGTGCAATTAGACAACTGGGGCGGAAACAAGTGTTTTGTACATAGAAATGGTCAAGTTTCTAAGAATATTTAGTAGGCCATTCCCGTTAAATGATATACTTTCATTCAGTTTAGGAGACGAGAATAAGAATAGACCATTCATACTTTTTAATAATACATACTTCAGAATTTCACAGCTAATTTGTTGCAGTATAATATTGGCTTCGTGCGACACGTTACTGTCTAAGAGGGACGGAGCTATTTGCACTCATGACTGTTGAAAATGCACCACTTCGTTGTCTCGACCAACGCGGATTCACGAAACTTCCTATAACAAATGTGCCTGTAGGGTTCCACCAAAGATTGATGAATCCACTAATTGGACTTATATCAGGGATAAATTTGTTACATAGTTTTAAATACTTAGATATTGAGATTTCGGCTAGTCCTGTGTGCGTTCTTTGGTACATCAGGTGTAATAAATCTCCATATCTTTCGATATGAAGATAAGTATTTATTAATATATCGCCGACGCTTCATCCCTATAAAATGTGGAACATGCGAAGTACACGTTGATTTTTTGAATCATTGTTACTCTTGTCCATTTGTATACTTTAATTGTCTTTTCAATTTAATATTCTTGTACCGTTAACTTTCCTGTTTATATAAAGTGAGATAAACTACAACGAATTTATGTTTCAATATGTCAAATATGGACCTTTTTAAACATCTTTCGAAGTTCACCATACATTGTACAAGAAAATCAAACACTAATAAATTAAATGAATGAACTATGAATTACTGAACACAAAATAAAAAAAACCAAACAACTCTGGCACTACAACAATACAAAATGAAAGCAACAATGAATGCTATGAAAAGACATAAATGAGACTCATAAAACGTGGTTTTGAATGGAATTACATACATGTACTGTAATAATTCTTGACGTAACAATACTTCTTACATGTCTACCTTGTGTTTTGGAATCGATGGGATTGTCTTCTCTGTCTTGTACCTCTGTACCCCCGAAGTACAGTTTCTGGTGCTCTAATAAAACCATTACCTTCATGTCTGCTGTCTCGTAGATCACTTAAACGATCACGTCCTACTTCTGGCCAGTTATTCATTCTTTGTAGTACACGGTTTGTACTGGAGTAATTATTACCTGAATATCTTTGATTCCTGTCACCGCCACTGTAGACGCCTGGGTTATTATAGAAATTAACACCTACTGCTGGCATAGTTGGTGGCGGCGGTATGTGAAAATGTGCAGGAACTCGTGCCATCGAAGTACCTATAAACCATCGATGTTACTTGCGTATTAAAAGTTTAATGTGTCTTATAATGTTTCATGTTGTGATACAATATAGTATATCGTGATTTATGAATGAATGGTACATTAAACCCACTGTGACAGTCGTAGATGACCTGGAAATTGTGGTTTTTATCCCATCGATTGCTTTAAATTTGTTCAGGTTGTAAGAGCAAAAGTGACAATTGTGTTATATTTTGACAATGGTTTACTTTCGATGAAAATGACGCATTGTTTTTAGAGTGTTCGTATGGGACGTGCTCAGTAACGTGTAACCATTCTTATATCGACAAAAACCAAAGATTCCAGATTATAGGTAAAGGGTACCACTTTGAAGATTGGTAATAGGTGATCGACTTGTGATTTTTCTCTCAGATCTTTAACTCTTAACTTTTAACATGAAGTAGTTATTTAGTAAAACCGCTGTAAACATTTGCTAAACATCGGCAACCTGTACTTTGTACCTCTGATTTTGTTGATGGATATTACTCTATATCTTGGACATGACAAATTTTCAACAAAATCCGTCAAAACAGTGGAAGTGACTGTGACCTCGGTAAAGTATAAATGATATAGGGTTTGGAATGTAAACGACAGCGCGAACCAACAGTGTGTATTACTATAACGTAAATGAAATTAAAGTGAATAAAGATGTCATGAAGAAATTGACTACCTATAAATAAAATAAAGTTACTTCAGATTTTGAAACTAAATATATATTATATCTTGTAAATATCTCAATTTGAGTTAGTTGTATTGACGCACTCATCGCGATATACCATATGATATGGTCAATATCAAAACCGAACGATAGGTTATTTCTTTGTGTCTATAATCATTTAGCAAGTTTATGGGCATCCATTGATGAATTTAAAGGAAAATAGGTGTAGAAAACTGTATTTCTGTCGAGGCAACGGAATATATGCGGCGTAAATTCAATGTAACCATTATGTAATTATGTTATGGATATACATGATCCTTAAATAAGTCAGATAATACGTGAACTTACTGGTTTGTTTAGGCAAAACACGAATTTATTAAAAAAAAACAATCACTACATATATCAATAAGGACATAATTCACAGTATAGTCGAAAAGATAGTAAACAAAATATATCAATAAAAACTTACGAAAAAGAATCAAATACAGAAGGATTGTAACGAATACATATATTTACCTAGACCAGCATTTAGCGATGTTGGGTGTTGGTAAGGGAACTGCAAGCTATCAGATGTAAAACCATTATCAGGATGTCTGTGTACCGAACGATTAGATATATATGTACTGTCACCTTGCAGATCTCTTACACTCATATCATACCTCGAGTGACAGTCTGGAATACGGAAGTTTTGACGTTGGCGTGTATTTCTCATTCGTGATGGATACTGCAGGTTCCGTTCGAATGATTGTTGTCTACTTCCTTTAAGAATGTTATGTCTATCTTGATCTGACGCGGCATGTGGTTCTGTTGAGCGATAACCATGATAGTTATTTTCAAGAGAAGAGCTCAATTGTATCCGACAGAAATTTTGTCCTAGGCGAAACGATGAAGGTTTTTCAATCCAGTCTGCACGTGGACCTTGAAGTCCTACTCCAATTACGACTTCGACCACTCTGTTGTAAATGGTACTTCTTGTTATCTTTTTATGAAAAGGAATCCATATGAACGATGGTTGAGTAGATTGAAATGAATCGATCATTATTTCTATTTCTGTTCCGTTTTGATTAACAGTTCCTTTGAATCTTGCTAATGCAGAGATTGAAGATAAAGTTTCTAATTTCAACACGTTTGGATAATCGTGTGACTTCCCAAAATAAAACAGAATCTTATCATTGCGTTTCTGTTTACCAGATGTTGACCTGTCTTGCTCAAGCCACAGTTTCACGGCAGCGGACCATGTAGAGTAAGGACTTAAATAATTTCTGATTTTTTGTCTTGACTGAAGAGGCCAATGAAAGACCGTAAAGTACAGATAACTCTCGAGCTTTGCCAGTTCATTTTTTGTACTGCTGGATGATTCGTAATATCTTCTACTTGTGTTCATTAGTACATCTTCTCTTATAGGCAATATGGAAGGATTTGATACAGATACTGACAAACAAATTGCAAGAAATATCCTCAAGCGAGGTTTTGAAAGATGACTTGTATTCTTTGACATTGATTGAATCATTCGCATTAACGCATCTATTTCATGAACTCGCAGTGCGCTAAGAAGAGACCAAACGTCCACTTGACAATGTGCATCCTTCGACATGGACGTGTCACTCCTGTTTTCTTCAACAAAATATGCTGTAAATTCTTGCTTGTGTTTGTCGAGTTGCATTTTGTTGACGGTATAAAGAGACCTTGAATGGCTGTGGAAGAAGTGACGGATTGTTCCATGTATAATCCGTTCTAATTTGTCTATTGTAATTGCTATTGACTCTGGGAGACGTTCTAAAAACACTTGATTTTCCTGACTAATGTCTTCGCGTTGAATCAGGGTCCGAACATGTGCATATGTTCTTAATACCGGACATTTTTTTAATAGACGAACCAATTCCACAGCGACAAGGATTTCGCTCTCATAACCCGCCGGATTAGGTTGAGAACTGTCTTGATTCTCACTTAATTCTTGACATGTTCTAAAGCAGTCAATCGACAGTTTAGTATATTTTATAGCGTTATTAATTTCTGATATAGGGACTTCTGCGTTTTCTTTGCTGTACTGAGAAAATAACGCCTGCATATGTTCTTTGTATAAATGACCCTTTGTATGTACAAGATATGAGTTGTATGGTTTCTGATCGATTCCATTGTCAATTGCAGTGAATGCTTCATCCCAGTTCTCTAATTCAGCATGGAGTCTTGCAAGCTGTTGAGAAACTAAAGCATCATTAGTTATATCATACGTTTCTGATACAATTTGAATTGCTTGATCTTTGTCGCATTGTTCAAGGAGTTCAGTAATCAGTGGGGAAAATTTTTCGAGTTTTCCAATGCCTTTACCATTTTGTGTCCTATCACGCTTTTTGCTAATATCACCAATAATTTTCTGCAAAATCTTATGCTCTTCTTTGTAGAATTTTGTTCGAAAACATGCTGAGCTCATAACGTCTAACGCAACCTCTCCAATTGTTTTTCGTAGCTCCCCATTTTCCGATTCAAGTTCGATTATCGTGTTTAGAACGGATCGCGAGAGGAGATAGTTGGACATTCTGATTGACAATATTTTACCACCATACCCCTGTCTGTTACACCGACTTGTTAAAACGCGAAAAGACGGCGGAATATCTCTAATCCATTGAATTGGTGGGGCCATGATAGGATCGAAACAGCTTAGAGGCACAGATTGAAAATGCAGATCAAACGCGTTTAAAAAAGACAGGTGTTTAAGCATTCTCAATTGTTTCGGTTCAATCGATTTGTCACAAACAAAGGCTTTCACCGATTTGTTTATTGAAGCTTCATTGAAGTTTTCCTTCATAATATTAAATGCCAATAATGTTTTAGGGTCGCAACCACGTTTTTGTTCATGTTGTTTCAAAAGATTCTCATACTTTTCCTTAAACCAGTTGTTTTCGTAAGACGACAATTCCTGTCTAAGCATCACATAACGCAACGGCCGGTCGAGAGGCAAAACAGAAACCCGAAAACATATGAGTAGAACACAAAATACATCGCACTCATATTTTTCACTTTCAATTTCTAAATCCTCCGCAAACTGAGTGATAGCGTCTTCATCGTTATCATCTAACAATACTAAAACAGGTTTAATGCTATATCCCTCGTCGCTTTCCTCTCCTATTACTCTAAGTCGTCCTATTTGGTCACGAGTTTCACTCGTAATTTTTTTAACAACATCTATACGATTCTCTCAAATCCCAAAGGATTTGTCTGCTTGTGGTGCTGCCTCCAGAACCTGGTTGATGATACACGGCAACTTTCTGAACAACAAGACAGTCGTCGTAAGCCTCTAAAGCTTCCTTTACATGAGTCTCTAGTTCTTTATGGACGTTTCTACGCAGTACTTGGTCTTCTTTAAAGTAGAAATTTATCCATTCTACACTACTTCCTCCATAGTATTTTTCTCGTGATTCTTGTTGCTGAATGAGTTTTTCCTCTGGTTTTAGTTTTTCAAATTCTTGACAGGCATTTATACTGACAATATCCAGGTCTGACAGTTCATTAACTTCTTTTAAGTCGACCGCATATGGAACTCCATGCGTTCTTGGAATAAGAACTCCATTAGATGTCTTTCCCTCTTTGACAATGTTGCTTATACAGTCACCGATTTGGTTCCATGGTAGACCAATAAGAAAACAGTCATCAATTGAAACATCTGGAGGGAACGCATTGGGTCTTCTACTCAGTTCATCCCAGCACATACTTGCAACAGATCTACTTGGAGATAATATTAGGCATTGTTTCCCAAATTTCAAAAGCAGTTCAAGAATTGCTTCGGTAATCACTTTGTTTTCTTTCTCAAAAAGTGGAATGATTATTCTCGCTCTATTGTCAGGAATGATGTCATTATAAAATTCAGCCACCTTTCTAAAACTTTCACAATGTTCATGAATCCAGCCTCTCGGATCAGTAAACGACCCCTTTTCTCCTGTGCCATTACAATATATCCATGTTGGCAAAGATGAGTCTATTATTGTCTCCTTTGTTTTCTTTATTACTTTCTCTTCTCTTTTGTGGGGATTTAAATCATCTACTGTGTATGTTATGAATGCTTTACAATGCTGCTTTTCCAATAAAACTTGAAAGCTGCTTTCGTCATCTTTTGCATTGAAATCAATAATAGCTCTCCATGGAACCTTTGTAAACAACTGGTTTTCTGACTTTAGTACTCTATCATCGGCTTGTAAGTAGGTCAATAATAAAACCGGATACAGAGATTCCTCAAATTCTGATTCACCACAACAAAGAAAGTCTTTAAGACGTTTGTTAAGATCTTCTTTTTTACTTCTAATTTTGTGCTTTTCTATTTCCTGCCTCTGCTGGAAAATTACGTCTCTTTCTTGCATGTAATCGTCAATTTCGTGCCTATGTAAGGACTGTATACAACTGTTTCGGTATCTGTAGAATAAGAAGGAACCTTTTTTTTTGCCTTTAATAAAAAAAGATTGTGTACCTACTATAACAGAGTTTGGCACAACATCAACTTCTAAGACATATTTACGTTCAGACGGGCTAGATAAGTCAATAACGTCTATGCATTTAACAGGTCGAATACATTTTAGCACCGTTTCTACTTGATATTCCTTAAAGTTTTCTCTAATAGACTTTGTCAGTTGGCTGTCTATTACATCTTTGTCAATAACGCAACCAGATATTTCACCATGGTGTTTAATACCACAATGAAATGTTCCATTAGTTTTATCGTTGAGACACCCTGCGGAAAAACTTAATATTTCTTTGAAAAGATGTTGAATGTTGACCTGCTGTTTCTTGTCTGTATTTTCGGGCATATAATATACATGAACCGGTTGTAACAAATTTCCAGGTCTAGAAGGCGGCGTTGGTGCCTTGTTTCCAGCTGTGTATTTAATTTTGGCAGAAACAGGCTGATCAAATCGTCTCATATGTTCAGGTCGACTTCTAGCTTCTTTTGGACGAATTCTTTGCAGTATCTCACTTTTTCCTTCTTTAATCTTCTTCCATTCCATCTGAAGTCTTACGCGTTCACCCATTCTTGAAACAAGATCTTTTTTATCATCGTCTGTCATTTCATCGTATACCTCACTGTCAACTTTCTGTTCAATAATTTGTTTTGGTATCGATGTATCCCATTCTGGAACATTTTCACTTAGTATTATTTCTACAAGCCTCGAAAACTCCTCTACATTTAGCTTAATAATTTTAGTCTCATGTTCGAAGACCTCTTGTTCAGTGTCTGAAACATTGAATTGAGTAAAATTAATTTTCCAAAACTTTAGTTATTCATATAGGTAGAATATTGTAAATTAATGACCTGATTCTATTTTAACAATTTAAGTTTAGTGACAAATTATAGTGTTGCAGTGCGTGTAGTTGCTTCTTTTTAAATTAAAATGGTTCAAAAAGTACTTTGACTTTACCATACTTAGTAATGGTCTAGTAGTATACATTTATATGTTAAGAAATGTTCATACCGGATTTATCAGAATCAGTAAATTCCTTGTCAATATCCTTTGAGAAGCTGTCTGAGTTGATCGTTTTAGTTAAATTTGATATGACTGTTCTTGTGTAGGTTCTATTCTGTGGTGCTTTTGAGCTTTTGCTTTTACTCTTTTGTTTAGCTGAGCTACTGAGGAGGACTCTGAAATAAAGAATTTTATCGTTTGAATTGTTCGTCTTCATAAAATATCTCAAGGTTACTTGTGAAATATATGTGGACAATTTAATGTTTTATTAGCTTAGTAATTATATTTTTCATGTATTTGATCTGTTTTCTGCAGTAGTCTAATTTACGCTCTAATACTTTTTGCATTTTGTTTGCATTGTTGCGTGTATGTGCTTACTAATTGCTAATGGTTAGAATATACAAATATACATAGTGATTGGATGTTCAACTTTTTCACTCGTTCTTAGTATTTCATTTTAGAATAAAAACTTAGTGTTTTGTGCAATCTGGAACTTCAATCCCAGGGATGTATGTACACTATTTATTGAAAGCAGTGTAGTCAGCAGATAAGGTATTTATGATGTTCTATTTTTTTCCGCTTACTTACTTTTACTTTTTCGAACTGGCACTTTGCAAGTTTAAGCTTTTCACATTCAAAGATTTATTTGCTGTATCATATTTATTCTGAATATCATCGATTTAGTTTAGTCAATGTAATACAAAGATTCCTTGTTATGTGACTTCTTATATTGAACTTTGATAGTACTATTTATGTACTGTTATAGTTAATTGTTGGTATTACATTTAATTGCAGAATTGGTCAGTTGTGTTCTATTCATGTAATTAATATGTTTGGAACATGCGGACGCAATTAAATTAATCCTAGTTTGTTGAAAATTTGCAATAATTTATTAAATTTTGCATATATATCAAAATTGATATGTTTTGTTTAGGTTTTTATATGTTTTCTTATTCTTATTTTGTAGATCTTTTCAATGCCTTCTTTATGCCATTTAGATGTCGTTCCGCATTTGCATTTTCCTTGGGCTAACATTTACCATCAAGCCCCACTTGGTAACATACGGATGTAAAAAATACACCAAATATTGATGCATGTTACGTTTAACTCTTTCATATGACCATCATTTGATTTGTAAAACGCTTATAAAACTGGAAAAATATTACAGAAAGAAGAGCCATTCTATTTGTAGCACAGCCTTTCCAATGAAAAGATTAAATAAGTTTTTTGTACTATGTTTTACAATCTACCACTACATACATTTCTGAATCCTTTTTAACCGTAGGAAATGCTTCTGTAATGCACTCAAACATAAACTCTTCGTCTAAAACACCTATCAGTGTATCATTATGCTCCTTAGAATCTCTTACATTCTTTATGATTAAGCTCTGGATGGCATCAAAATCAACTGAAGAACCCTCTCTGTCAACGTAATTTTCTTTAAGCCACTGTTTGATGTAGTCACTACACTTTGTGCATGCTGAAAATTTAGCACACACTTGTAATCTCCATTTAGATTTACGACTCAATATTTGTTTATAAATTTATAATAAATAATGATTGATTCAAGTCTTAAGAAACTCATGTCTATTCGACAAGTGCTATAGTAAAAGAGTAATCAAGGGAACCAAGGTTATAGCGGTAATCAAAGGAATGTAATCCAGGGACAAAGACCAGACATGGAAAACAGACATACAAAACAAAGAACATAAAGTAACTAAAATCACACATACAAAATAACAAAAGCAAATGAGCTATTCGGACTCCACTAAAAACTGGGATCATAGACCAGGTGCACCGGTAGGGTAAGCGTCCTCTGCTTTTCCAGACACACCCGCCGAGTTGCGCATAAAAAGTCAAGTCCGGGTAGAAGAAAGAGGAAAGGCAGACTATGACACGTTGAACAAATCAGTTTTCATGGCAAAGATGGATACACCGTAACGATCCACGAGTTCATGATGACGACCATAAAACTTTTGTAGTGATGTCTTCAATCTTGTAGCATCATAACCCTGTTCCAGAAGCCTATTTGTTAGAATTCTAGCGCGATACAAAATGTCTGCGTAGTCTCGGCAAGCTCTGGCATAACCTACGAGTTGTGATATGAACACTCCATACGCAGGTGCTGTGGGGATGTTGCCACAGATGAAAGGATAGTTTGGTCAATAGTTTTCCTTTACCATCGATTTATATGTGTAGGTCAAGATATGAGGCTGACTTCAAAGTGTCTGTAGTATCCTTTATCTCAAGTTCTTTGGGGGTAGATGCGATGTATCAAATCCCAAAAATAAGGATTGTTTAAATATAATACGTCATCTATATAGCGGAAACTGAGATTAAAAGAAATATATCGATTGTTTCCAACTGTTTAACCACTTTTATAACCTGATAAAATCATATCTTTTCTCAGATATGCACTTACATCATTACTATTATTCATATCATGCATATTGTTCTAGATTAAAGATTGCGTCTAAACAATAAGAAAATTAGCAAGTAAATGTATTGGTAAAATATCTGTCTGACTCTTAAAGTTAGCGTCGTCTGTTGTAAAAGCGCCATTTAACATGCCCTGTGATTGTTTTTACATATTATTACATGTACCCACTTTAATTGAATAAACAATAAATTTCTACACATGACGATTCTTAAAATATTTTAGACAAAATTTTACACAAAATGTTGGGTCTTTCATTTCATTCTAGAGCACCTATATTCACAAAGAATACAACTCAAAGTATAGATAATAATAAAAGATGCTTAACTCTTTCACATACAGATATATTGATGATGTATTGTCCATTAACAACCTTCTTTTGGTAAATGGTTAGCTTCCAGTTTTTAGTGGAGTCCGAGTTGCTCATTTGCTTTAATATTTTGTATGTATAATTTTAGTTACTTTATATTCTTTGTTGTGTATGTCTGTTTTCCATGTCTAGTCTTTGTTCCTTTGTACATTATTTGATTACCGCTATAACCTTGGTTCCCTTGATCTTGATTACTCCTACTTAAGTTGTAATCTTTCATATATGATTCAGAACTTATCGATTGATAAAAGTTTGCATTACCGGCCCCTAGTTCGATTTCTAATCTATTCATTTTCTCGACGACATGCTTGTAGTCCTTGTTCAGGCATCTTTTAAAAGAGTTGTACATTACGTCATCCTTAACCATCAATATTCGAACCATGCATTCAAGCTTTTCTTTGGATTTCTTTTCCTGAGAAATATCTTCACACTCAAAGGTGTCAAAAATGCTGTTAGTTTGTAAGTCATCAAGAAATTTCCCGTCCTCAAGATAAAGATTGTCATTCAAATAGGTAGTCACGATTAGATCTTTCAGAACCTTTTTGTACAGAAGTTTCATCGTCGATTTGTTGAGCTTTAAAAGAAAAAGTAACCAAATAATAAGAATGAGTAAAGCATACATGATCATTAGATATTCCTAAGTTTGTTATCTAAGAGGTTCTGCAAACGATAAAGTCTGCTTTTTATTTAACCTTGCCATTGAAATTGAACAAAGGAAATCTTACAACCAAACTTAATGGAAAAAGGTGACTTTAATTTCCTGATTGTCAGTCAGTTATCTAACAACAGCTGCTCCATCGCGTTGATGTTTTGCTGGAAACTGCGACCATTACTCCGAATTTCTGGAAAGAGCTGGCAATACAAAATAACTACTTGAACAAGGTTATGTGTTCCGGTTAGGTATCTGTGTACATATAAGTAATATACAAGTATTAATTTAAAATAATAAATGAATATAATTGTTTAAATTTGTGGATGGCATTGCGGAAAAAAATACATTTTCTTCCGGAATTTTCTTGTTATCTACACCTGAACTCTCCTAAAAATATTTAAATTCAATATCAGCGACGTCACATGTTTTTCCGGCGTCTAAAGGTCAGTCGAAGACAATTCATGAGTAATTTTTCTGGTGTGATTATTTTCTTCTTCAATCAGTTGAACTTTTGCATAAGAACAACTAATTACGCTATATAATGCGTAAGTGTCCCTGTGTCTTCCCAATATTAATGCTTTTATATAATCTAAATATTTCAATGATTTGTCTTTTTGAATCATTTATAGTCACTTTATTTTATATTTGTATTCTTATAAGTAATTAGCTCATTTAAATAAGCATGGTTACATAGGTTTCTTCAAGAAATTAGTTTTAATTTGCTGTATTTTAATATTGTTTGTTTTGTTTTGTTTTGTTTTACTTTTCTTGTTTTATGTTGGACAGTCCTATTCTTTATTTAAAAACGGGAATTATAGTGTCTAAAAATAAACGATTTTCGAAAAATCAAAAATGAACGAACGATCTTTTTAATTCAACGATTTGTAAAAGATCAATTCTGACTTAAAGAAGTCTTAGAATATTCATGTAGTATACAAGTTCAGCGTAGAATCATTCGACAGTCATCGTTTGCGTTTCAGGGTCTGTTTTATGAAAATTCTAAATATAGATTTCAAACTGATTTTTCTCTCTTAAAAATGATCACTTCAATATCTCTTGCCTTATTAAAGTTATCCATTCTACCAAATTCCATGGTAAATAAGAAAATTAATATTCAAAGGAAAGCGAACACTCAACAAAACTTTCTGTACTTATCATACATTATGTCTGCAAGGCTATTTACATAGAGATGACGCATAATTTAGATCCAGAAGTAGTTTGACTGGTATTTAAAAATATAAAAAAAAAAACGAAAAGGAAAATTGGTCTACTAAAATAAGCCAACCGCAGTGGAGTCCGAGTTGCTCATTAATTTTGTTACTTTGTATGTATAATTTTAGTTACTTTATGTTCTTTGTTGTGTATGTCTGTTTTCCATGTCTGGTCTTTGTCCCTGGATTACATTCTTTTGATTACCGCTATAACCTTGGTTCCCTTGATTACTCTTACAACAAGAACATTCTGAAGACACAACAGTAATGATATAAAAGAGTAACCCGGACTCCACTAAAACTGAGAAAATGAACCAGGTGAAAGTAAGGTAAGCGCCCTTTGCTTTTCTAGACACACCCGCCGAGTTGTTAATAAGTTGTCAGGTGCGCGATTTACGAGTTCATGATGACAACCATAAAACTTCTGGATAGATGACTTCAGTCTTGAAGTAGCATAATCTTGTTCAAGATGCCTAATTGTAAAAAAGCTAAGTATGGTAAAAAAATAACCAACATACGAGTTACGTCGGTGTTTTCACGTAAAAAAATGCAAGAAGTTCATCCACACGTTTTCTCGTTTATGGTTGTGGTAGATAATGAAGGAAATATCCTTGACAAATTTAGGCTGTATGTAGTGTCGCATTCCTTACATTTAGTGAATTCAAAGTAATATAGCCTTGTCGATGAATCCATTTTGAAAAGTCTTATCTGCTTAAAAAATCATAATAAGTACTGGAATTAATAGCAACTCATTTGAGATTAAAATCTATATTTAACTTCAAGCCACTAAAATTTTATAGACAGGAGTGGACAGTTGTAATTTTGGAGCCCCGTGCAGGTCCGGGTGTGAAAATAATAGGCCTGCAGCAGAGCTAAGCTTGTCGTAAAAGGCGACTAAAAAGTGCTCAGAAACATAGCCGGGGCTAGGCGCTTTGCCCACAGAGCAACTGGGTTGTGTACCCCAGGTGGTGAAATGGGGTACCCCTGGTGTGTTACATGCTTGGGTTGTCAGGCTATAATACGGAAAACCTGACCGCAAACCAAAGTGGTGCACCGTGTTGGGAAAGATGCCACGTTCCTCGCACGTTAAAAACCCCGACTGTGGTATTCTCCGGGAGTAGGAACCACAGGGCTCCGCCACAGGAGGCTAAATTGCTCGACCCTACCCACCTCTCCCTATTTCCAGTGGCAATCAAAATTTGTCGACCCCATTATCCTTGTGTCCCATCCCATTTTTCATTTCATCATCATTTCATGTTCATTTTATTATCCACTACATGTTCAGCGCCTGAATATAGCTGAAATATTGCTGCTCGGGCGTTAAACCCAAACAAACAAACAATCAGAAAGCAATTTTGGAAATGAAAGTCAGAGATAAGTCGAAAGTTTACCATAACGTACTTTGATCACAAAAACACAAGGAGGAGGGTCTTGGTTCATTTTACAAAAGGTTTTTGCTGTAATAAATGACGAGTCTTAATTAGTAAGGAAGTAGAAGCTTAATAGAATTTCAGAAATTTCTGTTTTATCTTTTGCATACTACACCAGTTTCTATAATGTCTTAAATACCCAGCTATTTTAATTAGTTGAAATGTCGAGAGTCAACAAATGAATGGTAATTTAAGGATGAAACCTCATCACATATGTAGGAAGCTTTAGTGAACGACTCATTTACAATTCTTTTCTGGATTTTTCGATTATCAAATAACTATACAGTGAAAAACTCACCCTTTTCCGATGTTAGCTTTGTGGAAATACGGTCACAGAAATATTAGTCATCCTATACTTTATTACGTCCATTTTGTTGTGTCTTCCTCGTTTAGCTAACTGAATATAAATTTACACTAGCGTTCTCTACATTTGGACTTTTCCCTTTCCAATTGTCAATTAGGAAGTATAACTGTATTTACTTATCACGTTTTCTCTTCACTAAATAACATTTGTGAACAAAATTGCCAAGTATTTTTGGCAAAGCAAAGTACAATGCAGGAAACATGCTATGTGTTTTAGCTATACCTAACCAAGGTCATACTTTATTTTCAATCAATACGCATGTGTGTTACCACAGGTAAATGTAAACAATGTTTACATATATTGCACTCTTTAACACAAAATTCAAGGATATCGAAGTGCACTGCATATACACTCTTAAATGGAACAAACTGCCCGCTTTCACCTTATATCATTGCCCTATTTCAAGTTATCAATTGTTGCCATCAAATGGTCCTCAAATGTTATCATTTTCCTTATAACTAATCTTCATTCCTCATATATAGAATGTGATATCTCACATTAAAGAAATGATTTATCGTTTTTAACAAAAAAAAAACTTTACCACCGATTTCCCCGTTTTCCTTATCTAAAATTTCCATCCCCGTGGAGAAATCTTCATTCCATTTCGCATCTCTTCATTTTCAATTTCTAAAGCATTTGTAAATATTTTCTTTAAAAACTTTAAATTGTTTTATAAAATGCATATTGACTAAAAGTAAAGTTACCAACACAATGCTCGAACACTTCTAGTTCTGTTTTAGGAGTAGGTGTTATGCAGATATTTGTGGCGTACACGGAAATCAGAGTAGTTAGTACATGTACATGCCCTACCGCATCGAATCTATTTTGAAATATAAAAACTATATGCAGGAGATGAAGATATATTAAAGGAAAATTTATGGTATTAAAATTTTAGTCGTCTCTTTTATCATAAATCTTCGAGATGTAGATCAATACCATCAATTTTAATTACATACTTATTTGTGTTGTTAACTCTTCAAAACGTCATTTTACTGTTGTTACATTATTATCTTTGTAAAACAGTCTTGCACTGCAATCAAACCTTCTGTTGGCTTTTGAATGATGAATGCAGCATCTCATCTTAATGTGCTTGTGTATTAATTCGCCATAACTTATAGCTTCATAAAGTCTATAGACTGCACGTCTGTGCTTCTATACAGATTATAAAAGGACACTTTTCTTTCATGTCTACATTATAAAATTGAAACAGAAGGAAGGTGACTATTTCTTATTGACGACTTAACTTATAAATAAAGTCGGTGCAAATTATTATTGGCCTTATATCTGGGTAAAATCTAGTTTAACACAAGTCACATTTCATTTTAAGTGGTTTACACGAACTTTTCTGTTGCTTGTGAAGGTACGAGGACACAATTAATTTCGTAGTGCATTTCAACAGACCCATCTTGACATATAAAAAAAATTCCACCGCTTCAAACTCATCCAAACTTCACCAATATGGAAACATGTATAAAAGCAGATTTCTATAAAAGTGCCAGAAAAATTCACCATGATATTTTTTTTTAGCAACTTTGCTTCGGAGACCCCGTAGACATGAAAAGTGACCACTGCCAAATGTCCTAAATTTTGACCTTCTTTCAAAGGACCAAATCACAACTTCCACGTAAAATTACAGAATGAAAACAAATCCCTTGTAAATTTGATCCTTGCCCTACATTTCTGCTGTTAATACTAATCAATAAAGTGTATGACAGCAAAGAAAAAAATCAGGAAGAAACACACTAAAAAAAGGAACTATATTACTCTTTCGTATATATTCGTATACAACGAAATGTCAAGGGGAATTAATTGAGATCTCGTACCTGAAGTTCAAGTGAATATGATACACATATTTGTCTTTCTTTGATTATGCATTGTTAATATGAAAAATAAAAAGTGAATTAATGAGCATGTTTTCATTTTTCTGACATTTTTTCTAAAAAAAACCCATGAGGGCGCTGTTAACTTTTGACAGACTGTTCAAGTTTATTTTGCAGTATTTATCATAAGTCGAAGGCATTCATTACGTTTGATAAGTTGTATTAACCTTATTGTAATGGTTTAAACGCAAATGGCCCAAACAAACATCAGTATCTGTCCTCCTATAGGGGTGTAATATAAGGTATGCGTTATAGGGTAAACGATAAAGTGTTGAAACAATCATTAATAATGCATATAAAAAGGTATATTTTAATATAATATATTACATGACCTTAAATTGACAACCATTATTCGCATCTCTTCAGTGTATATTTGTTAAAAGTATGACTAAACCAAGACAAAATGTATTTCTATTTCATTTTTATATATTTCTTGGGTTGTTCGATTCCGACATACGGTCCACATGCTAAGACAAACTTATTATTTTGTCAAAGGTTGTCTTGATGCAATGTTTTTTAGGGTTTGAATATTGAAATTATTGTGGAATTTACTAAATCTCCTGCAAAAATGTAGGAGTAAATCAGTGATTTTTCACAATTTGACAGAATATACTACTTTGTGTTCAATTTACCTTTAGATTTTCGTGTTATATGTTATATGGACGAATGAAAAAGAAATGTTGGATAACAGATATGGTGAAACGCAACGAATGCACCATTATATAACCTTTATAAAAATATTAAATACTTACAGAGATCTCCGAAAGGTCTTCAAAAAGTGTAAACACACCTTCATCTAAGCCATGTAAGGCCCTGACAACAACAGTAATAAAATATACGGCAACAGAACGATAACACTCCTTCAAAATAAACTAAAAAGTCAAATAACGACACGGAGACGCCATTAATGACAAACATTTATTGGTATTATTTAACGGATCATGATTTAAATCAGTCCTCTGTCGCTTTGTTTTATTTGCCAATATGTACAGTTTTCGTATTTCAGGATTAAAAAGGCAATAGTACAACACCCGATGACATTTTGGATTTGTTGACGGAAAATAGATAAATCTTATCTTTTGTTTCTTGTAAACAGTTCAGTTTTTGGTGTGCATCCATTCAACGTTATTTCTCTAATGAAAGATATTTTAACGGGATGATGGCATTTACGTTAACATTGGCTAGAGTTCAAAACGTAAACCCATACTGTTTTTTTTATTTGTTTGTTGAACTATACTTTATTCTTTACTTAATGTTGTTTTTTTGGTTTGACCAATCCTTTAAAGATTTTTTACTCTAAAATTGTTCTATTATTGTTGTTTTTAATCTACAAATATTCAATAATATTCATATTTTTGAAAAATGAAAATTAAACTTGACACTTCAGTAACAACTAAATTGCAAAAAAGTAAGGTAATTACACTATTCTTTGTTCCAGTCTACGTCAATTTCCTTTGTTTTGTACGTGAGTTTTTTTTCCGTTTTTAATTCAATGAAAGTGTTATTTCAAAACGCCTCAAATTCGAAGCATTTATTAAACTTATAGGACAAGTAAATGCAAACCAATTATTGAAAACAATTAATGGAAACAAATTATCTAGTAAATTGAAATAATAAATCGGTCTAAAATTCAGATTTATGAGATTATAATCAACGGTTCATATGAGTGTTTGTTCCACTTGAATTTCACTTTATGCATGGGAAATACCGAATCATGTACACTTACTTAATTAGGAAGACATCTGTAGATCAATTATGGAAAAAATAAACAGAACTTGATTCGGTCTATAAAATCTATTAATTCATAAAACTTGTATTAAAACTTCATGTCAAATGTCTCGATCGACTTGCTTCTTTCCGTAGAATGAATTTTACATTTCTTTATAAATATATACATACGCTGCTGTTTCTGTTAATGATGTTTGATATATAATTTAAAATATGAAACTTCATACAGTAACAACACATAATAGTTGTGTTACACTTTGGAAAAGGAAAATGTGGATTTACCCTACTAAGTCACTTAACATATTCTATGGTTCATTTCTTCATCTTTGTGTAATTTCTGATCCCTTACATAAGCGTTCTATTCACAACCAAAAAGATTAACAGAAGACATTAACAAAAAATCAAATTGGAGATTGTCCAGTGTGCACTATCCATTTAATGCAATATGGTTTATTTGTATAGGAATATAGGAACATACCTTAAAAATATAACTAGATTAGACTGAATTTTTTTCTTCTTCAAAAACACGATACAAAAGAGTTTAAAATTTCAGGATATTTTATCTTTTTAGAGTGACCCGCCTTACTTAACGTTACAGTGTCGGATTGGTAAAAAAATGAAAATTTGTAGCGATGTTCTTGATCTGTAAATCATAAAATGTCAATGATACACGTAGTACTTAAACAGCGGCCAATCAAGTAATCACCCCTTAAATAATATGCTGATCACCAATTTCGAAAAAAATGAATTTGTCTACCCCGGACTTGACTTTTTATGAGAAACTCGGCGGGTGTTTCTAGAAAAGCAGGGGACGCTTACCCTAACGGCGCATCTGGTCCATGCTCTCAGTTTTTAGTGGAGTCCGAGTTGCTCATTTGTTTTTGTTACTTTGTATGAATGATTTTATAGTTACTTAATGTTTTTTGTTGTGTATGTCTGTTTTCCAAGTCTGGTCTTTGTCCCTGGATTACATTCTTTTGATTACCGCTATAGCATTGTTCCCTTGATTGCTCTTTTACTTACAAACAGAAAATATTAAAGTGGAAGTTAAGAATACTAGTCAACAAAAATACGATTAAAAGTTAAACCTATAATATTTAAAAATATATCACGATTCAAAGGTTCTTTAACAATTCATTTCTTCTACCGCTATAACCTTGGTTCCCGTGGTTGCTCTTTCAAAGAGGACCAAAATGCATCTCTTATTCTTTCCTTCGAAAATATTCCAGAACAATTACTTTGAAAATCCGATATGTTACTTTTCCGTCCGGTCACCGACTTTGCCAGAAATCAAGAAAGAATTTGAATTATCTGATGTCAATATTTAGGCTACTGCATCAGGTAAACAGTTTGCCATCAAAATGGAAAACAATCCCAATTTTGGATGACACGGTTACGTTAAAATGAATGTGAACAAACAGTAGAAATGATTCGAGATGGGGTGATGCACACTTAAGTCGCAAATAATTTTCGTGAGGTATGAATGATAATACCAAGACTGGTACGTCGTATGACGCAAAATTGCTCACCAAATGATGTCGCTGGCGCTTGATTCGACAGATCGTGTGAAACATTTTCTATACATGCGCAACTGCACATTGAATGAGGGAAAAAACCTGATGAATAAGTGTTCGTCCTTCATAAAAACATAATTTGGTATAAGATTCAAAATGTAATAATCTATTTAAAACAAATCACTCTATTGTTTATGCGCATTGTATGGCGCAAACTATTATATCGTCGTCAATTTGTGACGTCACTTTTTGCGCGAAATTCGCGATTTATCTTCTTTTGACCGTAAAAGCAATATTTCGTCGAGATTCAAGGGCCGCTTTGGAAAATCTTCTGTAAATGCAAGGCGTCCATCTTACACAAACTCACGATTACAATTTCATAACGGATTCCGAGGAAACGTATACCAAATGTCACTAAGACTTTGATAAAAAATATAATCAGCTTTTTCCGATAGATATGTGGAGAGGGGGGGGGAGGGTATGCAAATTTGATTATCAAATATTTTAGCGAGGGTGGGATGGGAGATATGGAACAACGTTTTTTTCTTGGAAAAGGTGAGCTAGTTTTCCTAATCCCAACGATTTGCAGAAGTGAAGAATATTAGAGATAGTCCCGTATTATTTCAAATAAAACATAATTTGCCAGTTCATTTACTGAGGTAAAATGTGGTAACAGTTTCACGCGGTGTATCTGATCCAGGCGCAGATTCAGAGGGGCCGATCCGGCCAATGCTCCTCCCTTGAAATTTGAGAATATTTTTATTTGCATGAAATCGTATTTTTTTTTTACAAATTCTATCCCCACAAATGTTCTTGCTTCGTTTCGCTCGGTCTTTCAATTTTATTTATTAGCCTACTTGAATTATAGATCCCATGCGTATGATTGATTGTCGTCCATTTGCAAAAGGAATTTATGCGGTATCAGTGTAGGAACACCTGAAAAAAAAATATAGCCTTACAACCAAGATGTGTGTTTACCGACAAGGATTGGTGCCAATTTATTTTTCTTGATCAAGCTTTTTTCGGAAAATTAAAACGGATGATCTAAATTCTTCATTACAGGATAATGGGGTCATGTTTTTTTATAATTTCACAAAGTGGGTCATGAATTTTCCCTCCCTTTGCAAGGGAGTTTGTTCCCCTCCTTAATCAAAATAAGGTAAGAAATGGGAATAGGATTTGCCATAATTATTTTTATAGGGATTCCTACATCTACTTAGGGAGCAAGCATTTGATTTTTATGGTGGGCTAGGATCAAATTTTCAGTCCTGCCCTTTTTTCATTAAAAAACGTTTTTCTCCAGCATAGAGCGCCGAAATATTTTTTTAATGTAAACGAAAAATATTAGGACAATAATAAATCCTGCCTTTTTACTCTTGAAAATTTCAATCCTGCATTTTTATTTCAAATTTGATACAAAGTACGTTAGAAGAAGACACAAACTTTTACAATATGGTATGAGCACTCTCTTACATGTAAAATACTTAACCGGTGGCGATATTTTCTTCCTTTTGTTCAGTGAAAATATTACTACTAACTGTTGAAACGCTCCACGTACATTTGTAAATGTTGAATTTTAGATCACGATAAGTCATTCGCTATTGTAGTATGAATAACCATTGTGGTACATGTAACTTAAAATATGAATACAAATTATCACATATTCACGCGATGAGACACGGTCATGCAATCAGAATAGTTTTATGTATATATCGCCTTTTTCCCAGTCTTCTGTTCTTTTCAGTCGTATTTTTGTGTCCTTTGCTTTTTTCTTCACAGCGTAGTTTTTGTATTGCCATTTTAATTTCTATTTCTTCTTCCTGTTTCGAAGCTTATAAAGACGTTCCGTCGCTGACTATGACGTAACGTCATCCAACATAACAATTGGAGTAGGAAACGTCAAATAACCAAACAAAAATATAACGAAATGGTACTCAAATGTATTTAACTTACTCATTTGTTATTTACTTTTTGAAGAGTTTATACCATCAGCTAATGGATACCTTTTCATACTACAAGTCTAAAAAAAATCTTAACGTTAGAATTATTTCAGATTACTGTATATATGGTTAAAAGGTAGTTTTTTGGCGGGAAACAATAAAATGTTCTCTTAAGGCGGATAAACTCATTGTATTTTTTTTTAATGTTTTATGAATCAAGAAGAGACAATTTCCAATCTACTGGTGTATGGCATGTGTCATTCGTAAAAATATTGGCAAGATCAGAGAAGTCTGAATTGAATTCGGAAAATGACAAAAACTCCTGATTTTACGAATTTTTATCTTTATTAAAAGCACGGTGACCTATATTTTTAAAGGCTTATTTCAATGCCTTTATACTTGAGACAAGTCCAATAAAATTTTGCGGAATTCCCAACGTCAGAACTGGTTAGTGTGATTTGTCTTTAATTTGATTTCGGGATCCTGATATATATTTTGATCAGTCACTATTTTGTCCAAAAACAGAGATATTTTTTATGTTGTCAAGTAGAAGGATAAAAATTAAACATTTCATCCATTTGTTCTTGCTTTAACAAGACTGTGAAATATTGTTTTGAAATGTATAAATGTTGCATTCATTCTTGTAAACATTAAACAATTGCAAATTTCGATATGGTGTACACGAGGGCTCGTTTGGTATGATGTTGAAATGAAATATAGAGAGTTTATATTTCGCGACTTTCAACTTTCCCAATTATCAAACCTACGATTAACGATAGGGAGCAATTTTCAATTATATACATATGTTACATTAAACAATATGAAACCTTGTCTTCTAATACGATTTGCTTTCCGACTCACCATTGCATGATTTAAAGGATTGATATTTAAACCAGTCTTCCTCCACCCTGTTGTATTTCCCCGGACGTGTAGTCTATCGGCTTGCTTAAATTCGGATTGCAGTTCTATCTTATTTCTTTCACCGGAGGTTTGGTGTTCTATCAGTTTCTTAATTTAATTATTTCGTGCCCTTGGGTTTTTACAGTTTTCTAATTCAAGGAATCGGATGAATTTACATTTTTCTCTAATTCAAGTATTCGATTATTTTTGTACGATAGGATTTCTGTCAAATCATTCCACTGATAAATATATGTGTTTGATATGAACCGATGACCTTAATATTTCCCAAACGCTATTGGATACAAAGAAGCGTCGTTTATGAAGAGAAGAGGTGAACTTACTTGTTGTTATTACCATCTCCTAGGTAACAGTGAGACGAAATTCTACAAAAACGATATTTGTGCTTTCCGAGTTCTATTTTTTTAAGCTAAATTGCAATTAAGTCATACATGTACACATGAAGACGAATTTCAAGACTTTATGTCCATTTTACCAGTAATTGGTCATTCATATAAATTTTTATATAAAGCGCATTCCCTTGTCCTAAATTTGTTCGGGCGTTTACCAGAAACTTTTTTTTTCATTGTTATAAATGCCTAATGCTTCTATCCAAGGCTACTGCCGTAAAATCAGTAATTTTCAATAACAACGCTATGTCAAATAGATTGTGAAGTATTCATCTTACTGTGATATTGTGTAATAGTAATCGAGGGAATCGAGATTCTAGTAGAATCTAGTAAATGAGCAACTCGGACTCCAATAAAAAGTGGGAGAAGGAACCAGGTGCACCGATATGGTAAGCGTCCTCCGCTTTTCTAGAAACACACGCAGAGTTGTGTGTCTAGGCTTCAAAACTGCTACTATTCTTTATATATTCATATAGTGAATTTGTGATTTTTCTGGTTGTTTTTCTGTTTTTGTGATATGATCTCCCGATTATAGTTAATTATATCCCCCTTTAGTTTACATTCACTAATTGATACATATTTATTATATTGATTTCTTAGTTTTCTCATTAATATGTGAAAAATTAGTAACAGCCCAATCAAGCCATTGAATATTTATTTATGATACAACATATTTTTATGTGGACATAATGATGAAAAAATGAGATAGGACAAAAATTAAATTTGATATATCATGTAATTGCTCCCGCTTCGAATTCGATTTTTCATATTGTCAATATTCATGCGTATGTAAGAAGCGAAACTATGCAAAATATTTTAAAAAATCGCGAAGAACAAATTTTATTTTTAAAAAATACAAACATAGTGTATGTTACATGAATATATTCATAGATGTACACACATCAACTTGTAAGATAATAAAAAATGATTGAACGTATGATAAATTTACACTTGATATTTGTGAAACGACACTATATGTAACAAATATAGAGAGTAACTACATTTACATTAGAAATATATATACAAGTTTATTTTCATATATCAATGTATAAATATCTCAGATTGACAGGAACAACCACATTTCAAAACATCTTCTACCTAAGTTAATATTGTTAAAAACAGATGACAACGAAATCTAGCATCCCATCGTTAATAATGGTTGTGGTTCTGTAATAAAGACAACAGTCTGCTGTTACTTATTTTACTAAATATCTGCTTTATTTCGAGTTTACAGACCTCTTGTAAGGGGTTTATTACTTTATATGCTCATATTTCATAATAAATCATGGGATATTGCAGTTTGGATATATGTAAAGATTTACACCTGTTAAAATAATGGTTTTGATTTTCATTGCATAGTTACACGTTGTCTTCACGAAACAGGTACTAATATTCGTTGCAGATCAAAGACTGGATTATTTTTCAATCGTTAGAGAAGTTATTGGTCTAATATGTCATTCCGCTACACTCCACTCGTGAAAATGAAATATATAAATACATTGTAGCATTCAATCAGGCATATCGCTAGATATTAAATATTGGAGAATTATGATAAAATAGAAAGAGTAATCAAGGGAACAAAGGTTACAGCAGTAATCAAAAGAATGTAATCCAGGGTCAAAGACCAGACATGGAAAACAGACATACACAACAAAGAACATAAAATAACTAAAGTCATACATACAAAGTAACAAAAGCAAATGGGCAACTCGGACTCCACTGAAAACATTGTCTATAATGCAGATAGTAACACTAACACTTTATTGACTTCGAGAATACAATGTTTATGCATGAGATCAACATATTTGTAATTAATGGAAATGGATCAGACGAAAAATGATGGAAGCAAACAAGTGCTATTTGTTTAAAACATAAAAAACGAAAAATAAATATTGTATGGTGTTTTGTTACTTTTGTACCAGATGTCAAATGGCTACCTCATACATTTTCTCACTCTGTCATATTGTTACCTCATACATTTTCTCACTCTGTCAGATGGTTACCTCATACATTTTCTCACTCTGTCAGGTGGCTACCTCATACATCGTCTCACTCTGTCAGATGGCTACCTCATACATCGTCTCACTCTGTCAGATGGCTACCTCATACATCGTCTTACGCTGTCAGATGGCTACCACATTTATTGTCTCACTCTGTCAGATGGCTACCTCATACATCGTCACACGCTGTCAGATGGCTACCACATATATTGTCTCAGTGTGTACAAAATAACATATATAAAGCAAATGCAACATTTATAATTTTTTTCTGATTTAGTTTAGCATTATTTTTTACCTTTTTTTAGAAAACGCTATCGCGAAAATTTGTATACACAAAGGTCTAACACCGTTCAAATTGGCTGGAGTGTCCTGAGCTATCCGATTGTGGTAATATTAACGTTCTCTTTACAACAGTTGTTGTTGCACATATCATTGTTTCATTGTTGTAGTCAACGGCATTACACCGCGTATCCTGACTACACAGGAAAACACATCCGATTAAGGAGTGAACTGCGGTCTCATGAATAGTCATAGTTTCTGTAAGGAGCCAAGGCTTTGTAGAACAAAAATGTTTGAATGGGACGATTTGTACACTACATGTACAAGGCAAAGTCAGATCCAGATTCTTGCAAAGCACATCACTTCTTGTTGCAGATAAAGCAGATAGAGAGTACCACCAATTGTCAAATTCTGCAATGAACTGATCACAAAAGATAGGGTTACCCTGTATAGTAAAATTCATTAGCTCCAGCAATGGTTGAAATGTCATCATGTCAACCCAAGTTATGGAATTGTTCTCCAAATATAATTCCTGTAAAGATATTAAATCTCTGAACTGATCTCTTCTCAGGTATTGTATATAATTATTGGAAAAATTCAAATAGACGAGAAAGTACAACTTTAACAACATATTATTTGGAATATCATATACGTCGTTACTGCTGACGTCTAACACCTTTAGGTTTTTCAAATCACGGAATAAGGTGTCATTGTATGTGTTGTCTCTGATATCCAGGGCATTCGAACCAATTATTAAAAATTCCAACGTGTTAAGTCCAAGAAATGCGTCTGGTTCCAAGTCTTCTAGACAATCTTCCTGTTTCTCTATATTGAGAACTTTGATGCTCTGTAATCCGCTAAACATTTCACGTTTAATGTACATTATGCAGTTATCACTTAGATATATTCTCTCTAACTTCGATAGCCCTTCAAAGGCATTTCTGTCAATAAAATTAATTTTGTTTTCTGAAAGGTCGAGCACTTTGAGATTCCACAAATAACTAAAAAGACCATTTTCTATTTTTGTTAATTTACATAAGGTAAGATACAATATTTGAAGATCAGGAAGGTCTCCAAATGAGTATGTTGAAAGCAATTGATAATTATTTCCTTCCAAATTAAGAATAACGGTAGAATTCGGGAACCCATACGGTATCTCTGTAAGATTCTGGTAAGCACAAGATACATTGAAGTCATATGATCCATAATTCATTTCGCATATACATACTCCTGGACAGACTGCCGTTGCTTCTTTTAAAAGTGATACAATAAAACATAATGGCAGTGGCAAGAGTTTCATGCTGCAAATAAAAAAGTTGAGAAAAAAATAGTAACTAGTATAACTTCTGTTTATACAAATACTTTTACTCTGAATTGACCGTGACCTCTGACCTTGTTGCAATGGAATACACAATGGTAGATATCATTATGGTTAGCTAAATTCATCTATTGAATTAGTAACAATGCTTAATCTTTTTGTTAATTAAATAGAAACCTTCATTCAAACAGTTAAACAGCTGAAAGAGTAATCGAGGGAACAAAGATTTTAGCAAGATACTAGCGAAATCAGAAGAATGAAATCCAGGGATGACGAACAAGCATGGAAAACAGATACACACAATAAAGAACATAAACTAATCAAGATGATACATACAAAAATAAAAGTAAACAAGCAACTCGGTCCCCAATAAAAACTGGGAGGAATGACCAGGCGCCCCGTTAGGGTAAGCGTCCTCTGCTTTTCTAGAAACACCTGCGGAATTGCCCATGAAAAGTCAAGTCCGGGATAGAAGATAGAGGAAAGGAAAACTATGACACATTGAATAAATAGGCGTTCACGATGGTAAACCATGCCACACACTGTACTTTGAAAATAGTCTTACCTTGTAATGTTATTTGTTACTCAAGTTAGTTTTCAAAACCAATTTATCACCTTATATACCAATTGAAACACAAAAGCCCTTTATTTGTTAAGCCTTTGGTCTAATGAAGAAAACATATTTTCAATTATTGCATAAAAATACTCGGTGCACTCTCTTTTCATCATCTAATCTTTTTTCCTTTCTTTGTTTTACAATTATAATATGAAAACAAATCAAGAATATTGAAATATTACCTAAAGGAGTAAAATACCAATATTAATTTGAAGTTCCTGATGTCAATATTTGTTGTATATTTTGTAAGTTGAGTCATAGATGACATAGAATATTTTATGATTTTCTGCCTGTAACAAACAACAGTTTTAATGAGTAGAAACGCAAACCATAAAAAAGTGTAGCCCGATGTAAGTTATGTATCGCCTTTTTCTAAATTAATAACGTCTGTAAAAAGACAATTAAATCTGTGGGAGTCTTAACATTAACAAAGAGACATATAAAGAATTTTGTATATAGTTAATAAACACCAACAAATTATGTTCCATAATGGTGACCAATAAAAGAAACCCGGATGTACTTGTGTCTATAATAGAAATCAGATGGTGATGACATATGCCGCCACATATTGTCAGTATAATTGACTTGACTCTTTGATCATTACTTATAATGACCCGCCATTTCACTCTGAAATACCTGTGCCAAGGCAGGAACATGGTGACTTATTTCATTTCTTTGTATAAATGAGTGTCGAAAATGTACCATGTTTGTCCCCAATTTGACACTTTCAATTAGGAACTATGAAAAGAAGATCTGCATACCTAACCTAGACAATAGAATGAATAAAATACAATTTCATACACAAACTGAAGAACTAGTATGGAAATCTTAACTATACCCACAACCAAAAATGATTTAAAAAAAAAAACAAAAAAACAAAAAAAAAACAAAAAAAAAAACCAAAAAAAACCAGCCATTTCAATTTGATATTCGACAATCAAAAATAACTATTCAGTCAGGTGCCCCGGAGGGCGGAGCTTGTCCTTCTCCGACAATGACATCCATAACATTTGGCAAATAAATTAAACTCTGGTATACGTAAAGCGGTTTGATTTCAATCCAGTAAGAAAGCAAACTTTTCTCATTTTTAAGATAGAAACTGTATATCACAAAACTTCTGTAGCGGTGATATAAAACAAATTGAAGAAACCCCTGTCATAATCGATTATTTGTCAGTTTCTTGGCGCTATTTAGAAAGTCAGTGTAAAAACTATCACATACACGACCGTATGTTGAAACAGTATTTCGATGGATGTAAAATGTTTGATAATTTATGATTTGGTAAAACTGGATCTTTTCTGATAAAGTATAAATTTTTACATAGCTGATTACACTGCATATATTATGTGTTCAAGGTTGAATTTACTGGATGATTTCATTCACTTCTTGTATGATAACTTCAATGTCAAGAAGTCATTGATTTACTTCGTTATACCTAGGTAAAACATAGTAATGAATATGCTACAGGTATTGTTAGAGTTTTTTAATAGATATTTTGATTCTAACGTGAAGATAATGCAGAAATAAAACACTTGTAACTCTGAATGCACCAAAATTAAACACACCAAAAATAGACATTAACATTTTGACAGAAGACCGCCAAAATAAGCCGACGCCAAAATGTCCCAATTTACGGTACATTTTGAAGCAGTTTTATTTTTTTCTGAAATATTGTAAAATGGACCGAAATTTCTGAACCGGATCCTTAAATGATATAATAAATAAGGCATTTCACAATGTTTTATTTAGTTAACATCATCCTAATCTTTATCTTATTAAGGACACCCTCTAATGTTGATCCATACACATCGTGACCCCTGACCTCTACAAAAGGCTTGTTCTATGTAGCATTTTCTAGTGTTACGATTTGTTGGTAATCTACACGAAAGTCTAGGTGATGTCGTGCTTCCACTATCAACGATCTACAAAACAAAAAAGCCCGTGAGAACAGGAACATACCTCGTAATAGTTGTAAACCAATTTAGTTTAAAATACTTGAAAGATAATACTAATTTTTAATAATGAATTAAGACAGACATGACTATCACCTTATACAATCGTACATCGTACCAATGTTTATGTAGAAGTCAGTTTTTTGCTGTATGATTTAATAAATCTCAACTTGTAAAAACGTTAAGGAGTAATCAAGGGAACCAAGATTCTAGCGGGAATAAAAAGAACATTACGTAGCAAAATAATACCTAAAAGCCAAGTAAAGATATATAAATGAAGTAAAGAAATTTCAAATTTTGTATTCTATCTATTGAATACTACACCATTCAACACATTTTGGTATCAGGTTAATGTCAGGGTAATTTATATCATGTCTAATTGAATCGATTGATAAACTGTTTTACACATGTGATGATGCCTTAAGGAAAATTAATTATGAAACGTCCCCAGACTGTGCATGTAAAAAGATCAACCTCTATTAGTTCATTTTGTGTGGTGATTGTTACAAAAGTTGTTTTTTGAGTCTATACCCTCCTACATTTCTTGTTTAACCTTAACCGATGTTAAAAATCGATTATATCGTAGTATAGCCAAATGAAGTATTATTTTCATAAAAAGAATTCAATGAACTGCATTTGTAATCTTCCCAATAATTGATCGTCTGTGAGATGTATATGTAAGTGTATTATTTATACACGACTAAATTATGTACTTAAACGTGGTAAAGTTATATCAGGCGATGTGAATATTCAATGTGATTTATTCAAATGAGACATAAAAATCTTCTTCCATGCCATATATATATATATATATATATATATATATATATATATATATATATATATATATATATATATATATGCATGTTGTACCAAGTCCATGACACACTCTTTCTTGCTTTTACTCGCACTGGTCAAACAAGCAACTCAAGTCAGTCCCTGATATTATGAATGTAATTTTGTCAAATGTATAGTTAATATAGCCGTTGCATAATTTTCTGTTTACAATGATTGAAAGGAGACACAATATTTCTTAAAGTTTCATGTCTAATCTCTCCTGTCATCCTGTCATGAAAATTAAATGTTATAAATAGAAAACATTTGATTTTTTCAGTTATAGGAGTAATGTTAATAGTCTATTGTTTGCAGGTATAAATTTTCAATGATATGAAACCATAATTGTTTGTTTGAGGAAAATGTAACGAATGTAGAATGTTTAAAATATTGTAAGTGGTGAGAAAAAGTAATTTCATTTACATTAGGTATATTTTGATTTTTTTCTATTACTGAGATAAAAGAAATATTTCACAAACAAAGGTATGGGAATACTAAGTGCATTGGTAATAAAACAAACCTGGCATTCACAATTTCTTAGGTAAGACCGCGCCTTTCCCCTTGAAAATATGTACGATAACTGTGGTAGGGTTGGTTTGAAGAGTGTTTCACAGAGTGATATACTGTTTGGTTTGGAACCTATTTAGAAAAAAAAGAAGTCTGCTATGACCATTTTCAAATGTATTTTTTTTTTTGATAGATAAAGAGTTATTAGCTGTAATCTTAAATAAAAATGAGTATTGTATATACTCATAAACCAATCAGTTTTAATAATGCGTCTATTACAATGGAAATACACTTAAAAGTGGAACTGATAAAGCTAATTTAAGTACAAATAAAGACCACCACAGGCATCCTTTAGATACTGCTAGTCTGAGTCAAGTAAGATATCCACAATGAACACATGAGTTTGATTTTAGCTGTTAGTATCCATAATTGTAACATGAAAAAAATCGTGTATGACATTGCATGAATAATCATGTGTTCCTATAAAACTCAGCCAGAAAACAGCCATGCAATATCCAACATCATTAGCATAAATGTTGCACATGCACAACTCCTCTGGCGAAAATGACTCCGTACGGAAAGAGAGCACAAGCTACCGGTGCCTTTATACCCCTCATTGATCAATATCGATTAATGGGTGTGGTCAATTCATGTCATAAATTATTTATAGCACCGCGGGCTCAAAGTCTATTTGAATAACTCGTAAGACTGTACTTAAATATAACTGGACATATGAGTTTTATTTTACCTGTAAGTAATTGAATTGACCCGATTGGATACGACACACCGCAGAGGCCTTCATCATCAGGGGTTGTGAAGTCATAGTTACTACCATGCTTTGGAGAATTCTATAATTCATGTATTTAGTTAATTAATTAGGATGTTGTCTATTGACAACATATTTATTATAGATGTTTTACATATCATAATTACTCACACATTTATCAAATACACATCAGTTATTTAAGTCCCTACATACGCTTCAAACTATCCCAGAATTAAAACTAAAAAAATCAGCTATTTCAGAGATATTTAGTAGTTTAAAGTGGATATGTAAGTTATCACGACACCTTTTGCATTATCCTTGAAAAGTTTATACTACTTGTAATAGTGTGTTAATTCGTCATATGATTTTGTTACCTTTGATTAAATATGAATTTGATAGATAAAGAAAAAGAATTTTTTGGTAATTTCGTGCACGCCACAGGAAATAAATTAACAATTACCAGAAATCATTTAACAAATATGTCACAATGGGTTAAATAAACTGTATAAGGTTGTTTGTTTTAAACCCTTAGTCTGTGAACAATATACCATAATTGCAATATTTGGATATAATTGTCAATTTTGTCTTTTTAGACGGACACCAATTACCTTTATTGGTAAAATAACTCTGACTGTGTACTTGAATATCCCAAAAGTACTACCACCACTTGGTAAGCCTTGGATTCTCGACAATATCTTGGCCACCATAACTGAAATAGTTACAAAAAAGTACGGAACTTAAATCTTGAATGAATTTACTAACGTATAAGCAATTAAAAATAACGTGAAGAGATATTTAATCAAAACAACTGTTGTCATTTAACAAGCAAAATGATTTGTTTGTGAAAAGAATATAAGTGTGATGTAAAGCATAATTAAAACTATGGAGAGAAAATTGTTGCTTTATTTTGTTCAATTATATGCAACTCATCTTAAACCAATCTCTTTCCTACACACTTAAAAATGCAGATATATTCTAATATAGTAAGATTCAAATAATTGGTTGATGTGTACTGCATTTCCTTTATAACCATTGTGTAGCTATCTCTACCTATCCCGTTATATCATCACTATTGTTTATGACAAAAGTTCTTTCTAGGTTCAATGAATGCATACATAAGTGAGCACAGTTATTTCCCTTATATAACTTTCTATCCGATTCTTTTATCAACAAGTATTAAGTACATCTCTTATCAATCTATTTACGCGTTGTAGATGTTAATTGATAATGTCCAACCATCAGAAAATATTTTGTTTATGGTATCGGTTGTAAACGACTTGTTTAAGGGACATGTATCAAGTTGGAATTATATTGAGGTTTCGCTAATTCATCAAACTGTTATGTTATCTATCAAACCACAATTCAGCATTGTTGAACTTTATCATGTGTAAGAGAGTAATCAAGAGAACCAAGATTCTAGCGGAAATCAAAAGCATGTAATCCAGGGACAAATACCAGACATGGAAAACAGACATACACAACAACAAAGAAGATAAGGTAACCACAATAATACATATAAAGTAACAAAAGTAAATGAGCCACTCGGATTCCACTAAAAACTGGGAGCATAGACCAGGTGCACCGGTAGTGTAAGCGTCCTCTGCTCTCCTAGAAACACCTGCCGATCTGTTACTAAAAGTTGTTTTGGACTCAAAATTATTTTTCAGACAGAAAGATTGCTTGTGGCCCATGAAAGTGTACATATTCCTGCAATGGTCGTCTCTATAAAGAAAACAGTGTCGAACACGTTTACAAATGATTATAAATACAATTTAATGAATGTTATACATATTCTGTAGGATATCATTTCTGAGAACGCTTACCCTTCCAGTTTAGTTGACTTCCAGTTTATTTGACTTCCAGTTTATTTGATCGATGATCCTTGTGTGTTGATTTGGTTGATTTTTTTAATTATTGTTTTAATATTTTATTTGATTTCTGTATGTTTTTTTTCGTGTGTTTCCCATAACATTGACTTACCATATTTGATTTATTAACCACGATTCTCTCGATTTTATCTACCTGCAATTGTCATGATTATTTAGTCTTACTCACCGAAGCTATTTCTACAAACTAGAGTTTGAGGATGTCCAGAAAGGCACGAGCAAGCCTCTGTTGATCTTATAATCCACAACAGCAATACTGATTGTATAATGATACAAAATATTGAAACTTTCATTTTGGCAGTATTCGTAATCACTGAATATTTTAGAAGTCAACACAATGTAAATGATTGAATTTATATACGTTTTATATGAATCAAAGTACAAGTGAAACATTTGGCTGGCGGAAATAAAAACATTTGATCCATTTATGAATGCCCCAAAATAAATCAACACAACGCTATATTAAGTGCATATATTTTCAGTTTCCTGCATTGACATGTAAGAAAGAGGAGATTAGATTAAAAAAACGCTAATCTTTTTTTGAATCAGAGATAAACCGATTTAACAGGAAGAATAATTAATTATCGACGTAAAAAAACCCAAAAAAAACAAAAAACAAAAAGAAACAAAAAAAACAAAAAACAAAAAACAAAACAAAACAAAACAAAACAAAAACAAAAAAAAAAAAAAAAAAAAAAAAAAACAGAATTTTTTTTTTTACCGATATTCCAATTTGAATAAACATTAGCCTTATTTTATTGAGCTTGGCATAAAAAGTTTATCACCGGTTGTAGGTAGGTTGGTTCTTATTGTAAATGATATGTCGTTATCTAAAACAATAAAAAATATTTTTGAGGATTAAAATTTTATTTTTCGTTCAAATTTTACTGACATGTAAGTAGTCAAGGAACTTTGTGAATCACTATCAACATGTTGAAATCATTATATATTTGTTTTAAAGAATAATCAAGGGAAACAAGATTCCAGCAGATTACCAAATAAAATAATGTAATGCAGGGATAAAGTCTAGAAAATAAAAACAGACACATAAACAAAAACCATGAAATAACAAAAATAACAATTACAAAGTAACAAAAGTAAATTAGCAACTAAGACTCAACTAAAAGGTGGGAGAAGGAACAAGTGCCCCGTAGGGCATGCGGCCTCTTTTTCTTGAAACACTTGCCGAGTTGCTGATAAAAGTCCGGGGAAGACGAATGAAGAAAGAAACTTTATGAGGCGGTGAAAGAATAATCAAGGGAACCATGGTTATAGAAGTAATCAAGAAAATGTTGAACATGTATTCAACAATGTTACCTCGTGCTTTATAGAGGTGAACAAATTAGTTCTCATTGTACAGATGGATATACCGTAACGATCCACGACTTCATGATGACGACCAATAAAACTTCTGAAGGTGATGACTTCAATCTTGTCATAACCCTGTTCCAAAAACCTAATTATAAGGAGTGTAGCGCGATAAAAAGGTCTCAGTTGTTGCGGCAAGCTCTGGCATAACATATGAGTTGTGATATGAAAACTCCATACGCAGGTGCTGAATGGATGTTGCCACAGATGTCAGGAAAGTTGGCAATATGAATGAAAAGTCATCGCGTTTGGTCGTATAGTTTGGTCAATAAGTTTCTTTTGGTCTCTTAGTAAAGCTCAAAATATGAGGCTGACTTAACGATGTCTGTTTCAATCTTTATCCGTTGTTACGAAGTATAAAATCTTCGAAAATAGGCTTGTTTTACGAAAATACGTCATCTACATAGCACAGATTTAGATTAAAGGATCTGGCTTAACGATTTCCTTATTTTGAATAAAATTAGCCATATGGTCGGTCAGCTTTATAAAAGTGATGGAATAGAAAACCTCATCCACCACACTGGACAAATATGTTGTCGATAAAAAAAAACAAAAAAACATCTTCGGTATATTTGAAAGATGAATTAGAAATGTTTTCGGGACTATCTTTGAAGTTGTAATATCATTCTTAGTAACTTGTCATAAATTTCAAATATAATATAATCACCCCATTGTGTTATACACGTAATTATAATATAATAGTCTTTAGAATATATTTACAAAATATTTTCAAAATGTGTCGAAAAACCATTAATCCTAATATTTTAATTCGTCTTTCCACTAAAGACGATCATTATGATCCATCGTCCATGTACTGGTATGTTGCATTAAACGTGTATCATCCTTGATAAAAAAATAAACTGATCTTTTGGTGCATACGTTTTGCTTTTGGCCTATAAATAAAACAAATATGCTTTGGATAAATAAATAAAAACAGATTGTTTTTTTATTAACAACGTTAATGATTCAACACACCTTACGTATCTTATATTTACAGCCTGTTATTTGCGTCTGCAGTAACAACAAGGAATGCGAAACCTTTTAACTTATATATTGTACATAACAAAAATGAAAAGGTAAAAATGAGAATAAAAAAAATCTAGAAATGTACCTTAAAATTTTACAACCTGCACATTCACTCAATTTTTATTATTCAATAGAGTATTCTCTCTTGCATAGAATATCTCTAATAACATTTTTGATAAACGAAAGTGGTGACAAAACATTCGTCTGGCCGTTGCTGCTAAAAAATAGAAAAAGGCACTGTCTTTTCCCTCCACATTATTATATCTGATTTGCCCAGTCAACAAAACAAAACAGAGAAAAAAATACAGAAACATTTAAGCTAATTCCACAAGATCTACCCTATTGCATGTTAAGTGTGATGACCATCTATCCTTGTACAAAAAATCTGACTATTTTCGACTTATCAAGCCGTGTTGTACCACTTAAAATGATATATTTTACTACAACGATGACGAACCATACGTTGCACTATATCAAAGTATGGAATTAAAAATTGTAAATAATGCAATATTCTAATAACCAATTCTTTCTTTACTAGTACTCTTACAAACAATACCTTTTATATCGAAGTTATGATGACATAATGAGCAAATTGACGAACTAAATCTACAAATAAGAATGAAACTAATGCGGTCTATTATACGTCGATGAAACAAAAGAGAACGATTAATCAGACTAATGTGCAGTCATCGTTCCGGAATTAATACCACCAAATTTTCGAAAGTTTATCAACATTTCAATCAAGAAGATTATTTATTCCTTTATATGAGAGATACCATCCAACAAACAGTCCTGTCCTAAGTAAAAGTTATCATGGTGAAAGAGTAATCAAGGGAACCAAGGTTATAGCGTAATCAAAAGAATGTAATCTAAAGACAAAGACTAGACATACATAACAAAGAACATAAAGTAACTAAAATCAAAAGTAAATGAGCAACACGGACTCCACTAAAAACTGGGAGCATGGACCAGGTGCACCGGTAGGGTAAGCGTTCTCTGCTTTTCTAGAAACACCCGCCGAAGTGCTCATAAAAAGTCAAGTCCGGGGTAGACAAACGAGGAAAGGAAAACTATGACCTGTTGAATACATCAGTTTTCAGAGAGGAATACTGGATACGCAAAATAGGTACTGCAATACTTTACTGGTTCAATGACAATATCTAAAGAATAGGAAACCTTTCAAGTCAAAATGACAATAACATAAATTTGATGAATTTGATTGACAAAAATCCAAGAAGGGTAAGCCATGACCATCGCCACTATACATTAACGAAGAAGCATGATGTCTCCATAGATGGTCTTCTTCCTTTCATACAAAAAAACTCACTTCATCACACTCGAACTATACTCTATTCTTTACTTCTGACTCTACTACACTTCCGTTACAAAACAAGTCTTAAAACTCCTGTTTCTGAACCTACCTTATCGTTATACAGATTTGTGACCATCCATCATTTTGGATATTCGTTTCTACAAACTCTTTAAACCAGTTTGTGTTAAAAGAGTAATCAAGGAACCAAGGTTCTAGCTGTAATAAAAAAGATGAAGATAAACGGTCATTTCTTCCACTAATGTTTGTCAACAAAGGCATTGATGCAATTTATTTGGCTAACATCCTCTTTTACAAAAAGCTATTTAAGGACCTCGAGATTGAGGACTTCTATGCCACACCACCTGACTATTCTGCCATAACTCTCCATTCAAATATGGTTCTTCCGGTAACATCATTACGGAAGATTTAAACATCATCGAAAACAAATCTCTTTGTAAAGTCCTTTCTAATGGTCCCAAGAACCGTGAACCACGCTTCATAAATTAGAATTATAACTTAATAGATCTTATGGATTCCGTGGGGGATTACGCAAAAAAAAAGAGGATAAATCGAGAATAAGAAAACATTGATTCTCTCAAATTGGGCACAGGTTCTGATGTCTTTAATTCAGAAATGTATGAAGGTTTTAAGTAGGTCAATTAGTGTTAATGCTATATCAGGTTTTAACTTTACGATGTAGCAAAAACATTGTCTACAAAACATGACAAATATGTTGTCGTACCAGCAGACAAAGCCCTAAAACATTGTTTTTTTTTTTGTAAATAAAACGTAATTCATTTTATATTTATTATCAGAGATAATCGTAGAAAATAACGGCAGTAATAAGACCTATACTGCTACCACACTCTTGAAAGAAGAGATAGTGGAAAACCATAAATCTGTGCAATCATCTTTTGGTCTCTCTGCCAAAGACAATGGTTGTAATCTTTCGTCTATGTACTGGATTCCTGAACTACAGTAACTACATATAAACAATACTACGCAACTGGATCTGCAAAATGTACCACAAAACCCTTTCAAAACATTGAACTTCTGTACTCACAGCTGTCAAAAAGGGTCTCCAGTCCTACCACTACACTTGTTACTCTTGAAATTGTATCAATTCTATCTGGATCCTGCAAAAAAATCGTTAATTCTTCTGGAAACCCACAATTCAAGATTATTATCAGAATACAATAGCATTAAAACCTATGACTTTTCAACTCTCTATACTTCTATTCCCAATACTCAGTTCAAATCCCGATTCAAAATCATTATACATCGTTGTTTCTAGAACAGTGTTATGTGATCTAGAAAAGTTATCAATACAGAAGTTTAATGGCCACCGTCATCATGAAATCATGGATCATTACGGTGTATCCATCAGCACCATGAAAACTGATTTGTTCAATGTGTCATTTTTTTCTCTTTCGTCCAGCCTGAATTTGACTTTTTATGAGCAACTCAGCGGGTGTTTCTAGAAAAGCAAAGGACGCTTATCCTACCAGTGTGCATGGTCGATGCTCCCAGTTTTTAATGGACTCCGAGTTACTCATCTACTTTTGTTAATTTGTATATATTATTTTGGTTATTTTATGTCCTTTGTTGTTTGTCGGTTAAAAAATTAAAACCTAAAATCCCGCAACCTTTCGGAAATAATTTCTTTCCAAACGTTTGACTTTCCATCTCTTTACACTACTCTACCACATGCTAAATGAAATCTCGCTTCAAAGGACTTATTTGTAAATCTTTTGCTGTTTCATAAATAACGTTGTTAGTAACAAATCCACATCGCAGAAGGGCTAAGTGTGCTCCACAGAAAAGCAGGTTTGCGATATGCTTTTTTTTCTCATTGATAACAAATTTGCCACATTTTGAGGTGCTATTTTTTTGTTAACAAATTGGCATTTAAATGGGTACTAACTGTGCTCCTCCCCTAGCCAATTTGTTTTTATATTCAGTCGAGACTAAATTTCTTCAGAATCCTGTAAAGAATAAAAAATAAAAGATGCTAAATCATTTAACTTTTAATATAGATATATTGATGATGAATCTTCCTTCAACAACCCTTCTTTTGGTGAATGTTACCTTCAATATATCCACTAAGGCTCGAGATAATGAAGACTACAGAAACAGCTTGTTTTGCATCTTTTAGGACTTATATCTCGAATTTGACAAAAGTACTCTGCTCTATGATTTTTGATAGAAAAGACAACTGTATTTTAATATCATAACTTTTCCACCTCTCATCAGCAGCATTGCAATCAAATATATAAGAATATCATAATCCAAAAATAACTGAATACAATAAGAAATCCGGTCAAAATATGGCACGAAACCATGTGCAATACAACGAATGAAGCCTCAGTGTTTTACGTATTTTGAAATTTGTAATTTTGCAAGCTTTGATACATATTTATTTGGTGTCAGATAATTACGATGGACTCCATTTATAAGGTTTGTTTCAGAATAACATTACCTATTCACATTGACACAGTACTTTGCAGTAAGAAAATGCTTTGAAATGAGTATTTAGGTTAAATACATATTTAAGTAATCTTGCAGAATTGCAATTTTATATGTAAGTATATTAAACGATTTTTTTTATTTATTGAAGAAGCAATTAAACCCATATTACATATATAATCACTGCAAGAAAAAAAAGTTATTGCAAATTTGTGCATATACACTTGTAGTCTTAGTAATACTTGAGAAAATAGACAAATTGTAGAGTAGCATGCGTCAAATCAGCATTTTACACTTGGAATATACATCAGAAATTACTATTGAATAAGCAAAATTTGAATACAATTGTTTTTTTATAAACGTATATGCAAACATGTTAGGCCACATTTTGCGTACAGAATGTTAATCACATGTTGTGATCTAGAATGCATTCAAAAATAGTTATCTAGTTAACTTACAACAGCTCTGTAATTCGAAGTAAATACATGAATTTAAAGACAAATTCCTGAAAAAGAAATTTTGTTTTTATATAGTATTATTTATCTAATCAAGGTAGTTTGTTATTTACGATCTACCATCTTCCGAACATGTATTGCATTCCAAAACTCGACAAAAATCCATACAAACGACGCTTCAAAGTTTGATCTGCAGAACACAATACCAAGCCTCTTTCGTTACTATAATCGTTCGTACATACAGCATTTAAAGACACCTTCAGTCTTAACAAAATGAATGTTACTTCCGTAGTACCGGTAGTATCAGTTTAAAGTAGATCCGAAAAGATTCGAAAGATCTTCTGGAAATCATCAATGCTAGATTATTATTATGATATAATAGCATCACGACCTATGAATGTTTACCCTTTATACTACTTTTTCTCAAACTAAATTGAATTCCCGACTCAAAAGTATTATTCATTGTTGTTACTCCAACAAAGACGGAACGCTTAGATACAAAAACGTACTATTTTGGAGAGTTTCTTCATATTTTTAATACAGGATTCTAAATTCTCTTCCAAACAAATCGAAGTTGCTGTCTTTTTTTATAGACAACATATGTTTCCGGTGAGGTGTACGTGTTTACAAACAGACGGTCGGTATTGGAACAAATTTTGATTTGCTAATCGTTGACTTATTCATTCACTCTGATGATTCTGATTTAAAATCTGATATGATCAAAAGAGAGAACGAATTTTAGTCAGATCCTTTGACCGCAGTTTCCGATATATATATATATATATATATATATAAAGGTCTGAAAAATTCCCAACGATGTTAGAACTGTCAAATTTGCGATGCAACTTTTTGGTCTTTCCCTCCGCGGGACTCGAACTCGTGCCGCTGTGACATCTATGGCAACACCACCTGCACAAAGTCCAGCGCCCTAGACCACTCGGCCAGACCTTTCTATACGTTTACATATCTTCCCCGTATCAATTTGATCCGATGGAGCAGTATAGTGAATAGAGTCGTCACATTCTGAGACGTTTGTATATATATATATATTTGAATGACATATTGTCTTGAAACAATAAAAGTGTCGGGAATTAATACGTCGCATACACCCAAAAGAGCTTGAAATAAAGACACTACACTACATACATTTTAATGTCAGCCTCATACTTTGACCTACACTTGAGCAAAAAGTATAAAGAAAACTAATGACCAAAGTATACGACACACACGAAAACTTTTCATTCCGTTTCGACAAAATTTATGATCTTTACTGTGTGATTCTATCTCATACGTCTAGACTTGAAATACGTACTTTTGATTTCTACTATCGAAACTTGGTTCCTTTATATACTCTTTTTGCAATATTTGTAAACTTAAAATGATTTCTATTCAAGAAAAAATATACATCTGATCGATCGGAAAAAAAGTACACTGTTGTAGGTATCAAACTTCTGTAACTGTTATGAGAGGTGCTGGTTTTATTTATCATATACACATTTTTACGCTTACCCTATCGGTGCACCTGGTCCATGCTCCCAGTTTTTAGACGAGTTCAAGTTGCTCATTTGCTTTTGTTACTTTGTATGTATGATTTTAATTACTTTATGTTCTTTGTTGTGTATGTATGTTTTCCATGTCTGGTCCTTGTCCCTGGGTTGCATTCGTTTGATTACCACTATAACCTTGGTTCCCTTGATTACTCTTTTATACAAAATCAAAATACCTAGAACACTGAGGCTTCATTTGTTGTATTGCATATGGTAGAACCTCATGTTGGTTCAATTTGTTTTGGTTGTGAGTACTTCTTGTATACAATTGATTTTTCGAATTTAGTTATTTGTTTATAATGCGGTTAACGAGGGGTTACTTTTTGAAGCACGTATACAGCATATAAAACATGCGCAATATGTATGATTGGTATTTGTTGTATTTGTATTATATATAGCAATTAAATATTAACATTTGAAATAGACATGACTTACGGAAAAGATGTGTTTTAAGACAATCCTAAGACACTCTGAAAACATTTATCTGCCATATATATATTCAGCACTATCATTACTTTTTGGTCATCGAATGGTCAAACGTGCAACCTTTTTTGAAACATAGGCCGAAATGCGCCACACAGTTAAAATAAAAGTGCAAATAAAATTGGGTATTTATCATATATTTTTTTAGTTTGGGTAACTGTTGAATCCCAATCGCAGTCTGTTTCCCATATTGCTTACCTGATGCAGTAGTCCATCGTTTGTCATCTATATTTACATTCTTTATTGATTCACGGCGAGCTCGATGATTGGGTTATGTGAAATAATAAGTATCCTGTCTCTATTTATACAGTTAGTGTGCAAATCACAAGAACGACTTAACGGATCAATTGAACAATTTACTTACCAATATCAATCATTTCCAGTATTATTTCCTGAATGTAATTACTGAATCATCTGGCTACTAAAATAGATTGTTTCATTTTTGTTTGAAGCACTTACTCTTCTTTTTTAATTCATTTGCCAGCAGTTACATGCTTTGTTTCAGAAGAATTGAAACGTGGACCGAAAATTCCATACAGGGTCTTTACATTCTATCACAAATAACATGCTTTACAATGATTATATTAACATCATCTAAAGTCATTATCCTTGCTGCGGTCCAGCACACCCGTTTATTTTGTCCCATACACATCTTGACCCCTGGCCTCCTCCAATTTTCATACATAAGGCTTGTTGTATGTAGCATTTTCTAGTGTCATGATTTGTAGGTAATCTACATGAAAGTCTTGACAAAGCCCAAAAGAACATTGTTTTTGTCTGCAAAACATCCAATGTTTATTATCAGAGGTAGACATAGAAAATAATAGCAGTGATAAGACTTATACTGTACCACACTCTCCAAAGAAGAGAATGCGGAAAACCATAAATCTGTGCTATCCTCTTTTGGTCTCTCTACCAAGGACGATGATTGTGATTTACCATCTATATGTATATAGTGGATTCCTAAACTCCTCAAATATATAGTTCTTGGTAGATATTCCTCATACTTTGTAAAAATGATTCCAAATCATCTTCCAATTATACACACGAAGATGTTTACAAAATGCTGGAATTTTTAATCGACAACATATTTGTCCAGTATTTTTCAACAAATGGTCGGCATTCCAATGGTAACAAATTGTGCTCCTCTACCTGCTAAACTATTCCTTTACTCTTATGAGGCTGACTTTATAGCTGATCTGATCCGAAAGAAAAAATATCGTTTAGCTAGATCCTTTAATCTCAGTTTCTTTAAACAATTCTAATTTTGGGGATTTGATACAACGCATCTACCCCAAAGAACTTAAGATAAAGGATACTACAGACACTGTGAGGTCAGCCTGATATATTGACCTACACTTAGAAAGCGATGGTAAAGGAAAACTATTGACCAAACTTTACGAAAAACGTAATGACTTTTCATTCAGAATTGTCAACTTTCCTCTCATCTGTGACAACATCCCTTCAGCACCTGCGTATGGAGTTTTCATATCACAACTCATACTTTATGGCAAAGCTTGCCGCAACAACTAAAACCTTTTTTTTTATTGTGCTACACTCCTTATAATTAGGCTTCTAGGACATGGTTATGTGGTGGCAATACTGATGTCACAACCTTCAGAAGTTTCATAGGTCGTCATCTTGAACTCGTGGATCGTTACGGTGTATCCATCTGCACTATGAGAACTAATTTGTTCACCGTCTCATATAGTGTCTTTCCTCATTCGTCTTGCCCCTTGACTTATTAGCAACTCGGCGAGTGTTTCTAGAAAAGTAGAGTCCGCATACCCTACGGGGCACTTGTTCCTTCTCCCAGCTTTTAGTTGAGTCTTATTACAGTAGCAGCATCACACATAATCATGAAAAGTCACTGATCCTGTTCATGTTATAAAAGTTACAATTGATTTGAAGCCTATTATTTACAATCCATGCCAAAATTTCAATGGAAATAAATAAATCACTTTTACACCAAATGAAGTTGTTTTTTGTTGTTGTTCAGGCTCGTAAAGCTTGAACTTTAATATTACTTTTTTTTCAGGACATTTTGCCTCAAAGCCAATTTTCAACATGAATGAACCATTGTTCTGTAAATTTATGTACTTGAGTCTATTTTTACAAGCCTTGAAATTGGCATATTTTGCTGTCTACTATTATCTTTTTCTTTTAATGTTTGTATGTAATGGTAATCATTTTAATGATTTTGCCCTTTTTTGACATTGACTGGTAATGAAATGGCATTTTTTAACTATTTTTAAGTTCATCTGGTGTGCATGCTTTGACAAAGGAGAGATTTGAAAATGGCAGTGTTGGTATTCGACTAGAATTACATTAACAGGTTGAGAACAAGTCCAGAAATCAGGTTATCCCCACCTGACCCCACCCCCATTTTAGATATAACTTTGCCTCCACCCTAAGAAATACTATACCTGTTTCCATCAGATTATTGCTCCCTATACTTAATCTAAGGAGTGAGGCCCTGTCTGAAATGGGGACCTATAAATGTATATATGTAATATGACGTTACACTGATCAAACTGATAAGCAAGACACATTGTTTCTTACCTGTCCCAAGCGCATCCCCTTGGAGCTTTTGTTGTCTTTGTGCGTTGTGCCATATGCAACTCGGTTTAACTCGTTACAAGCCATACATTGCACATACAGGTAGCCACCGAGTCCACATTTCATTTCTGCTTTCATTGTTTTGTAGCTAAGAATAAGCGGGCCAAGCAAACACTGTCTACAAGACTGCAGGTTGTCTAAAAGTGTGCCCCATTCAATCAATCTTCTGCCCACATGCCAGGACGTACTAGTGTTTATCTTGGAACAGCGCAGAAGTTTGTCAATTCCGGGACAACACGCCTCATAACCCGTTACCCCCGACATGCAATTATGACCTATACCATAATTATGGTCAATTTCTATATTCTTAAAAAGATTCGACTGTCTGGTTCACTGTCATTGCTGGAGGGCTTAGAAAATCGTCCACGTCTATCCCGGCAGACGACCGAGTAAGCCAGGTTGTTGTGTTGTTGTTATGCAATGAACTGCAATTTTTATTTCCGATTCGTAAAATAACATGCAATATTTTTTTTAAAATAAAATGGGATTATACTATATTTTTATTGAAAATACACAATTTCAAAGTATTTTATTTCATTCTTAAAAATTGAATAAAAATTAAGTGTACTTTCGTTTACTTTACGAAAAATACATAGGTTAAAAGAAATAAGACACCTCGGTAAAATTGACCAGAAGTTCTTATTATGGGTCGGATACCTTAATCGATCGCTGCAAAAAATACGTCATTGACGCAACGCATGTCTGGAGCAGTCACATTGTTTATTGCAAGGTGCCTTATACTGTCATCAAAGGGTAGAAACTGTTCGCAGAATGCATTGCCTCCCCCCCCAAAAAAAAACAAAAAAAACAAACAAACAAACAAACAAACAAACAAACAAAAAAAAAAAAAAAACAAAAAAACAAAAAAAAAGAGCAAAAATTCTGATGAAATAATTCAAACTCTTAACATAAATGCATATGGAAATCCATAATAAAACTTTTATACACCTAAAAAAAAAGGAACATTAAATCAATACAAAATGAACAAACAATAACTAATCAATGTTTTAGCTTGATTGTGTGATTTTAAATCTTTAGAGGGAAAGATCACCTTAGCATTAAGTTAGGCTCTTATGATAAATCATACCCACATAAACAAAAATAAATAACATTTAATGCAAAATGCGCTTTTATAAAATGATCAAGGTATGCAAAGTTCGAAATCCTTGAAATATAAGTGGATAGCCATCTTGCAAAACTCTCCTATCTGACGGAAAATCATAGTTCGACTAAACTGATTTTACCGATAGCTTCCGATTGGCTCGTGACGTCACTATATCGGTTTGGTACTGATACAAGTACTGCATGTAATATGTAAACAAAGAATATTCCGTAAATATTTCTACGATCCTGTTTATCTAATCACCAAAGCATGATGACTTGTCAAGCATACGATTGCATGAATGATACAAGACAAATGTTCTAAAAGGTTTTTTATACCAGCAACACGAACATTCTTCGGAAGTAGACATAAGACTTTTCTTATAAATACTAGTCATCTGGCTGCAAATCCCGTTGTTTGTTAATGAAGTCTGACATTTGCTTACATGTTGTGCCTCTGTCTCTTCTCCTATTTATTTTGGGTTGAAATTATAGGGGAAAAATCCCAAATTTGCGATTTCTTCGATTTCGTCGGACATCGTAATCAATTACCTATTTACTTTCACTTTACAAACCGACTTCGTGACGTCACAGATCAACCGATCATGGTGGCGCCTATAGGAGCGGGAAATTAAAATTTCCTAAATATAAATCTCAATTAATTAATTAAGATAAGAAAATCATTTTGTTTCAATTTAATTTTCATGACTATTTAAAAGATTAGTTTCGATCTTTATGACTTGCACAATAACATTGTCCTCTCCTTTAAAGTCTGACCTGCGACATGTTTTGCCCCTTTTTATCTTATCATTTAAAGTGTAAGTATGTCATCTACTTGGTTGTGAATCATGTAAAGTAAAAAGGAAAATTAAATTTTCTTGGGATTTCGGTGTGATTTTGTACAGTCATATTGGCGTAAAAGAATTTTCCTTACTTTAGAGAGACTTTGACAGTTGTAGACTAAATAACAAATATGGAAAATGATTTAAAAAGTGACATAAAATTGTTTATAAAATATTTATATGATTTAAAAGGCTCCGATAATCCTCCCGCAATACTGAGAAAATTAGTACCAATTAAAAATCCTTTAAATGTTCAAACTTTTCATTGAAATCAGTAAAAAAAAACCCTTATTTATTATAAAAATATCCGTTTGTTGAAAAGTATAAAAGGAAATAGTTCAGAAAATATCAACAGAAATCATTGAACATGCACTGTTTATATTTTGCGATCAAAATGAACACTGTCAGTTAGGAATTTTCTGTCAGCACTTTTAAACCTTGAGAGCTCTACGGCAACATGGATGTGCAAGTATAAGGGACGCGGAATGATGAGAACAAAAATTCATCGTCCGTATGTGATATGTCAGGAAAATGGGAAATAGCAATAAGTGTCCCGAAAATTTATTTTAAAAACAGACGCGATTTCTTGAACGTCTTTAAATCTAACTAGAATTGATAAAGAGCACTAGAACAATGCTCATTGTTTATATTATGAGAACTCCACATTTGCAATTATTGTCGTCCCTTTTGCTTTCGTCCCAAACTCAGTTCCGAAGACAGACAATTTCAAAAATGCCAGAATGTTATGTAAATTGTCAAGGGTATATGCGATTTACAACACACAGATAGGTTATTATAATTCATAAATCATACTGATAATTAATAAAAAAAAATTAATGTTCTCTGCTACTATTTGCAAATCACAGTGGAACTTTATGCTGGTAAATACATGTTGTGCTCTCTTATAGGCAATGTTTACTCCAAAATCAAAGTTTTTTGCAATTTAAAATTGAAGACAAACACATAAGTTAATAGTGCAATAAAATGTTGAGGTGTTTTTTTGGGTGAAATTGAATATATAACCTGTTTGTTAAAAGGAAAACCAAACAAACTATTAACAGTAGACCCGATATATCTTACTATCAAACCAAAAACGTGTACTGTCTTTTTTCCCCGATTAATTTGACAGTGGTTCCATTGTTTCAATGAACACAAAAAGGTTTTCAGAATCATGTTTCTGACATATGTATACTCGCAATACAGATTCTCTATTACACAATGCAATTCTGCACCTTTTATCTTTTCTCTCTTTAAATGACTTTTGGGGTTTCTCTGAAATGGCTGAATGGAATTTGATGACACTATGATAGATTCTTTATTTTAGAATGCCATTGTGCACTTTCTATTTTATTTTTTTTACCTGAACTACTTATTGTGTATCCTATATGTAGTTTGGGAGGGAAGCGGGAATATCGCCAATTGATCATTGCACATATTTTTGTATTGTTTTTGTTAAATTATTTACAGTTTATTAATACATTTCTTTCTATTTGTTCCAGTAACTGTAGTATTTTGTCAAATATATAATCAATTTTGTTAAAAGACTCACAATAGTAATTATATTTTCTGTGTACATAGTACTGTATATAGTCCTTTCTCCTCTACAAGATAATATAAGTCACTTCAACTTTCAATTTCAGCAAGTTTGCATTCTAAAGGGCACTAACTGTGCTCTTTTTCTAGCCTACTTGCTTTTGTTTTCATAAGAGAATAAAAATACAAAAGATGGGAAATCCTTTAATTTCACAAATCAATATTACGATGATGCATTGTCCATTAACAACCCTTCTTTTTGGTTACCGTCAGTGGTTCCAGAGCTTGAGATAAAGGAGACTTCATAAATACTTGTTCAGCATCTTTTTTTGGATCTGCAATCGCAAATTCGAAAACAGTTATCATCTCAGTGCTAAAATCCATGATAAAAGAGACGACGTTTGTTTTAAAAATATAAATGTTCCTTATATGGGCAGCAATATACCACAATTCCATGTATATGATGTTTATATTTCACAATTGATTTGCTGCGCTAGATCAAGCACTAACTATTTTGATTTCCTTAAATACCATTAATACCTGCGTAACACACTCCTAAATCAGGGGAAGAGGAAATGCATCTCAAAAGGTTAATAACCAAGTTCTTTTTCAGTAATCATTCCTTGCTAGAAAATACTCAGTTTCTTCTGAAAAAAAAAGAGTAATGAATGCTTTTTAAAATTATTCTTTTTACTGATATAAACACTGAATTGCCGATAATGACACTATAACATGAAAATGCTCTTATATCACCACCGGTATATTCACACTCCGATGGAAGAGAGAGGTTTCGCGCGTTGTAAAACCTTGATTTGACCCACTATCCCGTTTGAAATGCCTGCAACAAGACCGAACCATTGCAGTACCAGCTATTGTGATGTAATATCTATTTTGTCTTTATCATGGATCGGATTAGTGTTAGTTTATTTTGTTGTTACACTTATTCACATACGACTATATTAATGTAAATGATAAACCAATTGAACTGTTTGAGCTATTGATCTTCCTTAATACTACTTCCAGCAATTATGTGTGAAGTAATGGTTGGTTGATTGATTAGAGTTTGACGTTCTTGGACAGATATTTCATGCATTTCAGAGGAAACCTATGTACCATTCTAACAGGACATGCTTTGCATTAATTCAACAACCTGAGACGGATGTTTGTTGTACTCACAGAGCAACCGCCCAACAACACAATTTATCAATATATATATAGGAATGATAATATAATATGTGTACAAGAGGTAAAATATATATAGTTGTTTTAAGTATGTTGTTAGGTGCACTTAATTTAATTATTTAATTAATTGTTGTCATTCCGCTACTCTGAGACCACCAAAATGGTTTGAAACTTAGACCGAAATTCCGTTATTATTTCTTTAAACAATTTTATTAACGGCAAGTTTTATAATGGTGAATATATAAAAACATCCGCAGCCATTATCTTGGCCTAGGTCTGATACACAGGCTGATGGTGGTCCATCTACATCTTGCTTCCTGACCATCTCCTATTTTCATACATAGACCTTGTTCTGTTAAACACTTTCTTATGTCTTTATCTTGATCTACAGTAGGTAAGAAACAAGTGAGACCTGTTGTTGTCTTGGTTCCAATTTCAACTATCTACAGAACGAAGCAGCTCGTTAAATCAGGAACAAAACAAATGAAGGGTGTTTACATCTATAACCATGATATTCATAAGCGGTTCCAGTTGAGGGAGGGGAAGGGGCACATTATATCGGAAAAATACTGGATTATATAGGATATCGCTAAGCCATAACAGAGGTGTGCCCTTCTTAGGCCATTCAGGGGAACCCCTCTTTTGAGAATATCTGGATCCGCCTCTTATACCTTTCTCATAAGAAATATCTTTTATTGTTACATATCCATAGCGAGATAAAGCATTACACTTTAAGTACATTCTGTGTAAGAGTAATGAAGGGAACCAAGGTTATAGCGGTAATCAAAAGAATGTAATCCAGGGACAAAGACCAGACATGGAAAACAGACAAACACAACAAAGAACATAAAGTAACTAAAATCATACATACAAAGTAACAAAAGTAAATGAGCAACTCGGACTCCACTTAAAACTGGGAGCATGGACCAGGTGCACCGGTAGGGTAAGCGTCCTCTGCTTTTCTAGAAACACCCGCCGAGTTGATAATAAAAAGTCAAGTCTGGGGTAGACAAACGAGGAAAGGAAAACTATGACCCGTTGAATAAATCAGCTTATGAGAAGCACATGCACAGCATCTTTCCCAATTTTTTCCTCAAATGCTTTATCCAGTACATCTAGAAAATAATCGAAAAACTATCTAAATTTATCATGATGCATTCGTGAGGTAGTTATTTTTTACTGCTCATATAGGGAAACATTTTCCGCAATTTTTCAAAGTGAATTTCCACTTAACTTGACAAATCTAAATCTTCACCAAAGTTTTATTGTTAGTTTTCTGGGTTATGAGGTAAAAATATTGCAGTAAATATGTGTGTTTATTTTCTTTATGTACCACACATTATACACATAGATGCCTGATTTTTTGACAGAGTAGTACTTAAATTGTCATACATTTATAAAGTAAGTTATTCGAATCGAGCAAATTGTATGTATGCTTGAATGATAAATTGTTATTCCTGAATGTGGTAGAAGCAAAGGAAAACACAAGTATATATTGCCTTGAAACTTGTGTTATGTTTTGTTTGGTCAAAAACTTCTATACCATAAACTATATACTTATACTATCACTAAACATGTTTTACTTGAAAATGTTGTGTCATATCAAAGTATTTTTTAAAGATATTGTATTGATTAGTTTTATACAGATAATTATATATCATTTAAAAAAGAAATTTTAAAGCTAATGATTTCGAGACAAGAAGTTTGGTATGAACATGTGTATTTTCATATTTTATATAAGTCGTTTACCGTCTAAAGCCTGTTGTGTTCATTGCGTAAATATCGTCCGATTTTATTAACGTTTCAAGTATGGATTTAAAAAGTATCTTAAACAAAAATGTCAGTTGAATATTGATATGTTGTGGAATAAAACATTTTGAAGGAATGGATATATCCCTAGATCAGACATACGTAGTACGTTTTTGTCTAAACTACGATGATTGAATCACTTGAATATTTGTACAACATGTTGACAGATTGCTGTTTTTTTCATGATTAAAAACAAATTGAATGATCCCTAGCAAAAACTACATATTGGCGATAAAGATCTTAAATCTGATAATTTTGTAATGAAACATATACATCGTTGATCGTGTTCATGGTCGTTCATGGACTCGTGTTGTATCTGCAGTCATCCATTTAAAAATTAACATCAATCTTTCTTGTTTTCCGTTACAAGTATATGTGCCAATAGACCTAATCAAATACCTACACTGCTGTTTTACTTCTAAATGCATGACAAAATATGATCATATGTATCACTGCTATAGAGTCTATGATACATTTTTAGCACACCTTGCCCGAAAGTCCATGTGAGCTCTATTTCCATTACTTGGCGGTTGCCGGTGGTGGTTGTCCGTTGTTGTGGTCGCAGTCGTCCGTTGTCCATCGTCGTTTTTTTAAAAGCTCTTCTCCTCTGAAACTACTTGACCAATTAGAGCTAATTTGGTATAAATGTCCATCAGGATGTTCTGCATAGAACTGATGTGTTTTTTTTATCCGTCAGAAAAAAGGTCGTCGTAAATGACAATAGAATACTGAGGTCTGACAGAAGTTTTCCGCATATATCCCAAGAACCGTTAGCTAAAGCCAACATTCTGATTGGGTGAACGTATCCCGCATTGTGATATTTATCTTTAGTCATGTTAAGCTATGTTGGAGTTTTGCCCTTTTTAGACGTTTTTATTTGCTATTGTTGATACTATTCTTTTTTTTTAATTTTCAGCTCAGAAACTACTAAAAAGAATTCACAAAGTGATAGAATGTTGCTAAAGCAGCCAGGTGGATTTTAGGCTCTTCAGAGTCTGTAATTGTATAAAAATAAAACTGAAGATCAATACATTCTGTCGGATTATAATTGGAAAAATTAAATCACATATGCATTGATTTAACGGGTGTGCGGAACTTGTTCCATGCACTTGTGAAATATAAATGTTTATCATATATATATATATTTTTCATTAATCATTACCATATTTTTAACATAAACTATATTTTTTGATCGGCGGATTGATATTCGTGTTGTGGCGTTTTTGCAGGAGAAGTTCGATAGTGAAATTGTCGAATTTTTTAACAGCGTGTATTATATTTTTTCATACAGGGATCATTCGATACATCACTGCTTTCTAAATAGTAATGCAATACATTGACAAACATAAGATAATAATACAGGCGTCTGTGCATATCATGGGCCGAAATAACAATGATTTGGAATGTGTTTTATCTGATTTTGACAAATTTATACAATTTTAATTATTCGCATGTTTTCCGTCGGTGCAGAAAAAAACATTCTTAATATATCTTCACAAAAAAAAAAAAAAAAAATAAAAAAATTTAAAAAAAAATGCAAATTTGTTGCTCCGTAAGATGGCATTAAAAGAGTTTAACAACTAAATATGGCCATCGCTTAAATTGGAATGAGTATAATGTGATGAGATAAGATGATAACATAGTACTGTTGCAGAACTTTTTAGTGGGGCCGAAATTAATGCACACAATATGGATATTGTTTTTCTTCAAAAACATTAGGTTTCATGATACATTTTTGTCCTTTCTATTGAACGTATCAGGACTATTGTCCGAAATTTCCCGCTTGCTATGAGATTTGACACAATATAGATCTCGACACTGAGTAGGACCAGACAATAAGAAAACAACATGATCGTCAATAGGAACAAAAACCCTCCAATACCATTTTATTGAAGAATAAGCCAATGGGCACATCATTTTTTTTTTTAATTTTGTAAAACAAAAAGACAATTGTAAAGCCTTTTAAAATTACCCCGAATCATCTGTGGCGTAGACATTTGTTGGCTGCTTATTTAGAAAAAATGATTTGGAAAAGTTTTACTCATTGTTTCAACTAAATTTAACCTATCAATATCTTGAAAAACGCACACACACAAAATACCGACCGTTTATATTGCAAATTTGATATGCTGAACAATTGTTGCAATATGTAACTTCCAACCAACAGCATTAGAGTAATAAATGTAGAACGATAATAATCTAAAAAATAATTTGTATACTTGAAGTACTCAAAACAAAATAAATAAATACAAAAAAAAGGATCAAAGTAGATAGCCGAATCCATCACCAAGAGGTCTACCAAATACAATACAAGGAATGAAGCCCAGTGTTTCAAAGAGTATTCAAGGAAATCAAGGTTATAGCGGTAATCAAAAGAATGTAATCCAGGGACAAAGACCAGACATGGAAAACAGACATACACAACAAAGAATTTAAGTATTTTAGAATTGTAATACTGAACATTTTGATAAATTTGATACATAAAATATGATAGAATTGGTGTCGGAGAAGCCGGACTACATGGTTGTCAAATATTTTCCGGAACCTTAGTCCACCAGCAATGGCATCAAACCAGTGGTAATTAAACAAAAAAAAATACCAAAGGCAGACTTTACTTATAATTTGATGTTTTTTTTTGAGGTTATGAGGTATAAATAATTGGATGGGTCAATAATATTTGTGCGTTTTTTATGCGCCAGATCGTATTCATATTTTGTCTGATTCTAAGACAGAGAGGTCCTTAAAATGTTTTGTAAACAAACGTTAAATTTAAATGGTGGTAGAGTTGACGGAGCTGTATAAGTAGAAGTAAGCAAATGAGAATCGCTATTAGTGTATGTTGCCATAGATATGAAAAATTAAAAATATTAATAATTAACAATAACGATATGCTGTAAAGAAAGGCATGTAAAAGAAGCATAAAACACTTCAAACATTACTGATAGGATGGTATGATGCAAGCGCGTGAACTGATAACTTTGTTTTTAGTGGGGTAGCTTCAATTTGTAAAATTTAATGTTTATCGTCTTTAATTTAGATATAAGAAAAAAATTCCAATCATAGTTATGTTGACAATAGTGCTATGGTTATTAAACAAACCTTGCAGTCACAATTTCGTAGGTAAAAAAACCTGCTTCCGCTTGAAAATATGTACGATAACTGTATCATGGTTGGATTTATGATTGTATTACAGAGATGTATACGCTTAGATGTCAAACCTATAAAGAAACAATACTTCAGGGACTATAACAGCTACTTATCAATTATATACTTTTAAACTTATTCATAAGCCAAACAAAATAAACTAGAAATCGACATATGAAATACAATGAACTTTTTATATATTAATGATGTCAATTGAATTATTTCTTGCAAACAAGAAACAAAACAACCAACCAAACGACCAAACAAACGACCAAGGAAACTAACCAAAAACAAAACAAAAAACAAAAAAAAAAAAAAAAAAAAAACAGAGCTCAAACCACAAGTCATAGTACGCACATCACAACAAAAACAATAATTGTATAGATATTGGTTTTACCAATTTTCAAGGAGAAATATTTCGATTAAGAGCATAAAAAAGGTAGATAAAAGAAAAGAGAAAACTTGCTCAATATCCGTAAGAGTCGTTATTTCATTACAACTAATGACAGGATCAAAATTAAATAGAGCCGAGGTCTGTTATTCACTTCGTCCTTTGTACAAAACGATACATCACAGATAGGCACCTAAGCCATCGTATTCCAATTGAGGAACCGCTAGTTTATGCACAATGATTTCTTCGTCATGAACACATAGTTATATTTTACTTATATTTTACCGGTTAGCAACTGAATCGATCCATTGGGATATGATACACCACATAGACCATCATTATCAGGAGTAAGAAATTCATAGAGACCATGTCCCGGAGAACTCTACATATGTTTTTGATTAATTTGACTATGTTTACAAGCCTTGTTATAAAATAAACACTAAAAACCCTGCAAAATTTCTCTAAGACCCATTTCAATGGGAATATATTTTGCTCCGCTTCTATATCCCTTCACTCTTAGGAGGCTGATTTTATAGCTGATATTATGCAAATGAAGGGAAATTGTTTAGCTAGATTGTTCGATTTGAATTTCCGCTGATAACTAACACCTTCTCTGTAAGCAAACCTGGATTTGTGATTGTATACATTACATTTACCAAAATCAACCTATGGTAGAGGATACACAGACTCGTCCCAATATTTGACTTACCCTTGGATATCGGTGAAAAAGAAGACTCACGACAAAACTATGACAAACGCGATGACCTCATTCGTTTTATCAACTTTCCTTTCATCTGTAGCAACATTCCTTAAGTATCTTTGTACGGAGGTCTCATATTACAATCCATACGTTATGTAATAACTTGTCGAAATCAGGTGGCCATTTGTGCTGAGCCAGACTTTTTCCAATTAGTCCTCAGGAATAGTTATGTTACTACACGTTATTTCGTCAAAATTATCATGGTCATCAAAATGAACTCGTTATAGTGTGTCTATCTTTTCCATGAGAACTGATTTGTTCACCTTGTGATAGTTTTCTTTTCTCTTTTGTCTACCATGACATAAACGTTTATGAGCAGCTCGGCGGGTGGTTCGAGAAAAAGACGCCCTCCTTTTTTTTATATACGTGTTATTTTGGTAATTTCATGTTCGTCATTTTGTGTATGCATGTCTTTATTTATTTGTATGGTCTTTGTCCCTGGATTGTGTTTTTTCAATTAATGTTTTATACTAGTTCCATCAATTTTTCTTTTTGTTACGGAGATAATGTCAATATTATTGCTGCATCTTGGCATTTGACTCAAAAGATAACGATTAGCTATATAATCAATAACAGTTAATTTGTACAAAATTCCATTTATGTGGACTTCCTGATAATAATTAGATCGGCAAACTAACTTGATACAAGAAATATAAAATAGGAATGCCCCAATCCCCCTTAAAGGGATATCCCTTTTCAGGTAGCCATTTTAATATGATGTTGTAACGACCAACAAATTCGTGCTTGTTACCGTTACTGTGATAATATTTTGTAAACAAATACATGTACATATGAAAATCAGTACATTAATATCACAAATCTCTCAAATGTTTATCCTGAAACGATAAAGCATTACCATTGTACTGTACTTTTTTAAAGGCACGAGTTATATTTGCTACAGGCTCACCTGCAGTCTCACATATATATGTAAACCGTACTGTTCTCGTACTGAAGAACAAAACATGGGAAAACTATGATGTTCCTACAAATTTTGCAGCTGATGTAAATCTTGTCTTAAACTTATTACTTTAAAGCAATTCTATATAAAAAAAAATAGCACATGGATAGTTACCAGATAACTGACAATCTTATATTGATCCACAGTACACTAGTACTACACAGGAGAACAAGAGACCTGACAATATCGTAAACATATCGAACTCATTTGTGAAGAATTTCAATAAACCTTGATAATAATGCATACAAATTAATCTTGGGATATGCCAATCTTCCCCTATCACATCACTTCACGCACGTACTAAATTTTGACTTGCCTGTATCAGAAATCATGATGATCATTGGTCGTTCGATAAAGTAGTCCCCATTTAATTGGTAAGTTTTTTTAATAGTTAACGATAAAAGGAATAAATTTCATTATGCTTTAGACAATGACTATATTATATCAGGGATCACCCGAGCGGGCTAACCTATTATGAACTTTTATAAAGTTGTGGGAGATTTTGATACAAATTGAAAAAAATAAAATCGTTTAATGCTTGTTTAATATAAAGATTGAGAATAAGTACCTTAACTGGTCTAAGAACTTTAACCGTGTACTTGAATGTTCCCAGAGCACCTGGAGCTTTGGCCAATATCTTTGCAACCATAACGGTAACGGTTACAGAACTTGCTCATAATAATTGGTGCGTTTTTTAAACACAATTTTTCATACGACAAACGTGATGACTTCATTCCGTATTGTCAAATTTCCCTTCATCTTTGGCATCATTTCTTCATCAGCACCTGCGTATGGAGTTTTCATATCACAACTCATAATTGTTATGCCATAGCTTGCATAGACTTTTTGTATCGCGCTAGTCTACTTACAATTAAGCTTCTGGATCAAGGTAATGTTGCTTAAAGATTGAAGTTATCGCTATAGAAGTGTTATGGTCCTCCTCTTGATCTCGAGGATCGTTAAGGTGTATCCATCAGCACCATTAAAATTGATTTGTTCAATGTGTCACATAGAGTTTTTCTTTCCTCTTTCGTCTACATCCGGACTTCACCTTTTATGAGCATATCGGTGGATGTTTACCCTACCAGTGCACTTGGTCCATGCTTGTGCATATGTTGTCGTTCGGGCAGACAAAGCCCGAAACAACTTTTTAGTGGAGTCTGCGCCAATTTACTTCTATTGTCTTGAACGTATTATTTTGGTTATTTTATGTTTTTTGTTGAGTGTTTCTGTTTTCCCGTCAGGTCTTTGTCCCTGGATTACATTATTTTTTTTATTTCTGCTAGAATCTTGGTCATCTTGATTACTCCTTTTGTATCTTCATAGCTTGTTTCTATAGAATTAAAATATTTATGATTTTCTTTCTTATTTACTTGTACTCACTGAAGTTAGTTCTACAAACGTGGTTTTGAGGATGTCCGAAAACGCACGTGCAAGCCGCAATTGATCTAATAATCCATAACAGCAACAGTGAATGTACAACAATAATAACGATGAAAACTTTCATTTTGACAGTGATATATGATCACGGAAATGTTAGCACAACTTACCTTTATACACGCCTGTATCTCGCGTAATTAAGCAATTTTATACAGTGCTATTGAAACATTTGGTTGGCGGGAACTAAAACATTTGATTCATGAATGAATACCCCCCCCCCCCAAAAAAAAAAAAAATAAAAAAAATAAATGAATAAATAAATATAACATTGTAATGTTACTTGAAAATTTTCTAACTCTTAGCACTAACATGTAAAAAGAGTAGCTTTTCAGAGTTGTTTTGGATACAGGGAAAATTGAAACGATAAACTTTCAATTACAGGAGTGCCATCTGAAGTCTCATTAGTTCAATTTCAATATTTTGATTAAGCTGTATTCATCAAGCAGGAAAGTATGATATATTCATATCATTGTGTAGTGTTAAAATGTATGATAATAAAATCTTGCGAATCAACAAGATTGATAAAGTGTTAATTCATTCATATATGAAGCATGCGTTACATGCAAGATAAACAATATCACACGAAAAAGTTTTGATGTTTAAATTGGTTTAATAAAATTGTGGTCAATTATACTTTCAATTTATACTCAATCAATCAATCAATCAATCAATCAATCAATCATTAAACAACATCTGGTTTAATTAATTCGAGGAACTTGGTGATGTTTATAATTTTACATTTTTGAGTTAAAATACCTTATTTCAAACTCATCAAGTCATATTTCACTATTAATGACAATCATTGAAATTCTTTTGTTTTTTTTTATCAGATGCATTTTCTTGTTGTACACATTTTCATTAATTCCTTTTTTTTCTATCAAAGGTCAAAGTAACAGAAATTTACCGTGGTCAGGTTCAAGAGAATACCTACCATATTCAAGTAGAATACAAAATTATTGATAATCCTATATCGAACCTCAGATACAAACATTGTTTTAACAGAAATGTATCAGTAAAAGTATGCTATATTTTTGTTTAATATGTAAATATTGAAAGAAAATAGTAACGGAATTGTCTTAAAGAGAGTAAATATTAAGGACGACTGAAATGATTATCTATTGTTAAATCCGGGGTTAAATATCAATCGATAGTTGCTGACAAAAAGTAGTACATAGTATATATCGTAATATTCGGATCAGAAGAACATTTTTAAAACAAACTGATGAAATGTTAAATGTGTCTTTTCTACATATGATATAATAGAGCTATTTTTTCAAGTTATTGAGTCTTTTTTTCAAACAACTTGTTCGAATTTTCTACCTATCTGTCCATATACAGTCAGCAATATGTTTCAATATCTCTTTCAAAAAAAAAAAAAAAAACAAAATATGAGCCAGAGAAGATATTATGCGGTTTGAGACCCTTAGAAATCAAGGATATATGTAACCACGGTTAGATTAAACATATCTATTTAGCATATAGGTACAACGTATCAATTACATTAATATTGTTAATGACTGTGATTAGGCAACAAGCTCTGTTGAGCCTTTAAAAACATCTCCTTAAAACAAGTTTAAAGGGGTATATAAAAAGACATCATTAAAAAAGAATTAAGTAGAAAGTAACAACCAAGTGCTTGTAGAAACTGAAATAAAAACGAAATTGATTAATTCAGAACAATTCGGCAACGCCAAGTAGTGCTTGCTGCCATGTTGCCATTCTTTCTATCTTGCTTTATGTATTATATGAATCAAGGGAACCAAGGTTATAGCGGTAATCAATAGAATGCAATCAAAGGACAAAGACCAGACATGGAAAACAGACATACACAACAAAGAACACAAAGTAACTAAAATCATACACAACAAAAGCAAATGAGCAACTCAAACTCCACTAAAACTGGGAGCATGGACCAGGTACACCGGTAGGGTAAGCCTTCTATTCTTTTTCAGAAACACACGCCGAGTTGCTCATAAAAAGTCAAGTCCGGGGTAGACGAAAGAGGAAAGGAAAACTATGACACGTTGAACAAATAAATTTTCATAGCGCAGATGGATACACCGTCACGGTTCACGAGTTAATGGTGACGACCATAAAACCTCTGTAGTGATGACTTCAATCTTCAAGCAACATAAGCCTGTTCCAGAAGCCTATCTAACAGAATTCTAGCCCGATACAAAAAGTCTGCGTAGTTTCGGCAAGCTCTGGCATAACGTATGAGTTGTGATATGAAAACTCTATACGCAGGTGCTGAAGGGATGTTGCCACAGATGAAAGGAAAGTTGTAAAGTTTGGTCAATAGTTTTCCTTTACCGCCGATTTCTATGTGTAGGTCACGATATGAGACTGGCTTCACAGTGTCTGTAGTACTCTTTATCTCAAGTTCTTTGGGGTACATGTGATGTATCAAATCCCCAAAATTACGATTACTTAAAAATAATACGCCATCTATATCGCGGAAACTGAAATTAAAGGATCTAGCCAAATGATATATTTTCTTTCTGATCAGATAAGCTATAAATTCAGCCTTATGAGAGTAAAGCAATAGGTCAGCAAGTAGTGGAGAACAATTTGTTCCCATTGGAATGCCGACCGTTTATTGAAGAATATGTCCATCACAATGGACAAATATGTTGTCGATTTCCATAGAATATCCATATTCGGTTTCAAGAGTTCTACAGAGCTCATTCTAAAAAGGTTTTATTATGCCGACTCAAAATTCAAATTATTTACTTACTTACCATGTATGTTTATATACCATACTTTTTTGTTTTGCTATAAGGAAACTTAAATATTCATGATATTCTATTAAGAAGTATGTACGAAGCAGTTGAACAACGAACTGATTGGGCCGTATATATTTTCAGTGGAATGTCCGTATTTAAGTTTTCATGATATTAAACTAGATTAAAGTATCTTATATGTCTTCCACATTTTTATTTCATTTGTTTACTATTTCTAAATAAAGTGTAATCGTATACCAGCTTAAAGAAGAGGAAGTCCTACCAAAAACAAAAAAAGTTAACGATGCTATTTTAAAACTTTATCTGTTTTCAAGGCTTCTAAGTGCTTCTTACCAGAGGTTTTGAAAGGCACAAAACGGAATATATCTGAAGGAGAGTAACATTAAAGCTGCAAAGATCATGAATATTCTGGCAATAAACAACTAAGTAACCGAACATATAAAAAGGGCGCCATTTTCCACCACCATTTTAATATTTTATTTTATGAATTTTTGGCAAATATCTTTCCTAGTAACCTGTTGACAATGTATTTTTTTTTATAATATTAATATGAGTTGAATGCGCCTCTTATCTGTATCATCTGTAAAATCTTGACTCAGTTATTTTGGTTAAATTTTTTTAGATCAAGGATTTTGTTTACAACGAGACCCTTAAAATGGTAGGAACTAATAAATATAGGATTTTGCTCGCTCTGTACATTTCATTTAATTCACAATTATGTACCATATATGTCAACGCCATGCCGCACCCAGCGTTACCTGCGTTTTTCACAAACGGTGTCTAGAAAAATTATTTTGTACAAAAAAGGTGTTAAAGATGGTGACTTGACTCTTTAAATAGGTCTGTGACTCTTAATTTTTATTACATATATTGAAAGAAGACATGCTTTACTGTACATCGACAAAATATAAAAATATATTATTGGTAGAACTAAATAGTAGGATATGTATTTAACTAGCAGTCGTTCTGAAACTGATCACATAACCAGTTTTGTTCATTTGGTTGTTGCGCTTTTAAGATAAAAATTATATAGATGGCGACTATTTGTGCTAGTCTCATAGCCAACTTGTTTCGTTACTGCTATGAAGCCATTTCATGGCTACTAAACTCTTTAAAGATCCTTCAAAACATTATCTGTTGCTTGAATTCAAAAATCCTACTTTGCAAACTATGTTCAAGAAATTAAAGCTGACCAAGTCTAACAAATAATAGTACTCGTAACCTTTTTTGATTAAGATAATACCCTAGAAAATGGAAACTTTCTCACTAATATAAATGACCAAGAAAGATCATTTCGATTTTCCTATTGTTAGTTCCAATACCAAGATGGTAATTTTCGTGAAGCACCCTCTTATGGTATTAATATTTCACAACCGGTCCATTTTGCTTGTATTTTAATGACGTGTCAGATTTTGATGAATGCAGCACTACATCTAATCTATCCTATATAGTACTTGACTTTACTACTCCAAATCTTCCATCCCACTGGAATTGTAGTGACCGATTATTTCTAATATGGTATTGTCATTCTTTAACATGTTCTGAACTAGTTTACAGTTACTACGAGCGCTCATTTGTTTATGTGGTTTATGTTGAGGTATTCCATGGAGAAAATTGGATGTGTTATTGAATGAAGTTTACTAAATGTTTGTTTGTTGTTTCAGTTTATTTTTGAACTTACATTAAAGAGAAATGCATAATGCCTTTGAAAACTAGTTTAACCACACCGTAGGTTTTATGCGCCTGTGTACACTGATTTTAGTCATTAATGCGTCTTTGTGCCGTTATATTACTATTTAGTTTAATTTGGAAGAAATGTCATCGTTCCGTTGGGTGGAATTTATGACTTTATTGTATGGGCCTTCCAGAGCTTACTTTACACTTTAGAACTTTTGGTGTTTTGATGATATCTGAAAATATTTACTATTTTATATTTAGGTTATATTACGGTGCATTTGTTTCGTTTTACCATATCAATTTTTTATTAATAGTAATGGAAAACTATTGACCAAACTTTACGACAAACGTGATGACTTTTCATTCAGAATTGTCAACTTTCCTTTCATCTGTGGCAACATCCCTTCGGCTCCTGCGTATGAAGTGTTCATATCACACCTTATAAGCTATGCCAGAGCTTGCCGAAACTACGCAGACTTTTTGTATCACGCTAGAACTCTAACAAATAGGCTTCTGGAACAGGGTTATGTTGCTACAAGATTGAAGTCATCACTACAGAAGTTTTATGGTCGTCATCATGAACTCGTGGATCGTTATGGTGTATCCATCAGCACCATGAAAACTGATTTATTCAATGGGTCATGGTTTTCCTTTCCTCGTTTGTCTACCCGGACTTCACTTTTTATGAGAAACTTTATGTTACTTTATGTTTTTTGTTGTGTATGTCTGTTTTCCATGTCTGGTCTTTGTCCTTGGATTACATTCTTGTGATTACCGCTATAACCTTTGTTCCCTTGATTACTCTTTCATTATTTTAAAACGAAGACAACAACTATAATGCAAACAAGAAAGAAACATACATACATACATACATACATACAAACATAAATACATACAAAATTATCAAGTAATCATTAGCTTTACGAAACATGATAGAAGTGGGCCATGTCTTCCTGTCAGAATTCTCAAGTATCACGTGCACAAAAATACACTTATTTGGTTTTTCTTTTACTAATCATCTTTGTGTATTTTTGAGTTAGAGTGTATATCTGTGTTTTATCGGAGAGCTGAACGCTGTTAGTCCTGTGTTTACATATTTTAACATTCACGTCTGTTTTGTAACCTTACATTCAAGAATGTGTAGGTAATGTGAAAAGTAATTTTAAAAAGGATCTTGCAATTAGAGTGATTATTTCGTGTATAAAGAAATTATTGTCGATATTTTAAAGATTCTGAATACTTCCTGCAATGACTTCAGGATCTAAAGCATATGTGCCTACATTGGTTTCATCTTTAATTTTATGAAACAAGTAATCTACCAATCGAATTGTTTAGTATGGAATAAGTATTAACTTAAACATTTGTGCGTTATCATATGTTAAATATACATTTATATTTTACATTGTACGTCATTTAAGCATATAGCGGAGATACCTACAGACGCATTCATTTGTTTTCCAATAATAAGAAATACACAAAATACCAGTTTTATACATTGTAAATTATGATATGCTGTACACGTGTTTCGAAAAATAACCTCTCATCAGAAACATTAAAAGTAAATATTTAGGAAGATCATAATCAACATATTAGCTATAAACAAGATCTACTCAAAACCAAAACTATCGAAAGAAATGCCAAATCCATCACCGAGTGGTTCTATCATATAAATGCATGGAATGAAGCCGCCACAGTGTTTTACGTACTTTTGAATTTGGAATACTGCAAAATTTTATAAATGGGGAAGATAAAATATGATATGATTCGGGGTCAGACAAGTCTGACAAATGGGTTGGTGAAACATATTGAATGCAAATAAGTTAAAGTTGTATTTTTTATTTTTTTTAAAAATTTTTACTATCTTTTAGGGTCAGATCATTTACCACATTTATAGAACGGGAGAATGGATAGAAGTACTTTTCGATGTTGAAACAGCAGAGTGGACACATCAGTGAAAGGAAAATCAAAAGAACGAGGATTCGAATAGTAACCAGAAGAATTTAGTCCAAAGAAAACGACTAGGCTGGGAAAATAGACTCTTACAACAAAAATATAAAAAAAAACAAAAGTTAATGACTGAATTACTAATTGGTAGCATGAACTAAGTGCACCGAAAGGGTAAGCGTCCTCTGTGATTCTAGAAACACCCGCCGATTTGCTCATAAAATTTCACATCCAGGAATGAGGAAACGAACACATTGACACGATGAACAAACTGCTAGTCATGGTGCAGATTAATACACTATAACGATTTACCAGTTCATGATTACGACAAAAAATCCTTTGTAGGGATGAGTTCAATCTTGTAGCAAAATAAACCCATTAAAGAAGCCTAATTGTTAGAAGTCTAGCGCGGTATAAAATGTAAAATGTAAAATATTTTCGGCAAGCTCTTGCATATCGTATGACTTGTGATAATATACCTCACTCGCAGGTGCTGCAGGGGTGTTGCCACAAATGAAAAAAGAGTTGACGAATTGAGAAGTCACCACATTTGTCGAAAAGTTGGTCATGTAGTTTCCCTCAGTGTGGGTCAAGATATGAGGCTGGCTTCATAGTGTCTGTATTATCCTTCAGCTATATGGGGTAGGTGCGATTTATGTCAAAAAGGGAGAAATTAAGTCTGAATAGCCCATTAAAGATTGAAAAGAAATCACAAACCATGCTGAGGGCCATTGTTAGGCTACATTCAAGTTATGTGTAACCCTTTCTAGAATATACAGGGATTTGAGTACTTATAAGACAAAAAAGTCCTTCATTAAAAAAAATGTCAATTATTTTTCAAATGAAAATTAATACTCATTCTATAGGCACAGTTCATGTACAGAATAATCTCAAATCAGACAAACCAAACACAGGCTTAGAATTATTTTCTTCCTGGAACACCAATAGACAGAGCACATCTTTTGATGTTTTTCCAAACACATTTTGTCCTTTGCCCCCTGCCGATCTTTACACAAAGACCTTGGTTAACATAGCATGCTTTTGTGTTTAGATCACTAGGTGCTTTACAGGATTGCTTTGCTGACGGTTTAGGGAAGACACCACCATCATCAATCTAAAAGAAATATTAATTAACCAGTTGATTACATTATAGATACATTTGCCGGGTTATTTTAACAACATACTGTGCATTATTTTCCATGCCAGTACATTATAATTTAACTGGATATTACGAGTCATTATGGCTTCTCGGGTCGATCATTATGACTTATTAGAGAACAAGCGCATTTTCACATAACTCTACATGTTCCTACTTATCAACGTATAACCACCTATCGCCACATAACGCATTCAAGCATTGCTCAATGGTATCGTCTGTTGTGTGCTATCATACTTAATTAACATGCAAGGAATAGAATTCTTGTAACTTTATTTCTAAACTAAAATATCATTTTTATTATGCATCATCATGTAAAGATTGTTTCTTTAGAATAGTTTACCACATTTATATAATTACACCGCTACGCATCAAAATAGACGTATATAAACCAATCTTGGGCAGGTAAACATAAGTGCTAGATATCCTAATGTTTTGTATCTTGGCATCGATTTTACAATAAATTTTCGGAATTCTTTTTCTTCTAATCCGAGTGACAGTGATGGTCATAGGATACAAATCGTTCAAACAAAATATAGAAAATAAAACTCTTGGTATAAATGGAGTATCTCCATACGCTAAAGACTGGTCATTTTTTTAAAAATTATTAAGATTCAACTTAAACTCAGAAAATTGTTTCAATTATCAGGGATTTCATTTTGAGGCTTTTCTTCAATATTATACTAATAAGCTATTCTGTAAGTAAATATAGCGTTTTCTTTTATTTCAAGCCTAATTAATTTTCTATTTTCTCCAGGAAAAATGGAACTATCAGCCTGGGAGAATTTCGAACGAATATTGTCCTGATTACTATGAACTTATTTGCGAATGTCAAGGTAATATTAATTTTAAATGTAAAAATACTTTATTTTTATTAATTGTTTTATTTGTAAACAATAATCGAAACTTGAATGACAATAACAAAACATTAAATAAAGACTGAGATAAATCGTAGGTGCAATTAATAGTCAAATAAGAATATTAGTTGTACACGCATATTTAACAAAAATATACCATGCATTCATCAGAATCATATGAACGGCCCCTTTTGTGAATCATTTTCTTTTGTGTAAAGATTATCTGTGTGGTTTAGCTAAGTAGAAGTCCATGTAAGAATAATGCAAAATAAGAAATAAGGGATTTATACTTAAAAAGACTACAGTGTTTTTTCTTCATAATTCGTTTTTTGTCCAAAAACTTATCATATAGTGATAAAAGTTTCAATTGACCCCGATCATGTGAGTTATAATATGTATGGTTTAAAAAAGAGAAAAGTATGGAAAAGCTTCCCGCAAAAACTACCTCCTAATAACCTTTTAAAACATATCTACCATGAGCGGACCTTTGACATTTTTATGATGAATGATTTGCTTTTAGACCAAATAGAACAGATTCCAAAGAAAATCCCAATGTAGTGGGGTCTATTTTCGTGAATGAATCTCCCTTTGCTTGATTCTTACCTCGGCTACTTTTAACTTGTTTTCTACATTTGTCTACATGTAACAGTCAGTATTGAAGTGTAAGTTGCCGTAAAGGAACTAAAAATCGTCGAGTTATATGCTCCTCTGATACGTGCAGACATCAAAAATGGTACTTATAAAGTCTCGTAGAACTATGTACCGGATGAGCCAAGAGCTGGGTAGATTAGCTTTAATCTATATGAATTTGTGGTTGTTTACTCTTCTTTTTTCCAAAATTAAATTTGGAAATAAATGTGACTATTTTTGAAAGGCTGTTTCACTTCATTTTGTCAATGATAATTTTCAAAATAAAAAAGAACCACCTATAGTTCGTGGAAAGTGACCTTCTGTACATTATCGTACCCGCCCGCTGCCATTATGGGGAATCCTGCTCTGGCATAACGTATGAGTTGTGATATGAACACTCCATACGCAGGAGCCGAAGGGATGTTGCCACAGATGAAAGGAAATTGACAATTTTGAATGAAAAGTCATCACGTTTGTCGTAAGGTTTGGTCAATAGTTTTCCTTAACCATCGATTTCTAAGTGTAGGTCAAGATATGAGGCTGACTTCACAGTGTCTGTAGTATCTTTATCTCAAGTTCTTTTGGGTAGATGCGATGTATCAAATCCCCGAAATTAGGATTGTTTAAAGATAATACGTCATCTATATAGCGGAAAATGAGATTGAAGGATCTAGCCAAATGATATTCTTTCTATCTGATCAAATCAGCTATAAAGTCAGCCTCATAAGTGTGTAAATAATGTCAAATAAATGAAGAAATAAAGTTATTGCATACGTCGTGAAAATAGATTGCCAAATGCTTGTTTTGTCGTGATTTTATGATTGAATAATAACCAGTCCCTACATGAATATGATACTTTGAGTAATGTCAAAATGCGATTGTTCTCTATTATGGCTTTCGGGCCGATCCATTATGACTTCCTAAAATAGGCCATGTTACATCATTAGGTAAACAAAATCAGGAACAAAAATAGTGATGTCAATTTCAGTTTATAAACATCATTTCCTACAGAAATAAACTACAAATTATTATTATTTTTTTTTAAATTTTGGACTGCGTTCATGTATTTTGAAAATGTATTGTTACTAAAATTCTGTGCATTTGTTGACTTGTAAGAAAAATCACCAATTTTAATTGTTTTAAAATTGGTTAATAAATGTATTAAGAAATATTTTTTTTCCTTCGTAATAGACAAGTAATGTGTCTTCAATCAGTCATAATGGTCCTTGGAAGACTGTATTAGTCTTTGGCGTTACCAATGACCATTACAGTCTTCCTTGGTCCATTATTACATACTTCGGCGTACAGCTGGTCCATTATGGAAAAAACACCTTTATTAATACTATAATAACATCCCGGTATACTGAAATATTACTCGTATAATTTAAAATGTTTATTTGATATTATCGTTGTCCTTTGATATTTGGTTTTTGCATTACATCTTAATAAGATTTACCTGTTCCGTGTCGGAAATTATGCAACGTTCCAAATACATTGTAAATCTAAATAAAGAAATAGTAGATTGAAATTCATTTTTAATGCTGCTCCGTATTCAAACAACAATAGATTTGTATTTTGTGTTAATAACAATTAAGTTTAATAGAATAAAACTTAAAATATGAATGATTACCTTACAGTCGCAGTTCCTTAAATATGAAGTGCGCTTCCCTTTAGAGAAAATATATGACAGCTGGGGTAGAGATTTTGCAAACACACTATCGCATAAACCTATTCTGTTATTGTTACCTAAACGAAAATAACATACTATCATTACTTATGTTATGGATTTAAAGGATTCACAGAGGTCAAGGATATACGGGACAGATTGCCCAAAATGAATTTTTGGAATTAATAGATGTATTCACAATTGTGGACGCCACTAGGCAGTTTGTAATTTTGCATCGTTTTCGATAATTCCTTCAACTGAACGACTTGCCGTAAAATGACGTCAAAATCTTACTCGTCGACAATCTTGTTAAATTTGAATTCGGTTTTACCAGATCTCGCATCAACACCTCTTAATAATATCGAGAAATTAAAGCGTTGGTTTAAATATTTTCTTCTTAGCCAGAAAGAGCAAATAAATGTATAATTAATCTTACCTACTTATTAAAGAATACATATTTTCTATTCATACTTTTTACCTGGTTCAAAGTAAAGTGGACTTATAAACATTAGAATGTTCTAGTCTGAATACATTTTTTTCAAAGAAATATTCAATCTTTCAGTACAATTTGAAACAAATTCACTGACCTTTATAATACAATTGTGTTACACTTTTCCGTATGTCATGCTATTTAACGTTTATTACAGCATCGAGCTCTTATCTTACAATTTAGTATAAGTACATATGGTGCGGGGGGATGGAATAAATAAAAAATTCAAGCTGAGTGTTTTAAATGCTGTGATTTTCATATAGGTACATAAGTGTCACATATCCTATATTCACTTACCCATTAATAGTTGTATTGATCCAATAGGGTATGAAACACCACATGCAGCGCCGTTATCCGCAGTTGTGAACTTAAAAGTACTTCCATGTGTAGGGGAATTCTAAAATTTTAACAAAAAGCATTGCTTGAAAATTTTATTACTTTTCGCATAGATTTGTTCAAAGTTCAACAAAATTATTTTTTATTTCTCCTTTTAAAATTACAATTTAATACAATGAATACACAGTGCGTTTACAAAAACACAATTGCAAACCAAACATATATTTTATGTTCTTTTCTTGCCGAATGAAAGATTAAAGTCGTATAAACCAACCTTAACTGGTATAATGACCCTGACTGTATATTCAATCTGTCCAACAGGAAAAGGACCGGCTGAACCAGGAGCTTCTTTTCGTGATACAATTTTTGCCACCATTACTAAAACATGTATAAAAACAGACGTTAACGCAAGATATTAAACTTGGTTGCAATTGCAATACCAGTAACAAGATACCAAGTGCAGATGATAAGTATATCCATAAAAAAAAACAAAACAAAAACAAAAAAAAAAAAAAACCAAAACAAAATAAAAAACAATAACAATAAAAACAAACAAACAAACACAAAAACAAAACAAAAAAATAGCTTTGACAACTTATAAAATTCTTTTTGCCGTTTCCAATGTGCCAAAGAAGTAGCAGTTCAGAAAGGTCGCGTTGTTACTACACAGCACAGTGATATTTCTAATGTAAACAAAGAATGTTAGAAGGGTTTATGGAAATGTTAATGAAAAACGTTTTTGTTTGTAAAAACTAAATGCCGAACTTTCAATTTACGGATATTTCATTGTTTGAATAACTTGGTCCGCAGACAGGTCGACAAAGGGTTTATAACCTAAGAGAATATGGAAAATGAGATATCCCATCGAATGAAAATCTTAATTTGATATATTTTCAAACCCTCAAGTTTCCCTCAAGTCTTCATGTCCAAATGATTGTACTGGTTGAAATTTGTCTTCAAAGGAATATCGGAAGTATACTTATTATGTCCCATTCCGGTCTTATGAGAACTGACGGGATTTCTTTAAAAATAAAATACTACATACCAAATCCATCTCTACAGATCTGGTTTTGAGGATGAGTAGGGAAACACGAACAAGAATCGGTAGTTTGGTAAATCCACGACACCAAACATACATGAACGGCAATAATACGTAGACGAGCGTTCATTTTACACAATTTTAATGGTACACGCAAGGGTAAAAAGTGAGCATTATATTAATCTGAGTATATTTATATATGAAACGTTGGACTGATCACGTCATACTAATGAAACATTTGGTCGTTAAAAATGGAAAATAAATGCGTATATTCGCCAAACAATCCGTTTAAAAATTAACCTTTACTTAGAATTAGTTATGCTCAAAATGAAATAAGTATTTTGCGTCTACTACATATTAATGAAATAAAAATCATATGAGTAAATAACATAGAATTTCTAGAAATATTTAGTGTAAGGTTTTTTCATAAATTGCTTAATTTATAATCGCACGATTGTTATATATTATTTCTTGTTTGCTTTTGCAACATTCACTCAATCATAACTGAGAAAAAATATGTTTATTGTCTGCGTGATTGATATGTTTCTTTGTTTTAGTAGTGTCCATGTTTTCCATTTTCAAGTTGGTACAAAAACATTGAGCAAAAAGAGCAAAATATGCGAGACATATCAAATGGCTTAATTTTGTTTATCGGTGACGTCATAGTTTACTTGACGTTGTAATTGGAAATTTATCGTACTATTTGCGCCACAGCAGGAGCCTGAAATATCAGACTATAAGAAAATAGTATATGTAAAACGTCGTATTATGTTGGAGTTACTATATCTTCATACTGTTGCTGTTTTAATCATGAATCTTTTCGAATGCATCACAAATGTGGGAACAGAAATGATCATTTTAGTAGCATGTTTTTGAATCCTTATTCCCATAGCCCCCTTCATTATTTTAGTTCATTTTTTTCGTCCTTTTACACATTATTACATTGGTAGGTCACATGCGGTACACAAGGTACATTAATTCAGCATGTGTTTCGATTTAATTTTCAGGCCTTGATGAAGGTTAATAGTGATTTTGTAAGCAAGAATGTTTTAAGCCTGTACTTATAAATACATTGTAGGTTATATAGCTTTAATAAATAGAAAACAAACATCTTGAGTTTCATTAATTCTAAAGAAATAAGATAAATACTATTGGTCTGTGATGGTAAACATGACGAAATAAGTGAAGCAAAAGTGAGTGAAAATAAAACATTAGTACTTTAACTATTCATTTTGTAGTATTATTATATCATAACAATAAGAAAATGAATTTTAGCTAATCTCCTCTCAGATCTAAAAATGCAATTTATTATTCACACTACTACATTATTTCATGAAAAGATTCTATGAATTTTAACGAGGCACTGCAATGTAATACATACAAACCGATTATTACGGTTGTATTAAATGCAACTAATGAAGGATAAAGTACACGTCCCTAAGTGTACTGTATTAAATTTCTTCCCTCACAGCTGGACCTGGGATATGTTATATATATGCATTTTTGATCAATAAAAATTGTCGATATTTGTTTCAAGTGTGATATATTTTGCCTTTTCTTTATAGTTCTCAACTAATTTTCCTTTCTTTCCTTGTGTTTTCACTTAGGCACTTTATTAACACATTGTGCATTTAAAAAATAGCGGTGATATATATTTTTCAGGATAGATACATAGTTCAGTAATCCTTCAATAATTCAGTTTTACATTAATGTTAACTTATCGTTTTTTTTTTCATTTTTAAAGAAATAAAAAACATACTGCAGGTATAGAAAAGTTTATATGTACACATATGTGCGTATCGTTTTGTGTTCTAGGCAATGCATTAAGGAGTTACTGAAGTAAAGAGACGTTAGTGAAATATGAAATACAAGTACATGCATGTATTGATAAAATTATGGTAATAAGAGGTTAATCAACAACTTACACTTCAACAATTAATCATAAATCATCGTTGTATAAGCATCAGTTGTAGCCATGGCTTTAAAAAAAGGAGACATTTTGAATTTTTAAGTTCATGTTGTGTGAAGGTCATTTTGAGTAATAGTACTAGTACAGGACACTTTTTTGTGCCTTCCAGAAAGATTCTTAAACATTAAGCAGACTATAAAGTAGATTCAGTAAGGATATTGATTTCTTTTCTAAGTGGTGTTAAAGCGATTTTGGTAAGATTCGCGATTTTAACAGTTTTGTAAACTTTGAAATAATTTCTTTTTATTTGAAAGTATTATGTAAGGGATTCATGGAGAATGGAGATTGTGCCAATTTTTTTTCTCATTTTTTTAAACTACATAATTTGTCAAATTTGTTATATCTTGTTCTGCTTAAACCTGTTCTACTAATGGTATTACTTATTGTATTCCCATTTCCTAAAGACAAAGAGGACAATTCGGCACATGTCAATATCGGCAGGCATAACGAAAACACTGCGTGCTATCCATTCTGTTAACTATATGGTTTTTGAATTTAAAAATATTTTGCTGGTATTAGGTATAGCGACACAAGTAACTTAGCATATATTTAAGAACAATCAACAACACCCAATACGACAATTTATTAATATGGATTGAGTTAAGGTGGTTTTGTATAAATGTACATTGCGAACATCATGTCTTAAATTAAAACATACATATACAAACCATGTCGCTCATTGCTAAGTCTACCAATGTATCCTTAGAAGTTCGAGTGTCTTCGACAAATTCATTTATTTTACTGCCAAACATGGTGTAAAAGATGAATCAACGGTCAATGACAACAGTATAAGCATTGAACAGTATATCAATACAAATATGTTCAATTGTAAAAAATACGCCCAAAGAGTAATGAAGGTAACAAAAATAGTGGTAGGAATCAAAAGAATGTAATCCAAGGAAAAAACAAGAGAACATAAAATAAACAAAACAATATGTACAAAGAAACAAAAGTAAATTCGCAATACGGACTGTACGAAAAACTGGGTGCATAGACCAGGTGCACCGGTAGGGTAAGCATCCCCTGCTTTCTAAAACACCCATCGACAGCGAGTTTTCCATAAAAATCAAGTCTGGGGTACATTAAAGAGGGAAAGAAAGCTATGACACGTTGAACAAATCGGTGTTTATGGTGCAGATACGATCGACTCTGAAACTTCTGTAGTGAAGGTTCAATCATGTAGCAGCACAACCCTGTTTAAAAAGTCTAATTGTACGAAGTCCAGCGCGATACGAAAAGTCTGCATAATTAGGGCAAGCTCTGGTATAGTGTATGAGTTGTGATATAAAAACTCCATACGCAGGTGCTGAAGGAATTTTGCCGCAGATGAAAGGAAAGTTGACATTTCTGAATGAAGCATCGTCACGTTTGTCGTAAAGTTTGGTCAATAGTTTCATAATGAAAGACCTTAAACCTTTGCCAACTCTTACAGTGTATCAATGTTTTCTTGTTCTCGTTTTATTCATTTCCGTGCATAGCCCTCCACCGCATCCAAAGAATTTTAAAGTTATAATTCAAATTTATGGACCGTAGTACACGGTACCCATAGAAAGGACCTTGTGGATTCATTTTTATGATGTTTAAAATACATGTAATGACGTGACCGTAATGGTAATATTTGAAAGGAGATTTTCTGAAAGAACAATCAGAGGGTTTAGCCTTGAAGTCCTCAATCCCGAGGTCCTACAATAGTTTTTCATAATTTCAAGGTTTGGATACAATAGGTGAAGTATAGGAATATGAAATAATCGGTATTGATTTGTCGTTGAGGTACAGCGGAATTTTGTTCGTGAAACAATAAATATGATAAATTAAAAATAACGACTAGTTCAATTTACAAATAATAAATTGCTTAGATATCTCTGCATTAAACTGTATTATCCCATCGATATGTAGAATATACATGTAGAAGATCTGCTGGATATCAGACCGAAATAATATAAATTTTTTTGTAAAGCTTATCTGTCAGATGATTCTTGTGGTACAAGTATTCTTGCAAACAAGAGCTCAAATAACGATTGAAAATCCAAAAACTCAATGAGAAGAATCAGATAAAATATATTATCGCTAATTCGTTTAAAATCCCTTTGATCTTGGCATACGATAATTTTCAATATCATGCCAGTCGAGTGAGAATGATAGTTATTGCTAGATTCTATGTCCCCGCTTGACATACAAGCAACAGCGTAAGAATATTTGACGACCCAAATAATCTGTTTACTTCGTATTAAATGATGGCTAATTTGTAGCAATATTTTTATTCTAAAAAGAAATCTGATTAAAAACAGTAACTTACCCAATTAGAATGAATAAATCCCAAACTTATTCTACAAATTTTAAACGCGACTGTCATATTTAACCGGTTTTTTTTAAATGTGTATCACAGCTGCACAACATACTTGACGTAATGTAGGACGTCGCTGAAAGGAAATTGTGCAAGGCGTCTCAAACTTACATATTTAGGTCAAGAAAACTGAAAATAAAAGAAAACTGATACCTTACAATTCAGCAAAACAGCGACAAACAGGTTATTAAATATTCTATTCAATTCGCAGAAGTTTCTCATGCTCATCTCGTCTCGCGGCTAAGCCACTCGGCGGGATCAGCATGAAAAACTCCCCCTCGTTGAATAAAATTAAATAATCTAATATTATTACATACCAATGACTAAATCAAAATAATGAAACTAAGAAAATCCAGTTAATAATAATTTTATTTCAGGCTTATTTCAAATTCGTTTACAAGGCCCTGAAGGTCTGATGCGGCAGTGCGTGTAGTGTCCTCACTTTCATCTCCATTTAGACAATGGCGATAGTTTGAATACATTATTTCATTTAATTTATAATTTTAATTTATGGAGGATGGTTCACAGTACGTCGTCTTTTAGAAACAAAACAAAATTTAATATATAGGGTTTTAACGTCTTAAAAAAGATGATTTAATGAAGGCCTCCTTAGAATTAAGGACTACAACAGTCGAAAAGAAATGGTAGAACTCCTGTACCTTGTTATCCTAACAACTTAAATGGATTAAATTTAAATGAATTGAATTCATTGTAAATTTTGAAACAAGTTGTTCTTGGAATTTGAAAATGTCCTTGCATTATTTACGTGACTTGACTTTTTATGAGCAACTCGGCGGGTGTGTCTAGAAAAGCATAGGACGCTTACACTACCGGTGCATCTGGTACATGCTCTTTGTCCCTGGATTACATTCTTTTGATTACCGCTATAACCTTGGTTTCCTTGATTACTCTTTCAAAAGGTACATATTATTAATCTTGTGTTGCAATAACAAACTTTATAATGAAAGATTGTACATGTCTAACAGGATAAACGAGCCTGTCTCTGTTCTACATGAGATGTGTGATTAACAATCTACGCATTAAGAAATTTAAATCGGGGTTAGTAGAAGTTAAAATTTAATTCTAGAAAAACATGTATTTCATGCATATTTGTAATTAATTTTACTTAACAAAATTGTGCCTTATCTATGATTTATAGTCATGACCGTCAAATCAAGGCTGTTTAATCCGACTATATAAATTAATTTTACATCCGTTCCATTTAACTTTCATACCATGGATAACAAAGTGTATATTGTGGCCGTGCTTATATTATGGACATGTTGTCCTGCAGATGCAGTGTGTACTTGTAAATATTTGGATTTACAAACAAAATTGTGTAAAAGTGATTTTGGTAAGATGATATATAATAATAAGAATGAAAGTAACATACATTGAACTAGACGCGGGTCGCGGCATAATAAAAGACGTAACAGGAAAGATTGCGACGAAACAAATAAAAAACGAACGAAAATAAATGGAAACCTTTAGATACACGACCAATTTGAATTAAATAATTTAATTTTATTTCTAAAGAGCTTTATTATGTGTTGCTTCTCTTTGAACAAACCGGGTCTTTTGTATAACCTGGCTTTGTACTATAAAATAATTACCGTCGATTCAAACAATTAAATATATATATATATATATATATATATATATATATATATAATAACGATTTAATACGAATCAATTATTTGATCCGGTTACCTAACATAATTTGGGCCAGGTTAATGAGCGGATCATAAGTGTTAACTGCCGCAACCAAGTTATTTTGTATAACATGTTTCAAACAACATTTATGTACATTTCTTTATTATAAACATAAATATGCTAATATGTTAATGTTGATATTCTTAAGTCACATTTCTTAATCATCTGAACATGAACATTATTTAATTTTATATTTGTTATAAGCCTTAGTTGGGCGTATTGTAAGCCGGAAACCAACAGTGGACGGACCTCGAGACCATTTGGAATACACTGCTACGGCAATAAGCATAATAAAGGTACAAGAAGCAGTCTGGTGTAGAATTAAATAATTTTGAAATTTTATGAATCAAACCATCGAAAATTAATAACCTGTACATTTTTTTACTAATGTAAAATTCTATGTAGCAATTGAAATGTTTATATTTGTTTTGTGTTTCGAATTAGATTTAATCATATCTACAAATAGAAAGGAAAAGAAAAGTATGATCAAGAGAATCAACACAGTTTATCAATGTTTTGAGGCTTTTATTTTTTTTTTTATGTTTTCCTCAATTTTCAGAGATAATTATTCAAACATCTTTTATAGTGCAATTTTATTTGATAATGAAAGACAGTGGCAACATTAGATGCTAGGTAATTCGGATTGCCTGTAAAGATTGCTACATATTTAAAGTACTAGTAGAAGAAAGCACAAATTTATGATATGACAAATTATATGAAAAACAAAAGAAATACATGTAGAAAATACAAAATATAAATTACACAGTACAGCAAACCATTTCAGGGCAGGATTTCAACAACGTTTGTATTTCAAGCCCCGAAGACTAGTTCTGATTGTGGCGTGGAGTTTCCTGTAAGATCCATTCAGTTTCTGATGGGGAAACGTTCAGGTAAATGCTTTAATTTGTTTGCGTGTTCTATTTAAATGTTATATGCATTTGGAAAGAAATAACAAGTACAATAAGAAAAAAATCTGAATACATTGTATTTTAAATCATATATTTTTCGCTTTTCTGCCCTGTGTATCGCCTTAATAATAAAATTGCCTGTTGTAAATTTAAACTAATCAAGTTAGTATGAATGGTTGGCATATCAATGAAGCCCAGTTAGCTAAAAAGTACAACATGTCATAGGTTTCACATGCAAAACACTTTTTGTTGATACTGCTAATCAATTGCCCTTACTTCCTTTATACAGGTGGAAAGTTTGTTGTCACATCATGCGAAGTAAATGGACAAAATCGACCATTTACTACTGCACAATGGACTTATTTATTTTCTAGATCGAAGAGAAATTCCTACGTCCAACAATGTGATTGTGAGGTAAGTGTTGTTTGTATTTTTTCAGAATCAGTAATAAAAAAATAAATGTAAATGCAAATTTGATGAAACTAGATTGAAACAAATTTATATAGGTTAATTTTTATTTTGAAGTTATCCATTTATAAAATTAGAAAAACACTCTTTTTGCTTCTTTAGCATTAGTTTACATTAGAAGGAAGACTATGTAAAAATTCGGAGTTTTTATCAAAAAAACATTTCAGGAGGTAGACCTAAGGTAGGGGACATAACTCATGAAGTCAGTAATATGTTGGTATTATATTGAATTTCACCAAAGCCTTTCAAGCTTTTGTTTGAAGCAGAATAAAATGAATTAATTTAAGTTAATTAGATGCTTACATAAGATTTATGAAAATGCTGAATACAAACGTTCCAATGATTTTTAAGAGTTGTGTCCCTTACCCTAGGTCTACCTCCTTAAACACAACTATCAACAGAAAGTACAAAAACGAACATAAACTCCTCACTTTTAAAACAAAAGGGTGATAAATATATTTCAATTTATTTTTTTTTATTTGTAAGTCTATTGCATCGCGGAATCTATGTTTCTTAACCAAGAATTAAGTTTTATATTTCTAACAACTTACACTAGCTGATCTTCTTTTCACTTTAAAGGTCCTCTTATTCAGTTTAAATAAAGTTTTGTCTCAATGGTTAATTAAACCGGCATTCTAACTTCATTAAAAATAAAAAAAAAAAAAAAAACAAATTTGGTAATATTCTTGTTGAACTTTGGTTATTAGATAATTATTGGAAGGGACACACCAGCTGTTGGGGACTTTTGTCGACTGGTTGGAGATGGGAAAAACCAAACATGTTACATGAGGAATGCACTTTGCAGGAAAGTAGGTTCTCAAGGAAGTCGTCAATGTAGTTGGATCAATGGCGAAGCCTGTGGTTGATGACACTATAATATTTGTCTTGATTTCGAAATAAAAGAAACCCTTAGTTTTACGGTTGAAATTTGTACTAAAACCATGATAATAGAAATTTACAAAAACGTCATGCTCATCAGTGGCAATCGCATGTGTCCAGGTGTTGAGCTCCGTGTAGCGACGATTAGATCCAATGCACAATTAAAAAGAAAGCCTTCTCATACAATGAGTTCACTTTAAGTATGTAACTCTTTAACTATTTAACAATGTTAACTTTAAATTTTTTATCGTGGAATTTCCCTGCATAAGTAAATTTTTGGCTTTGTTGATTGCTAAAATGTGGAGCTTATGCATCAAAACATCACTAAGAACTACAAACCTGGACTTAAAAGAAATGTAATAGTCTACGTTATGTTGGACAGAGGAAAAAAAGTCATTATTTACTAGGCATACAAATTAATTATATTTATAATGAAATGTTTCAAATAAAACATTATTCAGATAAATAGACATTTGTTACTTGTTCTGAAGGCAGATATTTTATATATGGATTGCTATGTTTCGTACACACTCTAAAGTATTGAAAATAGATAAATTAGATAAAATAATTATAACGTTATTCAACATTTACATTTGGAATCTAGAAGTAATTAAGTTGTTTAGTTAGAAATCTATAAACTTGAATGTATATGAAAAAACAGTTCTTCCCCAAAGTTAGTCGATGTTTGTGGTTACGTCAATCTACTGCACTTTCTTATTAAACTGCCAAAAACTGTCTAAAATCACAAATCTTCTGTTAAAGTAGGTATAAAACGTCAGTTAAAACAATGTAATTTCAAGACATCATTTTCAGCTATCATTGCTTAATGGTCACCGTAGCCGAAAGGTTAAGACAACTTTAACTTCAAACCGTAAGGACGCTTGTTCGAATTCAGTAGAAAGTCAACAACAAAATTAAATATTCCATAGTAGAACTTAACTTTAATATTAATAGAAAATGAATGTGATAGATATATGAGCGACCGATCTCCTATGACTTTTTATTTGCATATATTTACTGTTTGCCTACTCCACTTTTTAAAAATATTTTCCGCTCTGGTGCCATTTTTAGGGTTTTGTCTGTACCCTCTTTGTTACTTAATGATGTCAGTCAGTCCTATCACTGAAAAAGGTGCATGCTGTACTTTTTACATGATTATAGTTCAGAATTCGAGACACAAATCTTAAGTCGACAGGTAAAGAAGTTACTTTTTTGGTATTGGTCAAAAATGTATAAAGAGTAATCAAGGGAACACAGGTTATTACGGTAATCAAAAGAATGTGATCCAGGGACCATAAAGGAACTGAAATCATACATACAAGATAACAAGAGCAAATGAGCAACTCGGACTCCACTAAAAACTGGGGGCATTGACCAGGTGCACCGGTAGAGTAAGCGTCCCCTGCTTTCTAGAAACACCCGCCGTGTTGCTCATAAAAAGTCATGTCCGGAATACACAAACGAGGAAAGGAAAAATATGACCCGTTGAATAAATCAGTTTTCATGGTGCCGATCGATACACCATAACGATCCACGAGTTCATGATAACGGCCATAAAACTTCTGTAGTGATGACTTCAATCTTGTAGCAACATAACCCTGTTCCAGAAGCCTATTTGTTAGAGTTCTAGAGCGATACAAAAAATCTGCGTAGTTTCGGCAAGCTCTGACATAACGGATGAGTTGTGATATGAACACTCCATACGCAGGTGCTGAAGGGATGTTGCCACAGATGAAAAGGAAGTTTACAATTCTGAATGTTTGGTGAATAGTTTTCCTTTACCATCGATTTCTAAGTGTAGGTCAAGATATGAGGCCGACTTCACAGTGTCTGTAGTATCCTTTATCTCAAGTTCTTTTGGGTAGATGCGATGTATCAAATCCCCAAAATTAGGATTGTTTAATGATAATATGTCATCTATATAGCGGAAACTGAGATGAAAGGATCTAGCCAAAAGATATTCTTTTTTTTTCGGATCAAATCAGCTATAAAGTCAGCCTCATAAGAGTGAAGGAATAGGTCGGCAATTAAAGGAGCACAATTTGTTCCCATTGGAATGCCGACCGTTTGTTGAAAATCACGTCCACCACACTGGTCAAATATGTCGTCAAATAAAAATTCCAGCACTTTGTAAACATCTTCCTCTGTATATTTGGAAGATGATTTGGAATTATTTCTTACAAAGTATGAGGAATCTCTACCAAGAACTAAATGATATTCTGAAACCCTAAATAATGAGGTGGCTTTTAAGATTTTTTCCTGTACAAAAGTTATTAAAACAGACTCTTATGTCCTGATGTTTGCTGTTTATCGCAGCAAATCGCACATGCCTTTTGGCCTTGTGTCATGTAACAACATGCTTAAACCTAAATTTTGTAACTTATTATGTCGGTTGGATATATGAGCTATGTAATAACCCCACGTTTGTTACTGTATGTCTGTTAGCGCAAGCAATCAATTATATTTTTATAAATAAGTATTGCATTGGAGGGCAAATGAAAAACACCGAAAGGTAAAAAGTTAAATAATAATACATAATGATACATAAAACAGCTTATTTGTTCAGATGCAACTGTTTCAAATCTCGCCAACCTTAATACATGCAATACGGTAGTTCACTATATCTGCAGACTGTGAACTGGAGTTTTAAGTATACAAAAATGTTGTAAAACTTCATATAAATTCGGGGGACATGTACGAAGCTCTGGCCGACTGCTAACCTACTCAATCAAAGTTTTATTATTTATTTTTTGCGTTCGACTTGAGTTATTTAGTTTCTTAAAACTATTGTCAGATTGTTACAAAAACTTTTTTCAGATTGTTACACTTTTTATTTGCAATTGTCTAGAAAGTAAATTATCATTTGACAAGGAACGCTGATTTAAGTCATGTCTTTTGACTCTCAAAGATGGGATGAAGCTAACAAGACAAATAAATTTAAGTTAGAGCATATTGAGTTATCCTATACATTGTTATGTGTAGATGGAGCTGTCACTATGTAGCATTCAACTTGGCCAGGACTGTTTCTACTATTAATGCATGACTGCATCCTCTATCATCATTCTGACAAATGGGTTTCCTTTAGTTGATTGCATCCTATATCATCATTCTGACAAATGAGTCCCTTTACTTGACTGCATTCTCTATCATCATTCTGACAAATGGGTTCCCTTTATTTGAAGCTACAATGCAGCGTGTTCCTTTTTTAGTCGAAATAAGACTGAAGCATCCACCAAAAAGCTAATGCAGAACCATTTCTGACTTGAAGCTAGTTTATAGCTTCTACACCTAGAGAAGTATGGTTTCCCGTCAAGCTAGTATGTAGCGTAGTTTTTTTCCCCATTTTTTCCTTGAAATAAGATACTGTCCATCACTGTATTTGTTTAGAGCTAGAATGCAACCTGGTTCTTCTTGTTTCTTTGAAAATAAACAATGTTATTTATCCTTCGAGTAAGGTACTGTTGTTCTCTCCTTTTTTAAGAATCGCTGTCAGATAGTCTGCAGAGGTCTACTGTACTTAAAAACAGAGATTATATAACGGGATCATACATAGACTTTAACCCAGACGCATTTTTTACGCCTGTCCAAAAACAGGCATTTGTGGTCTCTGTATGTCTTGTTCTGTTTTCACCTTTAGTTTATTTTTAGGTTACTGGAGTGAAAAGAGACAGGTCTTTCGTTGTACCTGTATATAATGATATTTTGGGGCCAGCTGCAGCTTGCCTTGTTGTGGTAGGGTTTCCTTGTCGTTCACTGAAAACTAATGGGTGGCCTTGGGATGACATTTACATCATATTGTGGTTGTTGTCTCTTTGACATATTCATCATACCTATTATCGTTATATCCGGTTTTAGAACATGAAACACGTCATTCGATTGTTGTTATTTCATACAAAAACCATGATCGATTTACACTATGCAGTTTAAAGATAATGTTTGCATACATGTTGTTTTAACGACAACCAGTTGCATTGGTCTAGTAAGATATTTCGTTAGGAGAAATAGTTCAATCGCACTCTCTGTGTAACGAAAGATGTGCAGATGGAGGTCTGTCTTGTCTAATGTTTTTTTTTTTGATCGTCAATTGTTCTGCTTTGTTCCTAAACCGGACAAATTAACAACATTATGACCAATGTAGAAATATGTTTCTGTGCCTTAAAACCACATGGAAACATATTTTATGTAAACAAAACATACTTTAGTCATACATTCAGTTCTATGGAAAATATATAATAACTACAAGATTGTTATTTTTTCGTTTTCATAAATTAGTTTTTTACCCTTAAGTGTGTCTTTATATGTTTTATGGTGTCCTAAACATATAAAAAACATGAACAACATATGTTTCTCATGTCTTTTCAGTTTCAGTCATATGTTGCAATCTTTCCTTTGTACCACATAAATTTCCAATTATCTTAACATATTATTTTATTTTTGAATATTAGAGCTCTTCAATTACTCTTATAATTTTCACCATACCATCTTTTGCCTTCCTATTTGTACGTTAAAACACCCCTTTATTATTGGTTTAAACGGAATTAAATCATTTGCTATTAGTCAAAATTCATGTAAAAGAAATAAAATACACAATACATGAAATCTATGACTGACTAGACACAGTTATATTAAATGTACTTCTTCATGTTCTTGATAATTTCAACCATTATTTGTTTGCTATTGCAATACCTTTCTTTGCGAACAGCTACCCTATATTAGAAAACAGCTCTTAAGGGTTTCAAGTTAAAACAACGTAGTCATTCTCCGTTCGAGAAAAATAACATAACCTTAAAGGCCTAAAACAAATTGTGTCTTTTATGCGGATTTTCCTCCATGTGACAGGTTAATATGGTATAAATAAGGTATTAATGGGTATATATAGTTGTGACATACTGCTCATCTGCATTGCTTGTATTACATACTTACACGATGATTATTACGGTGTCTACTTTGGCTGTAATTATACTTGCTTTTTCACTTCCGTTTGATGCCCCCTGTAATTGTAAACCAGATAATTTTCAACGTAGATTGTGTAAAGGTACAAATGGTAAGTTTTTCATGTCATCACATGTGTTATATTTTAATTTTAAAATTGAATGCAATACAACTGTCGATGGAGCATCCTTATTATTCATCGAATCCCCGACTTCTTGTTCCACCATTTAACAATCCAAGCTGATTAGTTACAAGATTTTTTCTTGCTTGGTTCTCTTTGAACTAACCACGTTATTTTGATTATGTAAAACTTGCATTGATAGTGTGATGTCATTAACGTCGTCCATTCAAATAATTCCACACAAAATAAGGATTTGAATACGAACAAATTCAAAATATTTAAATTTGAATGCATTAGAAATCAAATCATAAGATTTTTTTTAAAGAGTTTTGAACAAGATATAACGCAGTTTTGGCAAGTTTAACCTTTTTAAAAATCGCTTCGTTGTTTATAAGAGTTAACTGTCGCAAACCATGTTATTTCGTTTGACCTGGTAAAACATTAGAAACATTCCTTGACTAAAAGACCAACACAATTTATTAGACAACAGCGATATGGTTTTGTTGAAAGAAAATGATAATAAATGAACAAATACATATAAAATAAAAGATATCTCAAGCTGGCCATGAGATGTTATATCAGATTTCAATATAGTTATATCAACAAGAAACTTTGACACGTACATTGAAAAAAAATCGTTGTTATCAGCTTCCGGTTTTCTTGTTTTTTCCTGGAAACGCTTGGAATCCTTGCAAGTTAAATTCAAATTTTAACATGCATCCAAAAGATTGAATTTTGACAATCCAATTTTCTCAATTCGAGAAATAATCTTAAAAACACTATTGAGTATGTAACCTACAAATACCTCCTTGCCTGTGACTTACAATATTTCAGCCGTCGTTGGACAAATACAAGTGAGCAAAGAAATTGCCAGTAGCAACTATATTGAATATAAAGCCTTTATCATTCGTAGAATAAAGGTAGGAATGTTTTTGTCAGTTCATGCTTTCAAAATGCTCCATTTTTTATCCACAACATATTTGTCCAGTGTGGGTGACGCATTTTTCAACAAACGGTCGGCATTCCAATTCAAACAAATTTTGCTCCTCTACTTGCTGACCTATTCCTTCATTCTTATGAGGCTGCATTTATAGCTGATCTGATCCATAATAAAGAACATCGTCAACTTTCCTTTCCTCTGTTTTAACATCCCTTCAGCGCCTGAATGTGGAGTTTTCATATCACAACTCATACGCTATACCAGAAGTGGCCTTATTACGCAGACTTCTTGTATGAATCTAGACTTCTTATAATTATAGGTTTCTGGAATGGGAAATTATGTTGCTGCGAGATTGAAGTCATCACTACAGAAGTTTTGTGGTCGTCATCGTGAGCTCGTGGATCGTCACGGTGTATCCATTTGCACCATGAAAACTGATTTGTTCGACGTGTCATAATTCTCATTTCCTCTTTCGTCTATCCTGTACTTGACTTTTTATGAGCAACTCGGTAGGTGTTTCTAGACGCTTACCATACCGGTGCATCTGCCTCAAGGTTTTAGTGGATTCTCTGTTGCTCATTTACATTTGTTGCTGTATACATGTATATATTATTTTATTTGTTCCATTTTCTTTGTTGTTTATGTCTGTTTTCCATGTCTACTCTTTGTCCCTGTATTACAAATTCTTTTGATTTCCGCTAGAATCTTGGTTTCCTTGACTACTCATTCTAGAAATAACGTCCTCAATCAGATCATTCAATGATATTCTAAAATTTTACCCACTTGACTAACAAGATATAAGCATTTGTTGTAGTCATAACGAGAAACTGTTCAGGTTTTTATATCTATTTCCGTTTAGGTATTATGTAATTTGAACTGAAACAGTCCATCTTCACATTTGAAGCTTTAAAAGAATCTGAAGATTGTGGCGTTGTATTTTCTAGAAGTCAATTCAATTTATCATGGTCACAGCTAAGTGAAGTGAGTATTGAGTATTACTAGTCATTCTATATAGAATTCAGACCTCATTGCAGTAATAATTGCATGGCAATACGTGTTGTCTACGCAATAGTGTATATTCTGCAATTTCAAGAATACTATATGAGAAATCATTTTGCATGTAACATACATAGGGATATATTTATTTACCACTCACGTTTTTTCTTCAGATGAACGTAATAAGGTTAACAAGTGTGATGTTACAACCAATGGAAGTCCATTCACAATAGCCCAGTGGACCTTCATACTATCAAATGGGGCTTTCAATTCTTACAAAAGAAACTGTGATTGCGAAGTAAGTATTATATGGTAGTATGCGAAGTTCATGTTTCGATACTACGAAACTTTAAACATTGTCAACTGAACTTCATGATTCAATCTAATATCAAATTGTGGCAGTCGACATTGCTATGGAATTTTGTTGAAAGTTTGCAGATTTCTCAATTGTTTTGAAGCATGGTTTAAGGATGTCGTACGTTATTTTTACTCTTATAAACTTTTCAAAGACATGGTATTGCTAAATCACGGTTTTAGATTTCTTACAATTAGGCTTCAAAAACAGGCTACCGTCATATTGTTAAAAGAATAAAGTAATTACTACAGAAGTTTAATGGTGCACCTTGCACATGATCCCATTTTTAGAGGAGTCTGTGTTGATCCTTGTACGTGTTATTTTGGTTATTTAATGTTTTTTGTTGTGAGTGTGACTGTCTGTTTTCCGTGTCTAGTCTGGATTGCATGGCTTTGATTTCCTCAGAATCTAAGAATCTTGTAGACCATTGCATCGGATCTATTCTAAATGATATTGGAAAGTTGTGATATTTCTTTTCCTTAATTTTTTTTCTTTCAGTTACATTAATTATTGTAATTTTTGGGTACTTTGCGTTCTATTACTCAACTTGTTGTTGCTAAATGAGTTTTGAATACTAGTATTAATTAAGCTACTCTAGGTTCATGTTGGAGGCAGACTGATTCGATTCAATTGACTTGTTAATTTACTCGTATTTGCACTCTGTTAATTTCCCTAGTATGTTTAAACTTAGTATTTTTAACTGTGTCATAAACATTTCTTCTGTTTATTCTTTGAGTAGATTTTCCACGATTTCGAGATAAAACCGAAAGCATTATGACAGGTGATGGCACAGCCGTTCTGTAACTTACGTAGTCAAGAACAATTTCCATGTAAACGAGTCACCTCGTCCTTGTAATAGTGACTGACAGTTCTATTAAATTTGCCACAGGTTAAAGTAAAAAATAGAAGTAAAATTATTTAATTTAGTTTTTATAATTTCATAAATATTTTGAAGTATGTCATTGAACGAAAATTAAAGCGAACTTTTTCTGGTTGTAATTAGACTAGTACCATACCTATAGAACCATTTTTTTATAGTAAGATATTTCAAGGTTTGCGTATATTTGCGGTATTAACGAAAAATGTACAAAACAAGGCACCTCCGTGTAGTGGCCAACGCATATCCGCATTGTTATTGGTAGTCAACAATCATTTCTTATCATTGCACTTCCGAACGGCCATCGTACCTCCGCGTTCTAGCGGTTCTGAGTCTTACATATTTACCAGGGATCATTCTGTAATAATGTAGTGTTCAGAGAGAATCTATCAGTTGTCATCTGCTTTTCTTATGTTTAATGTTTTCATTGATTCATCCACCTGAATTAAAGTGAGAAACCTTATAGTGATGTCTTTATTGGGTCAGTTCTATACTTCTCGGGTTGAATAAACACGTTAAAGTATGCCATGGTATGGGATGGTTGTTCCTGTGGGTGGAATGATGTAAACGTCGTCTGAATGTGTAACCCATAATGATGAACTTTCTGTTAGACTCGGTTTCTTCCTACAAAAAACTTGGACTCACTGCTATATTTATTAACAGACCTTTTTGTATGACACCATTGAATTCTGTCCATGTCTGAAACAGCATAATTCTGTGAAAGTACTTTTGTTCGTGGGGTACAAATTTTCGTGGTCTTCGTGGATAGGCAAAACCATTAAATTTGGTTCCCAACGAAAAGGAGATTTCAATAGATGTGTATATTGAAAACCTCAAAACCACGAATTCAAGAATCAACGAACTTGTATTTCTTCCCTTACACACGGATATTGGTTGTCCATGAATTAAAGTACTTTCACAGTAGTACAAGAACATTCCTTCATTGTAATGAATCTGCATGTTAGAATGCGATACTTATGTCAATTTGATATTGACTTTTGAACCATGCTGCTATTTGTTACAGATGTTTTCTACTGAGATGATATTACACTTGTAGTCTATGGTGCAGATGGATACACCATAACGATCCACGAGTTCATGTCTATGTAACCCAAATTGAGGTTTTCCTGTCCTCAGTCATCAGATTTATGTTGATGTTTAACGGTATTTTAAATAGAAAATTAACCAATTGAAATGTTACACTACAAGAATTAGCTAATTAAAACGATGGATTTTTCTAAGCTTCTGTAAGCTTTAATGCTAATTTTATAAGTTGCTATTTGATGCACTATGAAATTAAAACATTTCTGGTAAACTATCATTTTCTTTTTAGTGAAATTTCAATATGATCACCCAGTTTGAAGTTAGCCTAAGGAAACTATATGTGCAATTTGAATCCACAAGTTCGTATCTTTGTGTTGGAATGTTAAGTATTGTTTGGAGCTGTAACTGAACACATTTTTTAATACCAGTGTATGTGTATTACTATTAAATGATTGCTATTACGTCGTGTCTGTGACTTTGTAGTTTGATTTGAATTAGTATTGTCATTCTGCTACCGGAGATTTTATTACTTTTGTAGGCAGGGGTCTTTCAGAACTTACTTTAAGGTGTGCTTACACTTATTGAAGACCTTTGGTGATCTCTTAACGTATTTACTATTTTCATAAAGGTTATAGTGCAGTTTTTTTGTGTTTCACCAATTCTGTTTTATTTTCTATAAACTAGTATAAACTGGGCCAAACCAAGGTTAAAATAGAATTGACACATCTGTGCAATTTACAATGAATCTCTTTTTTTTTCAAAACGGTATATTGTATCATGATTGAACAAATGTATTATTAATTGAAAATAATTAAACATCTATTGTATACTTTAAAGGAAAGAAACTATATGTAACGTGAAGACTGTCAGATTAAATTTAAGTTATATTCTAACCTTCCTACATGATTGAGGGATTAGATCATTTAATAAAGAAGAAAAGAAATGCTACTACCTTTCAAGTGCAATAATCCCATCTTAAATAACGTTTTTAAATACTGTCATTCAAATGAAAATCAATATCCAGTTCTACAAACATGTTTTCCATTTCGAAGGTGTGACTCAAGATTATCTTCTTGCTGGAGTACCCACAGTAGGCACATCACATCCTTTAATGTTTTTCCATACACATCCAGACCTTCGCCCTCTCCCAACCTTAACACAAAGGCCTTGGTTAGCATAACATGCTTTTGTGTTTTGGTTACTAGGCGCTTTACAGGTTTGCTTTGCTGATAGTTTGGGGGAGACACCACCATCATCAATCTAAAACAAGAATATAACACTTCACCATACTGCTGTGTTACTCGCACTACTATGTTTAGTCATTTGACCTTGTCTTAGAGATTAAGATGACATATAGCTAGGGTTAAATTTGTTGAGGTTTAATTTTAAATTTTAAAACGTTCGTAGTGTCATAACTGTAGACGGAAATTAAAGTTAATTTTTAACGATAGTCTTCTGTAAAATACCAATAGATTTTTGTACAATATTAACATAAATATGTACATATTAACATAAATATTGAATTATTACCTTGCAGTCACAGTTCTTTAAATATGAAGTATCCTTCTTTCTGGAGAAAATATATGACAGCTGGGGTAGAGATTTTGCAAACAAACCATCACATATACCGATGCGTTTGTTGTTTCCTAAACGAATATAATATTTAATCATTTTGTTTTGTTATACATTATTATCATGTTTAATGTTTGTAAAGACTTCAACGATATAAATGTTGAATCATTTACGTACTGTCAGTTTTGGACGCTATTCGAAAAAAAATCCACATATTCCGATAACACAAAGATTATTTGACACCATATTGTAAAACTATATTGTTTTATTGACGTCTGCTTTGCTGGAACGAAAAAGCCGATCTGTTTACAAAATGTCAAGTCCAGATAGAAGGAAGAGCAAAACAAAACAAAAGAAAAAAAAGATGACACAGTGAACAAATCGGTTTTCATGGTGCAAATGGATAAAAGTCCGAAAATTTTTCAAATATGACTGAGCATGAGCTAAGGACATTCTTAAATCTACAAACTATAAAGCAAATGTAATGTTGTACATTTACACAAATATGTTAGAATCAAATATTCTGCATTTACTTACCCATCAATAACTGAACTGACCCAATAGTATATGATACACCACATGCAGCGCTATTGTCTGCAGTGGTGAACTTGAAAGTACTTCCATGACTAGGAGAATTCTAAAATATTCACATAAGAAATGCATAAAGATTTAATTAATACACGAAATCGACATGCATTAACGGAAATTAAGATGCAATCCAAATTTGTATTTAATGCTTTTTTAAGGAAAGTGCTTTAAAAAAACATGTAGCAATATAAAGGAAAAACCAAGAAACCATCGCAATAGTCCAAGCTTGGTACAGGCATTTTGGAATTGATCGAATCAGATTTTTAAAAGCGAGCTAAATGACTGATTATTCGTATTAACAAACCTTAACTGGTATAACAACCCTGACTGTATATTCAATCTCTCCAGCTGGAAAAGGACTAGAACCCGGAGCTTTTTGCCGTGATAAAATTTGTGCTACCATGACTAAATATGTATTAAAAAGACATTAAAGCAACATCATTCATTTAGTTCCAATTGCAATGCATATCAAGCGATAAAAATTATTATAGTTAAATTGCATCAAAACCGCCAGCAATTTTTTACAAGACATTACTGCTGATTTATTTCTATCACGCCTAAATGTGCATTTACACATTATACCAGGATAAATGGTAAACTTTGTGTTACAAATGTACAATATAAATAACAGATGACGGAATCTTTATTACAATGAAAAAAAAAAACGGATATAAGATGTAATCTTAGATCCATTGAGAATCTGATTTCAGTCTGACAGGACGTTATATCCTGCAGAACTCGTTGGAATTCTGAAAAGTGCGTAGCCAAAATAGAAACCAAACTGTTTTACTGTGAAAGATCTGTAATAGATTTGTATATTTTTCAGATGGACCTGGACAATTAAATATTCTAACTGTTTCCGACATACCATAGTAGTTGCACAGAAAGGCCTGAGCATAAAAACAACAGCTATATGGACTCTTCTTTAACGGAACGGTGGTTTTTTCAAGATAAATTTTAAAATAAATTGATAAATCATGGACCTACCTATTTTTCCCTCAATATCAATGTGTTTAACATTTGGTTAAAGCAACAATTAGAAGTTTTTTTATGTACGAAATTGTTACAAATTGACGGTGTGGTTGGCAAACAAGTAATCAATGGACATCTGAACCTAAGAGAACATCGACATCGAAAGTGAGATATTTATCAATATCTGCATGTTAAAGGATTTAGCATCTTTGATTTGTTATTCTTTACAAAGTTCTAAAAATATTCAGTCTCGTATTAATATAAAAACAAATCGGCTAGATGGGGAGCACAGTTAGTGCCCAACTTGTTGTTGAAATATAGCTCCTCCAAATGTGACAAATATGTTATCAATGAGGAAATTAAGCATTTCGCACAACTGATTTTCTGTGTAGCACACTTTGCCCTTCTGCAATGTTTTAGAAAAATATGTGAATTTGTAACAAAAACACCATATTTTGTGGAACCACAAAAGATTTACGAATAAGTCCTTTTAAACAAGATTTGAATTTATCATGTGGTACATTGTAACTTAGTATAGTCAAACGACTGGAGAAAACTTATTTCCGAAAAGCTGCGGAATTTTAGGTTTTGAATGAGTAATCAAGGGAACCAAGGTTATAGCGGTAATCAAAAGAATGCAATCCAGGGACAAATACCAGACAGGGAAAAAGACATACACAACAAAGAGTAACTAAAATCATACATGCAAAGTAACAAAACAAAATGAGCAACTCGGACTCCACTAAAAACTGGGAGCATGGACCAGGTGCATCGGTAGTGTAAGCGTCCTCTGCTGTTTTAGAAAGATCCGACGAATTGCTCATAAACGTCAAGTACGGATAGACAAACGAGGAAAGGAAAACTATGACCCGTTGAATAAATCAGTTTTCATGGTGCAGATGGATACACAATAACGATCCACGAGTTCATGATGACGACCATAAAACTTCTATAGTGATGACTTAAATCTTGTAGCAACATAACCCTGTTCTAGAAGCCTATTTGTTAGAGTTCTAGCGCGATACAAAAAGTCTGCGTAGTTTCGGCAAGCTCTGCCATAACGTATGAGTTGTGATATAAACACTCTATACGCAGGTGCTGAAGGGGTGTTGCCACAGATGAAAGGAAATTGACAATTCTGAATGAAAAGGCATCACGTTTGTCGTAAAGTTTGGTCAATAGTTTTCCTTTACCATCAATTTCTAAGTGTAGAAATCTTCAGAATGTTTCAGTATCTACATATGATTATTGCTACTACGAGAATACGTGGTATTGCAAAAAGCTTGCTGCCCATCTTGCACTGACATCTCCTTCGTGGAGCAAGATGAAGATCCTCTATATATATACATTTCTTTGTATGAATTTTTTTATGAAAGTTTAGGAATCCAATACAAGTCACATTTTGTTTCAATGTAGAGAAATTTCATAATACAAAAAGTGTAATTGTACACTATTCACTGAAATAATGATTATAATACTCTTAGTTGTTTTGTCATAGTGCTATAATTACATGTATTGTATAATAATAAAATCGGGTTCAAGTTGAATGCAAATCTGAGGAAAAGATGAGTTCAATCTTCAAACTTTTCTCGAGATCTTCAACTTTAAGTAATGATTCTAGCTGAATTCGTGTCTCAAATTTATCATTAAATTTGGTATGACCTATTCCATCCTATAAAAACGAAACGGACGTACACGTGAATAAAACACTACATACCAAATCCATTACTGCATACAATATTCTGTGGATGTGTAGGGAAACATGAACAAGCATTGGTAGTTTGGTAAATCCATGACACAAAAAATATATGTACAAAAATGATAAGAAGAAAACCGTTCATGTTTGTAGAATTCTAATAGTACTGGAGAGGTAAAATGATTGTGGTATTAATCTGAGCATATTTAAACAGCATGACTGATTACCTTATAATTAATGAAACATTTGGTGGTCAAAATAGAAAAGAAATGTGTTCATTCGCCAAACAATCCGTTCAATAAATTATGCATAACTTAGAACTAGTTATGCAAAAAAAACGAAATAAGTATGTCGCGCCTATTAAATTGAATAGAAATAGAAATCCTGTAATAAGGACATCTACAGAACAAAGCAGATTTCGTGTTACTTATTCACCATCTGTTTATTCTATAAGCATTTAATTGCTATATAATTTATTCTTGTTTGTTTTTACAATATCCTGTCTATTGACTATTGGTAAGAAAATAGCTAGTTCCTAGTCGAAGACCTATTTCGTGTTTGCAATGTTCATTTTTATCGTATTAAAAAGAGTATCCCAGTCTCAGAAAACATGGTTCTGTAAAACTGTAGAATAATGAATAAAGTATTACATGTAGTGTAACCACTATAATATTAATAATGTAAAGAACACCGACAATTATGACTTGTTTTTAATACTGTAAAATTTCATTCTCTGTCGAATCATTCCAAATGGCGTTACTGTGTTTCTAGGCGATATCATTATCGATGTGGCGAAACGATGTTATAAACACTTGCATATATGGTTAGGATAAGGCAGTAAAAAAATAGAATAAAGGGAAAAAAACTGTTATAACTTCTGTTCCTCTTCGTGTTATGTTGAAGGTGCTTTAGCGTCACTTTACTTTTGTCGCTTTAACCATTACTTGTTGCATAACAAATTGTTACATATATTGCCCAAATGTGGTCAAATAAAATTAATTTGAGTAACATGTAGCTAAATAAATTACAATATTTTTTTCCTTTTTTTAAAATCATTTCATGATTATTTTTTCTCGTCATTTTACACCCTTTATCGCACTGTTAAGTCAACGTGCGATACGTTAGATAAATTCCATCAGTATGTGGTTCGATTTAATTTTCAGGCCTTCGTGATCATAAATCGAAGCTAATGCGGATTTTCTTTGCAAGAATATTTTACGCTTACATTATGACTTCATTGTACATTAAGCTTTCCGAAAAACCGAGGAATTTATCAATTCTAAAGTACTATTGATCTGGTCAGTCTCTATGTGAGGGTAAAACGTGGTACATAAATGAAGCAAAAGTAAAAAACAACTTAATTATATCATAAAAATAAGAAAAGTAAATTTAGATAAATCTTCTGTCATATTTTAAATGTTAATTTTTATTCTACATGTGTAGAGTGATGTTTTGTGAATAATCTGTATATTGCATGTACTTTGAAGAGGCACTAAAGTGTAGTACATACAAACCGTTCGTTATGATTTTATCAATATAAATCGAATGAAGAATAAAGAAATTTCTTTGATAAAATGGACAAAAATACACACTTTATGCATAAAATATTCACATAATTAAAGAGGACCATTTAACTCCTAAATCAACTCCATTGGAACATGTTTGTATAAAATTTAATATTTTAAGACGTATACTATTTCAATTTTATGGTGCACCTTAAATGCTTAAATGTTGACGATCAAAATAAGGCTTAGAAAAAAATCATTAGTGTTCAGTAATTTTGTTGTTACTCTTACGTTATGCCAGAGCTTGCCGAAACTACGCAAGACTTTTTGTATCACGCTAGAACTCTAACAAATAGGCGTCTGGAACAGGGTTATGTTGCTACAAGATCAAGTCATCTCTATAGAAGTTTTATGGTCGTCATCATGAACTCGTGGATCGTTATGGTGAATCGATCTGCACCATGAAAACTGATTTATTCAACGGGTCATAGTTTTCCTTTCCTCGTTTGTCTACCCCGGACATGACTTTTTATGAGCAACTCGGCGGGTGTTTCTAGAAAAGCAGAGAACGCTTACCCTACCGGTGCACCTGGTTCATGCTCCTAGTTTTCAGTGGAGTCCGAGTTGCTCATTTACTTTTGTTACTTTGTATGTATGATTTTAGTTACTTTATATTCTTTGTTGTTTATGCCTCTTTTCCATGTGTGGCCTTTGTCCCTGGAATACATTCTTTTGATTACCGCTATAACCTTGGTTCCCTTGATTACTCTTGCAATTATGTGGATTTACAAACCACCAAATTGTATTGATATGATTTTGGTAAGATATTACAATACATAGTAATATACATTGAACTAGGGGCGGGTCAAAACATAATAAAACTAATGAAATTCGAACGGAAATATACGGAAACCCAGGGTACATGACCAATTTGATGACGTATTATAATTATCAATAATTGAAATTCACTTGTTACATGCTTTCTGGTTGAGTGCTTCTCCTTGAGCAAAGCATGTCTTTTAACCTGGCTAAGTAGTTTAACGTCATTAACGTCAATTCAAATAATTTAAAACAAAATAACGTTTTCAGATGAATCAATTATTAATATTTGGTCGGTCTCCCACAATAAATTAAATAATAAGAGATGTTTCTAATTTTTGAACAGTTTATTCCTACTTGCGGAGCTCGGGATACAGCCATATTTTATCCTGTTTTTGCAGAGTTACCTCCCGTAAGAGCAGATATAATTTCGAAGGTTCTCTAATCGATGTTCGGATTCGGGTGCAGAAAAAGAGGTAACTCGAATGAAAACGGAATCCCCAGCAGACAAACACAACGGTGTTCCTAAAATTTACAGGGGGTTTCATTTTGTTGGTAGGTTACATAAGGATGATTTTCATTTGTATCCCGGGTAAAGAAAATTTATTGCATGGTCAGTAGAACGAGAAATTCCCTTTTGACTTTCGAGCTTTTCTAAAGTATCGTCGATATCGGATGGAAAACCTTACGTGTTCCCAATAGATACCTGCTACAAAGGGGGATAAATGTTGACAAAATGTTGGTCCGCAAGTCGGGAATATCAACAATTTGTTTTGGGCTAGTTTTTAGCGCGGTTTATAAGTGTAAACTGTCGCAAACCAAATTATTTCTTATAACCTATTTAAAAATTAGAAACATTCCTTGATTATATTATCAACAGAAAAAAAATTGTTCAATATTCTTCAATCACATTTCTTAATTATCTGAACATGAACTTACATTATTTAATATTTTACAATGTTTATAAGCTTTAGTTGGGCGTATTGTAAGGTGGAAACCAGTAGTGGACGGACCTCGACAGCATTTGGAATACATTGCTAGGGCAATAAGCATACTAAAGGTAAACAGATGCAGTCTAATGTAGAACTAGATACATTTTGATTTTTATGAGATAAACCATCGAAAATTAATACACTTCCGGTGCCTTTAATTTTTCTGTTTACCTCAACTTTCAGAGATGATTATTCAAACCGTCCTATCACGTAAGTTTATTTGATACTGAAAGAAATTGGCAACAGTAGATTTTAGTTAATTCAACAAAAATTGCCAGTTAAGATTTATACATTTACGTACTACTATAAAATAGTAAAAAGATTGATGTGACAAATTATTTCGAAATAGACAGAAAAGGTAGAAACTACAAAATATTAATTAAACTTATATCAAACCATTTCAGGACAAGATTTCAACAACGTTTGTACTTCAAGCCCTGCAAACTAGTTCTGATTGTGGCATGGAGTTTCCTGTAATGTCTATTCAGTTTCTGATGGGGAAACGTTCAGATGAACATTGAAGAATAAATGCCTTGGTCGCATGTTCTCGCTTAATTAATGTTAATGAAATTTAAAATCATTATATGCAGTTGGAAATAAAGGTAATAACAATATTACCGAACACTAATCCGATCCATAATCAAGTCAAGTCCAAACTAAATCTGGCAAAATATATATTACAACACCCAAACAGCTGGTACCGCAATGATCCTGACTTGGTACAGGAATTTCTAACGAAAAATCTAGGTTTTACAGCGCGCTAAACCTCCCACATCCATTGCTGCACGAATATACCAGTGGTGATCAAATAGCATTTTTGTCATGATAGGTAAATTAAAGGTCACATCAGCTCAAAGAACGGTTTAAAAAAAAATAATTACTCATTATTTATATAAGAAACAGAGTATTTCTCAAGCAAAGACTAATATAAATAAAAAATAATTTGGAAACAGACCTTTTGAGAAGCATTTCATCATAACTCTGATTCTGGAATCTGTTACGCAGGTATGGCGTTCAAGGAAATCAGAGTAGTTAGTACTTGCTCTGGCGTTGAGAATTAATTGTGAAATATAAACGACATATGCGGGAGATGAAAGTATATTGCTGCACAGGTAAGGAAAATTTATGATATCAAAATTTTAAATCAAAAATTAAAGTCGTCTCTTTTATCATAAATCTTACTGCTGAGATGATCACTTTTGTGAAATTCGAGATGTAGTTCCAAAAAATATGCAGGATATTGACGGTAACCATTTTTTAAATGTATTTCAATGTATTTGTATGTAAAGCTAAAGGATTTTTATATGTTCATTCTTTTCGAGATTCTGAAAAAAATCAGTCTTGCGTGAATATAAAAGCAAATCGGCTAGGAGAGGAGCACAGTTAGTGCCTATGGGAATGCCAAATTGTTGTTGAAAAAATAGCTCCTCCAAATGTGACAAATATGTTATCAATGAGGAAATCAAGCATATCACAAACCTGATTTTCTGTGAAGCACGCTTTGCCCTTCTGTAATGTTTTAGAAAAAAAATGTGGATTTGTAACCAAGAACAACATATTTTTTTCGAAATAACAAAAGATTTACGAATAAGTCCTTTAAAACGAGATTTCAATTTATCATATTGCAACGTAGTGTAAAGAGTTGAGATTTCAAAGTTGTGAAAGAAATGCGAAAAGCTGCGGAATTTTTAAGTATCCACAGATGATTCATGCCACTACGAGAGTAGGTGGTATTGTAACTACATTGCTGTCCATCTTTCACAGCGGACAATATATTTGTAAGGTGAATTGACATCTTCTTCGTGGAGCAAGATGAAGGTCCAGCTATATACCTTTCTTTTGGAATCCAATACAAATAAGGCAAGTCCTCACATTTTGTTTCGATGTTGGAAAAAGACATGAAAGACTTATGGTTGTTTAGGATTTAATCTTTGTCAAAAATAGTACGTTTTTAGGTCATATTACCTCATATGATGCTATCAATGCCCAATTCCGTATTAAGACAATTAGGTCAATGGGCATTACAAACAAATACAATGTTGTTTGAAGGTTTGTCTGCAGGAATGATAACATATTTCTCATGTAGTGAGGAAAGGCATTCAAGTGAAAAAAAAACTACTACAAGGAAAACTCTGAATACAGTGTATCATAAATCATATATCGTTTGCGTAAAAAGCACAATGTCTTTTTAAATTTATAAAGTCCCATGTTTTGTGTATTACTAAAACTGCCAGTTGTAAAATTTAGTATGAATGGGTGGCATATCAATGAAGCCAAGTTAAGCCAGAAAGAACAACATACAATACGTTTAACAAGTTTTACCATATAGCTTATTGATGACATACTTCTATTATGTTACACAGGCCGAAATTTCGTTGTCACATCATGCGAAGTGAATGGAAAAATCGACCATTTGTCACTGCACAATGGACTTATTTGTTTTCTACATCAAAGAGAAATTCCTTTGCCGAACATGGTGATTGTAAGGTCAGTGTTATTATTATTTGTTATTTTTAAAGAACCAGTAAATGTAAATGCTATGTTAATCATAACTAGACTAAAATATATTCATATAGGTTTTTATCGTTTAGTCATCTGTTTGCAAAATTAGAATAAGCACTCTTTTTCCCCTCAGCATAAGGAAGACACACATAAACATAAAAATTTTGAGGTTTCATCAGAAAATACACAACTATAGACTTAGAAAACAACAGAACAAAAACCTTTTTTTTATTCAAAAGGGTGGTAACCATGTTTCGATTCACGGGAGTCTTCATTTGTAAATCAATTGCACCGACACATATGTTTGATAACCCAAAATTAAGCATTGTGTTTTCTACAAGAGACTATTTATACACATCAAATGATCTTTTTACTTTAAAGGTCCTCTAACTTCGTTTTCATACAGTTTTAACCAATAGGTTAATTAAACCTTCATTTTAATTTCATCAGAAATAAAAAAAAATATAATTATGCATATTTTATATACCTTACATATTTTGATTTTTTAGATAATCATTGGAAGGAACACACCAGCTGTTGGGGACTTTTGTCGACTGGTCGGAGATGGGAAAATTCAAACATGTTACATGCGGAATGCACTTTGGGGGAAGGTAGGTTCACCAGGAAGACTTACATGTATTTGGATCAACGGCGAAACCTGTGGTTGATTTCACGATTATATTTTTGTCTATATGACATGATTGAAAATTGAGGAAACATTAAATACTACGAAATTATACTAAAACCATGATAATAGAAATATAAAAAAAAGTCATGATCATCAGTTGACAATTGTATGTATTCCGGTCTTGACTTCCGTGTAGCGATGTTTCGAACTAATGCTAAATTAAAAAGAAAACCTTGTCAGAAAATGAGTTAAAGTCGCTGTTTTAACTCTTTCACGTTCAGTGTCCCTGCAACGGGACATAATGACATGTTTGAAATTGACGACTGCTACCATGTGCAGCTCATGTGTCCAAACATCACAAAGAACTACAAATGAATGCTTAAAAGAAAACTGATAGTCTATTTTATGTTGGACAAAGGCGAACAGGTCATTAACACACCTGGCACAAAAAACAGCAAAGACAAAAAAGTCGATTAATTTTTCTCCATGCTGATCAATTAATAATATTTATTTTGACATATTTCATGATAAAACATTATTCAGATCAATGGACAACTTTTACTTGATCTGTAAGCTGATACATGTATTTTAAATGGGTTTCTATGTTTCGGTCACACGCTTAAGTGTTGAAAATAGATAAAAAGTAGTAATGATGTTATTCAACATTTACTTTTTTGGCATTTTTGAAGTAATGAAGTCCTACTTTACTTCTATTGTATTGCTGGAAATCAGTACATTTTAATGTCTTTTATAGCAGACAAACATGTATACCAATTTCCAAATAGCATTATCCAAGTGTCATTTCCAGACTCTCTGATGATACCGATGAAAAAAAGCAGATCTTTCCCAAAGCTAGCCCATGCTTGTTTTCTCTAAGTGAATACACTGTACTTTCTAATTAAACTGCTAAAAACTATCTATAAATCACACATCTTCCGTTAAAGTAGGTATAAAACAAAAGTCAAAACAATGTTATTGCAAGGTATCATTTTCAGCCAACGTTTCTTAATGGTCACCGTAGTCCAAAACTTCTAAACTTAAAGACGCTGGATTAAATCTCGTTGGAGATCAACAACAAAAATTCAAACAACCGTAATAGAAGTAAACTTAACTTGAATTTAAATTGAAAATGAAGGTAACGTATATGATAGAAAACAATCTGCTATGACGTTTTTCTTTGAATGAATTTCACGTTTGCTTTCCGCCCCCTTTTATTTCGTATTTCCTCCTCTGAAGCCAACTTGTGGTCTTGCTTGTATCCTCATTCTTATTTATTGATATTAATCAATCATATATCTGCCAAAGGTGCATGTTGTACTATGTACATGATTATAGCTCATAATTCAACAAAAAATAATATCTTTAGTCGACAGGCAAAGGTATTGGTCAATACTCTATAAAATGACATTCTGGTACCTTACATTATTAGGTAACTTTTACGTCCTTTTTCTATGCAAAAATAATTCAAAAATGTTGTAAAAACTTCATGTAAGTTCGATGATACATGTAAGCAGCCCTGATTTCAGAGCTAATGTGGTCAATCAAAGTTTTATTACTTATTGTCTGTGTTTGAGTTATTTAGTTTTTTAAAAAAAAATAAAACTATATATATTTTAAAACTGTTACCTTTTCAATTTTAAATTGCTCAGAAATTAAGTTTTGTTTAATTTCTTTATGAACGTTCCATTGTAATTGTTTCATAAATATTACAAAAACAAATGTTATATACCTGCGCATGTACACCTCAAACAACAAAAAATACTATATGGGCATAAGGATTTTCTGGCTGAATGTAGCTTCAGTTTGTTTTAAAATGGACAAAGGTAACGCATGACAATGGAAAATGACTCTGTTACGTTTTAACTTCCGTCATACATTACTAGCGTGAACTGTTGTGAAATTGCTTGCAATCTGGATTGAAGATTTCGTAATTACAGTTTAGTTTTAAAAAAAAGTTAATAATGGAAATGAAAAAAAAAAGGCAATCATTAAGCATTTTTGTGTCCTAACAATGATTTTATTGTCATTCACGCTTAATTGTAGATACATCTGCGTCATATTGAAATACATCTATTACTGTGTACATATCTAAATATCGGCAAAACATACCAAAGGGTCAGCAGCTGGTGTCAGCTGTTGGGTGTTTCAAATATGTCAAAATACATAGCCTTAACGTGCATATGTGAAACAGAGACGATCTGCATACACAATGTAGCGAACCGAAAAAAAAAGATTACACACTAAAAATAGGGAAATATAGGAGTTATTCTGGCTGCATTGTTTTTGTTGTTGTCAAAGATATCTTTTAAGTGAACTGAAAATGACTTCACGTTACTATCAAGTTAATGTGGCGTATTTTAATATTTATTATTTAACTATCTATTTATCATTAACCGGTTGAAGTTGCATGTTTTGCATCGCCTTCTTGTCGAGCTCAACTAAAATCTGGGAGCATGGACTAGGTGCAACATCAGAGTAAGCGTTCTCTGCTTTTCTAAAAACACCCGCCGAGTTGCACATATAAATTCAACTCCATGATAGACGAAAGTGGAAAGGAAAACTATGACACGTTGAACAAATCAGTTTTCATGGTGCAGATTGATACACCGTAACGATCCACGAGTTCATGATGACGACCATAAAACTTCTGTGGTGATGACCTCAAGTCTAGCGCGATACAAAATGTCTGCGTTAGTGGCAAGCTCTGGCCTAACGTATGAGTTTTGACAACTACATACTCTGGTGCTGAAGGGATGTTGCCAGAGATGTGATGAAGTTGAAAATACGGTTTGTCGTATATTTGTCAATAGTTGACCTTTACCATCCATCTCTAAGTGTAGGTCAAGATAAGAGACTGACTTCAGAGTGTCTGTATTATCTTTTATCTCAAGTTCTTTTGGGTAAAGGCGACATATAATGCGGCGGGTCATATCTAATGTTTATTTGATCGTCAATTATCCTGCTTTGTTCCTCAACAGGAAAAATCAACAACGTCAGGACCAATGCAGAAATATATATATATTTGCGTCTTAAAAACCACATGGAAACAAATTTTATGTGATAAACATACTTTTTTATACCTTCAGTCCTATGGAAGACATAAATACTACATGATTTTTATTTGCCTCTTTTCTTGAATGAAGTTATTAACCCAAAAACATGTCTTCATATGTTTTATGGGGGTTCTAAACATATAAAAACATAAACAACACATGCTGTTCTTGTCTTTGCAGTCATACGTTGCAATTTTTCCTTTGTACCACATACTTTTTCATTTTTTTTTAACATAATTTTATTAAAGTTCTTCAATTATTCTTTTACCATTTTCATCGTACCATCTATTGCTTTTCTCTTTGTACTCTACTCAATCCGTTAAAACACCTCTTAAAATGTTCAAATATCCTTTTTTATGAGACAAAATGTATGCAAAAGAGATAAAATACACAATCAATTTAAAAATTTAAATAATGAAAAACAAATACATGGAGCAACATTAACATGGAGAAACATGAACATGGAGAAAAAAAATGCATGGAGAAACATTAACCAAATTTCTTAATGAAGATTGTCTTATTTTTATTTGATTTCTTGGTTCTTACCTATCGTTTTTGCTGACTATGTACATTTATATTAAAGGTGTGTCCTGATAATTTCAATTATTTGTTATTGAAATACCTTTCTTCGCAAAGAGCTGCCCTATATTAGGAAAATTATTCTTATGAGTTTCGAGTTAAAACAACGTAGTCATCGCAAATTCATTCTCCGTTCGAGAAAAATTACATAACCCTAAAGGCCTCAAATAAATTGCGTCATTTATGCAGATTTCCTTCCCTGTTATACGTAATGGTATAAATAAGGTATTAACTGGTATATATAGTTGTGACATACTGCTCAGCTGCATTGTTCATATAACGGTGATTACTACGGTGTCTAGTTTGGCTGTGATTATACTTGCTTTTTCACGTCCGCTTGATGCCCCCTGTAACTGTAAACCAGACCATTTTCAAAATAGGTTGTGTTAAAATACCTATGGTACGTTTTTCCTTTCATCAAATGTTTGATTTTATAATTTGAAAAATGTATGCAGTACTGATGTTGTTGGGACATGCATCCTTGATAATTTTCCGTATCGCTGGTGTTTACTGCGTTTAATAGATTTATTCGTATAGAATGCAATTTTCTAATCATTGTCTATTATTTGAACTTTGTTTTCACAAATATAGATATAATTCCTAATTGCAACCTTACGTAATAACCAAGTCACTTTTTAGATTGCACTGCATCAAATCTAATTATTTAGTATTTGACGTTACTACTCCAAATCCACTCCACTGGAATTGTACTGACTGACTATTTCTGATGTATTGATGGTATTGTCATTCTTAAATATATTCTGAGCTAGCTTTCAGTAAACTGTGAGCGTTCTTTATTATATCTCATTTTGTCTATATGATGTATGTTGAGGTATTCCACGAAGGCCAACTGGATATGTTACTGAATGAAATTTATGGTTTGTTTTTTTTTTATTATTTCAGTTTATTTTTGACCTTACATTAAGGGAGATGGTTAAGGCCTTATCATACCAGTTTAACCCTACCATGGACATGCGCCTATCCACAGTCAGGAGATGCTGATCATTAATGTATTTCGTATCGTTATTTGACTTTTAATCAATTTTGAAGAAGTGTAATCGTTCTAGTACCATGAATTTCGCTACGTTTGTTGCCGGGGCCTTCCAAGGCATACTTAAAGGTGTGTTTACCTTTATTGAAGACCTTTTGGTGATTTATCTACGTATTTACTGTTTTCACGCTAGAACTCTAATAAATAGGCTTCTGGAACAGGGTTATGTTGCTACATGATTGAAGTCATCACTACAGAAGTTTTATGGTCGTCATCATGAACTCGTGGATCGTTTTGGTGTATCCATCTGCACCATGAAAACTGATTTATTCAACGGGTCATAGTTTTCCTTTCCTCGCTGGTTTACCCCGGACTTGACTTTTTATGAGCAACTCGGCGGGTGTTTCTAGAAAAGCAGAGGACGCTTTCCCTACCGGTGCACCTGGTCCATGCTCCCAGTTATTAGTGGAGTCTGAGTTGCTCATTTGCTTTTGTTGCTTTGTATTTGTTATTTTGGTTACTTAATGTTCTTTGTTGTTTATGTCTGTTTTCCATGTCTGGTCTTTGTCTCTGGATTACATTCTTTGATTACCGCTATAACCTTGTTTCGCTTGATTACTCTTTCAGAAAGGTTATACGATCTTGTACTTGTGTTTTACCAAATCTGTTCCTTTTTCTATTAACTAAAAGACCAATACTTCTTAGTAAACTTTGTTGAAACAAGCAACAAAATAATAACAAATAAGCAAATACAAACAAAAAAATAAAATATAACTCAGGCTGGCCATGAGATTTTAGTGTTGAAAAGTAAAATTAGATTTTGATATACCTATATCAGTAGGAAAATTGACTCGTACATTGAAAACAAATTTCGGTTTTTCTTTGTTTTGTTTTTTTTCCCCCGAAACTCTAGAGAATCCTCGAAAGTATAATTAAAATTTTAACATGCCCCGAAAAGAGTTTAAACAAAAATAACTAAAATAATTCATACAAAGTAACAAAAGTAAATGAAATAGCACAATAAAACATGAAGTGTGTCTCGTCTTCAATATTTCCAATTACTGGTGTGTCTCAATCATTTGTATCAACCCCCAATGTTTCACAACAATATAATAATTCATGATTAACATATGTATCAATAAGATTTTTTAAAATTTTAAATGGGTTGTCCATTCCAATAAAGATTTTTCTTCATTTTGTATACTTTTCTAGCTTTATCAATAAGGGTATCGTGTAGTCCGAGATTGCTCTGACGTCCGACGGCTAATTTGCCAGATAAGCTGACCCCCAGCTGCAGCTTGGCTAGCAAATCCACCGTTGGACGTCAGGGTAATCTCGGACTAGGTATCATGGTACACCGATATCTGAATTTCGGTCTTATATAATATCACATGGACATGACTTGCTTATAAGAGCGTCGACTGTGTTTCAGTAATTTGTTTTACTCGCATTTTTAATGTGTAGATTCAATGTTACAAAATAATCTGACGTCAAAATATTAATTCCCTTGGCCCGAAATGCTTTGGTACGAATTGACATACACTTTTGGTTACTTCCCTTTAACACCGGAAGTTTACCTTTGACAGCTGACACACGTGTTTGTAGAGGAAAAAATAATTTCTACACAAAATGGTTCGACAAAAGAAAAAGGTGATATCAAAATCAGACTTCTGCTGTTTTCTGTAAAATAGTTGGTTTGTCACAGTAAAAGAAACGATCGGCATAACCGCGGCTTTGAGTTATACGGGCAGATGTATTAATATTTCACCCCCCCCCCCAAAAAAAAATATTTAGGAAAGAGTATGTAACTATTGTATTGTACTTGGATTACATTGGATGACAAAACACTTGTGCTATTATTTTGATTAAAAAATATAAGACAGAGTTGAACTTGTTTATAAATGTTAATATGAGGAAGGTGAAACCTTGAATGCTCCCGAGGAAACATATAAATTCAACACAAGTCCTTTCATAATATTTGTCAACCCTGTAATCATTAACTTCCAAATAGGTAATATGTGTCATGATATACAGTTTTTATTGGTCTTATGCAATCTCCTATGGCAATGTTTAGGATTAAAATTTTGCCAATGGGACTATGGCCCCCTTACCCTTCAATTCAATGGGATATTTTCAATTTCAATGGGCCATTCTAAATAAAACATAGGACAAAATTTGGAATAGCAGCTAAGGTCGGCTAGACATACATATTGAAGACAAATGTAGCATATACACTGCAGATCAAATGTTTATTAAGAGTTAACAAAGTGTTGTGATTTTTCTAAGGCTCGTCATTTTCGCCAATGATGAAAAACGTTTCAGAATGACGAAAAAAATCTGGTCTCATTTCGTCACCTGAAATCTTTGAAAGTACTAAAAATATTAAAAGCTGTAAGCCCTACATTAGTTCAAGTGGCGAAAGTACCCAATTTTATAACCTCAACCTAATTACAACTTTCAGCAGGTGTCATAATTTTGTGTAAACAATCACCAATTACACTAATCAAGCACATGGAGTAAATGTGGATCTTTTGACCACTGAAGCATGAAAATTCAAATGCCAGTAACTATTCATTACTGCTGGGAAAATTCCTTTACTTCTCATCAACTTTGTATCAAAGTGACATAAAAGTTATTTATCATTTATTTCTGTACATCAGACTTGAGTGTAAACCAAATGTGGGTAATTTGGTCACTGCCCTTGTGTCAATACATTTTGTAGTTTCAAGTCAGCAATACTTACGTTCTTGAAAATATATGCTTTCTATTAATTCCTTAGGGACCAATAGTTAATATAACTGGAAACTAATGACATACATTTGTCATCAACTCGGTCTGAATCCCAAAAGCACAGTTGAAAATTGTGCTAAAAATAGAATCTTATGAGGCATGAATAGGGAAATACTTATTTGAAAATATTTACATCTGCCCAATGTAGCACTGTTGCATGTTAAGGTAATTATATGTCTACACTGTGCTTTTTTTTTTGTGTTTCTTAAAACAGTGCTGTAAATAACAGATGATTCTGAAACATCACATCTCAGGTGCAAATACATATGTCATACCATACCATAAAAAATATACCATTAAAATGGTCCTCATTTTCTTACGCGAAAGTGACTAAAGCTTTCAAAATCCTGGAAAAAACTCTGTGTGTCAATTAATTGTCACATCAAATCACTTTTCTTTTCTGTTGTTTGAGTTTTTATACTAATGTATTGTCTAGTGCTTTATCATACTCCACAGATACCCCATCAGTTAGACCCTAACTTGGCTATTAAAGTAGTTTATCACAAATGATAGGAAAGAGTTTTTTTTGTTTGGCTGCAATCAGATTTTGGATTTTTTTGGGGTGCTTCAGAACCAGATAATATGACTCCACCATTATCAATATTTTTAATGGGGGTTCATAATTGTGTCCAGCTGCCAAGTTAATTTGTACAACAATTGCAGTTTGCTTCTGGTAATTACCATCAGTAATATTTTGTTAGGCTTTGAAAAAGATAATTTCCTCTGTTTTGGGTCTATGGGTTTAGCTTTAAAATGTCTTTGGTGGCATTTTCAATTTCAAATGGTACTGCCAGTCCACACTTTTCTGATATTATCAAATTATTTTTATTCTTTAAAAATATGTTTATTGTTCTTTCAAACTCGTAAGCAATCAAGAATATGTAATCTTAAAAATCGACAAAGTACCGTTTCATTCCCCGGCCTTCAAATCTCTTGAAAACCTCGTGATAAAACATACGCCTGCAGCTAATAAAAACATTGTTAAAAGACACGTTCATGCTTTTTTCACTGTCAGAAGTAGTGGACAACACTCCACGATCAATGATGGAAACTTAATGCGCATACATTAGTCACTCAATGCGCCATTCTAAGAGAAAATGTGATTATGTTGCATGGTGCACGGTAATCCCAATCACTGCCTATCGCCATGGGCTGAAATATGTATAGGCCAAATTGTCCAGCTTTGGTATGGAATTGCCAATGTTTGTAAAAGTCATTTTGTTGAATTGTCCTGTGTTGATAAGCTGATTAGGTCATTTTCGTAAACATGTGGGTGCCATGTTTTGACCATCCTTCTCTTAAAAAAAGCTCAGATTCGATTTGTATTTAATCATCGAAGCCAGTTTATGTTTCTTAGACTGGTGTGGTCCTCAATTATAGCTTTAAATTTTAGCTATTTAGCAATGATAATAATTTTATTTACAGAAATATTGCAAAGTTTACAATTGTAAAAATGATGAACACGCAGCCGGTGTTTTCACACAGCTAATGTTTTTGTGCAACGTTACATCTGCCGTATAATGAAAGAAGAATTAGGCTCATTCAAAGAAAATTTGTTAAAATGCTATGAGAAAATCAACTGGTGAAGACGTTTCCCCATTCATGTAAATAATTTTATTGATAAAAATTTGCAAATAAAATGTGATTAGAAAAATACTCAATAAATACATTGATCTTTAATTTGAAAAAAAAATAAACAATTAAAATAATTCTTTTATTCATGTCTACATACTATTTATTGGAGCATGTGGGGAATCATTAGATATTTATCAAGTTAGGTTGTGGTTTAGTAAACAATAAAAAAACAATCTATCATTACTGTTTCATAGATTTTTGGAACTTAAAGCACATGCAAGTAATATATTTCAACTTTGGTTTGGTATTTTAATTATACAATCCTTTAACAGTTATACTGTTGTATTTATCGTGAAAGTCTTAACTGCACAGACACCCGCCCAGCTCTGTAATAGTTACATCTAATTAATACTTGCAATTGCAACATTTAGACATTTAGTTTCTCTCATCCTTTATTTTGTTCTAGGTTATATATATGCAGTCACTAATTAGCCATGTTGTTATGAAACCCTTATTGGATTGTGTTTGTCTCCCTTGGACTGTAAATCTACAGTTCAATCTATGTATTCCTTAATTTCATTTTACTTGTCACTTGTAACTTTATCTAGTCATGTTCATTGTTGGAGCTTTCTTATACATTGTACAAAAATAATTTGAATTTGATTTTAAATTTATTATTCAGCCTATCAACAGATAGAATTTGATTGTTATAAAGTTACAAAATGTAGGTAATATTTATGATTGATGCATGTTATTCCTCTGAGTGAAGACATAGACAAAATGAGAGATGTTTGTAAGCTTTAAGGCTTTTTATTCAATTTGACCATATCTTGGTTGACATCCAAGAATAACATATAATTAACAACTACATGTAGTTCCATGGATATGTTCAAAGTATATAAAATGAAGAAAACTGAAATGAGAGGACATTTGCCCCAACTTGGCATGGATTATTCAGTCATTTAATTTATTGTCTTCTGTGTATTTATATGATCCAAAAGAAATAGGGGACAACTTGCAGATTACAAGTTTGATGAGTTCAATTTTATTCTTTTTGAACCTTAATATGATGACTTTTATCAAGTTACATGTATGTGGATACAGGTGCATTTTTAATTTTCTGGTCATTTCTACCAGAAGAGTTTTAATAGATAATTAGTATTGGGAAAGGGTTCAGTAAGTTGTGTTCTATAAATTAAACGTGAGGTGACAGAAGAAGTAATTGACTTATCTTCAACGACAAAGGTGAAAAGTATTGAAAGGCTGAAGTCTTATCATCCCTATTCAATTTTGAAAGTTTCTCAGGAATCAAAGCTTGAGTTCTGCATGAAGGAAAATGTAAAAATTTCTGAAAGATCACCTTTTGTCTACAAAAAAATATCAGGCAAAAAAATTCACTTGGTGTCTAAATGTCTTGAACTGACTTACATTTTATATCATAAGTTTTATTTTATTTAATTGTATGTGCTTGTTGTAAACCTCTGATACTTGTTTGTTAAAAAAATCACATTGTAGTTAACATCACACTACATGATACAAACATAATCTGTTTAATGATTATATGTTTCTTGGTTTGACATTTTAGTTTGAAAGTGGAGCTGCTACAGCATATATATCCAGGAACCAAGCTATTAAAAAACTACAGTTAAGCTTAGCAGATTTCAGGTGAGTTCAATGTGTTGATTTTGTATTAAAGATATATTTATCTGCTATAAGGCTGTTACTCAGCAGCTGTAAAAACCAAAATTCTTAAAAATATTTTTAAATATGTGGCCGTACTAATGCTATTAACCAATCAGAATCCTGGATTTTTTTATGTGGTGTAATTAAGGGTAATAACATATTTACTGGGCAATTAAACTCGAGGCAAATGAGAAAAGAAAAAAATCAGAAAGGGAAATCCATCTAACAAATGCCAATATCAAGGCAAAAATCAAAAAGATGGAAACAACTGCAATGATCCTGATTTGGTCCAGGATGGTTACATAGTAAAGTAAGTTTTATAATGTACTAAATCTCTTGCTTCTATTATGGTTAATTATACAATCTTTATACTTGGTATATAGTAAGTATTTATGTAATTTTTTCGTGCACATCATCTGAAACTTTTGGATGAAATTGAAATTTTTATTTATAACATGGATGTGCTGGAGGTACATGTATCATTTTGTGGGGTATTCTCAAAGTAGTTCTATTTATAATACTATTTTATATTATTTTTTCAGACGTTTATGTATTTTGAAAGGCATATATCCACATGAACCTCGACACAAGAAGAAGGTTGGCAAGGGAAGTACAGCTCCAAAGACATACTACTTCACTAAAGATATAAATTATATCTCTCATGAACCCATCATCAGAAAGTTCAGAGAATTTAAAGTATGTATCTCAGGGATGATTTTTTTTCTGCTTGTGAAGTGGAATTATGCTATTTCAAATCCTGATTTTACCGTTACAATTCTTCTTTTTTTACTGTGTATTTACTTCCGAATTTCTGCTTTGATTGTAGACCTCGTAAAGTCATCCTTGGTATCTTAACTGTGTCTGTAAGGAGTACTTTAATGTATTTACAGCTTAAATATCCAAGAAAATTTACTGATTACCATTAAATTGACAATTCAAACTTCACTGTGTTCAAAGGACCACAATAACTTGATATTTTGAAACAAGCTTTATTTAACTTTGCTATAACATTGGATACGTGACAGTAATTTGCAGTGTCCACAGGTTTAGGTTTGTGAACACTACTAGTGGACATTGGCTACTAAATTTATTGATACATGTATAAATGGAAATTTTGAGGGGTCATAACCAAAACCGCTTCATATATGTACCACATTAAACCTGTACATAAGGTTTATTTAAACATGTTTCTTAATGTTTTTACCAGCATTTTGTAAGACGACTGAAGAAAGCTATTCACAAAAATAACACAGATGCTGTGAGCAGAATAAAGGCCAACAAGCCCAAGTATAAACTTGACCACATTGTTAAAGAAAGGTACAGATTTCTATAGTATTGTCAGTACTGATTGATAGAATAAATCTATCATACAGAATGAAAAAAATGATTACTGATATTCAGTGTAAGGTGGATCATTCTTGTCTTTCCTGTGATGAAAGAGTTAGGTTTTTCTGGTGGTGACAGCATCCACAAACTTAACATTTAGCTTTTTGACAAGTTCATTTAAAAATGAACCCCTTATGCTAGGTCAATAATATTTGGTGTACAGATGCATTATCATCATTCAATCACAAATTCATGCCAATTTTATGTATATACACAAAAAAATGTACCTCCACAGCCTTGGTTTGTTGACTTATAAAATTTAATGTTAAAAGTTTAACATTAAGGTTTCTTATAGTTCATGTAGACATTTTTATTTGAATTCCAACCGCTGCATGAATAGAAGGGATTTACTGTGCTTCCTGGCAATAACACCTCTTTTCAAAGGCGGCCCCTCTTTTATTGCCGTAAATTTCTTAAGTCCACTTTATCTAAAGTAACATAGATTGTATACAATTTATTCCCTCAATATATCCCCAACCTCTTATGTCACCACAATTAAGCCTGGTCATAATGGTGGTGAAATTACGAGGGTGCACTGTATTATTTCTTTCACTGATTTTTCTTTTTTTCTGGTATTCTTTCTTTGCATTCAATTTGTTATAATGAAACTCAAAGGGAAATTAGTTGATCTGTATGAAGCTTGTTATCGAACTGTCGCCAAGTGGATTTTGTAATGGTAACACAAAAATGATAATTTTTTAATTACATTTTATTCTACAAAATATGAAAGCTACACAAAAAATAACACCTGTGTAAGATGAAATAATGAAATCTCAAACATCTGTTCTTTTAAAAGGTTGTCTCCGTTTAGAGAACTAAAATGATTTTAGCCTGTGATGGACATAGCTCAATGTTTTAAAAGACAAAACAAAGCCTCTGCACTTGCAAAATCGACTTCTTCCATGTTGACAAGTTTTGTCACTTTCAGCAGAATAGTTTTTAGCCATTCATAGTTCTGGTCTTACATTTTACATACATACATGTAGGTCGTAGTTGACGCTCTGTCCATAATATATATTACCAAAGAGTGTCTGAGATTTCCCAATCTTGCTTGAGAACAGCTGGTGACTGATTCTTTATCTCAGTTTGAGTTGTTTTCCAATTGAAAGTTTTGAATTGGTGACCCTCATATCACGATAGTTTTGGTCGTGATACTTTAGGATAAATTTGACTGAGGTTTCAATATGATACAGGTCAAATTACAACTTTTTTTCAAACATATATGCAAATAGAAAAGTATGACATGTCTTTTTGAGAAAAAAATCCAATAATTTTAAATTCTTTGTTCAGATCAAAGTTATAAATTATAAGAATGAAACTGGACTTTAAACAAATTATTTTTAAATCCATTGAAAATTTTGTTCTCCTTAGATACCCATCATTTATTGATGCTCTACGTGATGTTGATGACTGCCTGTCAATGTGTTTCCTGTTTGCTACGTTTCCCAGAACATCCAAGACACATCTGGACTTCATCCTACTGTCACGTAGGTTAACAGGTATGTTAAATGAGTAATGATGTGTGGTTAAATGTTAGCTCTACCTGAAAGGGTCACAACATTAAATTTTCTAGTGAGTGTTGGTTAAAAAGAATTTTTCTTTACATGTCTGATAAGAGTTTGTTTAAAGAAGAACATGTAGAAGTTATGAAGGTTCACAAGAAATAATAAGCAGACAAAAATAAGCTGGCAACGCTAGAAAACAAAAGAAAATAACAAATAGTACAACTCAAATGAACTAAATAGTACACACTAAATAGGGCAGGACAAACTAAATTGTGAAAATACTTTCCCTTTGAAGGACTGTATTTTGTAATATAAGAAACAATGTCAGACATATTAGCTATAATATTATTGATGTAAATATTCAGCGATAGAGATGACCTTTCATTGGGAAGGAAAAAAATAAGATTTTCTGATAAAGATGATTAGTTGTTATTAGCTTGCAGATTTTGTGCCATTTTCTTTAATCCCCCAATTTCTGTCTGGGCTTAGAATGTCAATCAGTCAGTTCAGTCTGGGCTTAGAATGTCAATCAGTCAGTTCAGTCTGTAATTTTTATTCAATGACATGAATATTGTTGTTAAGTGACCTGTTTGGAAAAACATCTTAGTCAGAAGCCTTGTCAGTAAAAAGATTGCATGTCAGAACAATAATTTCTATACTAAGTTGTTTAAGCAGAATGTATTTTTTTCAGTGGAATTCATGCATTATGTGATAGCTTCAAGATCATTAAGAAAAGTAAGTACATGTATTAATTTAATATAAGGAAAGAAAAATAAATGAATTTAATGATGCTTTTGATTCATACTTTGGATTTTACATTGTAACTTTAAACTTGTTTTCTGTCAAGTTTGTCAACTTTGACCCTAAACTTGCCTTTTATCAAGTTTGTCAACTTTGACCCTAAACCTGCCTTTTATCAAGTTTGTCAACTGTCCACAAAACAAGAGTATAGTCATTTAGGTTGTTCTTCTTGGGTTTTCCCCTGTCAATGGTTGTATGCTTACCTTAGAATTACTTTAATACTGTTTCTATATTTTTTGATCATAGTATGCTGGTATTTTGTGTATTGAATTAGTAAACTTTCTGATTGTGTATGTTTTTTGACAGGTGTTCATCTCTATCAAGGGAATTTATTACCAGGCTGAGATAATGGGACAAACAATATCATGGGTGGTTCCACACAAACTAGGTTATACTGTAAGTATGAACTGCCTGATTAAGTAACCATGCCTCCCCAACTTTGATGGGGGAGACATTTTGTTTTTGCCCTGTCTGTCTATCACACTTTTGTTAGCACATCTCTTTGGATATTCATGAAATTTGTATTTGATGATAATAGTATTGAAATGGATTATATTCATTTGCACCCATATATCATCTCCCTACTAGTTACATGTTATTGTTGAAAAATAAACAACAATCACTGTTTTTAAATATTGTTATGAAAAATGTAATGTCACACACACCTTACATTTTTTTATGTAATGGAAAATGCTAATATTTATACGCTTTTTTATTTTTATTCACCAGACCATGGCCAATTAAATGTTTATAAGAAAGCTTCCCTCTTCAGCATTAACATTTGTTTCTATTTTCAGCACCCATCTGATGTAGACTACAAGATAATGCAAACATTTACAGAGTTTTACACAACTTTGTTAGGTTTTATTAACTATAAACTGTACACAGACTTCAACCTGCACTATCCTCCGAAGGTAAGGATGACCAAGTCCCATACTCCTACACTATTTTCTCGAGGTAAGAGGTAATATGATCAAGTCGCATAACCTCTACACTCTCTTCTGGAGATACACTCCTTGAGACGTTCACGTTTCCCATTTTAGCATTAGTGCATCATTTATCTTGCATTTACACATCGTTTTGCATTCATTTAAACGCACATTAAATGCACAATAGAAGCGTTCATTTTAACGCACGCTAGGATCGTTCGTTTAAACGCACAATAGGAGCGTTCATTTAAACACGATAGAAGCGTCCATTTAAACGTATGATAGGAGCGTTCGTTTTTTTTTGTTCCTGATTATTTCCTTGATTTAACTGTTATTTTTATATTTTTTGCTATTATTAATTCATATAATTTCATTAATTTTATTTTCTATTTTTTCTGTCTTCATTACATTTCAATATTATTATTTTTCTTTATTCATCTGTTGTGCATTTCAATGCGCGATATAAGCGTTTGTTAAAATGCACGAAAGAAGAGTTCGTTTTTCGTGCGTTTTGGTATCGTGCGTGGGGGAAACCTAAACGTCGCAAGGAGTGTTAGATGATAAAGTCCTGTAACTCCTATACTATCTTCTCGAGGTGAGATGATCAAGTCCCGTAACTCCTACACTATCTTCTTGAGGTAAGATGAACAAGTCCCGTAACGTCTACAGTATCTTCTTGAGGTAAGATGATCAAGTCCCATAACTCCTATACTATCTTCTCGAGGTAAAATGATCAAGTCCCATGACTCCTGCACTGTCTTCTCGAGTTTCACTACAAATAAAACACCTTGCAGTGGAGTTAAGGTAAAATATTTTTCAGTATCTACATGCATGTTCAAAGGAACTATATTTATAATAGAGTGATTAGTATAATAGAGGTTTTGTGTGTGAGAAATGCTGTTTTATAGCTGAAAATGAATTTGTACTGGTTGTTTTAAAAGTCTGCAGTCTAGGCAGATAGTGATAAGGAGGTTGTGAAATCCTGACTACATTGAAAAAATGTTTAAAAGAAGGTTTTATTACTGAAGCCCACATTATGTACCATGTAGATCTAATTACATTTTATTTGCATATCATTAAAATATTCTAATCTTATTTGATAATCAGCTTTACATGTGATGTTTCATGAGTCAATGAAAGACATCTTCAAACTATTTATATAGGCAATGCCTACATTTAAATGGACTACTTTTATTGATCACTGTGTAATGCCTTTTTTCTTTGTATATCTAAAATACTATGGAAACAAAATAAGAGAAACATGAACTGTAGTTATAAGAATTGAATGTATCATTATTAATGTTTCATTTGAGTGTAAAAGCATTGATTTGGTGCACATTTTTGACATGAAGCAATAGCGCACTCCATTGAAATTTAAGCATGCTAATCAAATATAAAAAAGGAAACATTGAATTTTTAAGTAAATAATATGTAATAATTATTGTTGTTTACAGTTAGAAATTGAAGGACAGAACACTGATGAAGAGAGTTCAGAGTTCAAAGAACAACACGAAGAGGTAATAAACTTAGACCAGAAATAAGTTTGAAATTTACATACATCTATGCTAATTCAGATTTGTAAAAACTTATTGAAAAATAGATTAAGGAACTCGAATAAAAAATTAAGTGTTAAGAGGGTCTCCATGCAAAAACCAGGCAGTGGGTGGCACATGACAAGCTTTGTTTTCCAAGCAGTTTCACCCATTTCACATCACAAATGCATCCTTTCTCAAAGTTGAATGTTTGTTTTTGATTATTATCAATAATTTACACAGACTTGAAGAAAGGGAGATAACACTTTCATTTGAGCAAATTTGTTTGCTTTGTTAGGGAACTTTAAATGCATTTTCAGAGCCATGCATTTTTGATTTCAAACAAACTTTGTCCTATTTTGACATACATATATGTACATTACATTGCAACAAAAAACTCAGTGTGATAAAAGGAACCTTATGCCACCCATATTATAGCCTCTTAATGTGTATGTAAGTTCAATTCATTCATTAAACCACTGTTAATTACTGAATGTAAAGTATATCTACATATAAAATTGGGAGATGTGGGGTGCTGGACAATGAGATAGTCAATCACCAAACACCAAGCAACAAACAATTAAACTTCTACAGGTCACCACAAGGCCTTCAATGATGAACAAAATCCATGCCATAAAACAAGCAGTAAAAGTCCCCAAAATAAATGAAGAGAAACTATTTATAAAAGACAAAAATTGACCTAATCTATGGAAAAAATGTAAAATGAACAACAATGAACATAAAAAAAAACAATGACAACCACTGGACTACAAGTTCCTGGCCTTTAGTATGTGGTGGGGTTATACATGTTTATGAGAGCCCAATCCTCCCCCTAACCTGGGAAGTTTGTTACATTGCTCCATGTTTTAGATGATCAAAAAGCCTCCTTTTGGTAATAAATGTACATTTTGTAGATATCTTGGCTGTATTCAACCAAAGAGAATATTGATATCAGATTTCTGATTATTGATATCTTAATTGTTATTGAAAAATGTTCAAAGAAGTATTGATGGAAAGTATTTTATCTTCTTAACTTTTAAATGATTCATTAAATTTTGATATTTTACAGCGATTAGCTGCCCTGAGTCAATCTTTATTGTCTCTAAGACCTGGAGATGTCGAGGAGGAGGTAGAAATAGATCAGTTCCCATCAGAAAATGTAAGATAATTTGTTATGACTTTGAATCTAGATCTTATAATATAACGCATAGTGTAACTGCTTCTGAAAATTGAGGTAAAGAAGAACTGTTTTAGGAACACAAGTAACATCATGCTAGCTCACAAATACTTGTTAATGATAGCTGGATATACATGTATAGTGTAAAACTTACCTGTACCCAGTATGTACATGTACAAATTTCTTACTGAAAAAAAAAATTAAAAGTTGGTGGATTTATCATTTTCTCAAAATAAGCTTGATTTTCAAGAAAGAATATTCACATTAAGGAAGTTGATGTATAGTAATGGACATAAATCTTGAAATCAGTGTTATGTTTGTATCGTATTCAATTTCACCAAAGCCTATCAAGCTTTCCTTTAGAGATTGATGTAAAATGATGATTACAAACATTCCCATGATTTGTAAGAGTTGTGTCCCTAATCCTGGATTTGCCTCTTTAAATACTAGTATAATGATGTAAAAAATGTTCATACTAAGTACTACGCTTTTTTACAATCTGACGATATTGTTACATTGTAGACTGATGATCCAGATAGAATAGAACAGGCCAAAATAGAGGCAGAGAAACTCAAAAAATTACAGAACCTCTTCAAAGGCCTCAAATTTTACCTCAATAGAGAGGTTCCTAGGGAAACAATGGTGTTTTTATTGAGGTATTTATTCTTTGTCATGCATATTTTGTTAATATTTATTGATTTATCAACTGGAAAATCGAAGTCAACAACTTGTTTTGTTGAAGCACAAAGTATATACATGTATCACGCTTACAGATATAATTATAAAAAAATACTTCAACATTGTAGCATGTTTAATTAATTTATTCATTTTTTAATAAATGTTTGTGGTCATATTACAGTATGGTAGCAATGTCATATGTGTCATTGTCCTGAGACAGATGGTTTCCATGCAATGACTTAAATAGTACTTGATGGATCACGTGATAATAAGATTCTTCAACACTAAAAGTATATTGGTATTGAATTTTGGGGGTTACATGCTGCAACGATTTTCAAACTACAAAAAGGTCAAAAACTAGCTTTTCATAGGATTATTACTGTATTTATCATTATTCAATTTTATGGTAATACAAATTAATCAAAGGATTGTGACATTTATTTGTGATTTTAGGGCATTTGGAGGAGAAGTATCCTGGTGTGAAAGTGTATGTGTTGGGGCAACATACAAAGAAAATGACGAGACCATCACACATCAGATTGTTGACAGACCAGAAATGCCAAACCAATATCTCTCCAGGTAGGATAAGTAGACTACTAGGGCTGAAGGTTTTGGTTGTTTTACATATATTTCCCATTGCAATAAGATTACATTTTTTTCTGCTACACCAAAGGTTACTCCTTTTACATACACTTGGGAAATGTATAAACAGAACCATGGCATTGATTGATATGAAATTTAACATATCTTCATATAATTATGTGATGGTGTCCATAAAAACTGTTTTAACTGAAGCCTTAATGAAAGTATAATTTAGTTTGATTAACTTTAAATGTGTGTAGCACTGGATGTAAAACAATATGATAAGGTACATCTATCTTTCGTTGTTCTGTAGATACTACATACAGCCACAGTGGGTATTTGATAGTATAAATGAACGGAAGCTACTTCCTGTTGAGGATTACTTTATAGGAGCAGTGCTGCCACCACATTTATCACCATTTGTAGAGGAACAAGAAGGGGACTATATACCTCCAGAGAGACAAGCACAGTTGTCAGGACAGACAGCTACTGATTCTGGTATTTTCTTCTGTTTCATATCCCTTTAACTTGTTGAATGAATTACCATTTTCAACTGTTCTTTAATCTTCAATCCATCTGTCAACAACTAATAATTGATTGTTTTTTCACACTGCCATGCGAAGTGGTTAGGCATTATGTGATACTGTCTATCTGTTTGTCTCCAGATGGTTTTCAGATAAAATCTAGTGAACAGATTAATGCAATGTTTTTAAACTCTGTTTATTTGTTAAGTACCATTAAAACAGGTCAAGTTCAATTTTCAGCAAAATTCAAAATGTAGTCTCCGAGTTTTGAGTAATATGCCTTCCCTTTTTTCATCCATTTCAAGGTGGGGTATCACTTAATGTTAAATTGATGCCCATGTATTTTTATTCCAAATTAAGGGATTTCCTTTGAACAAAACTTGATAGAGAATTATGGTAGGCTTTAGTGCCACTGATTTATTTAAACATTACCCAATAATGTATATATACATCTGGCCATCTGGTGGTAGTTGGAAAATTATCCTGTTGAGTTGAGACTTAAGTTGAGTCAGACATATTTTATTTCCGTTTATGATACACAAATGTAATATTTTTATTATTAATTGTTACAGGGTATTTGAAAAGACTATTAAAAAGTGACAAACAACTATTAAAGTGTGACAAACCTATCAAATTAATTTGAAATGGAAGTCATAGCTCACATTAAAATATGAGATAGTTACTTTCTGATGTGCTGTCAATGAAATGGATGGGACTGTTCATGGTACAATCAGTTGTTTTGTTTGACCTGATTCAAATTCATATGCTGGAGACTCTTTTTTTTGCCCTTTTCTAAATATTTGTTGGGCCCATAATATATCAGATCCTTAATTTCATTTTTATCATATTTGGACTTACCTACCATGAAGTTCATTCTTGGACCATATGCTCTGTTTCTTAAACACTGAATTTTTATACGGAGTGGTTATATGGTCTCATAAAATTGTTGTGAAGAATATCCAACTGCATATTAGAATACAAGCATTTTTCATTTGAGGTGTAGAAGTGGCATCAGATGAAGAGGAGGAAGAGGAAAGTGAGGAAGAAGAGGATGATGAAGAAGATGATGATGAAGGTAGGAGATAAGAGATATTTAGTTAATTGACCAGTATACCCATATGTATTCCTTTGTTTTGAAAACTAAAGGCATATAGTTATCACAGTGTCTGTCTGTCCCCAGGTTTTGCATTACAGTTCTTTTCAATCATTACATTCACTTGATATTTTGACATAAGATGCCATATCATGGGATTTGATTTCAGACAGATGGTACCAACTTCCTGTTTGCCAATTTTAGTTTATATTTTGACCATACAATTTCTGACTTGGGGAGCAGGGGTATTCTAGTTTCACCCTAAAAATTCTTTGCATTATTGAAAAGCTGTATTTAAGAATTGATAGAATTGGTTAGATATATTTTCAATCCAGACAGAACTATGATTGTTGTTGAAAAAGTATAAGATTGCACTAAGGAAAAGATTATGATCAGTGCATTAAATTTCTACCAAGGAAAGTCAATGATTGGTTAATAAAACCATATTACCTTGTCAGATTTGATACTCAATGTACTGTTTAATTAGAACAATGTAACCTAAAGAAAATGTTTTGGCCATGGAGGGCTTATTCATCCCTTTACTTTTTCACTTTTTTTTCTTACTTTAGAGGGAGATGAAGATGAAGAATCGGAAGAAGAAGAAGACTTGCCAAGAAAAGGAAGGAAAAGAAAACAAGGACAGGATAGTGAAAAAGTGGATAAAAAGAAACAAAAGCAGTCCAAGGTAGAGGATGTCAAATTTAAAATTCTTCTGAAAAAAATTATAGTATTATCATTTTCTGGTACCATTGCCACAAAAACTTGAGCATTTACTTTAAGTCTGAAATTCTTAAATGTTTGTACTATCATAAACTCCTAAATGGAAGTTAAGAACATTCTTAGACTTTACTATTTTAAAAATTGTGTGATAACCTGAGATAAGGGGTATTAAACAAAGGGAACACCAATACATTTTATTGGATATATTTTTTTGTGTTTTAGTAAATTGTGCAATGTTTTCATATAAACTAGTTTGCCTGTTAATGAATAACTGATTTTAATATCATTAATTCTACACCATATTACTAGCAGGCAATTTAGGCAATTGAGGGTTTTCTTTTTTTTTTTTTTTTTAATTTTGCACAATTTCATTTAGAATTGTGAAATTTAGTGGGTATACATTGTAACGAGTTGTCAACTTGTCTTTGATTTTGTTAATACATTTCATCTGACCTTTCAGTAATGTTGCATATTTAAAAAATTGGATAATGATTACATATAATGTCCTGTGGTTGATATAATCACTGTAATTCAAGGAGATTTTAATTGTATTTGTGAATGTATACCAGATTTATTTTATCCATTGAAACACATTTTAATTATAAATTCACTGGCCCTATCATATTTCAGGAACTGAATACAAGTAGTATGTCAGTAAAGGCTGGAGAGGTTGAACATGATGATCCAGAAACCAGGTTACAGAAACAGACAAAGGAAGAAAGAAGACTGGCTGAGATGATGATCCCTAAAAAGAAGAAAAGATTGTATGATAAAATCATGTATTCCAAGAAAAAGAAGGGTCAAGAGGTAATATCATTAACAGTCATTATTTATATTTGTAGTTCATATTGTCTCACCATTTCACAGTGGAAGTATTTATCAACACAATTATTATGCAAAATCTGAAAATGAATATTGTATTCTTAGATCTTTCAAGAAATGCTTGAATATCAAAATACTTGTTGACATCCATAAATTTACATTTAGTAGCTTGGTGGAAGTGCAGTCCTTAAGCAGTTATCTAATTGTCTGTAAACAATTTACAATCACCTAACAATCATTTCTTTTACAACTAAAATTGTTCTAAATTGTATATACATGTAACTTGTTTGTCTTCAAACAACAAGACTTCTATGGTTTGAATAAAAACATGGTGTAAATAAATGTTAATGTTTTTTTTTTTATTTATGCGTCTCTTAACATTATAAAGGAGACAATTCACCTCCATATTCAGCATGAAAATTTACAAATAGTAAAAAATCATAACATTCCTACTAAATGTGTTTAGATCTCTAACCAAGTTGAGCTGGAATCATTATTTGTTTGATAGGTTATTTCTTTTTTCTTTTTACCAGGCCAGGATATTGGAAGAAAAGAGAAAATCAATTGACCTTTCCCAGAGACAAGAAAAAAAGAAGAAAAAGAAATAAAATATTTTACTTTCATTTCTTTTGAAATGCCCATTAGTAATTGCTATGTCCATACATCGTTGTATCCATTAAAAACACATTCATTGTCTCCTGCACAGTGTTCTCACAATCCAGAAAACTTATTAGAACAATTAGAAGTTGTATCAACATAAATGTTCAGAACATATGGTCAAACATGTAGATCAGGAATTTTAAGATACTTGTATTTTGTTTTAAGGAAAATCCATCATGATGATGTTTTGTAATTACACAGCATTATTAAGAACATCAAGAATGAAGAATAGCATAATGTGAATCCACAATTTTTTTTTTCTGTCATGGTTGGTTACTCCTTAATTCATTGCAGTTTTTTTAATGACTTAAATTCCTTACATAAACCACGAGAGAAGTTGGGATGATAAGTACACGTTTGCTTTACAAGGAAAAAATACCACAGCCCCTTGCATTTATTAAAAGTTTCAAGAAATGCTCAGTGTTAACTAAGTGAATATTAAAGACTTGATTGTTATACATAACACATATCATTTTTAATGAGAGAAGGTTTTTAAAGTTAGGAATACAAAGTATCCTAATAGATATCTGTTGTGTGTATATATTTATATGTATACTCATTCCTCTATATGGATGAAATAAACTTCAAAAATCTTATAAAAAGACATGTATTAACATCTTCCGTTTTAGTGCTTATAAATGTATCTTAGTAGCTAAACACACAATGGATTGACACTTGTGCCTATTATTAACGCTGTCATAGTCGAAAATGTCCTGAAAATATGAGAATACCCACTTTAACAAACAGGAGTTTGATCCAATAGCCAATAAAACACTGAAAACGATTAATATACCAGGGTATGGTGTGACATTACTCAAGACGACATAAATTGCATTCTGTCAAAATGAAGTAACAATTCCGAAGGTACAAACGAGGGAATATCCAGACAGTTGTACACATACCACATGAAAGGACAAAAAGTACATACAAAAATCAAACATACTTAACCAACATTCCTTGGAAAAAATTGTGGAAGATCAATTTCAGTAAAAGAAGATTATTACTGAGAACAGATTTGAAGTCCCTTCATATTTGAAACGATCACTGGATATCGGCGAACCGTGTCAAAGTGACAACCGCAGAACTTGTGACATATATGGGCAAATTATTGTTTTTGAGCACTATCAAGAAACTGGTTGGTTTGAGCTTAGTTTCTAGAAACGCGTACGAGGTGCGATGCAGAAAATCTTGCAACAGAGCATGTGGAATGTTGAAACAAAACGATAATTTCCTATAGGGAAATTTTCACGTTTGTCAAAAAAATTTGTTGAAATTTCCTTTTTGTCAATTTTGAGGTAAAAAAGGCACCCTTTCGTGTTACTAGATTTCTACATTTTAGCTGTATTGGTATGTATGATCACCAAATCTAAGAGAATTTAGTGCTGAAACATCATCTGTACACAGTTTCGGATCCAAGGTCGGGGTGCAGGGGATTGCCACCTCTCCTTTTTATTGGAAATTTGTCATTTTTATATGTAAAATTGACAAAAATGGTAATGTCGTAGCACCCTCCCTTTTTCTGTGGAACCCCTAGCTGGCACCCCTTTTCAAAGTGTCTGGATCAGCCCCTGATACAGCAACCGGTAAAATTATAGGAATGTGTCAATTAAGTGGATTTATTTTTGTCGGAGCAAGTCCTAGATGAAGCATTAAGGATATTAGGGTAATATGGGCATGAAATATTCTCGATCAGTTCAAGCATATCATATTTGGTACATAGATGTATGCCTAAAAATAATGTCTTTTTTTTCAGTGACGTTTGATTTTTTCGTTTTATAGCTACCATATTTTTGACAAGTGAATTTACAGGACAGAATCAGAAATTAATTGAATTAGAACGGATTTGAAGAGTGCATGCATGCTGCAGACTATTGCATTATGTTTTTAAAGGCTGTCCTATTATACAATAATCTAATGTAGATTATAATTGGATTTGTCTTGTTTAATCAAATGCATATGCAGACAAACGTAATTCATGTAAAACAATTCAACTTGACACAACATGAAGTATCAATTCCCCCCTACCCGCATATTTGTGGTATTTTTGCATAAATTTAGATTACGTTAAAAACGCAACTATTCAATCTTTAATATTAAGTTGAGATGTCAAATGTTGATTTTGTCATATCTAACTTTAAATCATGAAGATGCATACGAGCATCACAATTATAAATTGGATATGGTCATAAACCGAAAATAGTATTATTATTATTCAAACATTAAAGATAATTTAATAAACTTATACATGTCGTAACACATGCCGGCTAAGAATGGGACAATGTCAGACCGTGGGTTACCAATTACCTGTTTGACTTGTCTTAGTGGTCTCTAATACAGAAATATGGATGAAAGACATATTTCAATGGTTATCCTGAAAGTGATTTGATTCAACTGTACCGCCAAAATATATATTTTGTGATATGAAAAAGGACAGTTAATCATGCATTTTCGCAAAAAAAAAAAAAAATACATGATTGATAATAGAAGACAGAAACAAATACTGCATATGATATTTACACATACTTATCATTAGATTTATTTATGTTTACTTGCAAGGGTTGTTAAAGAATGAAAAGTATATTATTGATCACGTGTGTTTTTCATGTTTTGAACGTTGGTTCAGAACATTTAAGGAACTACTCACATTCCTACTGTAAAAGTATTGAGAACTGTAATTTTTATTTTAAACAGACTAACAAAGCCTAATTTATTTAAAAAGCTGAGCACACCGAGGATATTGAATGATATTAAATCACATTGAGCAGCATTGGAGTAATGGCCGCAGTATTATATATCAGTAAAATTAGTTGGAAAAGTCAACCGGAATAATACATAGAGGTAAGCATGTTTATCATATTGTTTTCTTTTACCATATTTAACCATTTTCACCATATTTTATGTAGGACACGCATAACAAACATTTAGATGTAAGTTCCCAAAAGGATATGGGTCGTATCATATAGGTCATTTGAGAGTTTGTCTTTTTGCAAAATGCTGATACCTTTCCGTTTCGAAATCTATTTGAAGTCGTACTCATGTGCATTTCGTTCAAATTTGTTTATCTTTTAGTGATAAAACATAATTTCAAATTTCCAGCTTTCAAACTAGGGTATTTCAACAGGGTACAAATTTTCCATTTTCCCGTCCTACCACGACATTCCCTACTCTCGTAGGGATAATAGTCACATGTGGAAATTTAAAAATTTCGAAGGATCGTTAGGAACTCTCAGTGCTAGATTATTATCGGAATATAATAGCATCAATGCGTTGTCATTTTAAGATTGATCACCTTGACACAAATACGTAGTACTTGGCAGAAACAAATAGTGCTCTGGTTCTTCTTAGACCATTCCTTCACTCTTTTGAGGCTGACTTTATAGCTGATCTTACCCAAAGGGGAAGCATAGTTTTTTGCCAGATCCTTTAATCTCAAAATCTCATAAGCCTCATATTTTTGCTTATTCTCTGAGATCATTTGAAAGAGAAAACGTATGACCAAACTATTCTTTAATCGCGATGACCTCTAAAATTGTATCGTCAAGTTTCTTTTATCTGTGGTAACATCCCTTAGCACTTGCGTATGGAGTTTTCATGCATATCAGAACTCATACGTTATGTTCGAGTTTGCCGAAGTTACAGAGACTTCTAATGCTACGCTAGACTTCTTACAGTTTGGCTTAAGAATCGGAATGGCCGACCGTCTAAACATTAATAATTAATATTTCGTGAATTTATTGATTAAATGTAGTTAAGCATTTATACATAGACAGATGTGATATATTTGATGGTACACAAGTGTAAGTTAATTACTGTACATAAACCACCACGCATCTGTTTATAGATACGATTAGAAAAATATCATTGAGATACAAGTAAATTTATGTTTTTTTTAGTTAAGATAATTTGTGGGTAGCTTTGTAGTCAATGGAATCAGTACACATGATTATACCATTACTTGTCTGGATCTTACATGAAGTACACATTTCATGCCTTTTCAAAACGGACGTGGATCTGCTTGTGTAATCATGCTCAAAACTACAATCTTCATTATGTTTTAAATAAATCATCATGCAAAATACCTTTTGAGTGTTTCAAACCAGCTTTATTTTAACTAAATGAGACAAAAGTTTCAGAATTGACCTAACCGTATAGTACTACCTTAGCAACTCGGCGAGAGTTTCTAGAAAGGCGGAAGACGCTCATTCTGCCTGTGGACCTGGACCATGCTGTCAGGTTTTAGTGGAGTACTGGTTCATTTGAAATTCAATCACATTGCAAATGAGTAGAATCCGTTAGGCATCGGTTAACAATCAATTAATCAGGTAATACGTAAAATCTACTCTAACTTGTCACGCGGAAGAGGGGTGTACAAGGTAAAAAACATAAAAATGTTACTCTCACAAAAGTTTGGGACACCAGAGTAGATATACTTGTGTTATTTATTTGATATTCTTAGAATCCACATCAGATTCGCAGAACTTACTGATACAGAGAACATAATTTAAACTTATAGAAGGGTCTGAAAAAATTCCCAACGATGTTAGAACTGTCAAATTTGCGAAGAAAATCCTTTGTCGTTCCCTCCGCACTCGTACCGCTATGAAATCTATGGCAACACCACCTACACAAAGTCCAGCGGCCTATACCACTCGGCCAGCTAGGCTATATATAATATAGGTTTCGCTGGCCTGATCATTCCGCCTCGTAGGATTAATCTAGGGCTGTAACTTAGTACACGATGTATGGTAGTAAATGACAGTTCATCTAGGTGTTATTCGGTAGGATAGAGGATCAAATTAATGATACATGTCACAACAAATCCATATTATACCACGTTTCAGAATGTGACGACTCTAGTCGCTACACAGCTCCATCGGATCAAATTGATACATGGAAGATCATGTAAACTCATAAAAGGGTCTGACCCCGATGTTAGAACTGTCAAATTTGCGTTTGTTTATACATATTTACAACTTGTAAAAATAAAAGTAATTTAAGAGTAATTTAAATAATTTTTGGCATTATACGTTTTACGGGGATAACAATATATAACACTTGAATTGCCAAAATAGAAGGAAAACATTTCTGGATAGATTGTTTCAATTTTTCTACAATATCTAGAATAAAATAACTAAAATCACTAATTCCAAAACGTCCTCGTAATGCTAAAATATGAAGCAAGGATAGCATAACTACGACCCAGATCTAATAAAAAGTGATGTATACGTGCAAATAATAAATTGTAGTGTACAAATATTTAATATTCTAATCACGCAGCTGTTTTATCAACACATTTGAAGGTGTAAGCTCTACACCAAATGCCAAAGCGTGATAATGGTAAAATTAGTCATTTTTGTGTTAAAGTTTATCAAACATGATCCATTGCCTGTTTCAGAAAACATCATGAACATATACTTGTACATCTTGTTTATCTACACAATAAGTGTTAGAAGGTCTGTATCCTGTCCGTCAAACTGTGCCTGTTTTTCAACGCAGGTTACTTGCCGAGGAGGTGAACATAATACTATCCCACCCGACATACCAAGAGATACATATGATCTGTAAGTCTTTAAATGATACATAAAACAACCTGTTTTGAATTTGTTCATAACTGAAATATTTTGAGTGTGAAATTTCCTGTTTTTTCCTTTTATTTAAACAACTTCATTTAGATATAAAATTTCAATAATATTAAATTTTTATCAAAATTGTAAAAGAAATTCAAGCAATTGTAAGGAACTTTTACTACCTACAATATGCATTCAAAGTTATATAGATGTTTGACAATTATGTCAGGTATTATTTGTTGTTATCTTCTGCAAGGATCTGTCGGATTGTGATGGTGTATTTCGGGTTCACTATAGTACTGTACTATTAAAGTAATAGAAAATGTTAAATTGTAATTTTCAGTTTGCCAAAAGTTTTTTTTTCAATTCTTGTATTGTTTTCTTAGAACAAAATGCAATTAGTTGTGGTTATTTTAAATTGTGTGTTCCGCAACCGTATGCAACCTATATCCGATGACTTACGTTTTGTAAATTCACAAAGAAGATTTTCTGCATGTACATGTTATTTTCTTCAATTCTGATCCGCTGATTGCGCGGGAATCCCTCAGATAATATGCCTATCTTATTGATTGTTTCGTTAACATTAAGCTAAAAACAGAAAGTTGATTGTCTCTAATTTTTACTATTTAAATGATTCAAAATTCAGTGCGTGTGCTGCCAAGACAGATTAATTATACATAACATTTACATTATTCATGTGCATTTTATTATCCTTGTTAACATATATATATAAACTAGGATTGTAATAATGTGGTGTCCCCAGATGGGAATCTTAGCACACTCACATCTGGTATGGAAAGTGCCCAGACCAATTCAACAAAAGTACCCAATCACACGTTCAGTCTGCAGACAATCTATTCCAGTACAAAAATTCTGACTATTTCAAAATTATCAAACCATGTTCCATCACTTTAAATGATATATTTGACTCCAACGATGACGAACCACATTGTACCATATCAAAATGTGGTTTTAAAAATTGCAAAACATGCAGCATTCTTATAACCGACTCTTACTTCTCCAGTTCCCTTACAAACAAAACCTTCCATACAAGAAGTCAAGATGACTTAAGTTGCAAATCAACAAACTTAATTATGGATTAGAATGCAACTTATGTGGTTTAGTATATGTCGGAGAAACGGAAGAACGATAAAACAAAAGAATGTGCGGTCATCGTTCGGGAATTAACACCACCAAATTCCCGACAGTTTATCAACACTTTAATCAACAAGATCATTCAATCCTCTCTATGAAAGTTCGTATTTTAGAAAAAAATTACCATCCTACGAACAGTCCCGTTCTAAGTAAAAACTATCGTAGGGAAAGAGAGGAGTACTGGATACGCAGACTAAGTACTGCAATACCTTACGGATGCAATGACAATATCAAAAGTACAGGAAACCTTTCAAGCCAATATAACAATAGCATAAATGTGATGAATTTATTTGACAAAAAATCCAAGACGGGAAAGGAGTCATGGCCATCGCCATAATATGTCACCTACGTTACATGATGTCTTTATAGATGGTCCCCTTCCATTCATACAAACACCTCTTGGACTTCATCACTTTAGAACCCAAATTTATTCTATACCTCTCACTCTATTACACTTCTTTTACAAAACAAGTCTTGGCACTCCTGTTTCTGACCCCACCTCATCATTATACAGACTTGTTGCCATCATTTTGGATATTGATTTCCACAGATTCTTGAAATCTGTTTGTGTGAAAAGTCAAGATGAAAAAACAACGATCATTTCTTCCACTAACGTTTGTCAAGAAAGGTAATGATGCAATTAATTTGGCTAACATCCTCTATCACAAACACGTTACCAACAAAATTCCCCCATATTTCAAAGACAAATCCATACCAATTATTTCATATTTCTATACTTCACCCATTGCATCCAAAATGTTCAATTATAAAGCTATTGCAGAACCTCGAGAAGACTTCAAAGCTAAACCACCTGACTGTTCTTGCAAAAACTCTCAAATATAGTTTTCAAATATGGTCCTTCTGGTCACGCCTTTACGGGAGATTTAACCATCATCGAAAACGAATCTCTGCGTAATATCCTTTCTAAAGGTCCCAAGTACCGTGAACCACGCTCCAAAAATTGGAATTATAACTTTAAAGTTCTTATGGATGCCGTCGAGGACTATGCAAGAAAATGGATAAAACGAGAACAAGAAGACATTTATTCTCTGTCAGAGTGGTTAAAGGCCGTGGTGTCTTTAATTTTGAAACGCATGAAAGTTTTAAGTAGGTCGATGAGTGCCAAGGTTACATTGGTTTTCAAAGACCCCGATGTAGCAAAAACATTGTCTTCTATACATGACAAGTATGTTGTCGTACCAGCAGACAAAGCCAAAAACAACATTGTTTTTGTCTGCAAAACGTTTTACATCCAATGTTTATCATCAGAGATAGACGTAGAAAATAATAGCAGTGATATGACCTATACTGCTACCCCACTTTCCAAAGAAGAGATTGTGGAAAACCATAAATCTGTGCTATCCTCTTTTTGTCTCTCTACCAAGCACGATGATTGTGATTTATCGTGTATGTACTGGATTCCTAAACTCCACAAGAATACATACAAACAACGTTCCATAGCTGGATCTGCAAAATGTACAACCAAACCTCTTTCAAAACTTTTAACATTTATACTCATAACTGTCAAAGAGGGTCTGCAGTCCTACCATAACACTTGTTACTCCCGTAGTGGTGTTAATTCAATGTGGAACCTGAATAAATCGAAAAATCTTTTGGGGACAATCAGTTCAAGACTATTATCTGAATATAATAGCATTAAAACCTATGATTTCACAACACTGTATACTTCTGATCCCCATACTCAGTTAAAATCCCGACTTAAAAACATTATACATCGTTGTTTTTCCATTACAAGATGGTATACCTAGATACAAATATATAGTTCTTGGTAGAGATTCCTCATACTTTGTAAGAAATAATTCCAAGTCATCTTCCAAATATACAGAGGAAGATGTTTACAAAATGCTGGAATTTTTAATCGACAACATATTTGTCCAGTGTGGTGGACGTGTTTTTCAACAAACGGTCGGCATTCCAATGGGAACAATTGTGCTCCTTTACTTGCTGACCTATTCCTTCACTCTTATGAGGCTGACTTTATAGCTGATCTGATCCGAAAAAAGGAATATCGTTTGGCTATATCGTTTTATCTCAGTTTCCGCTATATAGATGACGTATTACCCTTTAACAATCCTTATTTCGTGGGTTTGATACATTGCACCTACTCCAAAGAACTTGAGATAAAGGATACTACAGACACTGTAAAGTCAGCCTCATATCTTGACCTACACTTAGAAATCGATGGTCAAGAAAAACTATTGACCAACCTTTTCGACAAACGTGATGACTTTTCATTCAGAATTTCAAATTTTATACTGTCTTTTGCATATAATTTTCCTCCTCCTCCATTTTACAGCGAATTTAATACGGTGTGTTGCAAATAATTTCCATCCTCATGCAACCTGTGTATAGAGGGTTCATATCACAGCTTATACGTTATGCCAGAGCTTGCCTTAACTACGCAGACTTTTTTGTATCCCGCAAGAATTCTAACAAATAGTCTTCTGGAACAGGGTTATGTTGGTATAAGGTTGAAGTCATCAATACAGCAGTTTTATGGTCGTCATCATGAACTCGTGGATCGTTACGATGTAGGCATCTGCGCCATGAAAACTGATTTGTTCAACGTGTCATAGTTTTCCTGACCTCTTTCGTCTAACCCGGACTTTTTATGAGCAACTCGGCGGGTGCTTCTAGAAAAGCAGAGGACGCTTACCCTACCGGTGCTCCTGGTCCATGCTCCCAGTTTTTAGTGTAGTCCGAGTAGCTCATTTGCTTTTGTTAATTTGTGTATATGGTTTTGGTTGCTTTGTGTTCTTTGTTGTGTATGTCTCTTTTCCATGTCTGGTCTTTGTCCATGGATAACATTCTTTTGATTATCATAACCTTGGTTCCCTTAATTACTCTTTCAAAGAACAAATGCAAAACTTTCTTAAAATCTCAAATTGATCATAGCATGCAAACATATTTCCATAAATGCCCGTTTAGTTTTCAGCATGTTCAGTTAGTATACATAAAACACAATTCAATACATGCTTTCTATATATTTATTTCAGAAACTTCAGGGACAACTATATGACATCAATAGACCAAAGTATTTGCAGTTTAATGCCAAATATAAGTCATCTGTAAGGATATCATTGAAATTAAATTTCTGTTTTTAATTTCGTTGTTTTCCCCCACCTTTCAATGATATCTTGGTATTAATACTAGCAGAATGTGTTATTTGTTAACGCGGTTTTGCTTGTTTGCGTGATCACAAGACATTCTAGTGACACGAGATATGAATTTGCGATATATATATGATTGGTTATTTTTTTGTAATACGATAATAACGCTTCCACAAATTGAAAGCAAATGAAGCTGCGACAATGTTACTTTTTATCAAAATATTTTTGAAGCTAGGAAATAATCGTCAGGCGTCCCACTCCTACTATTGGGAGTACGTCAACGTATAGTGTGTACTTTGTATGTATTACGTTGATTATTTTAAATTCTTTGTTATGTGTGTCTGTTTCCCTTGTCAGGATTTGTCCCTGGATTACATTCTTTTAATTTTAGCTAGAATCTGGGTTCCCTTGATTACTTTTTCGATTTGCTAAGCGTTTCATTGTTCATTGATATACGATAGAAAACAATCGTTCAATATCCATTCCGTGTTTTTGAGTTCAAATCATACGCCCTAAAATATAATTAAAAGGTCCACTCATGTACGAGAATATGTCATTAATAAAATATCATAAAACAGTCGGAATTTTTGTACCGTGATGGACATCTAAAAGTAGGCCTTACATAAGGGAAATGTTACTTCAAGATTTAAGTCATCACGACAAAAGTTTTATGATCATGAAATCGTGGATCATTATGGTATACCCATTTGCACCATGAAAACCGATATGTTCACCATGTTAAAGTATCTTTTCCTCCTTCGCCTACCCCGGACATGAAGTTTTATAGCAACTTGGCGGCTGTTTCTTGAAAACAACACTTTATCCGATCGGTGCACTAGGTCCATTCTATTCCCCTAGATTTTTAATGGAATCTGGGTTGCCCATTTACGTTTTGTCTTTGTACATGCTAACATAGTTATTTCATGTTTTTTGTTGTTTGCGTCTATTTTCCCTGTATAGTCATCATCCTTGAAAAATATTCTTTTGATTATCGCTCGAATCTTGGTTTCTTTCTTTGTTTCCTCTTTCTCTAACTCTTATAAGATTTTTTATTCTTGTAATTCCCAGTCGTTCGTGAATGATTTTAGGGTTTACTAATGTAATAAATAAATGAAATAATAAAATTGAATACGCATTTCGTAATTTGTGATACCGAGAAATACATGGCCGATATGAGTTTTCGAAAAACAAACTTTTATTGATAAAAAAATTTACCTGTAATTTAACTTCATCGACGACGTTTAAAAACGTAACATGGTGCGTCCATTTGTCTGTACCAGAGTGCGTATGTTTCTACACAATTTGCATAATACAATAACAGAAACAGAAAACGTTGGACACAGTGTCAAATTTAATTATGTTTTTTGCCCGACTTAAATGAATGGATCGATATGGTTTCTTGTAATTTGAAATGCTGTTCTTGTCTTATAAACAGAGATTTAGCTAACAATCGTTTCGTTAATGTAACGCCTTATGCATTGACTGGATGTACACAGTTATACTTCCTGTAAGTATATTCTTTGATTTATTTAGATTTGGTTCGCTAAACCGTGGAAAATTGATCATTAATGTCAAAAGGAAATACCAATTTAAACCAAAAGATTTAGCATGCTTTCAGTACAACTAAGATAATTTCAATTACTATCTCCTGCCAATATGAACTTTACAAGGAATGTTGAATTTGGATATTTTAAAATCGACGTGAAACCTGTATGTGCGTTTGTTAAGTTCTAAATATTCACAAACACTAGACAAGTTTAATTAACTATTCATTGATATTCAGATGACCTAAAGGACAGATGCTCATACAGATACATACATGAATAATTCAATCTTAAACCCGTAATTACATGTTTTACAAATATTTAACTACACAATTTGATTATCAGTTGGAAAGATTGAATAACCAAAATATGATGTGGACAGAAGGAACATCTTTATTAAATCGTGCATGAGTTAAATATTAAAGCGTTCTTGGCATGCATAATGATATTTTGAATTATCGAAATGAAATACAAGGGACAAATCAATAAATCACTGCTGCAAATCTATATAACAAACTATTTTATTATATTATGTTGCAGTAATCTAATGTACAACGATATTGTTATAATAGATTCGTATGGCTTTGCTAATCTAACAGAACTGAAAACTTTGTAAGTAACAACAATAAAAGCGATTTATCCATATTGTAGTGAATTAGATTATAATTTATATTTTGTTTATAATCGTACACCACTTCGTTGACTGTCTGCAGATTTACATCCAATAGATCAAAGATTTAAACATATAAATGTACTTCGATATAGTTGTTTATATAATAGATTGAATTTTTTGTATCATTATCGTTAAAACGGTAAATGTTTAATGGGTTTTGATGCTATGTTTACCTGATAATTCATATCAGTATACAAGTTTCTAACATATGCAACGTAAACAACTCTTTTTTTAGGATTATTTCGTATAACCGAATTGCCAGTTTAGAGGTCAACGCGTTTTACAATCTTCCAAGACTAGAATATCTGTAAGTACTTATCAAAATATACCTCTAACACAACTCCAGGTGGTAGAGTACTAGTAGTGGAAACAAAATACCACTCAGGCATCAAACGTAAAGCATGTCATTCAACCCCCCCCCCCCCCCAAAAAAAAAAAAAAAAAAAGAAGACAAATCCCACCAAAAATGATAAATGAACAAGAGCTTGAGTAGACGAAATGTTGGCATAAAAAATAGTAAACAAAACAAATCGCCTAATTTGTTCATTTTCATTTAGGGTTTCTTTGTCACATATGAGTTACAAAACCAAATATTTGTATGAGATTTGGATTTTCATTCTTGTCTGTATAAATGGTCATTTGTCAATTAAACAAATACATACATTACGAAAAAAAACACTAAAAACAAACAAAACAAACAAACAAAAACAAACAAACAAACAAAAAACAAAACAAAACAAAATCAAAACAAAAACAACAAACCACAAGCAGCAAATAAGGTATTTCAAGTATTGTATTGTTTTACATTCAATTACCCTTGAATGTAAAACAAAATAAATTAAAAAATCAGTATATAACATGCACAATATAAGCATGTTTTTTTGCTCGTCCACATTGCAAAATTTCCCTTTCTAACACCTTTCCTGTCATTTGTGGCAACATCCCTTCAGTACCTGCATATGGACAGTTCATATAAAAACTCATGCGTAATGCCAGAGCTTGCCGAAACAACGCAGACTTTTTGTATCGCTCAAGAACTCAAACAAATAGGTTTATGAAACAGTCATCAATACAGAAGTTTTATGGTCGTCATCATGAAATCGTAGATCATTATAGTATATCCATTTGCACTATGACAACTGATTTATTCAACGGGTCATAGTATTCCTTTCCTCGTTTGTCTACCCCGGACTTGACTTTTTATGAGCAACTTGGCTTCGGCGGGTGTTTCTAGAAAAGCATAGGACGCTTACCCTACCGGTGCACCTGGTCCATGCTCCCAGTTTTTTAGTGGAGTCCGAGTAGCTCATTTGCTTTTGTTACTTTGTATGTATGATTTTAGTTACTTTATGTTCTCTGTCTCTGTCTCAACACACAGTAAAGTATAATAACTTTCATGAATGTGACTGAATTTTTGTTGTGTATGTACGCTTGGTTTTTTCCTTCAATAATGTCATACATGTTCATGTTGTACATGCATTATTATGATCTGCATCAATAAAAAAAGTTTTCACAGTTGAAATAATGTCTTTCCCATTTATAATAGAGAAACTCTCATTATGAAAATTATTTAGTTTTTTGAGTTGATGTAAAGTCATACTCCTATTACATGTATTGCAGATCATACTACAGACTAGTAATACTTTGAAAAAAGCTCACTTGTTGGTCGAAATGCGAAATGAAACATTTAAATATGACGAAGAATTAGTGGAAACTTCATTAATTCACTTATTAGTTTTCTGAGGAGTAGTGAATGGACCGACACACAGAATGATCAATATATATGTACATGTATACTCATGCTTTTCAAAGGGGGATAATAAAACAGACCTACACTGTCTGTAATACTACCTGTTGTTAATGTATTATTTAAATTTTGATTCTTAAGTTTTTTTCAAGTCATAGAAATTTACAGTTAACAAATTTTTAGTTACATAATATACAGTGTATTATGCTAGTTCACAAATCTCACTCAGTTCTTCACTTTTCTTGGTTTTCATAGACAATTCCACTCTGTTTGTTTTGGACTTAACTGGAAGTCTCCATCATCTTCACTTCCTGCAAAAAATCTAATCATTTGGGAAAATGTTTGTCTCCCACAATTATCACAGCCATCGATAATTTGTAATAAATAATTTGAAAGAATTTGCTGACAACCAGAGGTTTCTCTTTCCTCAAATACATATTCATGTACATCACAAACTGTTTAACATCATTGTCTGATAAGGGCCCATCTAGTTATGTTTTTGTTTTCTGTAAATTATAATTACTCTCATTAGATTGATTGTTCAATACCTTTGACTGGTTATAGGTTATTGAGTCTACACACGGTACTTGCCAAAAACTGTATATGTATATTGCAACCTCTATAGTGCTAGTTGCTACATAGTAGAAAAGTTTTCGGCCATCACTGTGTTTTTTCAAGAGGACACTACTTTCTGAATGACTTTTCACAGCTAGATTCTGAGCAATTAAACCTCCATTTTTAATAATACATTTCTCTTGAGATGTGCATTTCATACATTTCACATGATTCTTTTTAAACCTGAAATGTAGAGACCAAATAATAATCAATGCAAATAATTTCGCTTATAAGCAACATACTAAAAAAAAAAAAAAAAAAAAAAAACAACATATCCCTCTTTTAATGAATACTGCTATCTAGTTTATAATATAAAAAATACTATTTTAATACATTTTGTATTGATAAGCAGTCTTTGACACAAATGCCAAGGGTTTTCAGTACAATATGGACCATTAGGTCTGTGATTTGTACACTAAACTGCATCATATTGATAAACATGTTTACTATCAATACGCCTATATTAAGTGAACATTCAGTAAAATACAACTTCTACTACATTGTATGATGTCTTAAATTAAGAGGCTAATTCTTATTCAAATATCGTCTTAATTTATTGACAAATTATAAATAATTCAAGGGATTTTATTTTGGTTAACTCCTAGTTATTATTAACACTGAGATTCATTTTTATATGCATGCATGGCATGGGTGTAGCATAATGCTCAGTTTGTTGTATACTTGCATTTGTCTTTTTTGGGCAAGTCCATGGCATGCTGTTGTTGTGGGAATTCTTGCAACACTCAATGTAGACCCATATTGACATTTTTCTCTCATTTGTTTTTATTATTTATGGTTGATATGCTACAGAGTATGATGCAATGTAGCTTATGATAACAGCTAATAATAATCATTTTGTGTAATTATAAAAAAAAAAAAGATAAAAAATTTATGGTTTACGTCATGAAAATAAAATAAGTCAAAGGGATATCGACTTATCAAAAACTATTGTGGAATTTTAAATCGGGGCAGTTTTAGGCCGGGGCGTGGCGGGCATGCGGACCCCTAAAATTGTCAAAGCATGGGTTGTCAGATCTAGGCGGTTTTAAGTTGAAACTTTAATTTCTCGCTAGTTTTACCACAAAAGATATCTATTTTACAACCACTCTAGAAGAATATTTCAAAAATATAACCTAATAAAAAAAAACTGTGCGCCCCCCTTAACCTAAATCCTGGATCCGTCCCTGTACATCATTATAAACATGCAAGGATTTCATTAAATAATTCTCTTGAATATGATATGACCAATTTAATATCACCTCATTTTAGTACAGGATAGTTTCTTGAAATACTAAACAACTGCAGAAATTATGTGAAAATGCAATTGAGAACAAAGGTGCAAGTGACATATTTTTCATGACCTTCATTTGTACATGTAAATAAACAACCCTCACCCTTTCATGGGTGTGGCAGTTTATGGCTTTGATCCTTGGCTGGGACATATAAGAATATAAAACTGGTAGTCATGCACTGCTTCTCTACATAGCATGTGCCATATGAGAGATTGAATTATAAATGGTTGAGATGGAATCAGAAAAATGAGTCTGACTGCCTACCTACAGGCTGTTACTACTGTCAGGTCAAGCACCAGGCAAGGTCAACTTGAATGGTCAAACATTATCTTCCTGAAATGCATGACAAAATGGAGGATAAGTTCAAGTGACAGGTGAATATCAAAATGTAGCCATCAATTTCAATATGCCTTGAAAACACAGGCCCCCATTTCAGACAGAGGCTTCTCTCTACGTACCACCACTCTTGTCTGGTAATGATGTTCTGTGCTTTAATATTATGATTTTTAGCCCATCACGACATAATCATGTAGAATATAATTTGCTACATTGTATCTAAGACTTTGAAAATCATACCTTTTTAAACAAATTCATAGAGGATGAAGTCCCAAAAATGGTACTTAATAGCAATAGAATACTGAATACAATATCCAGTGGACATTATGTCATTGACTGTCATACCTGGCTCCATTGAGTGTGGTGCTGCAAAATCATAGCAACGTTCTGCCATTTTTTTTATATTTAGTTATTTAGTTACGGTCACAACTAATAAATGTAAAAAAATAAAAAATGAGCAACCTCAACGGATACATGTTTGCAGCTAGGGACTGATACAATTTTAACTTACAAAATTTTACCAAATGGTGTAATTTGTGATGAAAAATAAATTGAAGATGATGTAAGAGTGATCAAGGGAACCAAGGTTATAGTAGTAATCAAAATAATGTAATCCAGGGACAAAGACCAGACAAGGAAAACAGACATACACAACAAAGAACATAAAGTAACTGAAATCATACATACAAAGTAACAAAAGTAAACGAGCAACTCGGACTCCACTAAAAATTGGGAACATGGACCAAGTGCACCGGTAGGGTAAGCGTCCTGTGTTTGTCTAGAAATACCCGCCGAGTTGCTCATAAAAGTCAAGTCCAGGGTAGACAAAGGAGGAAAGGAAAACTATGAACCGTTGAATAAATCAGTTTTCATGGCGCCGATGAATACATGAGTTCATGATGAATACATCATTATTTTAAAATTTCAATTGACTATACTTCATGCTCTTATAGGTTACATCTGTCTCATAGTATACATGTATATGTAATTTTATTTACCAGAATCAACTCGTACAATATGCCAGTGGTGGCACAAGTTCTTCCCTGGTCTGATTTCTCCTTCTGACAGTGCAGATTTTTTATGTTTATGGCTGACCTTAAAACCAATAACATCTTTCTGGAAATCAAATTGGCTCTTTCGTAAAAAAGTACACGTATGATTATAATTTCTGGTACAATTACATGTGCATGGACTGGAAATATTTTACACTTTCCTTTTGAGTGTCTGTCCTGCGTGTACAAATTATTTTCTGCTCTCTAAAACGCGAAACAGATGAAAAGATCCAAAAGATGAATAAAACTTCTTAGTGTAATGGTGGCTGCCATTTTGCAATGAACTATTTTACCTCACAATTGATTGCAATGTAAATTTAGGGATTTTTCAACGGTCATTTATTTCTAAACCGGCGAAATCCCAGATATGCCAATTGGCATATATAGAGAGGAAAAGTTGGTTTAACCAAACCAGTAGATTTCCCAAAAAACCATGCGTCCATTCTATGCTTTTATACTCAGTAAAGTTGACACTAATTGAACCATAGCTGATATGACGTCATTTCGCGTCGTTGCCATAGCAACATGTCAAAAAAATGTTTCAAATAAATGTAACTCATACTAGATTTTTATCATTACAATCACAAATCTAATTTTTTTTCATTTCATATTGTCATTTTTGGCAAATGTTTTTTACTCATTTTTTATGCGTTTCAATCCCCCCTTTCAAAATTATAACAAATAAACAGAAGACAACAGGGCATGTATTTGTATTCCTTTAAAACACATTTACCTATTAAATCTATTACAATAATGGGGTTTGCGAATACTGCAGAAATTAATATTTTTTAATATTACCTGGTTTTCTCGTAGAATGACAGTTAAATGAAAATACAACATAAATCGGTAGGATTTATAGTGAAAAAAGAAAGAAACTGAAACATCCAATACAATAAAGTAACTAACACATATAGATGTAAGAGATTTACCTCTTGAAAATACATCGCCACATTCGACTACGGGATGACAATGATTTTCTCGGGGTAACACTGCTGTATTATCATCTTAGCTATATATTATTTATTTACTGTCACATATTCCCCGTTCAACGTTCTGCAGTCTTCTTTATCTATAAACTACTTATCCCATTTAGATAAAAAAAAAAAAAAAAGAACAAACTAGAATACTTATACAATTTTAAAAATGTCCCACTGCATTTTCAAGTCTTAGAAAACAACGCTTATTTTTGCATGCATGCATGTTCTAATGTTATTCATATGTACAGGTGAATTAATATATTTAAGAACAATTTGACTGTTATAGTATAAATGTTATATTTTTGTTTGTTCATCCTGGTTCATGTCTTAACACACCTGTATTATAGTTACAAAATACGCATCTTTGTTTCCTTATGAGGGCTCGTGTAAAAAATATTCATATTGTTTTTCAGAAACCTATTTGGAAACCAGTTGTCTTGTGATTGTAAGCTCATTCCTTTCTATACCTGGGTTATGCAATCGCCGGCAGCTGTTCGGAATGTTCGATGTGACGATGGGAGAGTCTTAAAAAACCTAAACCAATCAGACTTATGCAATTGTAGGTATATGTGTATGGTCGTGGTAAATACATTTATATGGAAAGATCTTTACTAAAAATATGATTAAATTTCACATGAAAAGGAAAGGAACGATTCGAATATGCACCTACAATAGTTGATGACCAAATCACTAAAATAATAAGTGTCAATTACAAGAGTAGTCCATTTTGATAAATCCAGGTTTCATGTAAGTTGTGGTATTGATCGAGTTTGTCAGAGTAAGAATTTAATCAGTAATATCAATTAAAAGAACCAGTGTTCGCAACAATTTAGTTATAACAGAAAACTGTATAGCATGATATCGTGTTTTTTTGTATGTTCAATGACACAAATTCAACTATATTTCAACATTGTATAGACATTTATGTCTTTAAACAATTTCAGCTTTTTTTTGTAATTTTGTTTTGTTTATTGTTGTTGTCCTTTGTTGTTTTTTGTAACATTATAGAGTTTTACTCATCATACGCTTATATGCTTTAAAGTGAATTGCATGTTTTACAGCTTGTATGCTTCTAAATATAGTAATATAGTAAATTATTTGTTGATACATACCCGTTCGATATTACTATTAAGAGCAAATTTAAATCGTTGATTACCACGACAGAAAATCTCCTATAACTTATGTTCAATGATGAAAGGAATGAGCCCGACATAGCCTTTAGCATTATAAAAAGAAAAAAAGGTTAATAAAAAATTCAGAAATAACTTTTGAAAGCACTGGATTTAAGGTATACGTCAGTGCATTTATTACTCTTTATCAAATTCGTTTTTTTCATCGTATGTTATTTGAATATACCTTAATTTCAGGTAATTGATTTGAACATTTAATATGCAGTTATTTTGTAGATAACATAAAATGTAGTTAAGTATCCTGCATAACTTGTTGGTAATAGCCATAGACTAGTATTGTTGATTTTGAAAACGTTCAGGGTTTTTTTTTCGAAAGTAATTAGAAAAAGAAAGAATAATCAAGGGAACCAAGGTTATAGCGGGAATCAAAAGAATGTAATCCAGGGACAAGGACCAGACACGGAAAATAGACATACACAACAGAGAACACAAAGTAACTAAAATCATACATAAAAAGTAACAAAAGTAAATAATAATGTGACCTAGTAACACACCTTAATTGTTTGTAATAAACACACAAAAGACACCATATTAAATTTTATACGTCTACTATTTGAAATGTGATACATGGGGAAAAAGACGGACTGTAGATTGACATTAGAAGCGGAAAACAAAACTGCTCATAATACATATGGGTAAGCTTTCAAATATAAATGAAAATGCCTTTTATGATATAGGAATGGATATATCGATGTGGCATATCTAAATAAACTCAATATATATCGCGCATAAAATTACTGCTTACCGATATCAATATTATTTACATAACTTACATGTGGCAGTTTTAAAGCAGCAATGATCTTAAGAAAGATCTATAGTTTATAGTTTCATTTGACAACAAAGAAATACTATAGGAGCAATTTCCGAAAATATCGGTTCTATTCCAGAATAAATATACTTTCTCCTAAAGTACAAGAACGTTTTGTGAAGTAGTGTTTTTTAATAAATTAGTGAACATCTATAATTATATTATAAAAAAAAGCTTTCACTAAAACAAAATAAGCGAGTTATCAAATGTGAACCGTACATAAGTTTACCGAAGAAAAAACAATTATGAAGTCAATCTTTTTGTAATGTGTTTATTAACCTTGGTGTTTTCAATTCTTTTCATTTCGAGCAACAGCAAATTGCACCAGGTTAAACCATCGATAAAGATATAGTCTTTGTACATCTGTTAAACTGAAAGTCGCAAGTGATATATGTTTTCTCTCTTTTCTGGAAATGATTTGTATAATTCGTCTTTTAACAGGAACAGTAATAGATATGCCATCTATTTTTTAAATCTTAACCCATACTGAAAATTATGACACTGCCATTCTTATGTGTTTCTTTATATCAGGTATTTATTGCTAACCTGTAGTCTGATGAGTACATTTTCTATTTGACCATCTATACCACATTTATGGAATAATGACATAAAGCTTGTATCGTAGGTGTATTATATATATGTTTTTTTCTTGTCCACCTCCAGTATGTTGGTATTAATAACAATCTTTGTGTCAATCCTTACATTGTCTCTCTCAAAACATAGGTCCACTATAAAATGAAACTAAAGATTCATCCACTTACAAAGAAATGTCTTACAATAATAACAATAATAATAATCATAATAATAATAATACGCTCCCGAAGGGAACGTTTATGGTTGTATTATCAACTTGGTTCTGTATACATATGGGAAGAAAAAAACATCAATATCCGGTTTGTGCCTCCATTTTCAGGAGCTGAAAAACATCATAATGGCAGCTTCATTTGCGTAAACTTGTGTGTGTGCGATTGAAAGCCAAACCAGTCTCGGAAAATATTTGCTAGTTTCGATAATTAAATACAAATCGAATCATAGCTTTTCCACGATAGGGTTGGCCTTATAGTATGCAGAATGGCGCCTAGATGTTTACGAAAATTACGTATTACCCATAATTCTCGGGGCATAAATATTGCGAAACGAAAACGAACCAAAACGAAACGAAAGTAATCGCTAAAAGAAAGAATCGAAACGAATCAATTCGATAAAATGGATCAAATCGAAATAAAAACATAATGAAACGATATAAATCGAAACAGAATGAAGCGAAACTAAATTGAGCAAAAGAAAAATTTTAAATTACAAGAACCATAATGTTTATCCGTGCCGGACAATTCGACCCAAAGGCATTTCGGACCATGAAAACCAAAAATTACTTTTGAATGCCGGACATTTCGGCCAATAGACATATCAGACCATGACAATAAGTATAATGTGTTAGGACATATATCATTACAAAAATTAACATATTTGAAGGTTATAAATATAATATATCAAATCTGAGGACAGAGCTGATAAAAATTATCAAGGTTGTTTTTAATAAATGTTTCTTCGGGAGCCTTACAAGGTTTCAACTTCATCATATTAATAACAATAATAATAATGATAATAATAAATAAACATAAACATAAAACCTAAGATATAGTGCTAAGCATTAAAAAAAATATAGAATTACTTTATTATTCTAACTTCACCTTTACTGTAAATATTTGAAACTATTGACTAAATACATGCATTGGACAATGTCTGTAAAAACATTCAAAGAACAAGAATGGAATGAACAACCAATAGCTCATGTACAGGTACACACAATAATAACACAGATACCAAGTAATTGCTATGAAGGTGTAATGATACATTACAAAGTTTTTTTTTAAATTTTTTTACAGGCATGTATTATCGTTGTATATTTATAAAATAAACACTATATGTTTGAAAATAAATAATCACATATATTCTACCAGTTCAGTGTATAAATAAAAATTGTTTATCTTTGGCAAGGTGTTGGATGTTTTAGAGCAGAGAATCAACCTCAGACTCGAGTTTCAATGGCTATGTAATGGTTTACCTCATTGTATTCTGATTCATATTGATACCAGTCTAGGATATGGGTTAGGTGGGAAGACTTTTCCTGTATCAAGCTCTGAAATGTAATGATGCCAGGTCTTATATAGATAGGTATATATTTTGTACTGCAAAGGATTGCAGATAGATGCAGTTGAAAGTTATTGTTACAAGTAAATTAGGCTGTATCATACAGGCCAACAAATTGTTAACGGAATACATGGTAAACATGTCAAATATAAAGTACATATTGCTACTGGGAATCTTGCTACCAGTAACACGACCTAAAGTTTGTAGAATGTATGAAAATGTGGTCATTGCTCACATGAAAATAATCACTTAACAAAAGCTCGATGATTGGATACACTACACTACACAGTAAAATGAAATCTCTACCTATAAGATTTCCTCGTTGTAGGAGTGAAAAAAAAATTTGGCTGTCATTTTCTCATATTATAAATATTACAATTTGATATATATTTTATAAGCTTTTATATTTTTTTTCTTTTAAAGAAAAGACCATTTTAAACCTTTCAAAGTATGAATCTGCCCTTTAAGAAAAACTTTACGCTATGTTTGTTTGTTTGTTGGGGTTTAACGTCCGAGCAGCAATATTTCAGCTATATTCAGACGATGAACATGAAATTGATGATAAAATGAACATGAAATGGTGATGAAATGAAAAAGGGATGGGACACAAGGACAACGGGATCGACAAACCTTGATTGCCACTGGAAATAGGGGGAGATGGGTAGGGTCGGGCAATTTAGCCTCCTGTGGCGGAGCCCTATGGTTCCTACTCCGGGAGAATACCACAGTAGGGTTCTTTAACGTGCGAGGAACGTGGCATCTTTCCCAACACGGTGCACCACTATGGTTTACGATCAGGTTTTCCGTATTATAGCCTGACAACCCCAGCATGTACCATGCCAGGGGTACCCAATTCCACCACCTGAGGCACACATCCCAGTTGCTCTGTGGGCAAAGCGCCCTAGCCCCCCGGCTACGGTTCTGAGCACTATTTAGTCGCCTTTTACGACAAGCTTAGCGCTGCTGCAGGGGTATTCTTTTGACACCCGGACCTGCACGGGAGTTTACGCTATGAGTCTTAACATTAAATTTAAGATAAAGAGATAATATAAATGTATTTCAATGCACACAAAAATGCTTGCTCACAGACAAATATGTTGTGTAACATGGACAGAAGACATACTGGAAATAGCTAAAAATGTTAGCATACACTTAGAGATTTACTGACTTTATTTCATGGTTTTCTTACTGTTATCTTTTTGTTTGCAGTTATATTTTTAACCATATATATACATTCTGTTAGCTACAATCCAGTCATACATTTGGTTTTATGCCTTCTTATATAAAGAAGCCAGTTTACACAGAATATGTTTCCAATCAAGCAGACACTGATTTGTAGAATACCCACACGCCGAGCAGGATTTCTTTTTTACAGCATGCAAGGTTACACATTGTTCCTTAATATACAGATACACTACTTAGTTTAAGCCAACCAATAATTATGATTATGGTAAAAAATATTTTACGGGAAATGTGTACTGTTTTAGTATAGCCATTCACATTCCTGTGAATCGACTCAAGTATACCCGTTTAAAACCAGGTGTTAAGGAAATAATATGAAATTTAATCAATGCCTACAATTACTTTGTACCGAAAATTTTTATACCTAGTCTTTTGTGGCTTATTATATTCTCATTTTCTAAACTATGTATAGCATTTGTCTCATAGTTAACTCTTTGAAAACAATATTATGATACATTTGCTTATTAAAAAAACATTCCTCCATTTAATAAGATGCACATCTTGACCTCCATACAGATTTGGATCAGAATCTAACATAACAGTTGCATAATATGAAAATGTAAGACAAATTAACCTTGCAGCACTGGGAAAGGCAATAAAGTACATGATGCGCACTTACTGTAACACATTTGAGAAATAAGTAATAATCAGTAACAATTGTTGAGAAATTTAAGCAAACCAGAAACTTAAAGAACTAAGTAATTAGTTCATCATTAACTTATTATTGTTTATTGATCTCAATGGTATGGTCCAGCTTACCATCATTATGGTTTTTTATGCTTATAAAGATAAACTGATACACATTGCAGCATGCATGTTTATATGAAGTAAGACTCCCACCAGGTATGCATATAATGATAAAATTGATTTACACTAAAACTTAAGTAAAGTTCATTCATTCATGTTATATATATATATATATATATATATATATATAGAAAGGTCTGAAAAATTCCCAACGATGTTAGAACTGTCAAATTTTTTGGTCGTTCCCTCCGCGGGACTCGAACTCGTACTGCTGTGACATCTATGGCAACACCGCCTGCACAAAGTCCAGCGCCCTAGACCACTCGGCCAGCTAGGCTATATAAAATATAGCTTTCGCTGGCCGGGTCATTCCTCCTCGTAGGATTAATCTAGGGCTGTAACTTAGTACACGATGTAAGGTGGTACGGGACAGTTCATTTAGATGTTAATATGTAGGATAGAGGATCAAATTAATGATGCATGTCACAACAAATCAATATTATACAACGTCTCAGAATGTGACGACTCTATTTGCTACACTGCTCCATCGGATCAAATTGATACAGGGAAGATATATAAACGTATAGAAAGGTCTGAAAAATTCCCAACGATGTTAGAACTGTCAAATTTGCGATGCAATGTTTTGGTCGTTCCCTCCGCGGGACTCGAACTCGTACTGCTGTGACATCTAGTCGTCACATTCTGAGACGTTGTATAATATTGATTTGTCTACAGTCCTACTATAATACTTGTTACTCCCGTAGTGGTATTAATTCAATGTGGATCCTAATAAATTCGAAAGATTTTTTGGAGACAATCAGTTTAAGACTTCACTAAAAACTGGGAGCATGGACCTGGTGCACCGGTAGGGTAAGCGTCCTCTGCTTTTCTAGAAACACCCGCCGAGTTGCTCATGAAAAGTCCGGGGTAGACAAACGAGGGGAGGAAAACTATGACTCGTTGAATAAATCAGTTTTCATGGTGCAGATGCATACACCATAACGATCCACGAGTTCATGATGGCGATCATAAAACTTCTGTAGTGATGACTTCAATCTTATGGCAACATAACCCTGTTCCAGAAGCCTATTTGTTAGAGTTCTAGCGCGATACAAAAAGTCTGCGTAGTTTCGGCAAGCTCTGGCATTACGTATGAGTTGTGATATGAACACTCCATACGCAGGAAAACTCATCACAATTGTCGTAAAGTTTGGTCAATAGTTTTTCCTTACCATCGATTTCTAAGGGTAGTTCAAGATATGAGGCTGATCGCTCAGTGTTTGTAGCATCCTTTATCTCTAGTTCTTTGGGGTAGATGCGATGTATCAAATCCCTGAGATTAGGATTGTTTGAGTGAAGAAAAAGATCAGCAAGTAAAGGAGCACAATTTGTTCCCATTGGAATGCCGAACGTTTGTTGAAAACACGTCCACCACACTGGACAAATATGTTGTTTTGTATACATCTTCCTCTGTATATTTGGAAGATGATTTGGAATTATTTCTTACAAAGTATGAGGAATCTCTACCAAGAAATATATATTTGTATCTAGGTGTTCCATCTTTTTGGAAAAACAACGATGTATAATGTTTTTAAGTCGGGATTTTAACTGAGTATGGGGAATAGAAGTGTACAGTGTTGAAATATCATAGGTTTTAATACTATTATATTCAGATAATAGTCTTAAACTGATTGTCTCCAAAAGATCTTTCGAATTTATTAGGATCCACATTGAATTAATACCACTACGGGAGTAACAAGTATTATAGTAGGACTGTAGACCTACTTTGACTAAACGTTTTGAAAGAGGTTTGGTGGTACATTTTGCGGATCCAGCTATGGAACGTTGTTTGTATGGATTCTTGAGGAGTTTGGTATACAGTGAAAGGTATACAGTATCAGTTGAAACTTGTGGAACAAAATGATGGAACTTGCAATGGTCAGACCAGAGATATTAAAAGTATCACAGTTCAATACTTATCTTTAAATATGTTAAGCATTAAACCATTATTATTATGATGAAACTACGTTTTCCCCAAAATATATAAAGAATTAAAGAAAAAATGTGGAAGTACATGTATTCTACTGCTTTATTATTGTGGCGAAAAGAGTGGGATTCCTGGCCCAAAACTCCAAACCTCTACAGAATATTGCTATAAACACAATAGTGGCATTTGACAAGGTTCTGGTCAACGATGACAGTGCATATGATGAACAAAAAGGGATATTTACAGCACCTGTTGAGGGTCTCTATTCATTTTCATGGACTGTAACTGTTAAGAAACGCAAATATTTCTTAACATATCTTTATTTTAATGGGAAAGTGATTGGCAGAAATCATGCTGGAATAGATGGTAATCACAACCATGCTACCATGCTGCCAGTCAAACTGTTAATGTCCACATGAAGAAAGGGGAACGTATTATCATAAAAAACAGGCAATGAAGGCCAGTACATATATTCTGATGGATGGTCTACATTTTCTGGATTTTTTATTGCCTAAAGAAACATTTAGTACTTGAGAAATTAAAACATACAAGTATCTTTTGATCTAAGAACAGCTATTTTTCGTCAGTAATATGCTAACTAGTAAACTTTTTATGTTCTTTATGAACATGCAATTTATCTAATCCTTACATTCTATACAAATGGATTTGATGGTTTCTAAAATTGTTTTCATAGAATATATACTTAATACCCCCGCCCCCTCAAATAAAAATAAATAAAACAAATAAAATGAAATGAAATAAAAGAGCAAGTTGTGTTGTTTGATGTTTAGAAAGTTTGAATGCAGTATTTTTATATTACTGTATATATTTTATTATTAAATTCATAAACAAGAGGCTCTCGAAAAGCCTGAAGCGCTTACCTTAAAATACATATCTAATTAACTAAGTTAATTAAGGTATCATGCTTTGTTACCATGTTTGACACAAAAAATACTAAAAAAAGAGCATATATTGATGAATGCTGTAAGTTCAAAAGAGTACCTATGGCAATGTAAAATATAGAAAATGCTTTCAAGAACCTCTGGAAAAAAATTTGGGCAGGGTTTCCTCTATGCCCTATCATTCCACAAGGTCTGAGGGGTATCAGCCTAATATACAGGCTGAAAAAGAACATACAATGAAGTTTAACTATGGCTATCCAAAATTTTCATCATCAAAATTCATATCAAGAGCCCATGTTTACTTTATCAACCAATTATCGCTGAAATCAAAGCAAGTATATTAGCGGGAAGTGGCCGCCCAGGACGATCTGTCGTCATCATTTTCAACTTAAAACACCTAGTTTTATGAAGATGGAATCTGAGCAACTGGTGTACATGGTCGTAAAATGGCCGCCTAAAATATTTCAATTACTGCCCGTCAACTCAAAATATCATGTTGGCTTACATTTTCATTCTTCTTCTATAGTTGAGGAAAAAATAGCAAAAAAAAGAATTTTGACCCCGGTGATCTATTTTAGTAACAAAGGCCATGTTTCTTGACTGATGAAATATTTTAAATGATCAGTTTGAGGAGGACACACTAAAAAAATATGCCAACTTTTATTAAATTTTGCTTCAGTTTGTTTCAGCGAGTTGTACACATTAAAACGACAAAACAATCTGTTTGTTCAGGTGCCATAAATCTTACAACAGGCAACAAATCATATTAAAAATTTCGGCAAAGGTCCGTCGTCTGATGGTGAACAATATTACTTAATCAGAATTTTGTTTATTTGCAAACAAACTGTATCTCGACCCCTTTGTTCTACTTTTAGTAACAGCGTCCATGTTTTTCATCAATCAAAAACCTCGAACGGCCATTTTGTTCAGGATATCATAAGAAACAGTAATACCAACTTCATTCAATTTTGTACAGTAGAGTCTGAGGAAAAGATTTTTCCAAAATAAAAAAAAAACGCTGTTTAATACCTATGTTCTATTTGTAGTACAGACGGTCATGTTTTTTTTTCACCAACCAAACTTCTAAGCAGTCATTTTGTTCAGGATACCGTATTAAATAAATAAATAATAACTTTTATTGCATTCGGTACAGAAGATTCTGAGGAGAAGATTTTTTTTTAAAGTAATCAGCAAAAACGTAAAAAGTACAGTAACTCAACATGAGTCAACAGATCTTCACCAAAATCACATCACAGATAGATCTTATCGTGGTTAATATTTTTATCCTATGTCAGAATTGAGTTACATCTAACGGTTTTGGAGATACAAAATGTATATGCAAAAAACTGCTGTCTGACCCCTATGTTCTATTTTTAGTAACGGCAGCCATGCTATATTTTGATCAATCGAAAATCCAAAGTGTCATTTTGTGTAGGATACTTTAAGAAACAATCATATTAAGTTTCATCCAAATCTATTCAGTAGTTTCTAAGAACAAGATGTTTGAAAAATGGTTAACGACGACGACGACGACAAAGGCCAAGGGATTTCAATAGCTCACTTGCCCTATGGCCAGGTGAGCTGAAAACTAAATTTATTTTTGATTTTTATAAAGCTATTGATTTCATTACATCTGAATATAATGTCCCCGAGATTGAAGAGGGTTTAGAAACTCTAATGTCTATATGCCTAGAAAACTGGACGCCTGTTCAAACAATCTTCTGACAGATGTAGTAACAAAGACATACAGTACCAGTTGAGATTATTCAGCAACTTTAATGTCTGAAATAAACAAAGCACCATGCCGTAAGAACAATAGACACCTCATTTAAATAAATTTTATGGTTAATGGAGATGAGTGAAACTAGACCATTTTTTTTAAATCACTGAACTTCTTAATTGCAAAATTGGATGGTTTTTTTTTAATAAAAAAAAAATACAATTAAATCTCATAGACAAATTTGAAAAGGTGATGAGTTTTCATGAACAATCGAACAAAACTGAAAACTTACTAAATCAATATAGTTTATGGCAGGAAATTTTTTCATAAAATCAGAAAATTTTAAAGTACAGATTTGCCAAATATCACTAAAAAAATAAGGTTATAGAAGTGGTAATTAAAAAAAGTATCAACCTTCTTTACAACCTATACACATTCAGAAAGTATCAATTACAGTGAAAATATCAAAAGAAAAAAATTGCTCAAAACATTCTATTTCAAATGTACAAAACTGTTTCTCACTAAAATTTTAACTACATTTCATCGTAAAACTTCTCCAGGCTTATTCAATTGTAATTGGTTCTCAAATCACTAATGGTACAAACTGGGTAATTTACAAAGTAATACAATCTGCCCTACATAATGCTCAGTGATCCTTTCTATGATTTGTGGTGAACCCATACTGAGACAACAATGTCAAAATAGTACTAACTAACACTAAATATTGAAAACCATATTCAACAAGATATACATATTGTACACAATCATAAAAAACAAACGCCTATACTCGATGACACGAGGAAGCGATTACATACTATAGGGTAAACAGGTTAGAAATATAACTATCATACATAATTATGCAGCAAGAAAGCATTTTTCTTTATTGGTTTGTATGGATCTAAACATAATCTAATAAATTTTGTTTAAATGTAGATTTGTGCTCTATAGACTCAGCTGCAATATATATGATTTGTATTTTTTTAACAGTACATGGCAAGGTGTATATTTTTTGTAGTGTTGTTTCAGACTTTATCGTACTCTTGTATCATACACATTTAAAAAAACTTTTACTGGATACGACAATAGCATAAAAAAGTTAAATAACTGTCAAAATGTATTGAAAGGAACCAATATTTTAGCAGAAATCATAAGAACGTAATCCACGGATAAACACAGAAGAAACACTAGACAGGAAATTTAAACAGAACCATCCAACAATGAGCATGAAATAACCAAAATATCAGAAAACCTTACTGAACACCCTGGACTTCACTAAATGCTAGGAGCATGGATCAGGTGCACCGGGAGGGTAAGAGTCCCCTGCTTTCCGAGAAACACACGCCGAGTTTCTCATAAGATAAAAAAAGAGTAATCGAGGGAACCAAATTTCTAGCGGTAATCAAAAAAATGTTAGCCAGGGACAAAGATCTGACATGGAAAACAGACATACCCAACAAAGAACATAAAGTAACTAATATAATACATACAAAGTAACAAAAGCAAATGAACAACTCGGACTCCACTAAAATGGGACCATGGACCAGGTGCACCGGCAGGGTAAGCGTCCACTGCTTTTCTAGAAATACCCTCCGAGTTGCTCATAAAAAGTAAAGTCGGGGTAGACAAAAGAGGAAAGGATAACTTTGACACATTGAACAATCAGTTTTCATGGAGCAGAGGGATATACTTTAATAATCCATGATGACGACCATAAAATTTTTATATTTATGACTTAAATCTCATAACCCTGTTCTAGAAGCCTACTTGTTAGGAATGTTGCCACAGATGAAAGGAAAGTTGACAATTCTGAATGAATAGTCATCATGTTTGTCGTCAAGTTTGGTCAATAGTTTTCCCTTACCATTGCTTTCTAAGTATAGGCCAAGATATTAGGTTAACTTCAGAGCGTCTGCAGTATCCTTTATCTCAAGTTCTTTGGAGTAGATGCGATGTATCAAATCCCCAAAATTAGGATTGTTTAAAAATAATACATCATCTCATCGGGAACTGAGATTAAAAGATCTAGCTAAACGAGATTCTTTCTGTCGAATCAGATAAACTACAAAGTCAGCCTCATAAGAGTGAAGGAATTGGTCAGCAAGTAGAGGAGCACAATTTCTTCCCATTGGAATGCCGACCGTTTGTTAAAAACGCATCCACCACATTGGACAAATATATTACATTACATTGTACATTACATTTGTGTAAACATCTTCTGTATATTTGGAAGATGATTTGGAATTATTTCTTACAAAGTATGAGGAATCTCTACCAAGAAATATTTATTTGTATCTAGGTGTACCATTTTTTTATTGTAAATACAACGATGTATAATGTTTTTAAGACGGGATTTTAACTGAGTATGGGGAATAGAAGTATACAGTGTTGAAAAATCATAGGTTTTAATGCTATTATATTCTGAAAATAGTCAGTCAGTGGTGGATGCAAATGAAAAGGAAAATTACAACACCAATATTAAACACAGAAGACAATTATTGCATTAATTAATTATTGTAATTGTGCCATTTTTATCAGTAATGTAAGTTTAATTTATATGATTGTGAGAATATTTCTACAGTAGTTTTTTTAGTTTTAGTTTGAAATGCCATCATAAGAGTCAAATCTACTGTGAATTTCAATCATTTGCATTCATTACAATAATTTCTGAATTTACAGTATATTGTCTTTTTTCTTCACTTTCAAAATTCTTAATGCAAGGAACATGGAGCGATACATGTACCTGTTATGATCTTGTTATCCCTTTTATGTTTCAGGAAGTACAGCAGTATAAACTGCTTTTTGAAATAAGTACAATGTTGTACGCGCTGTCGTGCTAAGAACACCCACAATCGTACATGAAATTGTAAAGCAATTAAAATTCTTTTCAAAATATGTCCTACCTATATAATGCCAAGCACCAAATTTGAAATCAATGCATCCTTTAGGAGTCGAAATAATTGCTGCAAAATTCGGACAGTTGAACGGACATGGTTATTCCAATTTACTACACACTCTATGAGTGGAGGCATTATTTGAAAGTGTTACCTGTATTTTGAAATATATGTATTCTTGGTATCAACACAACATCTATTTTCCTGGTAACAACCTGCATTGTGATTACGCACAAATTGTGTGTCACGTGTCAACAATTGATGCAGCTACTCGTACCAAACTTGCTAAGCAGACTCATTACATGAACATTTTGAAATGGGCACTTCCATAATAATTTTTTTTCAAGATAGGGTGCCACCATTTCAATCTCAACAGCTAGTATTTGAAATGATGAAATATGTTTTTTTTTAATTTCAAAGAGCTGTAGCATATTTTACCAAGCTTAAAACTAAGTACACACAAGAGATTCTTGATTGCTGATAGTCCAAATTTAAAAAAAAACACTAACTTTTTTTTCTTTTGTTTTCCTCTTAGGCAAATGTAACTTTTGAATAACATCTTTTCTGGCGTCCATTGGTCAACTCTTAATTTTGTTTAGAACTATACTATAAATAGCCTCTGAAGAGCAGCATCTTGTTTTCTATTTAACTATGATAAAATACACATGTACTTTAATATCTTTTTCAGTATATTTGAAAATACATGTCTATTAAGACCTTTCTATGCAAACTGTTCACAAACTGATTCTCCATGTCCATGAAAGCTAAACATTTCTTGGCTCTTTTCTTACTGTTTTAATTTCATTGAATAATCTCTCTTTCTGTATTAAAACAAAAACAAATCAAGCTTGCCAAACAGTCCATAATAGGATACTTTCATTGTAAAATATAGTCTTAGTTATCTTATGTAACATTCATTTATTCATTCACTCGAAGCTTATACAATTAAATGATTTATGTTAATTAAGTAGATATTGTTTCAGATTTAATGATGATGCTTTATCAGTTAGTGCCCCGTGCAGGTGCCGAATAGGCCTGCAGTAGGGCTAAGCTTGTCGTAAAAGGCGACTAAATATTGGTCAGAAACCTAGCCAGGGACTAGGCGCTCTGCCCACAGTGCTACTGGGATTTGTACCCCAGGTGGTGGAATGGGGTACCCCTGGCGTGTTACATGCTGGGTTGTCAGACGGAAAACATGACCACAAACCATAGTGGGGAAAGATACCACGTTCCTCGCAAGTTAAAGAACCCCGCTGTGGTATGCGATAGGAGTAGGAACCTTTGCGTTCCACCACAGGAGGTTAAATTGCCCGACCCGACCCTACCCATCCCTCCCTTTTATCTTGTGGCAATCAAAATTTGTCGACCCTATTATTCTTGTATCCCATCCCTTTTTTTCATTACATCATTATTTCATGTTCATTTTATCACATATTTCATGTTTATCGCACCTGAATATAGCTGAAATATTGCTGCTCGGGCGTTACACCCCAACAATCAATCAATCATTATCAGTTAGTTATTCATTTTCTTTTGATTTCACGAGTCCATGCTTGCAAAATCTAATTTTTGACGCTGTTGAATTTAATCGTTTAAAATTACCAGAAATTTAATATATCCCTGATTCTAACTGTCAAAAACAAGAAAGATCTTGTACTATGACAGGCTGACTGATCTCTGTAAATGTAGAACAATCATACTACATTTTATGATTTAAGAAAAGATTACACTCAAGTTACCACAACTCAAATGATGATTTAATTATTTTAAAAACATACGAAAAACGTTATAATGCAATTTTTCTTGTGTATATCTACAACATATTGGTTATGAAACATTTAATTTATTTAGACTGACATTGTAGTAATACCATTTTGGTAAATTGATCTTTGCACTTTTTGTCAAAACTGATGTAAATGATGATATATAGAAAATTGTTTTTTTTTTTCGTACTTTACAACAATAATACGATAATTCTATTAGCATTAATACAAAGCCAAAGTTATTTCACCTTATTAGTAGTCTGAACTGCGAACAGTATTTGGTGATTTCAAATGCATTTGAAATGAAACGATGTACTGAATGGTTTAATGATGGAATCTTTATTGGATTTTCATTTGACATTTAAGAATATGCGTTCTAAAAATACCGTATACCTATAGTAATGGTCAAACGATCGTGTAAAACATTTAAGAAGAGTTCTCATGAAACTTATCTGCATATTTTTTAAAGTAAACTATAACTTGGTCTGAACAAGTGTGAATTGTCATGTGATGCAAATTGAAACATTTATTTGAATGAGTTAATTGTTATTTCGTATTTGTCTTTTGGATTAATCTTCTGTATGAGTTACAATATGAGTGCTTTAGTTTGTTGATTTATTAGGATGAGTCTGAATGCATTAAATAGGGGCTTGTAAAAGGTCAAACAACAAAAAGATTATCTGGCATACTACTGAACTTTGTACGTTAACAACATGCTTTGTAAGATAAAATCTTGACTCAGATCATATCTATATGGTTGATTACAAAAAGAGACCAACTGGAACAGAGTATCAATATTTCACACTAGATTCAAAACAGACAAAATATCACAAATACTACAAACTGATAAAACTTACACCGAAACCAAACATCGAAAATTTTCTCCTCTTTAGAGTGAACTACAAACAAAAACAAACAAAACCAAAATAACAAAACAAAAAACAAAACAAAAACAAAAATAAAACAAAAACAAAAAACAAAAAAAAAAAACAATTTACTTTAGCTAAAATTATAAAAATACATAAGTGCATATCCGTTTTCATGGTCCAAATGGTCAAATAACAATCAACGAATGCATACTTAACACCGACTGTAAACCAGATGGTCAAATAACAACCAACGAATACATACTTAAGACCGAATGTAAAACATTCTGATAGACGGCAAAATCTTACGAAGTTAAAGTGTTCATTTGTATGAAGTTAATCCTGGAGGAGTAATCAAGGAAAAAAGTCAGTGTAATTTTGGAAGACAGGCTCATACATGACAAAAGTAGTTAATTGTGTTCGCAGCTGAAAAAAAGTCAGCATTTTAAAAGATTAGTTTGCTTTGTTCCACTTCATAGTTGATGTCTGCTTAACGCATGGCCGACCACACGAGCCTACTTCATGATTTTACTTGAAAACCTCCAGTATATTGAGAACAACACAAATCACTCGACTTTACTTATTTGTATTATCAACATCAAGTAATGCTTTGGTTACTCAAGATACGTTGATAATACAACGCTGTTATATCTTTATAAATTCGTTCTGAAGAAATAGTTCATTCAATACTTAATGCATAGAAAAAGATGTCATTCAACCTTAAATAAAATAAAATATAATAACTATTGTGGCCTACCCACTAAAATTTACGGCTGAGTGATTTAATGACACAAATACTTGTCTTGCGCTATTCAACAACTTTATTCATTTAAAATTTAAATACATCAAGGACATACAGTGATATTAAATATCTCTAGCTTTCGTTCAGATAGAGTGAACGGAATTGTCGATCAACTAAACAATTGTAAAAGTTCCAATCGTCATTTACAGGTAAGCCTACATATATGTTTCCTATTTATCTTAAGATCAGACAGTAAACACTGATAATAATATGGAATCAAATTTGGACTTCCTTAAAAGTGTAAAAACGGGATAGGGGTAAGCGCAAATGCAACACAATGAAATCAGTTAGTGATTTATTGTTGTTAATATTGTGTGGCTTCAAACAATTCCTTGAGGAAATAACAAGATTTATAACTCAAAAGAAAGGGTAAAGTTTACTAGATGACATTGCATTGGCCTAAATATTGTAATGTGTACACAAGCAATTGAGTAGAAATATATTTTAATGCAGTGTTTTTAAAAATTATAAATAGTCGTTTAGGTGATTAAAACCGTAAATAAGCCAGGTCTTTATTGAGCTAGCTCCCAGGCAGGCATGACAACCACCCAAATGCATTATTTGGATTCCGAGCCAGGTACCTGTCACTTTATTCTCTTAAAAATACCACATGCATGGAGGAGAAGCATTGACTACAAATTTAGAAGTATTTGGTGTGACTCGATTTGGAATTGAACATATGACTTCCCATAATGGAACACAGCATGCTACCCTGAGACCTCTAAGGCAAACCCATATTTTCCCTCAATAATATACTGGTATTTACTATATTTTCACTGACGATATTAACAGTCATGAAAAAAAGATAAAACATCTTGGCCGAGTGATCTGATAACAAATTTAAATACAAAATGTAAAAAATTGTAAACTAAAAAAAGTTCCTGATGATATCATTACCAGGTTCCTGATGATATCATATACAAGTTCCTGATGATAACATGCAATAAAAGCTTTTAACTTAAAAACAAAGTGAAATGCACCTTACCAGACCATTGTATATTCATTTCCCATTATTTATTGCAGCAGAGTTACTATGGGCTGTCCAGAAGTTCTCTGTGTTAGTTTTTTAATTGGAATGTTAATGACATATGGTTGTCGATCTATGTATGTCCGAGAAACCACCAGTGAACGATATACAATATATGTAAATGGTATAATCTACACTGTCAACCCTAAAGATCCTGACTGGGACAAATATCCAGAGGAAGCTATGGTTATTAACCAAATAACTGGCAAGATTGTCTTTATAGGCACTACACAAAAGGCACTCAAGTATGATCTAGGTAATTTTTTTTTTCTGTCTACTGTCTTTCAATCTTTACTATCATCTTACCAGATATAGAAAAAATGTGTACTATTGCTTCTTTTGACAAGAACCTACACAAATGCCATACAACTACCCGTATAAAAAAGAAGCAATGACAAAACGTTAGAATAAAGACATGAAACCATAGCAACCATATGTTATTTGTTATCAAACAAGTAATGTAACACATACATCCATGAGTGTGTTGTTCTTAAGAAAATGTGTCATTTAAGAAATATTGTTTGGATGTCAGGTTATTCTGGTGATAAATGACACGATTCAAGTACTTGTACAGATAAGAAAAACCGTTTATTTAAAAAAAAATATTTAGAGATCAGCAGTATTGGTAATTTCGTATATGAGCTTCCATCAGATACATTTTTATTGAATATGTTAGTACAATTTTATATGTTATTCCCATATCATTGATGACGCCAGTGGTTGACGTGCTTTTTCAAAAGACGTCCTATGAATTCAATGCAATTCAGGCAAACAATGCGCTCAAAATTGACGCTTCTAAGAAAATAACTTTTGAAGTGAGAAAAAGAATCGAACTCAACTAGAAAAATGTCAGGCTCCCTCGGAGATAATCCAAAGTTCTCTAACAGAGAAAATTGAATTATTTCCCGAGCCTCGGGTGTCTCAGATTTCCCGGTCTTGCTCTCTCAGCGTAGTTAGATGCTTAATATCTCACTTTCCGCCACACAGGTTTCGTCTTTGAGCATTCTTAGATTTTGTACATCGCATCTACTCCAAGGAACTTGAAATAAAAGATACTACAGACTCTATGAAGTCAGTCTCATATCTTGAACGAATCATAGATATCTATGGAAAGGGAAAAAATATTTACGAAAACGCGATGACATTTCGATTGGTATTGTAAACTTTCCTTTCATCTTAGGTAGCATCCTTTTAGCACCTGCGTATGGAGTTTTCTACTACAAATCGAACATTATGCGAGATCTCGCCAAAACCGCAATGTTTCTTGTCATGTGCTAGATTGATTACAATAAGGTCTCTTGAACAGGGCTGTGTTGCTGCAAGATTACAAGATTATATTCATCACTATAATATTTTAAACTCTTAATTATGAACTCGTGGATCGTTATGATATGATCATCTGCACCATGAGAAACGAATTTTTAAAAGTCATTTTTATCATTTTTGACCCCGGACGTGATTTAAGGCAAATATTTCTTTAGCAGAAAATGCTGACCCCACCCGGTCCATGTTCCCATTGTTTTTAGAGTCTTGTTTGTTCATTTAGCCCCATTCCTATATACGTGCTATTTTGGTTATTGAGTTTCTTTATTTTTCTGTGTCAATATCCCTTGTATAATCGTTATTAAAAAATGGTGTGTTTTTTTTTAATTACCTTTCGAAATGAACTAGGTTTAATTTTTCCGTCAACAAGTCTACATTTACAAGTATTTACTTATTTCAGAGAACAGTTCGGTTTACAATTTGGACGGCTCTACCGTCCTTCCTGGATTTCATGATGTACATATGCATCCTCTAGAAGCGATGACTTCATTAGGCGGTGGCTGCAAGATACCAGGTGACACAGATCCTGAGCACTTGTTAGGTCAAATTGCCGAATGCAACCCAAATGATGGAGGTAATAGTTGGGTGTTAGGACACGGTCATTCTATCGAATCGTTACTGAAACATATTCATAACAGAGGGCGACCTCCTAGAGAGATAATTGACGAAGTTATTCCAGACAATCCAGTAGTATTAATGGAAGAAACTTCTCACTCTGTCTGGGTCAATTCCTTAGCACTTGATCTTGCACATATTTCAAAGGATTCAGATGACCCTGTTGGGGGTATCATTATGAGGGATTCCGAAACGCTTATGCCGAATGGAATTCTCTTGGAAAACGCGGGAAATATGATGATGGATGTTGCAATGGCGTCATTTACCAATCTTAACCAATCAAATTATGAATCACTAAAAGCATCTCTTATTGAGTTAAAGAAAAATGGTATAACTTCAATATGCGATGCTAGGACATACTGGAAGCGTTCTCATCATCTAGCTTGGAAGAAAGCGTGTATAAATGAAGAACTGACTGTTAGGGTTAATTTAGGTTTATGGGCCTATCCAAACATGGAAGACAGTGAACAGATAAGAAGTCTAAAAGAACTATATACCAATGATTTCAGTCGCAGGTGCTTCCTAAAAATTAATGAAATTAAATTATACTCGGATGGACTGCTAGAAACTACGACAGCTGCCATGTTAGAACCTTACCTAAAAAATCTTAGGCTGCCTGGTCTACAAGAAAACATTGGAATGAACTACTTCAGCCAAAGTCGCGTTGAAAAATATCTCAAGGCATTGCAGAGTTTTGGTGCTGATAAAGGATTTAACTTTCACATACACGCAATTGGTGACAGAGGTATCAAAGAAATTCTGAATGCAATCAGTAACACACAGACTGACGGAACTCGTCATCGCCTTACTCACTTGCATATAGTGAGTGAGCATGATATCCCTAGATTTAGTTCGCTAGGCGTTGTGGCAGATTTCCAGGTCACAAATACACACATACCTGCTGTAGAAGAAGCAGTTGGATTAAAACGTGCAGAAAACTATATTCCTGTTCGAAGTATAGAAAAAAAAGGTGCTAAGACAACGTTGAGCAGTGACTGGGATGTTAGTCGCCTAAATCCTCTTGAAGCTATACAGGAAGCTGCAACCAGGGACAGACAAGCTGTTTCTGTCAAATCTGCCATTGAAATGAAGACCGTCAATTCTGCATACGCCATGAGACAAGATGATATAGTTGGATATCTTGGAAACAACATGGACGCAGACTTTGTTATACTATCCAGGGACATTCTCAGCATCGACACAAACAATATAGGAAAAACCGAGGTGCTACTTACAGCGATACAAGGGAAGGTAATCTATCAAAAGTTCAACGATTATCCATCTAAGGAATGAAGCCTCATGCCTTAGAAACATCTGCATTCATTTAGCCAACGACAGGATGTGTTTGATTTCCCTATTACCGAACAGAGCCATTCGATCATTTAACGACACGAATATGTTTAAGTGTGTCAAAATATATCGTTCTTTGATCGCCATTATTTGCCTATTTCATAAAGGCATGAAACTCACAAACTAATATAAAATGATTACATTTCGAATCAAAAATAAAGTATATAATATAATTAAATTCTTACCTATTTTATATGTTTTAAAAACAAATGTACAAAGTATGTTCTCACACGTATCGTTACCTTAAAAGTAATATATTTATATTTTTGCTCAAACTAGATTCTTGTTATCTGTATGATCACTTGTATTAAAGTATTATATGATGCAGGTGTAACACTTATATATATTGCATATTGATATATTTTCACAGTTTCACGCCAACTAGAATCATTTTCTTCATAATTTAACAAAATTTAAGACGCAAGCTACAAACGTTTAACGACGTTAAGATACGAAACTAAAAGGATCATAATTTGCTTTATCCTTGCACCTAGTCCATGCTCCCAGTTTTTATTGGAGTACGAGCTGTTTATTTTCTTTTGTAACTTTGTATGTTCTATTTTGGTTGTTATATGTTCTTTGATTTCTGTGTTTGTTTCTCAGTCAGATCTTTGTCTCTGGATTACATTTCTACTAGAATGATGGTGACCTTAATTACTCAATATAAATTACACTTGGTATACGGTTTGTTAGTCTCGTCATGTGACTCACTAGAATGGGTTCTAATCTACCATTCAAATGCATAAAGATTTGTCATACTCAGAGGATTGTGTACAATATATAAAAGCAAAACATATATTAGTGTAAAAATACCAATACAAATGACAAATATCTATTTTCACATGATAAAAGTGTTACGAAAAGCGTAAAATAGAATATTTAACATTGTAATACAGAGTTTCGATTTCCCGGAAGTAAGCAATAAAATGCAGACCGGTCTTCGAATTTCATTACGTTCTACATCAGAAATTCCGGTAAAGAAAATGAAAATAGAGCGAGACTTACAGACCCTATTACAAGTTAACTTCCTGTCAGACTGAAATCAGGCTATCAGTGCTTCTAAGGTCAAAGGTTAAATTCGCATTGACTACCATTATGAGGACGTCATCTACTATGACAAAATAATGTCACATAAGGACATTTCGAGTGAAAATATAGATATGAATTCACGATCTATGGACGTTGACATTGAAATTAAGAATTTAATATAATTGTACATTCCCCGACAAACGGTTTTATGAACGTTTTCTTACATCAGCCTTGCATGTTATACATCTGGAAGGGTAACAGCAAAACTCCCGAACTGATACAATCATAGTAAAAGAAAAGCCTGTGTAACAATTTCTATATCATGTTAAGAACTAGAAACTTGGGAACCACTGAAATGGTCCTGACTTGGTACAGGCGTTTTCGAAAGAGTAATCAAGGGAAACTATGTTATAGCGGTAATCAAAAGTATGTAATCCAGGGACAAAGATCAGACATGGAAAACAGACATACACAACAAAGAACATAAACTAACTAAAATCATATATATATAAAGTATCAAAAGCAAATGAGCAAGGAACGATGGATTAAACCATTTATGTATTATAGCGCGATAAACCTCCCGCTTCCATCGCGGTTTGTTATTTCCGATGTGTTACGTATAACACAAATGGGTAGCATAAAATTGCTACCGCGTAAAAGTCGGTAGTCATAACAGTCAAGAAGATCATGTCATACATATCTAAAATATATGATAGATCATTTATATCTGTTTAGTGTTCGTGCTTTTCTTTAGGATCATATATTTTTTTTACATTGCAATGCCTTTAAGTGAAAAAAAAACTATCGCTATTTCATTCATCCTCTTCACAAAACAAAACATATGGTGTTCACAGACGATTGTTATGATATGTAAGCGTACAGATGCGATCATTTCTAACCTATCGTCGAACCTGTCAGGATTCGCTGTCATAGAACATTTCTAAACTGTCAGAAACTGTTCTGACCCGCGACACACCTTGTCAGGGTCTGTCAGGACCTTGGACAAGCTCTGTCATGGGTCCTGACACCCTCCTGTCAGGAACTGTTCTTGGTAGAACAGATACGTGGATTAGAAAAGTTCCTGACAGATTCTGCCAGTCATTAGCTCGAGCATACTTCTCTGGCTGAATTACATACAGTACAAGTACGTGATTACGAAAAAAAGGCGTAGCACCCGAATGCCGATTCGTACGTCGGGAAGGAAGCCTTGCTATGTTTAAACTTGTTTTCAATTTTTACCCGACTTTTATGTATGGCATGCAGTACCAACAAAAATTATTGCCTGCCGTACTTGTTACGCTCCTGACTTAAAATTCTTTTTGGTTGCAAATCTAAGCACCGGTATGACACAGAGTACCTTTATATTTTGACAATTTTAAACACAGAACTTTTAGACCTTTATGGAACTTTAAAGTGTTCATACTCATACACTTTGAATGAATATGACATTTTGAAGAATTTTGACTACATGTATTCTACGGTTTTGAAGAATTTTAATTGAAATATGTTAGGCGCAGTCACCCATATGGAAAATAGTATTTTAGTCAATAATTTTAAATATGGAAATTAAAAGTGCTCGCACTCATACATTTTGCAAGAATATATGATATTTTTAAAGAATTATGACATTTTTAAAGAATTTTGACTTAAACAAATGTGTCAAAGCCACCCACATGATAGTTATATTGAAAAATTTAACATTTTATTCATTAATTTTAGACCCTCATGGAAATTAAAAGTGTGTGCACTCATACAGTAGCATGATAATGACAATTCTGCCGCACCCCTTTTTTCAAGCAGAAATCCTGCATAGGACCCCCAATTTCGGGCTCCGGGGTGCAAACGGGTCGTGAGCGAGTCAAGGATGCTGAAAAGTGCTGGGAGGCAAGCCATCTGGGGCGTCGAGGGTCCGGACACCAAAATAGATTAAGAAAATTGGGATTCCAATAAATCATGGATTCCGAATCTCAAAAGATGGATCAGCACGTCCGATTGCTAGGTTCCGGCGGGAAGAGAGCGACGAGGAGGTGAGAAAGAGGGCACAGGTTCAAAGGGAGGCCAGACGCGAGCCGATTCTAAGGTGGCGCGACCTACCTTGGGAAATATTCCAAGTGGTGCACGTCCAGGAGACGAAAAGTCAGTATGGGGAGGGTATGATTCTGACGCTGGAGAGGAAAGGGATAAAGACCAAGGTCTGGGCGTGCAGCAGAATGATCCGGGAGATGGGTCGGATACCGCGGAAAAAGTGGCATCTCCTCAAGATCGATAACTATGGGATGAAGAAGGCAAAGAAGAGCGGGCATGACTACTTCGACTTTGAATTGGTGATTTGAGGGGGCGTGGGAGAATCCTTTTCTGATGGGGAAACCCATCGGAAAAGATATTTGAGGTGGGAATCAGCGAGGGCCCTGGGAATGCTTGGCTAGATCTTCGCTGAAAGGAGGCGAGGGCTGGCGTAACCGATCCTTTCCATCGTAGTAATTCTTCAGGCAGACTGCGGGGGCACCATCTTCACCCGGAAGCTGAGACTGATAGGACCTGGCCAAACGGAGAGTATCAAGATGCTTCTTCTTCTTCTTGACGATTCGCTTGGCGATCAACGAGAGCACCAGTATGGCCGTAGCACTTAGACAAGCGAGGGATCCAAGGGGAAGAGAAGCAGCAGCGCCTACTCCGGTCAAAGCAGATCCCATGGTGCCGCTGGTAAGCAGCAGACTGCTGATGGAAGCCGCGGATAGGGCAATGGAGACCACTTTATCCAACCGCTTATAGATGCGCAGCATGCGGGCATATTTCTGGACCTCAGACTCTAAGAAATCCTCGAGTCTAGCATCTACTGCGTCACTCATTTATCTAGGGGTCTAGAGAAGCATGCCAAGGACGAGGACGTCCTTGAGGGGGCTATTGGGACATAGGATCAACCCAGATCCATCGTAGATCTTACCGCCGCGCTTCAGATATAAACCGTCGCCCTGGACGGTCTTCGGTAGTCGGGCTGGAGAGAGATATAAGCCTTTCCCGTGAGGTTCCACGCAGCAGACCTGACCACCCTTCTTGAGGTATAATCCAGACCCCAAGGTTTTATTGCCTGCGACACCACCTAGACCGCTCAAGGCACCCACTCCCAAGGCTGGAAGGACGGTCTTCGCTACCATGGGGAGGGCTCCCATCGCCAAGCCGGCGAGCATGGGGAGGAATCCACCCTCTTTCTGCATATTTTGCTTAAGCTGGGTGGTACTCATCTCCAAGATCATACCACCTTCGCCGGTCCTCTTGAGCTTATTGATCTTCTGGATCTGCCGATTCGTGAGCAGCAACTTATCGTTGCCCGAGAGATTCTCGTGCGAGAGTCGGATACTCACGGAGCATGGCTTGCGCTTGGCTGCGAGTCTGAGCTTATCCCTCTGGCTTGAGCTCAGGTTCAGACCATACTCGGAATACGTCATTTATTTATATCTCGCGAAGGTGGAAGCGCATGGTCAAGTGCTCGCCGCGGAGATCGATGGGTAGGCCGTCCTGATCCGTGATATGCGTCACCATGGAGTGGATGGTGCTCACGGTCACCGGAAGGTAGATCAAATTCTTGGGATTCTGGACGATCTTCATGCCGGGGGAGACGTTGGGAAAGAAGCTATAGATGACGGGCTGCTGCACGCCGTCGACGTAGCTTCCGCTGACGATATCGCTATTCACCAGGATACTATTGACTTTGATGATATTCACGATGCTCTCGCTCTCGAAATATCCGTGGGTGTCGGCATCGTAGATATAGGTCTCCTCGTTGAATCCTAGCACGGTCCGGATGCTATTGGGGACGTCAAAATTTACTTGATAGTGCTCTCGCAGGATGAGGACGGCTCTCAGAGTCGCTCGGTTTGCTCCGATGGTGATCTTGGCACCGTGGCCATTCTGACGCATGCGCCTCTGGATCTTGGCATTGATATCATCGATATCGTAAGACCCGACATTCAGTCCGATGGAATACCAGTGCGCGCCGTCTTCGGGAGAGTAGAAGACTTGATTTCTCTCGTGAATATTGGGGAAGGAGTAGTAGGTCCCCAGGTTGACCAGGGCCATCTCGTAGCTCTTGATGGGATCCAGACGGATGGGCTGATGGAATCCCCTTCCGGAGACGACCAGGGAGAATCCACGCTTTTGGGCCGTATTTCTCGCAATCTGCTGAAGTTCGGTCATTTATATATGCCTCTCTTTGTGGGCTCTGACGGGTGCGGATGCCCCTCCCTCCTCAGTAGACGACGCTCATCTTGCGGCCGTCTGATTCGAATTGGAGGATGCGATCGGAGATGACCAGTGCGTAGGCTTGGGTATTGGCCGCGACGTTGCGGTCGAATGGGGCTCGGATATAGACGTCGATCGTCGAGTCCTTGAGGCGCTCGCTCTGCTTGGAGACGTCGAATACGAAGAGGGGATGGAGATCAGTAAAGTCGGCGGGGATGATGCCGGGATTGCTCACCAGGTGATCCATATTGAAGAATTTCCAGCGGAGATCGGCAGCCTCCTTATAAAGCCTGGAGATCTTTTGGTTGGTGAAGGAGGCATTATAATCCACGGCGGGATATCTCTGGGAATTCAGGGTGACGTGGATATTCTTCAGGCGGCAATGATCGAAGATGGCGGGGTTGGCTTCTTGATCGTTACTCTCATTGGTCTGGAAGGCGACGATCACCCATCGGGGTCTCTCCGGGCTGCTCTGGGAGGAGAGTCACCAGGTGAAATTATCGCTTTCGAGGACGGCGATCGAATCGCACTGCTTCATGCGGAAGCCGATATCTAGCTTCACTTTGCTCTCGATGGTCTTATAGAGCCGCAGCTTCTGGTCGTTTGAGGGCATCACGTGGGGGACGAACCAGGAGAGCTTGCTGAGGACGATCTTGCCGGCATCGTTGATATTAGCATTATCTCGAAAGATGCTTGAATCTGTAGACCAGCTTATCATAGTCCTGGGCAAAGCCGAATATATGCTTCAAGGGGATGGTGAAAGAGAAGGATCCCTTATTGGCGGGCTTGGTGATGACGTAAGCCTGGAAGGCTACGATCTCATTGCGGACGCCGGTATTTCCAGCCGTGAAAGCTTCGGCGCATAGATCTAAGCGCTCGGTCAGCCGCGTCGGGTCTGATGGGAGGAAGAGAATCCCGCTCCCTTTCTTATCTTCCTCAAAGATATGGGATACGATGGCCTTCCACTTGTGGCTGCGGTTGGACTTGGGGGTCTTGGATAGGGCATCGTTATGCTGGTAGATCGCATGGGTCTTTTTCAGGATATCGCCGTAAGCCCCCAGGTCGTCCATATCGAAGTCTTCGGGCCGCTTCATCACCATGAGCTCCCATAGCCCAGGCGTCCACTTATATCGCTGGCTATTGACCAGGAGATCGTCGCCGTCGAAGGTAACCGGAGCATTCCCGATGAAAATTCTGCCGCTCTCGGATCGCAGCCCAAAGGTATGATCCGCCTGACTGGTCATGCTCAGATGGAGATAGTGCTGCGTCCGGGGTCCTAGGATGGTGCTGGGATCCTCCATGATAGGAAGCCGTTCTGCAAAGTCTGGAGGAGGGGGCAAGGCAGGGGCTGGATGCGGCGGCGGTGGGGGAGGCAGATTCTTGGTGATTTGCATGGCGGCTTTCTCCTGGGCTTCCACCACGGGTCTGAAAAAATTGCCGAGGTCTCGACTGACTCCCAGCTTCTCCAAGCGATTCTTCAGCTGACTCGCCTTGATATTTTGCTTCACGTCGTGCAGCGACTTGGCCAGAGCATCGCGCTGCTCCTTGCTCGTGAGCTTGATGAAGCTCATTTATATAGGGATGCCCAAGATCATGGCTTTTCGGATACCCTGGAGCATCCGAAAAGGCAGATATCACCACTACCGGCCAAACTTGGCTGCCCAGGTGATATGCTCCGAGCGGGTGAGACCTAAGGGAGGAGGGTTCGATCGAGTGGGGGAGCGTTCGGCGATCGAAGGGGCGATTGGGGAGCTTTCGGCGATCAAGGTGGCGATTGGGGGAGCGTTCGGCGATCGAGGGGGCGATTGGGGAGCGTTCGGAGGGGCGATTAGGGGGCGTTTTTGGGGGCATTCGGGAGAGCGTTTGAACGTATATGCAGGCGGCAGGCGGTGGCTCCGTCTGGGCGCGTCTTCATGCAGACTCTCCCAGTCTTGCATACCTGCTGGCAGCGGACCTTCAGCGATAGGTTGAAGTGCTTCTTGCACATATCCTTCCCCGGGCTGCAGGGAAGCTGGCATGGATGCCCTCTTGCCACCTTCTGGCCGCAGGGGGGTTGGGGCGGAGGACGGGGTTTGGTGCTATATCTACCCAAGCTGCTGATATCGTCCAGGGCGTGACGAGGCATGAGCCATACCAGCCCACACCTCCCGCACTCTTCAGTCTCCATCTCGATCTCCCCATGCTTGCACGCGCATCGGCATTCACCACTCTCTGCAAGATTGGCTTGCAGGCGCTGGGAGATGCAAGACTGGCAGAGATCTCCGCACTTCTCCAGACCGACTCGTGGATGGTCCACTCCGCACAAGTATCTCCCTAGATCCTTGAATTGCTTGAGGCGATGCTCGAGCGAGCATCTATGGCAGAGATTCCTCCAAGGGGTGGCCTGCTCGACGAATTGGGTCAAGAGAAAATCTTTCATCATGAGATTCATTATTTATCCGGGTCGAAGAATTCATCTAGTTTGAACCGATATCTTCCGGCTTCTCTGGGGCTGGTCAGATCGATAGTCACGAAGCCGTGAGGCTCAGACCAGCATCGGCGGCAGAGGGTCTTGAATTGGTCGAGCGATAGATCCGTGCAGTAGTCGAGATGGATATGATCGAGATTTCCATCGTCTTGGTGGAAGCAGCAGATGAAGTTGGCATTCTCCCAGATGGTCTGTCGCGGAAGCTTGAAGTAGCTCTGGCAGAGGTAGAAGCAATCGACGTTATTATGGCGACCGCGCACGTAGTAATCCTCGCACTTATTTTGCTTGCTCAGCATCAAATCGTCGAAGACCATCAGATTCTTATCCGTCGGATCAAGCTCGCGGGGGACTGGCACGTCCCCGTCCTGCTCGAAGAAGGCGGCATCGATCCCACCCGGTCCTCGGGGAAGAGCCTCGACGAGATCTAGCAGGAGATATTCGTCCTGCAGGGTGAGAAGCTCCCGGATGGCCTCTTTGGTCAGACCCTTCTCCAGAGCCGCTCGCAAGAGTTGGTAGATGGGCTGATGCAGAGACTTCCCGAAGACGTAGAGGCGATCGTAGTCCAGCCATCCAGAGCGCAAGAGGAGGTTATTCAGCAGCATGGTCTTGCCGCAGCCCGACTTCCCGACGGTGCGCGAAGCCTTCCAGACCGTCTTCAAGGATCGCATCCTCCAGAAGCTATGGACCGATAAGGGCTCCGAATTCTATAATAGGGAGGTGAAGGAGCTGCTCCGGAAGCATGGGATTGATTTCTACTCCACGGAGAATGAGGAGAAATCGAGCGTCGTCGAGCGCTGGAATCGCACCATGAAGGAGAGGATGTTCAAATATTTTTCGGCCAATAGCACGCGCACCTACCTCCCCATCCTGGAGGGCCTCGTCCTGCAGTATAATACCTCCAAGCATCGATCCATCAAGATGACCCCCACCGCCGCCAGCCAGAAGGAGAATCATGCAAAGGTCTTCTGGAATCTATACGGAGACCTCCCATCCATGCAGCCGCCGCGATTCAAGCCTGGCGATAGCGTCCGGATCGCCAAGAAGAAGGGCATCTTCGAAAAGGGATATACGCCCCGCTGGAAAGAGGAAGTTCCCACCATCTCGCAGGTCCTGGGCACTCAGCCGCCGACCTATCGCCTCAAGGATTTCAACGAAGATGAGATCCAGGAATCCTTCTACGAGCCCGAGCTCCAGCGCACCGATCAGAACGTTTATCGCATTGAGAAGGTTCTGCGGCGACGCACTAAAAATGGGGTCAAGGAAATATTCGTGAAGTGGATGGGCTACCCTAAATCTTTCAACTCATGGGAGAAGCAATCCGACTGGAAATAATCATGGCTTTTCGGATGCTCTCCAGGGCATCCACAAAGGCAGATAAAGGGGCACTCAGGGATGATGCATCTGCACTAAGACTCTCACATCGTAGATATCCTTCACCAGCTGATCGTATAGGGCTTGGTGACGGGCTCATTATCGCTCTGGGGAAGTGGGAGATTTTTTATGCGGTATTTTTGCATATCGAGATCAACGTTCATCGACCACCATTCGTGTAGCTGCAATCCGATCTATCCATTTTTTGGCCAAGCCTCCCCCTGAGAGCTGTGATATCGTCCTTCTCGACGGTCTTCATGCGCTGCATCTCCTCTTGCAAGTTGACGACTTTCGCCTTCAGCTTATCGTCAGCGGCCTCCAGCTTCTTCAGCGACTGCTTCACGAATCTCCTCGTCGCGGCATCTGTGCTCTCCCTCGGATGCTTGAGATTGACGATGCGGTTGAAATTCATATTCAGATCTTCGATCTCACCCTGCTGGTCGGCCCCTCTGGTGAGGCCCACGCTAAGACCAAATTTATCGACCATGTTTTTATCTATAGCAGGGAGAAGACGACGTCTTCGAAGGACCAGCCGTTCGCCAGCAGCTTCAGCACGTATAGGCAGAGATGGCCGCAGATGACCGACCCGCGGGGCTGCACTTCGTCCGTATTATGGTCGATCGGAAAGCCGAGATAGCGTCTCAGCTCGGTGGGTGAAGGGAGTCCGTAGGAGCCAAAGTAGATTCGTCGGGAGCCGTCCTTGAACCAGCACGTCCAGTGAGTCCCGGGGCCTGCCAGATCATCATGATTCAGGATAACGCACTCGAGAGCTCTGGGCTTGGATGGTAGATCGTCGCGCATGAAGACGCCTCTGAAGTGCGGGATATGCAGATTCTTCACGGCTCGCTCGAGCTCGAGATTGGTGAGGGGCTTATCCATTTATCTAGGGAGGGATGGGCATCCACACCCGTCAGAGCCTACCAAGTGCCGAAAGGGGGGATGGGCATCCGCACCCGTCAGAGCCTAGCAAGTGCCGAAGAGGAGGGATGGGCATCCGCACCCATCAGAGCCTGCTAAGTATAGACGGGGGAGGGGGGCGGCGAAGCGAGATTTCCCGAGGCTTACGGACCTCGAGAAATTCTGGGGTGTGAGGGGGTGGGGGTAGATCGATGCCTTAGTCGTGGACGATTTGGTAGTGACCATGGGCGAGGGTGCTGATGCCGTCGGGCAGGATGTGGCGCTTATCGTCATTGGAGGAGAGGGATTTCTTGCAGGTCTCTAGGGTAAGGACCTGGTGAAGCCGGCTACGGATGATATTCATCGCACGGTATTTCTCCCTGCCCGTGTCCAGGCACTCCTTATAGTCGGCGAAGGTCAGATTGGTCTCGACCACGCTCTTCTTCACGCCCTTAGCCCTCTTACACTCCTCGCGATCCACCTTGAAGGCATATGCTGTCGGTCGGAGTCCCACGTACTCGATCATCGGCTGGCCGGCGCACTCGTCCTTGAATTTGCCTATCACCTTCTTATTCACGCCGGCCGGGATCCCGGAGGCATGGTCTGGGGCATAGTTGGACGTATCGAAGCACTCCTACATACTCTCCGCCATATCCTTATATACGTCCGCCGTCAGGATATCACAGATCATGCTATCCGTATCCGTATAGCAGATGCTGAGTCGCCATACCGGGACTTGAGATGGTCGTTGACGAAGTCGGCCATCAGGGTCTTTGATAGATCAAGGATGGAGAATCCTAAGTAAATGGGTTTATCGAAGACCAGCTTGGTGCGATGCAGATGGACGGCAGCCAGATCTTCATTGAAGACCGTCCTGCGCTTGAGGCTAGGCTTGACCACCAGCTTCCGGGCAGCCTTCTCACTATTGACCAGCCGGACGTCCACCCTATTGCGGATATTCTCCATGGCTTTCCCGAATACTGAGTTCACCATGAGCTTGAAGAAGTCCTTCTCGAAGGTGGTGGTCGCCGTCGCCCTGCAAGCCGTATTCTTTTCTACGTACCCCCTCAACCATGGGCTCTGGATGAATCGGATGGCGCGATGGATCTTCTTCAGCTTCAGACCTCGGGCAAGGTATTTCTTCAGATGTTCGTAGTGGACCATGTATTTCTGCTTATCGTGGAGGTTGGCCACCAGCTTCCTGACTCCATTGATCACCATGGATTCCGGCGCGAGGGGATAGTCGTAATGGCGATCGTGGACCTCCCTGGGATATTCGAGATCCGCCTCCAGGATATATCCTTGCTCATCCTCCTCACCGAGCGTGCTGAGGTCTGGGACTTCTGAGGGATCGATCCACTTGAAATCTCCGCCCGTAGAAATTATTAGCGTCCAGATACATCAGATAGTTGGTCGGCTTGCTCGGGTCGAAATCTTGCAGGTAGGGATTATTCGCCCGAGCGTATCTCTGAGACGCCATGGTCAGACCCCCGCGAATCCCCTTCTCGACCATGAGCAGCATATCGGGGTCGGTGATGAGATCCAGCTTGATACCGCTGACCTTGAACGCGGCGTCGTATGCTAGCCCTGGCGCCGTGTAGTAGTGTGCAGGGTCGAGTCCATAATGCTTCATGCAGATCTCGCGGAAATTCTCGAAGACGTCGGCGAGCAAGATCACGTCAGTCTCGACATAGAGATCGTTATAGTCGCGCATGGTCTTGCATCCAAAGGCCCCCCAGACCCTCTGAGCTTTCGCGTAGTCTTCCTCGCTGATATGCTCCCCGGTGAGCGTGCTGCGGAAGGCCTCCTTGGGTGGGAGCTGGGTCTCCTGGAGCCTCTCGAACCTATCCATATAGTCGTAGGGGTAGACGCTTTTGCGTAGCAGCAGATCTGAGTGGTTCCCCCTCTGCACGATCGCCGCGTTGGGGATATCGTACCCTTCATCCATCTCCTTGACCGTGAAGGTGATATCAGCCCAGATGACCTCCTTCACCCTCTGAGAGCAGCCTTGGAGAATCTCGGGCAGCCTGGTGCGTGGAACCCCCTTCTTTTGAATCATAAGCCCATCGAATACGAGCGCCCCCACCTCGATCTCCTGCTCGGTCAGGTAGTCGAAGGCCGCCATCAGAGCCTTATTTTCCGGGGAGCACATGACGTAATTCACGGTTGTCCCCTCGATATTGTAGTCCGTCCCCCTCTTCTCCTTGGATTCGCAGGCGAGCTTATGCAGGTCAGGATTCAGCTTAATCACTTCCTCCATGATCTGCCTCATCCCCCCATAGTAGTCCCGGAGCCAGGTCGGAGCGTCATGCTTCAGCCTGACGATCTTCCCATTGATGATGGCGAGCAGGTAGGTTTTGGCGTCGTCCCGCTTGATTCCCTCGTAGGCCATCAGGTCCGCGATTAGCTTCTCCCAGTCGGAGATATATGCGTCGAGCCCCGTGCACGCGATGCCATTTTCATGGCAATACAAGGAGAGCAGAGTCGGATGCGCATTCTTCATATCGATATCGATCATATGATCTGCGCAGAGGGTATGCCGGATGCGGCGGCTGATATTCTGGAGGGCGATCTTCTCGCCGGTCCAATATCTCCCAAAGCCGTGACGCCGATAATATCGCATCGGGCACTCACCCAGGGCATTGTTGCGGGCCAAGTAATCCTGCAAGAGCGTCAGCTGAGCATCCTTATCCACTTTCTCCCCTTGATATATCGACTCCCCAGCTCGTAATCTTCCGGGTGCGTCACGATATGCTTCAGCTTTTCCCGGTCGATCACTTCGCGCAAGGTGATGCTTCGCCCATTCTCCGACTCAAAGTGCCCGATCTTGAAGAGTCCCGGATCCATCGGCTTGGCCTCAAATTCCCGCCTCATATTGGTGAATGCATCGGCCGGCGTAGATTCTACCAGCTTCTGCAGGCTTGCCCCCATGAACTTGAAACTATCGATGAATCGCAGGTGCTGATAGAGAGTCTTCATCTTCCCCTTCTTATCCGTATATGAGCCGACCGCCACCTCTTGATGAATGATATGTAGCGCTCCTCAGTGTTGAGGATGCAGTCGATCTTGCCCTCAGTGGCCCCTAGTGCCTTGATGAAGAGATGGGCATCGTAGACTACCAGATTATGGAAGATGACCGTGATGAATTTCGGCGCCTGATAGTTCAGATTGCATTCATTATGCGCGACCCCACGGAATTTGCCCGTGAAGTGGCAATGGTCTCTTACCTTATCCTCCCCAAGCTCTTGGTCGCAGATGAAGCACTTGGTGGCTTCCGCGAAGGCGATCTTATCTTCCTCCGTCATCGCCGTGGGCTTCTTGAAATCGTTCTGCTGATATATATCCCGGATATCATTCGTAAGCCGGTCCACGAAGATCTGGGCCACGTCCTCCCCCTCCCGCTGCATGGTGTGGATCACCGGCTCCTTGGTGTATACCGTCTCTTCGAAGCACTTGATGTGGTAGCAGAATCCTGATGGTATGTGCTTCTGGAGGATCTTAGTGTGGGGTTTGGACGGCTCGCCTCCTTCTACCTTCTGGATGGTGGTCTTCATCATGCGCTCCAGCAGCTGCACGATTCCGTCTCCGCCAGTCTTCGCCGGTTCAGGCTCGACCTTGGTCGTGAAGCACTCGACGTCCGCGTAGACGACGAATGGCACCTTCATCGATCGGATGTGGTTTTGGAAGCTGACGTAGCTTCCTTCGTCCGGCATCTCGATCTTCACCGCCTTCTTCTGACCGCAATACTCCATGTGCTGGTCCAGGAGATCCTGCCGGATGAAGTGGTTCAGGCATCGGCGGCAGAAGTAAGCCTCCCCGTCGTGACCGGTTACCTGCGCCGTAAGGAGCCGCGAGAGGTTCTTCACCCAGCAGTAGTGCCGCGTCTCATCATTAGCCACCAGCATGAGATCCACGTGCTGCGCCCCGGCATCATCCTTTTCGGATATCTTCAAGGGTCGAACTTCCCCTTCGAATCCATATACCTTAACCTTGATCCCCGCATTTAGCTTCTCGAACCTATCGATTGCCTGGAGAGAGACCGGGAAGTCGATGCCGTCGAACCTCAGCTCGTCCGCCCACTGCGCGTACTGGCTAACCCGATGACTCTCTTCTGATCCACCGTCTCGTGATGGAGTGCCGAGAGGATCGCCCATTTGAAACACTGCTGATCCTCATTTTGCACGTTGACTATTGCCTTCTTGGCAGCGAGCTTCTTGGGAAGTGGGATATATGAGCTTCCTTTTAGGGGCTTGTATTCATTCAGCTGAATATCCAGCTTCCCAACGTGCCCAAAGGTCCACCCGCTCCCCCCAGCCTGGAAATTTGCCAAGCTCTCAATGACTTTATCCTCCATCTGCGCTATCACTTCGTCCAAGTCTGCGGACTCGGTGATGACCTTCAAGGCCGACAGAACTTTGGGTTAGCGTAGATATTCTCGCCGGTCGCCAAGCTGATCTTTACCATCTCCACGTGGAGGATTATCTCCGCTTTCAACCCCCTCTTTTCCGCCAGCCCCTCCGAAATCGTGCTTCCAATGGTTCCCCAGCTCAGCTTGATGAATGTCTCCACGTCCTGCTGAGTCTTGGGCTTGGTAGTCACTGTGTGGAATACCACTCCCAAGGCCTCCCGCTTGTCCGTAACCTCGATCTGATCTGCCGCCTCTTCAATGCTCTGTTTCACCTTCTCGACCAGCTGATCTTTCCTCAGCCTGGAGATATTGGTGATCCCCCTCCGCCTCGCAATCCCCTTGATCTGCTTCCTGGTGAATACTTCCCGACGTTTGAATTTCCGGTTGGTGGCCGTCTCGATGAGCCGCACCAAGTCGAGCTTATTTTTTCGACTATATCCTTTTACCCCTTCCTCCTTCGCGATTTTCCTAAGTTCCCCCATGGTCTCGGCCACCCGAAATTTTCCTCTGATCGGCTGGTCGGCATCGTCTTGCCGGGAGGTGTGTCTCCAGCAAAGTCCATCTTTCCCGGGTTTGCCCTTGCAAAGTTGCCCCTTCTTCTTTTTCAGTGGGGTAGTGCAGAATTTCTGATTTTCAGAGGATGAGGTTGGTCTGCTATCTTCGCAGACGGAATCTTCGAAGAGATCCATTTGATTCTTGGATGGCATGATTTTATTTATACCATTCAATTTTTAAATGTTTTTATGCTGGAAAGGCGATATTTCTTGATCACCAAGATTATGCATAGTGTTACTAATAATTTGCAAATTTTTCCTCTGCATGTCTTCTCACCCAAGGAAAATTATTGAAATCCCATCAGAAGCATATTTTCTATAATCTGACCGATTTCTTCTCCTTTCCGTGGTCTATGACGCAAACAAATGAAAAAATGCTATTTTTTTTATTCAAATTCAGGGGAGATAATTTACTAAGAAGGACGTAAGAAAATAATCTTTTCCGATGAGGCATTCCCCCATCGGAAAAGACCCTCGACGCCCCAGATGTCTTGCCTCCCAGCACTTTTGAGCATCCTTGACTCGCTCACGATCCGTTTGCACCCCGGAGCCCGAAATTGGGGGTCCTATGCAGGATTTCTGCTTGAAAAGGGGGGGGGGGTGCGGCAGAATTGTCATTATCATACTACTTCATACATTTTGCAAAACTACATTTTTAAAGAATTTTGACTCAAAATAATATGTTGCAGCCACCACATGATAGTAATATTGAAAAATGTAGCATTTTAGTCATTCATTCACATCCCCTATATAATAGTTATATTGAAAACAAATTAATATTTTAGTCATTAATTTTCGACCCTCATAGAAATTAAAAGTGTGGGCACTCATACATATGCTGGAATATGACATTTTTGAAGAATTTCAACAGAAATATATGTGTCAGAGTCACCCACATGATAGTTGTATTTTAGTCAATAGTTTTAGACCCTTATCCAAAATAAAACTGCTTGCACATTTTGCAAAAGTTTTACTGAAATAAAGGTGCCACAGTCACTAATGTGAAACATTTTTAATTTCTACATTTTCTACATAAAAGATCATGTACGGAAATTGGAAGTGTTCACACTCATATTCGTTTGTTACAAGTGGCATTGTGAAGAATTTCGACCGAAATTTTTAGGTATAAGTCACCCATTTAATGCTAAAATTGTCAATTTTAACATTTTTTAGAATGATTTGTGATACTTATGTTTTAAAAGTAGTTTTTACTCAAAAAGTACTTTGTCAATCTTGAACTTCGCGAGAATTACCAAACATCTAAAAGCATGTAAACAATGATAATTTTTGAACGATGATAGACCGGACCGTGATCGACGGAATTGGAACTAAACAACGATCGAGTGATTGTGGGATGATGATCACGACGAGCTCTATATATATAACTGAAAATTCAATGTAAATTTTTAAATCAAGATTTGTTTCCTAATCGGGTTAGCCAATTTACATTAGTCACACGGTTTCATTTATTAATCGCGGACTTCTTGTTCTAAATTACGTCATGTAGAATAGAAAGATTTAGTGTCAGGAACTGTCTAGGGGTATGACAGTTTTGAACAGCTAATATAAACATATAGTATGTTTAGTTATGAGTGTAACAAACATTGTCTTAGCTGTTTAGCGTTATATAAAGTTATGATTATTTATTCAATTTTTATTCACGGCGACCTAATTAATAAGCGTAAATGAAAACCGGATGTAACGCTTAATAACCATATATGGAAATGCTACTTTATTGATTCTCAATGTCCATTTTGGTACTTTGAAAATGTATGCACGTGCACGAAAAAATCAATACATTGCCAAAAATACCTTGCATATATGATGCAGAGTGGTCAATTGATCTGTGTATGGGTGCAATAACCCTGTTAAGAAAGTCAGAAAACTAAAGTTATTCTCGTTTTCTGTAAGCTTTTCATTTTCGTTAGGCATACGTACATCCTCGTGATGAATCCTCAACTTTTTAGGACATGAACAGGAAGATACAACTAAAATACACAAAAGAAAAACCTCGCAGTACTAATCGAAGGAATTAGTCCGGAATTTGACCGATTCTATTCTAAAATTATAGTTTTACTGGTTGAAATGTTTACCACTACTTTTTGTCCTAGCTCCTCGTTTCCAAAATTCTTGACAGAGTTATTGTTCTTTATTTCTATTGATATATAACCAAAGTTTTTAGCGCCACTTGGTGAATAGAACAACAATGAGTCGCGAATGGCTACAATTCAAGCATTTTTTTCAAGAACTTTCCTTTCTGCATCTGATATTATTTTGTAGTGAAGCGGCTTACTAGCGGAAATGGTCAAGTCGCTATGATTTACTTTATTATGACCATGAGATAGCGTTGGCGGATTCCTTTAGCATTACAGTGTTCCGTGACCAATGACACACGTGTCGACTTGCGATTGACATGCAGGTGTATGAATTCGGTAATAATTGAAATTTAATTTAATTTCTTTTCTTTTACGGAATTTGAAATTTGACACAATATATACACAATATATATCAATTGACCCTGGTGAGTCAATGAGCTTTTCTGGTACGAGCATTGTTAATTTTATAGGTCATACGTATGAAACCATATTGGGATCCACAAAATACACATGGATGATTTAGGGTTCTTTTATTGATAAAGCAGATTGGAATCTGTCACAAATAAATTAATTGACCCTGTAATACAATAAAATACTTTAAGTACAGAGAAAAGAAAGATAACTCTATTTTTAAATAACGAACATATTCTGTCAACCTGTACAATATTGTTAGAATAAAATATAGATTATGTTTTCATGTATTTGTCTGTCTCTAAGACTCAATATATCTTGCGTCTACATGTATGAATTATAATTATTCATTATTGACATAAATCTCGTACCAATATAATTTTGTAACTTCTGACATAATAGTATTCTGTACAGATCTCTTGTACTCTATTAATTGTATGCAACGTGTATGATTTAAAATAACAGCAAAACGTAAGTTTGCCAAACATTGCCACTAATGGTATGTTAACACAAAAAATTATAATAAAAGCACAACTTAATGCTTACCTCTCAAATAGATGAAAAGGTCAGGTTAACTGTCTGGTATAATACAGTATGACACATCATATAAAACCTGAAGCAAGTATATGTTTCATAACTGATGTGTTCATGGAACAATAATAACATTCATTACGAACACCAAACACTTTGAGTACATCATTAAATAAAAATATTATTTAACATATTAAAATCTAACCATTTAATCAATTATTTATATCCTATTTATTTATAAGAAATCACATGCATTCAAGAGTTGTGTCTTTAAATGGTTTTAAATAGATTTTACTCATTCACTCAGTTCATTTTCATACTGCAAATTCATTCTCAAATTCAAACTAAACATTCAAGCTCATACTAGCTGCTCAGTTAAGACAAAGTTATTTTAGTGGGATAAAGTGCTAGAAATATAGAAACAAACCTCAAATATAAGTTCCAGAAACTCAGCAATACAACTAAACTTCCAAAGAAACACTTAGGAATCGATGGTGAAGGAAAACTATTGACCAAACTTTACGACAAACGTGATGACTTTTCATTCCGAATTGTCAACTTTCCTTTCATCTGTGGCAACTTTCCTATCATCTGTGGCAACATTCCTTCAGCATCTGCGTATGGAGTAATCATATCACAACTCATACGTTATGCCACAGCATGCCGAAACTACTTTTTGTATCGCGCTAGAAATCTAACAAATAGGCTTCTGGAACATGGTTATGTTGCTACAAGATTGAAGTCATCACTACAAAAGTTTTATGGTCGTCATCATGAACTCGTGGATCGTTATGGTGTATCCATCTGCACCATGAAAACTGATTTATTCAACGGGTCAGAGTTTTCCGTTCCTCTTTCGTCTACCCCGGACTTGACTTTTCATGAGCGGGTGTTTCTAGAAAAGCAGAGGATGCTTACCCTACCGGTGCACCTGGTCCATGCCCCCAGTTTTTAGTTGAGTCCGAGTTATTGTTCTTTATTTCTATTGATATATAACCAAAGTTTTTAGCGCCACTTGGTGAATAGAACAACAATGAGTCGCGAATGGCTACAATTCAAGCATTTTTTTCAAGAACTTTCCTTTCTGCATCTGATATTATTTTGTAGTGAAGCGGCTTACTAGCGGAAATGGTCAAGTCGCTATGATTTACTTTATTATGACCATGAGATAGCGTTGGCGGATTCCTTTAGCATTACAGTGTTCCGTGACCAATGACACACGTGTCGACTTGCGATTGACATGCAGGTGTATGAATTCGGTAATAATTGAAATTTAATTTAATTTCTTTTCTTTTACGGAATTTGAAATTTGACACAATATATACACAATATATATCAATTGACCCTGGTGAGTCAATGAGCTTTTCTGGTACGAGCATTGTTAATTTTATAGGTCATACGTATGAAACCATATTGGGATCCACAAAATACACATGGATGATTTAGGGTTCTTTTATTGATAAAGCAGATTGGAATCTGTCACAAATAAATTAATTGACCCTGTAATACAATAAAATACTTTAAGTACAGAGAAAAGAAAGATAACTCTATTTTTAAATAACGAACATATTCTGTCAACCTGTACAATATTGTTAGAATAAAATATAGATTATGTTTTCATGTATTTGTCTGTCTCTAAGACTCAATATATCTTGCGTCTACATGTATGAATTATAATTATTCATGATTGACATAAATCTCGTACCAATATAATTTTGTAACTTCTGACATAATAGTATTCTGTACAGATCTCTTGTACTCTATTAATTGTATGCAACGTGTATGATTTAAAATAACAGCAAAACGTAAGTTTGCCAAACATTGCCACTAATGGTATGTTAACACAAAAAATTATAATAAAAGCACAACTTAATGCTTACCTCTCAAATAGATGAAAAGGTCAGGTTAACTGTCTGGTATAATACAGTATGACACATCATATAAAACCTGAAGCAAGTATATGTTTCATAACTGATGTGTTCATGGAACAATAATAACATTCATTACGAACACCAAACACTTTGAGTACATCATTAAATAAAAATATTATTTAACATATTAAAATCTAACCATTTAATCAATTATTTATATCCTATTTATTTATAAGAAATCACATGCATTCAAGAGTTGTGTCTTTAAATGGTTTTAAATAGATTTTACTCATTCACTCAGTTCATTTTCATACTGCAAATTCATTCTCAAATTCAAACTAAACATTCAAGCTCATACTAGCTGCTCAGTTAAGACAAAGTTATTTTAGTGGGATAAAGTGCTAGAAATATAGAAACAAACCTCAAATATAAGTTCCAGAAACTCAGCAATACAACTAAACTTCCAAAGAAACACTTAGGAATCGATGGTGAAGGAAAACTATTGACCAAACTTTACGACAAACGTGATGACTTTTCATTCCGAATTGTCAACTTTCCTTTCATCTGTGGCAACTTTCCTATCATCTGTGGCAACATTCCTTCAGCATCTGCGTATGGAGTAATCATATCACAACTCATACGTTATGCCACAGCATGCCGAAACTACTTTTTGTATCGCGCTAGAAATCTAACAAATAGGCTTCTGGAACATGGTTATGTTGCTACAAGATTGAAGTCATCACTACAAAAGTTTTATGGTCGTCATCATGAACTCGTGGATCGTTATGGTGTATCCATCTGCACCATGAAAACTGATTTATTCAACGGGTCAGAGTTTTCCGTTCCTCTTTCGTCTACCCCGGACTTGACTTTTCATGAGCGGGTGTTTCTAGAAAAGCAGAGGATGCTTACCCTACCGGTGCACCTGGTCCATGCCCCCAGTTTTTAGTTGAGTCCGAGTTGCTTTTTTTACATAATATGTATGATTTTTAGTTACTTAATGTTCTTTGTTATGTGTCTGTTTTCCATGTCTGGTCTTTGTCCCTGGATTACATTCTTTTGATACCGCTATAACCTTGGTTCCTTTGATTACTCTTTCAATTAAACGACTTAAGAGACTTCAGGGGGCGCTTTTTATTGTATATATTAGGTGTAATAAATCAAATTAACCAAAAATGAGTTACGTCTCCTTTAACATGTCATTTTCTTAATATTTTCTTTAAAAAATGTTGTGAATTTTGGTGCGCGATTCAAATGTACATTGCGCGGATTGAATTCCAGGTGGTAGGTGTATCATCGTCATTTCTACGTATGCCAAAAAGACTACAGACTTACATATTGTCAGTACACTCTGAAGTTTTAATGGTACTTTCCATATGCTCAATTTTTAATGCCAATTTCATGTTTATTGTGTTACAGATCTACATATCATCCAACTGCTGAATGGTTACGCTAATAACTGTAACGCTAAAAGAACTTAATAAATCCAATTTATAAATATGTGGTCTACATACAAAACACACTTTTGTATGGCTATTTTTGAGTACGTTTTAAAAACATCGTTGGTTGAATCTCTAGCATATTGTGAAAAATGTCACTACCGGAGTCATTTGTTCCAAAAACCTTCAAGGAAGCGATTGTGCGACCATTACTCAAGAAGCCCGGGCTAGACAAAGACATCTTTAAAAACTATTGTCCGGATTCCAACCTTCCGTTTCTGTCGAAAGTGCTTGAAAAGATTTTTATTGCATTTCGTTGATTCTTTATCATTTCTTAATTATTTTTTTCTTTTACTCGATTAATAAATTTTGACTAGAATTTTTTAAGTTTTATTATTTTTTGACAAAGTTTGGATTTATACTTCAAATTTTCAGTTTTAAAACATTTGAGAGTATTTTATTCCTGTGACAAATTGTATTCATTTTTGTTTAAATACATTCATTTTAAGCATATATACATGTAGTTAAAATCATTTTACCTTGCAATTTACATGTAAATAGTATAGTGTTACTTTGTATATTTTTGCGATACTTGAGTTCTTTTATTATTATTATTATTATTATTATTTATGTATGTATACACTAATGCCATATGCACTGTTATGCGCTTAGAATAATTGTATGTAAAGTTAGATTAGCGCTATATAAGAATTGTAAATAACAATAGTCATGATAATAATAATAATAATAATTGAGGACTGTTACGTTTACAATATTTTTTTTTTTCGTCTTTTGTTACTATGTCAACGATTTTTACTATTGAACGGTGTAATGCGGTACTATTACCCTGGTCAATAATAATAGTGCTGCGGGTAGGTATCAAAAAGTGCTTTAGTTTTCAAAATAAATGGATCTAGAGGGTATATGGCTATATCATATGTCAATGGAAAGATAAATCAATATAATTTTTGAATATCGTACTTATCAAAGTGAAAAACGGTAAAGTTTTCTGCTATTTTGCATTAATTAGCGGACGGGTCAAAGGTCAATCGACCCCAATACATTTTGATAAGTAATTTAAGTGAAATTATTTATTTTAAGTATTAGGAAAGAGGTAACATGTAAAGGTCACATGTATAGAATTTCAAAAATGTTAAAAAGAACTTGTTTTTTTTCGTTAAAAGTGGACTATTCAATCACAGAACAAAATTGCCCCTAAACATGGTTGCATTTTAGTGCATTTTCAGTGATTAAGAGATAATAAGACACCGTAGAATATTAGAATGTATATCTAAATATTCTTTACTGAATAACAAATAAAATAAACACAATATTCTTGATTCGATCTGCTAAATGGGCTTTAGAAATTGTGTTTGAAGTTGCAAATTTTCACATACATGTATTTAACTATTAATTATACTAAAATTGTAAAATACGAAATTATTTTCCAACAACCTGTTCTCTTTCCGAACTGTTGGTACAACAGAAAAAGCATGCATATTATCGAAAGTAATTTATTTTTTGACATGATTAATATTTTAAGTGCTGTTTAAGCAGATAGATAAAAGTTTGACATATTTTTTTCTGCTATTTAATAATCGAGCGCTCAACAATGTTCGTTTTTAGGAAATTGAAATGAAGAACATGATATTCATAGTCAAGACGAAGCACAAAAAATACATAAATAGTCACTAGAATAACATATATAAATTTAAGAACTAACAAGCAAGCCACGCTTGATAAAAAAAAAAACCCTGGGGTTTGGACAAAGTTCATTGGTAGGATATTTATTTTAACGCCTTTTCTCTGTTTTCCCTTTGCGCCCGTCGATCTGTTTTTAGATAAATGATGGCATTCCGGTTTAAACAAAGGAGGGAAACTCTGTAAAATTTATCCAGCATATGACGGTGAAAGACAACGTTACAAAGATTTTTTTTGTAAATGGATTATTTCAAATAAAATCGGCCTTTACTATAATGTAGACCGATGGAATATTTCCAAGTTAAGAGTGGCTTATTTCCGCTTCCTTTATTTTACAGCATACGGTCCTGCCCTTCCCATTGGGTGAAAGGAGGGGGCAAGACGGTAACCCTAGGGTAGCGAAGAAGCTTTTACAGTCACGCTATTGCGGCACATTCGGTAACGACAGAATTCGACGTTTGTCGACAATTTTCGTTTCTAGCTTGGCTTGCTTGCTTATTGAAACACGGATACAGTAAAGCCAAATATACAATAATTTCTGATTGCATTCCCTGTTTTTGATCGTCTTGATCAGAGCACCTCTCTTTTTTTTTAATATTCTTGATCCGTCCCTAACCTGGACAATGATGTTTCCTTTGAACCAATATCCTATAGCAACTATGTTACCATTGTGTACAACTCATACGGCTCCTTAAACTGGAGTCATTTTGAGAGGTACACAAATCTTAAATGTTTTTATTGCGTCTGAACTTTTTTTTTTCTTTTTGCGTTAGAATTTTTACAAGGAATCTGGTTTTTATCGACTCGTTTAGTATAATCCGTTCAGAGCAGCGGCGGATCCAGAGGGCTGCATGGGATTTGAATCCCTTTTTCGTGGAAAATGCGTCATTTTCATGTGTAAAATTGACAGAAAATGGTAAATGATATCCAAGCAAACACAATCTTTTCTGAGGATACCCGGCTTGTTCCCTCCTTTTCACAGTGTGGATCCTCCACTGCTGAGGATATTGCATTACAAGCATCAGCCTGGTGCCAGTTAAAGACAAAAATATTGTGACAACATGCATGCACATGTTTGCACATGCTACCATGCATGGTTCAAAGTTCACAAGTTATGTATTGTAGAATTTATTACGAAATCCAGTCTTATGAACCCCGAGTCGAATAATTTAAATATGTGAAAATTTGCAACTCCAAACTAATTCTGCAAAGCCCATTTAGCAGATCGAATCGAGAAAGTTGTGTTTATTTTATTTGTTATTCAGTAAAGAATACTTAGATATACACTGTAATATTCCACGGTGTCTTATGATCTCTTAATCATTGAAAATGCACTAAAATGCAACCAATTTTAGGGGCAGTTTTGTTCTCTGATTAAATAATCAACTTTTGTCTGAATAAGTTCTTTTTTACATTTTAGAAATTCTATGCTATGATCTTTACATGTTACTTGTTTTCCGGTACCTACAATGAATGATTTCACTAATATCACTTATCAAAGTGTATTGAGGTCGATTGATCTTTGATCCTTCCTCTAATGAATGCAAAATAGCAGAAAACTTTACCATTTTTCAGTTAGAAAAAAAATAATATTCAAAAACTACATTGATTTATCTTTCCATTGACATATGATATAGCCGTATACCTTCTAGGCCCATTAAAGTTAGAAAAATCCTTAGCTGTCCGCAGCACTATAATAATTGTTCACCCGATAAATAGAACCATCAAGACGTATGGATTAATTAGTGAAAATGTTTGACTTAACATATACTGAAATATCATCGGTCCGAACGTACTTCCTTCTGATTGTACCAGAAAAGAATTTGAGAACTTTAACGTGTTTCGTTCTCGGTGCTTCAACATGTACATGTACTTGATATGTGAATTTTTTTTTTTTTTTTTTTTTTGAATGGACAAAATAAAAAAAAAACGAGAATCAACAAATCAAGTGACACTTGGTCAATCCACTAATGTTTTTAGATACATGTTTAACACGTAATACTAAAGTTTAAAGATTTAACAACCATTTTTTTCACAAAATGCAGATGTTAAACAATAGTAAGGTTCCGTAGTCAATATCTAGGACATTCCTAAATGAAATGTTTTCATTTATAGTCTTAATAATGCATTAAACTAAAATATTGCTAAATGCAACTTTGTATGTATTTAACTCACAAGCACAAGTCAAACTTAGGAACAAATGTTTTACAAGTCCTATATAACATTAACAACAAAAATGTAAACAGCATATTTTAGAATAAATCTATAGCTGTCAAAAACAAGATTTGAAGTCTGAAATTCATATAGTTCTGAATCATGAATCCAGCTAAATACCAACACCAATAAACATAAAATACTAGTTTTCATTCTACTTTACACAATTTAACCAATCATTTTGCCAAATTATATTTACAAGGGATTAAATCTCCATTTTCACACAGTTCATAGAACAGTTGTTACAGTTTTTAGATAAGGATTTAGACGGATACATGTAGTTCAGTGAACAGTTGGCTTATCAAGATAGACGTGCTAACATGAGATCCTTTTCGACCAATGTTGTATTTGTGTTTAGTGGTTTTCTTTTAGTGTTTATAGTGCAGCGTCAAATGCTATCAGTAATATACAGGAATGAAGATAATGGGGCGATAAAAACTTCGTATCCAGTCCTCAAACAACTAACTCAACCAACTCAGCGATACAATGAAAGTAGTTATAGACAAGTTGTATTAGATGCAGTGAAAAATATACAGAAGAAGCCTGTGATGGTCTCCCTTATTAATGGGGGGTATCTGGAACTGGCCTTTAACTGGCTTTGTAATACTAAATATATGGGAATCCACGATCAGGTAAGTAAAACTTCTCATACTGGCCCTTTAATATTAAACATATGGAAAATCACGATCATGTAAGCACAACTGGCCACAGTTCGTTTATTCGATCATTTTCTTTCATATAGGGGGGGGGGGCAGATTTTAATGCGTAGGGGTACTATTCTTTCGCCCAAATGGCCTCGAATACGTATAATTGTGCATTGTCTTGGCTCATTAGAAAGGTAAGATGCTACATAAATGTGTTTAATATACAAAATCTTGTTTGAAATGGGGTACTTGAAAAACATTGCCCATTACAGGCGAAATGGAAGAAAATTCCCATTTTTATGAAAAAACTCGTTATTGGCAGCTCGAAACTGAAAATAACTCGCCTGAAATGATAAGATATGTTAAGTACATCGATAATTAAAACAATAGTACCCAACATGTCTTTTTCACATCGATTATGTGCTAAAAAATAACATTTTGGTTCATATTTAAGTATTCTTTTCATGGGTAGGGGTGGCAATTTTTCACCTAATTGGACTTAGAAAAGTTCAAATAGTTATTACTTGGGCTCATTTTGAAGCTAAGACTTTATATTGATGAACCGTATCACGCAAAAGCTTGTTTAGACTACAGTACTCCGAAAGAATAATCAAGGGAAAGAGTAATAAAAAGATGATAATATATGGTGATATAGTAGAAAATTCTAAAATTCTGAAAATTCCATTTTTGTGCGATCTTATAGTAACGTCACCCCAAAAGGAAAATTTAAGAGCTTGAATTGATCAGATATGTTAGGTACATCATTGTCTTAATTATGAATGCCTAAAATATGAGTTCTACAATGTCAATATGCTGTACATGAGAAATCGGTTTTGATACTGAGACTAGTTTTCTAGGGGTAGGGTAATATTTTTTACATTTTTTGAAAATTCTTTCTTGAAAATTAGTTTTTCATGGTTTAAAAATGTAGAAAATTAAATTATCTATCGAGTGACACCAAATTTTAGACGTTTTATTTGAGTAATAACTTGTAGAATTGAATTCATGTGACTTTTGACCAAAAAATCGAAAATTCGACCACGAAAATCGCCAAATTTCATCAAAAGAACCCCAGGAGTATAAATTGTGATAATACTAAATAGTAAATACCAAATAAACCATTTTTTACTGAAGCATAAATACTCTAGGGGTTTTGATACTGAAAAATATGTCGAATTAAGCGATTTTTGGGCAGGATAGGGGTACATTTTTTCATTTTATCGCAAAACCCTAAGTGTTACCGCAAGTTTCTTGGTACTATTGTAAAGCTGAGACATTGTGCTATACGATGATTCCTACATTTGTTTTGTTGTACACGTGCTATCCCAGGAAGGCTAAGACCCTCAAACAATTAAGTCACAAAAATCTTGGCTTTTTGATCCAGTGGGGTATAGATATAGGCTTATACAAAAAAGGAATCCAAGAATATTCTTTGGCGACAAATTAATTCGGTAATGGGAAGTATAAAGGTACCTCAAAATCACCATGAAGTTGATGAATGGGTGGGGGTGCACGGTGGACCCTCCCAGCCCATGGACTAATGGGAGTCCACGATCAAGTAAGTACAACTGGCATCCTAATGGCTCTGTAATACTAAAGATATGGGAATCCGCGATCAAGTACATGTACGTAAGGCCGGCCTCGCAATGGTTCTGTAATACTAAACTTATGGGAATCTACTTTCAAGTAAGTAGAGCTTGCATATAACTGGCTCTGTAATACTAAACATATAAGAGTCCACGATCAAGTAAGTAGAACTGGCCTATAACAGGTTCTGTAATACTGAAGATATGGGAATCCGCGATCAAGTACATGTAAGTAAAGCCGGCCTCGTACTGGTTCTGTAATACTAAAGATATGGGAATCTACGTTCAAGTAAGTAGACCAGGCCTACGACTGGCTCTGTTGTACTAAACTTGTGAGAGTCCACGTTCATGTAAGTACAACTGGCCTCGTACTGGCTCTGTAATACTAAACATATGTGAATCTACGATCAAGTAAGTAGAGCTGGACTATAATCGATTATGTAATACTTAACATATGGGAGTCCACGATCATGTAAGTAGAGCTGCCCTATGACCGATTATGTAATACTAAAGATATGGGAATCCGCGATCAAGTACATGTAAGCAAAGCTGGTCTCGTACTGGTTCTGTAATACTAAACATGGGAATCCACGATCAAGTAAGTAGAGCTGGCCCATGACTGGCTCTGTTATACTAAACATATGGGAGTCCACGATTAAGTAAGTACAAGTGGCTTCGTACTGTGCAGAACAATACGTTCATTTCCCTTTTTATATCTGCAAACAGAAAACCTGGATTCTATTTTGATCCGTCAGTATTTGAACCTGCCTAGAAACTGTCTTCGAGTGTTTTTCGTTACTGTAACACGCAGAACGTTAAAAATCGATATTTTATCTATTTGGATTGCTTTTTCTACAAATACAAAACAGTAAAATATTTAGAAGTTGTATTGTTTTTTGTTGTTGATGAGTATATATTATTGTGGGTGTAAAAGGAGGGACAGTGGTACATATAAGTTATTCTAGTTTTGTTTTATCCTTCGATAAAAAAAGACATCTAGGGCCCCGTCGTTTATCGATGGGAGAGCCCTATATAGCAATCAGATTTTCTACCCTCCCCTTCGTCCGTCGTGTCCCCTTCGTCCGTCGTGTCCACTTCATACCTTTTGGAACACAACAATAATACTTGGAATAAATATATTCACCATTACCAGAAAATGTGTTGCCAACAAGAAAGAAAACCATAAGTCAAAAGACCCACATCTAACATGAACAAAGACACATATTTACTCAATTTTGTAATTCAAATGAAGCAATTTGATAATCTTACTGCGGGGCCCATTGCTATTTAATTGCTAAATTTATTAATTCAATACAAATTGTTCTTTAAAAAGAAGCGAAAGAAATAACCTTGGTCGTATCCTTTTTAGACGCAAAATATTAAACATATAAACTGGAACTCTCAGTAATTATTTCCTTTAAAGTAAAACAAACCATACGTTTATTCATTCGTTTTCGTTCATTCATTCGTGTCTTTATTTCCTCTTAAAAATACAACATATGAATGGACATTTTCCAATGTAAATAATGATAGACAGGGATGACTATATTTAAAAAATCTTGCAAAATGTACAATGCCCATTGAGTATTCTTAATTTCTTCATGTATTTGGTCCGTGGTCTGCCTTGATTTACAGTAGGTCTGTATAACTAGTTTAACACCACCGCAGATTTCAAGCGCCTGTTGTTGGTCATTCATGTGTCTTTGCGTTTTTAGCTTGATTTTGAAGGAATCTCCTAAGAGCAGACAGATTTGAATGAATAATTACACATTTCATAGTACAGACCCATAAAACAACTTAATTACAAAACTAAAAATATGTAGCCTTTTTTAGGGTGTATCACATTTTTCAGATTTTGCATGATTCTTACAAAGACAGCTACTTAAGACTTGTACCCATAATAAAAAACAATTTTACACTCTACCGAATTTCATGGTACATCCTAGTACTGAGTGACAAATGAATACCTTTTATGAAGTTGTCCTCATTGTTGAATCGCCCATAACTCAGTGTTGTCTAGTTGGTAGTTAGCTTTATAGCGGACTGATGTCTAAGCTATCTTTGCTTTAATTTGAGTTTTTCAATACGAGTTTCAATTATCATTCAATTCATTTTGTAATTATACAAATGGATTTGTATCTTATCAAATGTATTTTCAGTGTTCGTATTTGTGAACTAGGTTTAAAGCTCCTAAAATAATATGAGACAATGACCACAATAGAAAATGTCGTGGTAATAATGTAAATGCATAGTAAACATGTCCATTTATGTAGCTTAAAACCTCTAAACGTAAGTAGGGTTATCACGTAACTGGACATATTTATAGTTAAGAACTAGACAATGTTTTAAAGTAGGAAACGGATACAGACACTCACTAAGCCTGTAAGTGTTATACTTGTAAAATAAATTATCGTATTACATGTATCAAATCGATCTATATGTGTGCGTGTTATAACAATAATATAAACAAAACAAAAAAAAGCAAAAAAATAAAAATAAAAATAAAGCAATAAATAAATAAATATATATATATATATAAATAAAGCGTTTTAATAAAATTAAAAAAAGTATTACATCAAATATGAAAAAGGTAACCAAAACTGACTTACTGTAAAGATGTACCCAGTTCCTGTAAGGATCAGGCAGTGGATGAAACATGGTATAAAAAATACCACTGTGACAATCAATGAATCAAGACAAGATTGTGAATATAGATTGTGAATGAATTGAAATTTAATTTCCAGGAGCAAATAGCTTATTTTTTTTTAAATATTCTAATTAAAATATTTTTAATATCACAGTAATTTTTGTCCGATTCTTAATAATGATATAATTATACCAAACAATCCATTCAGAATTCGAGATTAATAGAATACAGACGAATCACGGTAAAAATAGACAAAACAGATATACTAAAAGTGGATTTCATACATGCATGAAATGGGGATATAACTTTTTTGAAGTTTTAAACTGGTCTGGAGCTGGCATGTCAGGTAACTGTTAGTAGTCCTTAATTTGTGCATTTGTGAATTTTATATTCAGCTTAATTCTTTATTTTCATTGTGACAAGGGATTCAGGCCTTTTTGAACTAATTTTTCAGGAATGTATAATTTTTTTTTCACAGTGGCCAAACTTTAAGGTGGAGGGTTGTGATTACGCCAAAGTTCTTTAACCCCGCTGCATTTTTTGGCGCCTGTCCCAAGTCAGGAATTTCTGGCTTCTGTATATCTTTTATCGTTCTCACAATTTGTCATTTAGTCTGTTACGTGATTATATAGGGGCAACTCTTTCGCTATACCTATGTATAATGCTGTTATGGAGCCAGCTGCATCCTGCCCCGTGGCACGAGGATTTCCTCGTCGTTCATTGAAAACCAATGGGTGGCCTTGAGCCGACATTTTCATATCGGTGGGATTGATGTCTCTTTGACATATACACCATACCTATTCTCGTTATATGTGTAAAGTGTATTACTAGTACGCACAATAATTCCATCTCGTGTTGTATCAAAAGCACCATTAAAGCCTTCTTATTCTAGCCTTACTTGATATTATTGTTGATTTCTGTCTACTTTTCTTTTGTTGGCTGAAAATTCTGCTTACTTTACTCATTGCCTGAAGAACTAAAAGTATGTTTCTATCTTCAGATATTAATCATAGCCACCACTGAAGAGGCAAAAAGAAAGTTAGTAAAGTTTGCGCCTGAAATTACTGTTATTGTCACCCAAGCAGCAAACTATTTAGAAAAAGACCTTGACTATAGTCACGTAGGGTATCTTCGACTTCTCATGCTTAGAACAGACATCCTTACGACTCTGGTGGAAAACAATATAGAGCTGCTTTTGTTTGAATTTGACTTCCTATGGCTGAAAAACCCACTTCCGCTTTTTCAGTCATATACTGGAAAATATGACATGCTTTTCACAGCAACCTATCGACACACAGAAACACGCCCTGCTTTATGTGGTGGTTTCTTTTATATGTTTCCAACATCAACTACCTCAAAAATTCTCAAGCAATTGAATAAAATGATGAAAAAGTTGGAAAAAGAAATTAAAACATGGCGCCCTGAACAGACCGTATCAGAAGGGAAGAATGACCAAGTTTATTTGACAGCGTTATATACAAAGAAATTTGCTGGACTGAAAGGAATTGTTTTGCCATATGAAGATTTCCCAGACGGAAAGTGGTATCAATTAAAGGAGGCAAAATCATGGAAACCTTACATCATACATAATAACTGGATAATAGGTAATAAAAAGAAACTTCAAAGGGCTAAAACTTACGGATTCTGGTTTCTTAGTGATAAGTACACGTGTCATTACGGCAAAGTTGAACAATTTTTTCTAAGTACTTTTACATCGAACCCAAAAAATAGTTAGCATGTACTACGGTCTGGTCACAGAAAAGAACGAAGTTCAACTATATCAACTTATGAGACTAAATAAAAGACGTAATAATCATGGGCATTCTAATACGGACAGGTAGTCAAGCACAATATACACATACACATTATTACATGGCAAACATGTCTTTTGAAAAATGTCATAGCCATTAAAGCCGTGTTGTACTGAGGTTTCAGGTGCATGTGTACCCAATTTTTGTTGTTGTTTTCATTTTTTATTATTTTTTACATGTATGTTTCGTTATGTCGAAAAGCAGCGCGCAAATTTTCAAACGTTTTTCTCTTGATTTGTATGAGAATTGTTATAGATGCCCTGGAAAATGCTCTTCAGACATACACGTTCAATGGTGTAAGTATAGGAATGAGAAACACGTTTAGTTTAGTAACATGTAAGAACAATGGAATAACCTTTATATGTTGAATGTGTACATATTCATTTTTACAACATGACTAAAATAAAAAGAAGTTCCAGTTACGATAAAACAATGAATTACAGGTCAGCATAAAAAGAACCGAGACTCGCACTGAATATATGCTAGTCTACAAAGGGAAAGATACAATTCAGTTAAATTTGTCAATATTTATAAAAAATGCTCCGAAACGGATACTATGAAAATTCGGATTGTTACATTTCCGTCCAGTCACCGAGTTCGTACTGTGAATAAATAACTGATTAATAGCGTTTGTTGTCAATATTTAGGCTTCTGCAATAGTTAAACGTCCTCTCAATACCTAGAATTGCATGCCACGGTTATTCTGAAATAAGCTTTAACAGACCCTAGGAATGATGTAATGGTGCACACTGATGTGGAAATCATTTAATGTAGTAAGAATAAGATTACTAAGACTGGTGACACCTCTGACCAAATGATGACTCGGACAGGTAGGACGTCTGAACTCTAGGTAGATACAGCTTGTCTCTTATTTCTTGTCTTATTTGTTAAAGTGTTTGTATTCTGTATTAATCTCAAGAGTTAAATCTGAATTTTACAAATTTTTATATTTCGTTTTATTGTTGTGTATTTCCGTCACTATTCTAGGTTTGTGGAAGGTTGAGCACTCACAAACATGTTTAATCCCGCTACATAATTTGTGTGCCTCTCCCAAGCCAGAAACGTGTAGTTCAGTGGTTATCTTTGTTTTCATTGTTATTCGTTTACATTTTTCAATAGATTAGGTCGATTTTCATCTTTAAATTTATGAATAGTTTCACTTCATTTATTTCGGGCCTTTTACATCTAGGGTTTTGTCAATCGTTGAAGACCGTGTGGTGACCTATGGAAATTTAATAGCTCGTTGGTGGTGACCGTCTCATTGGCAATCATAACACATCTCCTATGTTTATATAACGTCATGAACCCGGATGTGTGTCTTTTACGCATGTAAAAATGCATATGGAATGTGGAAAATACGATTTGAGGAATTATACCTGATCGTCATAAAAACAGAAATTCGGGTCAATTGAAAGATTCAATTTTTTTTTCTATTAAGTTCCGTAAACTGATTTATTTCGGTAAACTTATTTTTATCCGTCCGTATTTGGTCCTATGTTGTCATAGACGAAATGTCACATTGAACGTCAAAAATTAGATGTTTTATAAATTTGTTATTGTTTTCTACAAAATGGTAAAACACTGTTACATGTATTGACAAAACTGGTTAATCGATTCTTTTATTGACGAGTATATCATGGTTGGCTGTGTCTGAATTTACAATATTTAAATATTCTTTAAAATAACACAAGGGGTACAAAAAAGGTCCAAGGTCATGACGAGGAACGTAATACTTTATAAAATCTGTCGCTGAAATAAATTTGACCGAAGGTTAGTGGGTCCCACTCTCTTCCATTAATAGGATTTTATTAAAGATTTACTTCATATATGACACAAATTACGTTAAATACATCTTTGTAAGGAATCGGTCACATGTAAAATTGTCAGTTTACATAGGTACTGAAATAGAACGTATATGATAATGGTCTAAATCTCACTAATTGGTATTCCCGGATAAATAGACAAAATACCCAGTAGTCTCAACAGGGTGTAAAGTTTAACAATAGATGATGGTGAAATGTAAATGACAGTTTTTTGTTGTTTTGTAGAGATGTACCTTTGTCAAATGTAAACTTACTTAGACATGGAAGTTTAACGTTAATACACGTAACGATAAGGTTATAGGTATATATTGGTATTAATATGCGTTGAACCCTTGATACGTGTAAGTCCTCAAAAGTGTTGCATGAGGTGAACATTTATTCTCGAGTACTTGACATACATTTATATTCAAGTTCTAGTAAATTTCGTTTTCTATTGAACGTGCATGTATTAGATTAGACTGGCGAAAAGCAGTGGATACAAATTACTCTTGTTTTTGCAGATATTTACTGTCAAATGCTCGACATAAATCATAAAACAAATCACTTTTAAACAAAAAAAAAAAAAAAAAAAAAGAAAAAAAAAAAAGTTTTGTGAAATATAGAAATCTTATCTGTTTTTAGTTTAATTCGAACAATTAAAACGTATTTATTAAGAATCAAATGGAGATAACCTATATACAAATGTAGAAGGAAACTATGCTTCGATTTTATCAAACAAATCTGCCGAGAACTGGAATTGCATACCATTGTAGACATACACCAGTTTTGGTTTTAAGTACCAGTAAAGTTCGGACACTGCCAATGATAAAGTGATTCATGGTAAAGAAAAAACCAACCAAACAAACGATGCTTTTTCAGTCTACAAATGCTTTACTTCCATTTAACAATCACCTGCATTCATACATTGTATCTGCTCTTTTTAGAAAATCATACATGCATCTCCTAGCCAAATGATCCCAAATCAAGAACGATAACTATAGTAAAGTGCCAATTTCATGTACAATCTATACAATTTTTTTATCTCAAAAGCGCAACAAACAAATGAAAAACTAAGAATGGTTATGTGATCAGTATCTGTTTCTTAACGAGAAATAAAACTGGTTTGGACATACATAAATCAACCTCTGTCTGATTTTCTGAAAGACTGCTACTTATAACGTGTATAGCTATTGGGTTTTAGACTCCGTCTTTAATCTTCGTTTTCATCAAGGTGTAAATAAACTGAAAAAAAAGGATCATGATGGAAGCTAAAGCACTAAGATGGAACTAGATGCATCGCAGAGAGTTAAATACATCACGAGCATCATGATGGAAGTTAAAAAACCTCGAGATATGATGGAAGTTAAAAAACATCGAGATATGATGGAAGTTAAAAAAACATCGAGATATGATGGAAGTTAAAACATCGAGATATGATGGAAGTTAAAAAAACATCGAGATATGATGGAAGTTAAAACATCGAGATATGATGGAAGTTAAAAAACATCGAGATATGATGGTACTTAAAAGTATAACAACGGAAGTCAAACGTATGTGGAAGTCAAACACATCACCATGGAAGTTAAAAACAATGTATAAATTTCAAGAAATTTTAACCAAATATTTAATGGGAATAATTTAAATGAATATATAGTAGATTCATCAACAAAACCTTTGACCGCTAAGATGCCTTGAGTTTGATATCAGAATGTCACAAAATAAAACGTTTCGCAGAGTTTTACAGAGTTATTTCACTTAGGTGTTGCATACATCCAAGTATATAACGAGTATTGTTTCGAACATCGATACACCATATCGTCTGACATGTGTATCTGTGTATCTTGTATTTAAATGTACGAATACTTAGCCATCTATCTGAACAAACTACTGTAACAATAAGAAATTATTTACATATTAACACGACAGCTGAAAGTGAAAAAAAGGCAGGACAATGGTTATTGCTATAACGGAAATGGGGAAAGAGTAATCAAGGGAACCAAGGTTATAGCGGTAATCAAAAGAATGTAATCCAGGGACAAAGATCAGACATGGAAACAGACATACACAACAAAGAACATAAAGTAACTAAAAGCATACATACAAAGTAACAAAAGTAAATGAGCAACTCGGACTCCACTAAAAACTGGGAGCATGGACCAGGTGCACCGGTAGGGTAAGCGTCCTCTGCTTTTCTAGAAACACCCGCCGAGTTGCTCATAAAAAGTCAAGTCCGGGGTAGACAAACGAGGGAAGGAAAACTATGACCCGTTGAATAAATCAGTTTTCATGGTGCTGACGGATACACCATAACGATCCACGAGTTCATGATAACGGCCATAAAACTTCTGTAGTGATGACTTCAATCTTGTAGCAACATAACTCTGTTCCAGAAGCCTATTTGTTAGAGTTCTAGCGCGATATTAGAAATAATAGAAATTTGGACACACCTCAAAATGCAAATAACAATACAATACATGTAGCTGAATACCAAAAACAGCAAAGAAAATAAAAAATAAAGAAAAGAAAACAAATAAATGTGTATGCGTACAGAGAAAAACCAGTACTTCTTCCAGTGTAATTCTGACGTCATATTGCAAAGGTATACAAATGTAACATGTTCTTTATGACGTTTATCGAATTTAAGTGCTGAAATCAAGTACGAAGTTCTATGTATTTATTTAAGGGTGGTTTGTAACTCAATATATACACAGTAACATATTGATTTTACCATTATTAGAACATTGATGATTCAATTACTACGATTTTTGATAAACATTACTATGATTCTGGATGGACATTACTAAGATTCTGGATGGACATTACTATGATTCTGATGAACATTACTATGATTATGGATGGACATTACAAAGATTCTTAACAACATTACTTTGTTCGGCACGGCTCTTTTTTAATTTCTTAGAAATAGTCAAAATATCACAGTCTGTAGATATCTAAATTGCGAATTATTTGAGATGCAATAAAATTATGGTAGTTCCTAATACATGTAAAAAGTTTCATGTTTTTGTCAAGTTTTACGAAAAAAATAAAAGTTGCCCGTGAGGTATTCAATAGAATGTCTCATAATACTTGAATATTTCAAAACACACGAAAGTCTCCGAACTAAGATTGCTTAGGGAAGCGTATGTGCAGAAAGAAAAAAAATGCCTGAAGTATCTGGTCTTATGCCTTTCAATAAATATGCTTAACATGTTGAGTTCTGAGAATTTAAGTATCTCAAGAAAGGATGAACCAATATGATATATTTTAATCTTTAATCATCTAGCAATCATTCCTCAGCCAAGAGCATGTACCATTCTTCCTCCTGCAAATATCTTTGGTTGCAAAGCAACTCGAATTTGAGAAATCGACTGCACATGAATTAGCGTTGTCTGTTTGTGTTACCTGTCCAATATAACTAAGACGTTAGAATAATTATTATGTATTTTGAAAAAATCAAAAAAAAAAAAAAAAAGCCAAACAAACCAACAAAATAATATCAGTAGAAAAAATTAAATAGAGACAAATTTATGTTTAATTTGTAAGATAGAGTTGAATTGCAGTGTACGAGAGAGGGTAAAAGTACATTGATGTTTGTAGCGAAAATGTATTAACAATTAGTGTTACATAAAACAGCAACGACCAACGAAAGTCGGAAAGCATGTGCAGACATTTTGCAAGTACATGCTATTTCACCCTACTTTGAAGTAAGAGTTATCTACCCTACCTTACAGTCGCAGTTGTCTCCATATGAATAATCTCCGAACTTGGTATAGAGAAAGAAAAGCTGATCTATGGTTAATCTGAAATATTCTGAGTTCAGGCCGACAGACAAAACAGACATGTTTTTGCCTTGTTTTTTACCTACAAAACGAATATATTTTATTTTTTTTTTTTGGTCATTTTCCAATTGTTTCAGCTGATTGAGCTCGACATAATATCGATTCATTTATAAATCTAATTTGACAAGAGCTTAATTTTTTTCAAAGCCTGAAAATGCAGACCATTTCACAAACGAGTTGCATCAAGGAACATACATTGAATAAACTGAGTAGTTACCTTAAATATTAATGCATTTCGTAAATACGACACTCCGACATTTAAACCTATCAGACAAGAGATATGTTTTTTTTTATGCAAGTCCTTTTCAACAGACATTGTTGACCTTATGCACTTAGTTACGAACGACTTCTAGATGTTCGATCAGCGATACTTTATAAGATTTCTGAAATGCTTCTTGTCCACAAATCCGTAATATTTTTTTATCAGCATGATGGTGACTTGGTCATTTCAATGTTGGGTGGAGTCACGACTGCCATGAACTCATTCTCGTGCGATATATGAGATCGCCTCATGTGGCATTTAGCAGAATATGTCACAAAAATGTACTCAACTTTTTTGTATGATCTTTTTCACAACTTACTTATGTGATATATATTACGACTTTATAGCAAATCAACTGCCGTCCGTGCGAAACTCGTAAGGATAGTCAAGGACGTTAAAACCCCCTCAGTAGCAAATCAACATGTATTTTATTTATTTGGTGTCTGTGAATTTGTGTATTTAATTTTAACAAAGCCTAGTCTGAATTATGGTTAATTGTTTTTCTTAAATATTAAATCCTAAACTATGGAGGAAATAAAGATTATCAATTGCAATCAATTAAGTAAAATGAAACAGAGTCGAATTATTGTAAAATATAATGAAAAAAAATGTCATTTAACAACAAAATACGGACGTTACCTCCGAGTAAATACGACACGCCGACCTTTAAACCTAACTTGCATAGTCCATCGTTTCCAGGTGTAAACACGTATCTTTTTTTACCAACGACCTTTTGCCCGTAGCCCTTTTGTAAATATATACAAAATAAAGCTATACACATAATGAAGACCTTATTCACGTATACTCCCTTTAAAAAGGAAAACAAAACAAAATTAAACGAAGAAAAACAATCTATCAGAAAAAATAATAATAACAAAGGATACCGTGTTTCAAATCAAAACACAAATGTTGCCAAAACTAGCAAATGATCGGATTAAGTCAAATTCTGAAGCTGCCAATGAATTAATAATGCAATGTTTACTCTACAAATCAATTTTAATTGAAATCCAACAATATTGTTACACTCATTACAGTAATGTATAGTTCATATGGTGTGTTCCCCGAACGCCTACTGGATTAAAACAACATCTCATTAGGTATAGGGATTAAGAGGCCTCTCAAGGGGTGTGTAATTATTAATTTACCTGTAAAATTACCTGTAATTAAAAAGTAGACATTCATAATTTAATAATGTGCAGTGATGGACCCTTCATTTTAGTATAACATTTATATAATTTTCTATATCTATATATAAAATAAGAATAAAATTGTAGATTTGCAATAAACTATATTTCATAATTTCATATAAATAAAAGCTAACAACATTATTCATGATGTTTAAAAAATAATAGAAAATTTAATATTTTGCAATAATTATTTTCAAATTAAGCATTATCTAACAGTTATTATACTGAGCAAATATTTAAAAAAAAATAGATAATTCATAAAACAAACTAAGTGGTCCAAGCTTTGCACAATTTGAAGCAATTAAGCAAATAATTAAATGATTAAAGTCTGGAACTTAACAAGCGCCTGTAATTGCTGTCCAGTGATTCGTGTTCATCATGTCAGCTTATGTGAACAGCACAAGCTCTCAAGTTGTATAAAGGGGACTGAAAAATGTAAATTCCTCATTCAACGTCAAACAATGGCAAATGCACAACTGAATGTAAAGTTCATAACTAACAGAAAAGGGGGCCAGAACCTAGCCTTAGATGGTTTCTTATACAGAGTTAACCGCAGGACACCTGAAAAGGTGTTTTGGAGGTGCATAGTTCCAGGCTGTTCAGCCTCATTATCAACCGCTAACAACATACCCACTGGTTTTGGAAGTTATGTAGCAGATCATGCAAAAGTTGTTTCAAAACAGATTATGAACCAAACGTTGCTTAGAGGAGGTCAGACCAATCCCTACTATATTCACAGAAGAACTCAACAAACTTCGAGACGATGAGTGGGATGATACTACTAGAGAAGTGGTTGAACATCTGCCCACTTTCAACTCCGCTAAGTGATCACTTTACAGAGCTCGACGTAAGCAGACACCACCACAAAAAATACAGGTAACTTTAATTGTATGCCCCTTTAGATGGCCTCTTAATCCATAAAAATAATGACATGTTGTTTTATTCCAGTAGGCGTTCGGGGAATAAACTTCATATATTGTTGCAGCATGCTCTCTTATTCTGTATGCATTCGATATGTGTATATTGTATTTAGGAAAGGACTAAATAAGTATGATTTACTTTCAATTTGTCCACTCCATTTTGTTTTTGAGGAAATAGAATATGTTTAAATTAAAACAATATTGAAATGTTGCCGATTCTAGTTGCCATTTAAAAAACGGAGGCTTTTAGACAAAATTTGAAGGTGCCATTGAATTTAGAATGCTATGTTCACCATAAGAATAAATTCTCATTGAAATTGCATAATGTTGAAATTTTGCCGATTTTGTCGGCCGTCTTGAAAAAGGCGACTTTTTAAAAGAAAATTACGCATGTAGCGTTAGTAAGTCAACAGCTATTGGAGTAATTTTCATTGAATAGAACCACTAATTTTATAGAAATCGGCAGCCATTTTGAAATTACAGAATTTGTTTGCACCCCCACCCCGGTATGAATTGAATAAACGGTCTCCGAGTAATCGCCCGGACATATGTACAAAAAAAAAATAGGAGTAATCTGCTTAGAGTGAACTATTAAATTCCTAGGTAAAATAAGTCATAATGCAGAAATAAACATCACAGAGCAAAAAGAAAATGTGTTTCAGAATACCTTTTATATATTTTTAAATATATTTGTAAAATGCTTCATTACCAAGACGTTAATTTGAAACAGGATATTTGTCTTGTAAAACAATTAACAACTTATTTGATAAGTGCTTCTCGGAGACGATTTTCAAACATACGTCAATGTCATTACCGTGACCTTCATACCTTTAGTACGCTCCACACGATGACAGTGTATCTCCATTTTCCAAAGTTAAAAAATGGATCTGTTTTCAAATCTCCTATGGCTTTAACACTTAAAACCTCACCCACGATAACTAAAATTGTGAAAGAAACTTATCAACATGTAGTCATGATTTGAATGTGTTATCTGAATATGTACTTGTAAGAAACAAGATGTTTCACGCTATACATCGTGCTAAGAATTCAGTCAGAGCAGGGAAAGAAAGCAAAGTAAAACTCATCACGCAGAAGCAATATACCAACTATCTAAGCATTCCTTTCCATGAAGCAGAGAAATCTTTGCGAAAATTTCCATTATGCAGCTCCAAAAAAAAATCAAAGACGATCAGTAAAACAGGAAGTCGATGAGCGACAAACCTGAAAAGAGAAGACACGGTACAAGTCATAACGAGAAAGCAATAAACCAAATCTGTAAGCACTCCCTCCAGCTAAAGAAGAAAAACTTGTTACAAACAAATGTAACGGATGGAGGGACGGACTGATGGACACAAAAAGAGATTGCAATCTATTATATGAAAGATAATAATACGAATAAAACAGCATGCTAAGCACAAATGAGGCAAAACACGTGATCACTGCGAACAACCATGTTTTCTGTCGACGGTCGTAGACCCATGATTTTCATCCTTTAAGATCTGAAAGATTTAAATATTTAAAAAACCGGAAAGTTGGAGAACCTCCTGACTTGGTACCGGCATGTCAGATTGAAAGATGGTTTGAACCATATTTCAGTGCGCCCTAAATCCCCCACTTCCATTACTTTTCATTTTGTCGGGTTTATTTCGATACAATGGGGCAGCATCAAATTACCCCAATTCGGCAAAACGAGTAGTCAAAACAGCACTGAACAATAAATCAGTGAAAATAAAAAAAAAATACCTATGATGTAAATCCTAGCCTAGAGTTTCAAAAGCGTCTTGAACGTTGTGTTGAGGGTGCGTTTAATTCACGATGAAATAATAATAAAAAAGAAGAAAGAAAAAAAAAAAAAACTACTGAAAATTAATCTGTAGACATTATGAAAAACTATCATTTATAATATGTTCAACAGTTACAGAATATTTTTCAATAAGAAATGGATATCGGAAATAAAAAAAAAATATGCAGTATATGAGACGTTTTTTTCTCATAATTCTAGTACAAAAATGATATTATACATAAACTGTTTTATATGATTATTTCAAAGTTACGGAAACGCACACATTTTTATTGTAAATATTATTTCTATTTTTACATGTATTGCATTAATGACTTACCACGATCACTATTACAATACAAGTTTTGCATGTGTATTGGAAATATAGGAGAACATCCCAACACATCACTAACTGACACAATAACAATACAAAATACTATCTGAAGCCAACGTTCCATCCCGTTATTATGTCAAATGTGACCACTGAAGAAGGTATACCAATCTTATACAATCTGAAATAAATCCATCAGCTGCAGCCGTTACAGAATAATAGGATTTCAGTCGCTTTTCATTAAACAAATGTTATGATTTTTTTATTCATTTACTTACTGACACGGAAACAGTTCACAATTTATTAGTTTAACTTTGCCCTTTTATTGTAGAATGTTAGTGAAATAGATTCAAATACAGAAACGTCTACTTACCCCTATTTCCATAAATCTATGTTTTACCAGAATGCACTCTCAGACGTAGTTGTTTTTGGAAGGTCGCCGTGGCCTACTTAAGTGATCATTATGGAGTTTATTCCCAAGAGAACAAATGAGACACATTTGTCGTATAGTTTGTCATCCCTTTTACAGAACACGACCATTATTGCACAGCAAGTCAGGTGTCTTTAATGAAAGAAACTGGTTACAATATCGTAACTCACGGATTCACCATTTTATTTTTTTTTCAATTTTCAGTTTTAACTCTAGCTAAGATGTATAAAGATAAGAACAAATAATGTCAAGCAATGGTCCACCTTATACACACAGTTTTGTCCCCATAAGGTGTTGAAATAGAAAAGCTCATCCATGGTCAACGTGATATATTTTGTGTTCAAATCGTGGAGAGTAGGGACATGTTTGTACCTGGTTTGTTTTACCTGCGAATTAAGATTGTGACTTGTGATAATATGTTTGTTTTGTCATGATTGCATTAAATTATCAGCAAACGTTAGATGATAATTTATAAACGTAGGAGTTTGATTCACACTGCTAATGATATAGTCATCCACCAAGTGCCAAGCAACGAACAATTCTGCAACAGGTCACCACACAATCTTTAATGATTGGCAAAACCAAAACCATAAAACAAGCTATAAAAAGGTCCCAAAATAAATGATATAAAACTGTTCATAAAAAAATACGAATATCGACCAAAATCTATACAAAAACCGTAAAACGAATAACTATGAACATAAAACAAGGACAACCACTGGACAACAGGTTCTTGGCTTGGGACAGGCATGTAAACTATATAGCGAAGTTAAACATGTTTGTGAGCGCTCAACCTTCCTTAATCCTAGGAAAGTGGGAAAATAAAACAACAATACGAACTTAACCAACTTTCGAATTTCGATTTAACTCTTGAGATCGATACAGAATACAAAAACCTTTACAAATCGGACAAAAGACAACAAGCTCTACCTATCTCGCTGTTTCTGTAAGCTAGTTCAAAATTCAATAGTAACTGATTAGCACACATAGTTCACTCGGACAAATTATCAATAAAACACGTCCAACATGACTTAGTGAAATCATGTCATAAATTATCTATGGAATATGACAAATACAATACAAAATGTCTAACCATTAAAGTTATCGTATCTGCCACATATCAGTAAGTACAAATATGACTTAAGCCCAAACTATAAGATGCGGTCTAGTCCCGGTACACATTCTCCAATTTATCGTCTTCAATATTTTGATTCTTTTTCTGTACACTAGTTATGAACCCGTGCGCACAAATTGGATTGGTTACCCCCAAAGGGCAATCTACATCGTACGACAAATCGAAAAGACCAAAAGAATCGCAGCAAATAAGATAAATATTACCATGTGTACCGGACTTACATCAGACACGATTGTATTCGTTAGATTCTTTACAATTATACAACTTCATTTTTGAGATCAAAATTTTACTTTTCTATGAAAATTACGTTTTATCAAACTGGAAACTTATTCATGACACACCGCAAGAGAATTGGTGTATAAATATGTGTGGAGTTATTATGAATAGTACGTCGGCAGATATAAACCCCTGTACACACCCCCACTCATCAACCAATATAAGATTTTTTAGGTACCCTTATACCTCCCAAATGATAAAAAAGCACAACTAAAACGACAACAAAAATTAAAACAAACCAAAACATACACAAATAAAGAACCCTTTCGTCGCCAAAAATAACCTGAACCATGTTTGTATTGTTTGGTCAATTTTTGTACCTGTTTGAGGCCAAAAATTCAATTTTTTGTTGCTTTTGTAATTCTTCTAATCTAATCTGTAGCAATGCGTTATGTTAAAGAAGAAGCGTAACATCACTTTAATACATAATTGTTACGTCTACTTGTTCTCCATTAATACTACCACAGAAGCAAATACTAAGCTTTAATGCATTGTTGAGTCCTTAATCGCTGACATGGGAAAACACCTAAAACTGTACCAGATAGTAGGAACATATTTGTACTGATACATTGAATGTAGAAAAATTCAATAATATTAATGTAAATCTAAATATTGATTACTGTACGGAATATACACACTGTAACATTTTGATTAAATCATTTTTATTAAACGTGATTATAATGAAAATAGGAGCCACTTTCGTATTGTAGAATTACCTTTTGGTCTTATACATAGCTCAAACCTACATTATGATGTTACATAATTTTTATACCCATCACTGACAAATGATAGGATCTCTGTCCTTCCTTCTATTTTAGGGGGTACTTATCTCTCACCCTCTACCCCTTCTACACCACTGAAGGGATTTTAAAGATTTGTTTACTTGTTTGTTGGGGTTTAACGTCCGAGCAGCTATATTCAGACGATGAACATGAAATTGATGATAAAATGAACATGAAATGATGATGAAATGAAAAAGGGATGGGACACAAGGACAATGGGGACGACAAATTTTGATTGGCACTGGAAATAGGGAGAGGTGGGTAGGGTCGGGCAATTTAACCTCCTGTGGCGGAGCCCTATAGTTCCTACTCCGGGAGAATACCACAGTAGGGTTCTTGAACGTGCGAGGAACGGGGCATCTTTCCCAACACGGTGCACCAATATGGTTTGTGGTCAGGTTTTCCGTATTATAGCCTGACAACCCCATCATGTAACACGCCAGGGGTACCCCATTCTACCACCTGGGGCACACATCCCAGTTGCTCTGTGGGCAGAGCGCCCTAGCCCCCGGATAGGGTTCTGAGCACTATTTAGTCGCCTTTTACGACAAGCTTAGCAGGCCTATTCTTTTAACCCCCGGACCTGCACAGGGCTGGGAATTTAAAGAAACTTTCACACAACTTTATAACATATAATCATGGTATATCTCCAATATTAGATTTTGATACAAATCAATTTGGAGATGTTAAGGTGCTTGTTTTCGAATGGGTAGTAGTGTGTTTTAATGAAGAGAGGATTAGTCTAGTTTTCTAACTGCAATAACTAAAATCTCAATTTAATTCTGAAGTAAATCATTAAGGTTGTTTGTTTGTGTCTTACTATTCTGTGAATGTTACACATAATCAGAACTTGTTATCCGTACATGTATGTGCTTATATTTTATTTATTGTAACAGCTTTGAACTTTACATTTAACAGAGAAATGAACACAGGCCAATTAAAGCATTTCTTGCACATTAATATTAGGGAATTATTTTACATGGCATACAACTATGTATCACGCAAAATGGGATAACAATATATGTCGTTAATTTAAAGTAAAAAATGAACTAAGGATGAGCATTGTAACGCACACATTAATGAAGCAAATTTTAATCGATGATTTGATGAACCGTTTGTTTGTCACCACATATCACTGGGGGTCCAAAATTGTGTTTGACACTGGAAAAGAGCAAGAACAATGGAACTTTGCACATACTTTAAATAGCTGTTTCCGCTAAATAAGGGTAACCCCAAAATTGCCAAACACTATAAATAGATATAAAATAGACACCACCAGAGCAGCTGCTATCGCAATTGTCTTCACTTGGTACAGGCATTTCTAGGTTTTTCAGCGCGCTTATCCCCCTCTTTCATTGCGGTCCGAATATATCAGTGCATTCTATTGTGTCATAATCGGTAAATCAAAGGAAAGAAAAAAAAATCATTACTCATTATTTTAGAAAAAAAAAAACCGACTAACTAAAATGATGGTTTCACTCCTAAAAACCTTGTATTTGTGACATTTCACCCAGATAGCTTGTAATTTAGGCCATTAGATAAAAAAGGAAGTCATATCTTTGCTTTCCTTTTGAAATCGACGATTTTTATTGTCCATTTTTATGTCGTAGTACAAAGCTTCTCCAGCGTATGGCTGAGACAGTAACGTTGTGTGACTTGGAACACGATACTCCCGGGAACCTGACTATACTGTGTACCTTCACAGTCTGCAGTGACCCATGTATCTTTGCCAACTTTTTTGATTGTTTGCATGGTTTTTAAAACAGTGACGTAGAAAACAGATCCTACATATCGGTCAGAATGTGCAAGAAAGGTCTGTTCACTCTTAAATAAGGGTTTTAATGTAACTACAAATATGTGGAAAAGTTTGATTCTGCTATGGATGCATCATACTCACTTCTAAATTTTAATACGCGCATATTGCTTTGTAAAACTGTATTAATACCTAATTACGATTTCACCACACAATTATTTTGTTATTATCGAATATCATGTTGTGTGATGTATATAAGGACTTCAATAATGGCGCATGATATACATTGATATTATCGAAATCTTATTTTACTCGATCGATAATAAATTCACCAGGACCTGGAATGTCTAAGGTAAAAACATGCATTTTTAAAAATACTATTTTAACAAGTTATATTTTAGAATTTTTGTATGAGTTCAAGTCGATCAGTTCTGAAATATTAAAAGTTCTACAATTTGCAGGAAAAGATTTAGATTTTTATATAGACATGCGATGAGAAAAGAACTACAATGTTTACTGTGAAAAAAAAAGATAAACACAACACTTTATTTTCAATTGTACATGTATGCACACCTACATTTTTATGAACAAAAAACGTTTGGACCGCTAAATATCTTGTGGAATAAGATAACATTTGTCCTGTACATTTGAATTGATTTTTATTCATTAAATTTTAACTAAGCTAGCTTACTAATGCAATGGTACATGCATTACTGCAGGTCACTCTTATATTTAGGGGTTATTAATGTCCCACGTGAATTTCATGTAAATTGATTTTGTTTCGTTCTTATGCCAATACCATAGACATGGCTGCTTTTTATTGATTGATTTATTATAACGCCATGCTACAACTTGAAACTTAATGAGAAATAAATGATTATTATGTCACCAAACGGCGAACAATAAATCCAAAAATATTAAACATTTAAATATTCAAATTTCGATATGGTGTACTCTTGTTTCAAGGTGTTATCTTTCATAAAATTTAATACAAAAACTATATTTCTACTACAAATGGGAATTTGTCTCCTCATGGATAAAAGTGTCATTTTTTATATCTTCAGCAAAACCATTAGAGACACATTGTAACGCGCTACTACTTTATACCCTCAATGGTTAGACATACACATGCTTAGGATATGGTATCTAAGACTGATATATAAAGGTCCCATAATGTTTGTGGATTAATGTATGAACTAAATGATCGTCTACAAGTTTTGTATTACAGTTTAACTACTACATCTGTCATTATTGGACCATTTGCAACCATCCACATCTTCTCTACAGGTTCCAGATTGTTAATAACACTGGTGTTTGAAATTATCTAGGAGGTTTATTGCGTTGAATGATATGAAACATGATTTTGGAGATGCTTCCCCTTCATCTGTAATCTGCATCATTAGTAAAAATGTGATTGAGTTGACCTTCGATTAATAAAGTGATTGAAATGAACTAAGATTCTTAAAATCATATCAATTATACATATAATAGACAAGAGTTATTTTGATGCCCATGATATTTGCAAACCTAACAGTATTCAAACGACATATTTAAGACTTGCTCATTATGACTACTATTTTTAAGTTTTACAACTATATCGTATTACCTTACAGTTGCAGTTTTCTCGTAAATGGTTCTGCTGTTGAAGTAAGATAAACATGTTAATTCCAGGATAACTGTGGAAGTCTTGTTCGACTACATACATGTTTTTGCCTCGTTTTGCTCCCTGTAATAATAATAATAAATGCAATGTACTTCAGCAGAAAGGATATTTTATTTAACGTTTTATAAAATATTTCAAAAGCAAAAGTTAAAAAATGCCTCCCATTATAGTGAGTTTGGTAACACTGATATATGCTTCATTTAAGGAAAAGGAAACAGACTTTGAGGCAGAGAACGTCACAAAACATTTGAACTATGTGGTGTCAATGACTTGACTAATCATGTTTAACATATCAATGCCCCATATTTTCTGCAATTTCCCTAAATGTATTTATGACAATAATACCCATCATATTGAGAAAACACTTACATATAACTGATTATCATAAATGACTACAATATATAACAGTATTTAAGGGGATGCATAAAGGTGAAAGTAATCGTAATATATGAAATATACAATCGGGTAACACTGATTATTGTTCTTTTCTCAAAACTATGTTGCATTTGTATCATTACCTCCCAAAATGTAAGTAGTGTTTACACCAAGGCCTATTCAACATTGAATATCACTTGAAAGTGTATATACGTATCTTTTTTGTTCTGCTACTGTTTTTTCTGTAGCCCTACACAACAAATGAGGGAAATTTTGTTAAAATGAGATACGTCTGTTCTCATTACGATGATAAACACTTTCCTCGGTACAATGTGTTTTCTGAACATACAAAAAAAAGAAAGATACAAGAAATTTCTTCTGCTATAAACACATTTCTTTACTCTTGTTCCCTTATTGTATCCTAGATATACAGAGGCTTCCAGTGTAGATATGATAGTTAATAGGTTTTGCAGAAAGATGGTCAAGTTTATCAAAAAAAGTCATTCTTTAAAATGAATATCATAAGATATAAAAAGTGTATCTAACACTGTTTACCTTCAGAACATTCCATATTTGAACTGTATATCTATCTTCTCTTGGTACATATATTCCACGTTTGGTGGTCATCTTTAACACCTTTCCAATAATAACTTGAATGAAAATCTGTTTATTCTAATACTGTCAGTTTGGATGTAATTTTCAATAAAAACAGGTTTTTTTAATTTTTCATGTCCAAAGATTCCAGGGTACGATTTTCATTTAACGAGGCAAATTTGTGCAAAGAAAATAAACAACAGTTATCGTTCAAATCGTTTTCAAAATGTAGCCCATTTATCTGTTTGTCAATGCATTGATTTATAGATATTACGATAAAGGATGAAATTATCATACATTACAGTTGATTTAATCGTTTATATCTTTGAAATTAAAACTGTTGCTCAATAAGGCTATTTTCTATAATTAGCTAATTTAAAGAAAGAAAAAAAATGATATGTTTGGAATATTGAAATGGAAAATTACATTGTAAAGACTACGTAAGAAATTCCATCTTAACTTGTCTCTTTCTTCGATTTAGAAGAAAAGGGAAAAGGAGATTAAAAGAGCAAAATGTTTCTTGACAAATTTTAATTTTCTACGATACATTGCAACTGATGGTGGAAGTAAACTTAGTAAACGTTCTCCTATTATGTTTAACCTTCAGACTCTTTTAATTTACTTGTACCTCTGATTTGTCCAATTACAAATCTCAATACCTTTAAGCAGATATTATACTACTATCAAAATCGGGACCTTGCAAGCTTCTACTCTCACCAATCAAGCAACAAAAGAAAAGTGAATATCCTGATTGATCATTTGTCTGGACAGGAATTATTTTTTGTATGTGTAAATATATAAATAGTCCCATCTTTTATTTGTATCATTTTCTCCATGTATACTATTTGTATCACGTAATGTCAAAATACATACAAGTGTTACTGATACAGTGGTAAATGTGTGACTGTAAACGTTTGAATATTACTAGCTTATTGGGCTTTTAGTATCTTAAACAAAGTGTTTATATTTATAATTTAATTTTCTCGTAAAGCATAAACAAAATCAAAATGAAAAATAATTAGCAATGATCATTTAACCATTTACAGCATCTTCTGCACATATCGCAGTGCTTGCATAACAGATCTCTTTTTGAATGTTCTGCGGTGCCCCACAAGAGATTGTTGAGCTGTTTGAGTTAACATTAACATCTGCAATTCAATAATGAAAAACCTGATAACGTTTTGATTAAGAATCAACTCTACATTTTGATTTAAATATGCTAAAAAGATAAATAACTGTTACTTGTTTTGAAAATGTTAAGTGGAATAACCTAGTGAGCCCCCCAAAATCAGATTTATTAGAACATTAAAGCTGCATTAGCCGCCAAATTTGTTCAGTTCTTATTCGACTGAATTTTGCTGATTCTATGAAATAAGTTAGCAGTAATGCAAATGACATAATGAATGTAGATAATACCTACAGAATATTGTGAAAACAACATTTTTAAACCAGAGAAGATGGATAGCTCTAATCTAATTATTTTTCGCCATAACTTCCGAAGATCGCCGACAGGACATTCACCTGGGTTAAAAATGATTCAACCTTTGTAAAATAAAATAACAACCAAGGGTACACAGGTAAGCACGTGTCTAGTTTTCATTTCATTTCATCTACTTCTTGATTAGTTTTCAAATAAATAATGACCATATTTGAGCCACATTATGTCACAATAGGTAAATTTCAAAAGGATCCTTGCGTTATATTCGAACTTGTTTCTTTTACTGCTCGAGTCCGTCGATCTTCCTTTCTGTTAAATAACCACTTTTGCTTTGCAATCATATTTGTTATTAAAGATGTGACCCTTACAGCACATGCACGGATTAAGGTCACAAGAAGTCACATGCATACAGATTTATCTAGATCGATTGTTTGTCTTGCAAGACAATAAATATGTAGATACGTCTTTCATGTATTTAATACATGTTATTTGTGGATATACAGGAAAAGTACAGTGTAGTAGAAATAATTCAAAGTTAAGGTATATTTGAACAGAAATAACAAATTACGAAAATGACAGCTATTGCAAGCTTTAACAAGTTTAAACATTCTTAAAACACATCGATATTTGGATAATCTATTGCAGATCAAGAATCTTATATCCACGTGATTTTATTATGAACTTAAGTAAAAAAAAATGCCAAGGTAACAAGCAATTCATGTTTCTCAGTGTAAAACTTGTGAACTTTGAAAACAATAATGATAGTAAGAAAAACAAAACAAAACAAAACAAACAAAACAAAACAAAAACAAAAAACAAACAAAAACAAAAAACAAAACAAAATAAAACAAAACAAACAAACAAACAAACAAACAAAAGACATACAAATCCACTGTGCCTCTGTTGGAAAAGCGTTTCATATTATTTCAGATATCAGTATGTGTTTGTATAGATATAATGCATTCTCTTACAAATTATTTTGATATTGAATTATATCCATCTAATATCGACAAAAAAAACCATATTTGAACATACACTTCGTTTCTGATTTTTTTGTCTGCACTTGTCACAATGCAATATTAACCTAGTCAATTAAGACCGTTTTGGTTCTTTTTCTAAATGATTTAAAAGCATCCATGCACATTTATTGATGTTTTCTATTGTATTTTTAAACATGGGACAGTATATGATGCAAGTACAGAAGGTAATTTCTATGATTCATTTGATTAACGTACATTAAGGACTTTCACAATACACTGTGTAACTGATCGTGTTGTGATCATATTATGTGTTATGACTGGTGAATTCTTCAAAACTAAAAAAAAAAAAAAACCTATGAAAAGCTTTAAGACAATCCGACGTATCGTTATGGGAAGTGCCTTTTCCTCTGAAACATTTATAACATTATTCGGATCAAATTACCTGACAATTGCAGTTGGCCTTATACGAGTAAGCTCCCAATGATGAAGTCAAATAAAGATGCTGTTGCCAGGTTACGTCCCGAATCCTTTCAATAAGATTGTAACCTGCTATAAAGAGGTCTCTGCCCTGTTGCGCACCTGTTATAACACGGAATTTAGTAAATTGATTCCTTTAAAAACATGTAAATCCAAAAGAACCAATCATATCATTATTGCACATTTAGATACAGTTTATACGCGTTTCAATAAATTGATTTTTTGTTATGTTGTAAATGTCTTTCTCAAAGCGTGGCCTTTTGAAACACAAAGTCAGTTTTGTGCAATTTATATATTTTATTAACCATACTTTTGTCAGCAAAGTACTGACTGTTCTATCCATGCAAGTAAATGTTCCTATGGTTAATTTGAGTTCAGCTCAAATCCATTTCTTCGAAACAAATGACTAAAACAAAATCTAAATCTAAACAATTGTCTGCTTGATAGATTGTTGCGTCATTACTACTCTTATAAAAAATTAACAGACTTCTAAATTTTGTAAAAAGAAAGTACTACTATATTGGATGGTGTTCTAAAACTTGCATTGGACCTTCGAAGTCTCCTAGCAACATTACTTGATGAAATTAATACAATGAATATACAAATGTTAAATGATATTAAAAAGTTTGTAATAAAATAAAAGACAATAAAAAAAACTTAACATAAAAAAACATTAATTATGCATTGTTTCGTGTATGCTATTTCCCAAATAATAGGTCGTATTTATTGTAAATTAACCATACAAAGAGCACTGTTACCAGGTGTGAAAACATATCTTGTCTGTCTAACTGTTGTTATCAGGTATCCCTATTTACAGAACAGATACAAATGTAACTACAAATATTTAAAAATTATTTGCCTACATAAATAAGCAAATTATTTCAAATTAAAAGATGTTTCATTTCATAAGGGTCACTGTAAAAAGTATTTATGGAACCTACCTTTACATATTTTGATTATATTAAAGACGCAAACGGTTATGCCCAAAAGCATCAAATAACTTTTTAACAATTTAATTGGAAGTAAAAAAAAACAATGACGTTTGTTTTGGATTATTTTTTCGGGTTCAAAACTTTAATTGACAATAAATCTTTAGTCAGCGAAAACATCAAAGAGCTAAAAAAAGAAATTGATTTACTCCAAGTCATGTTGAAAAGTTTATGAATTGATCCAATTCAATTGCTGCATATAAACTAAAGGATTTGCAATATAAAGTCGCATAAAAAGGAGTAACAGTAGGTGCACCAGATGGCGAGAATGTGTCACATCCGCCACATTGCAAGTGAGTATAAACCGGTTAACTTGGTGGGTAGTTACTCTCGTAAGACATGAAACCTAATAGGAGATTTATTATTTAACATATAAATGAGTAATTACTTTTAGAACATTGATCAGTTGACCTTGTATCTAAACTTTGCTGTGTTGTTTGCGACATCGCTTGGTTCTCCAGGAATGAAATTTTCCTCAATAACTTTGCCAACAATTACTAAGTTATTAAACAGATAATTAAGTTTATACAATTTCAATGTTTCAGCTTTATCCATTTTCAATGGCACTATGAAAAATACACATCTAAAGCGGAAGACGATTGGTAGATTTATGTTAATGTTTTACAAAACTGGAAATACTGTGCGTAAGCTCACAAGGAAAATACCCCCATTTAGAACGGAGTTCAATGTTTAAGGTTGATTTTCCTTTTCTTCACGTTTTTGACAATTATTATATTTCTCCATGTTAAATGTACTACCTTGCCGAACCAAGGACAGTTCTAAAGGTGTCATAGAACAATTTTAGCAGATCCGGCTCTAATTCTGATCGCGTAGAGCCTGTTCTACGTTAACTGTTCCACTACTAGAAGTGTCATAGAGCCAGCTCTACGAGAATTGTTCTACTACTAGAGCCAACTCTACGAAAGCTGTTTTTCTAGTAAAGCTAGCTCTACAAGAACTATTTGACGAGAGCTAGCTCCTCCAGAACAGTCTAGAAACAAATCTTCTATAACATATAACTGTTCTTTTCTGACAGTTTTAGGACAGTTTTTTGAGTGGTTAGAAATGATCTCATCGGTACGATGCCTAAATTTCCTATATCATTTCAACAAAACTCAATTTGCAGTTGAGGAGGACTTCCGATAACGATGTTTTAATATGTAAAACCCAAATATTAAAATTTGATTACACTCCGACGAAATACTTTGACAATGATAGAATTATGTCACGCACTTGTTACGTATAATACCTAATCTGCCTATACAAAAGTTGTAATAAAAGCATATGTAAAAAGTGGTTTAGAGAAGTTTCATTTATATATCCTGTCGAACGGAGACGGGGTCATTGCTTTCTTTGAGATGTCTTGTGGTTTACATCTATTTCTTGTGGAATTACAAGTGTTTTGCATTTTCAGCATCATTTTTATACCTATTATATTTGAAAAGTAAATCTTGTTATATTCATATTGAAAGCAGTTTTTTTGTTAAATGACACTCTGTTCGTCCCAATTTTTTGTCGCTCAAAATCTTATTCCTTTTCTCTAGTAAAACTCACCTCGATCGCTATTACACAATTCATTCGGGAGACGATTTGAATATATGATGAAAGCAGAAGTATTCCAAATGTTTTCCTATAAGCCATTGTGACACTAAACACTTTATAATTATGTTAAGACGTGAATAATCCTTAAATACTCTTTACGTTACATAATTAATGTAACCAAGACATACATTTAGTACACATTGTTTATTGTTCTTTGCAACTTAAATGTACCACCTTAATATAAGTAATATGTTCTTTGTGTAGTCATTTGGAAATGTCATGTAAGTTACCTGTTAATTGAAACTATATATATTATCATTACAAATGGGATCATAATAGACTTTACATATTACGCAATACATGTTATAGGAACTTCTAATGTTAATGTTTCCACTTGTTATATAATTTTTTTTTGATTATTTCCTAGAATTTACCAGTTCCGTATTTTTTTTAATATTCGCTATGTATTTAAAGCATTACGCTTTTTCTCTGGGTGATCTAAACAAGTATTGAGCTCAAGAAAGTAACGTTCGCCACTAAAATGTAAAAAATGCGAAAAGATGATTATTATGATTTAAGAATTATGTTTTTAATTTCATAACGATGTTTTATATCTTGAAAACGAATGTTGTTCTTTTTGTATGAACCGGTTTTTTTTGTGCTGTGTGTTTTCCTTTGTTTTTATTGTCTTAGCTTCATGAGTTATTTTATGTATGGATTTTCTATGGTTTGCACTTTCTATATCAGATCTTCATCTTCTATCTTTAACAAGAAGTGCGAAATTAAAAAAAGATTATTTCAAGTTTCAGTTGATTAAGTTAGAAAATGTCGGTAGGGTTTTAAAACATGCGATGTGAATTGTACGTATACGACACAAAATATTTCATACTTGTTCTATTATGTACTAGAAGCAAATATCTGCATTAACTTTACAAAATCATTATGTCTTAATTAACTCTTATCATTTATTACTAATATTGCTATAGTTCTACGTTGCAAACGGATATATTAGAAGCTTGATTTATACATATGTTCGTAAAACCTAAAAAGAATATTGTTAATGAGACATTCCAAATCATATCACAACAAATACAAGATATATGTTGTAAATTAATTACGTAATGTTAAGTTTTTATCTGCAGTTGTTGTGATTTTCTCATACAGGTGGTAAGCAATTGTCGTTCAACCATCTACAGCGTCCAGCGTCTTTTATGCAAATGTTTGTATCTATATAGAATTCGTCCCCATGTCCCAAATCAGGTATTCCAAACGATGTTGTTGTGCATTGCGTTTCTACCTGTAGAAAGAAATTTGCAGTTGTACAGAACACGATCTTCCTTCTTACGTTTTGTTTTTGAAGTTGATTTACCCACATTTTTTCTCATAATACGATGACACAAATCTGAACTATTATATTCGTTTTCGGTGTTAAAACATTGAAGGTAAGAAAATTATGTTTTTTTTCAGATTTTGATATAGATTAAAATGGCTATAAGAACATCAATAATACTTCCATAACACAACATTTGACAATATTAAGAAGATTGAAAACGAACTCAAATGGCTCGATCATCTCCTTCATCTTAACCTTATTACATGTGACTAGTAAACCAAAAAGAAGTTATTATAACAATCTTTTAAGTATTCGTGTCAGTTCGCCTCTACACTCATTCCGCAACACAACAAATTTCTATCATCTAATGGCAATTCATGATAAAGTAGGGGCCAATAAGTTCCTGACGCAGAGTAGTATGTCATGCAACCAGTTTTCGATGAAACGAGCAAACAATCTGATTTCAATAAATTTTGATCAATTGCAAATAGTTCTATATCTCGTGGTTACTGCGACGATGTTTAAAGCTTTAAGATAATGCCTCAGTTTCCATTTAATGTCAAGGAGCAAAGTGAATTTCATATTTTGATTAGTACATGTATGCATAACAATGTACGGTAATGCACCGGCGAACAGATATAAAATGATATCAACCAAAGATATTATAATATTACTTGACATTTACCATACCTATTAAGTATCAATCCATATAAAATTCAGACACTTTCAAAGGTAAAGTGATTCACGGTAAAGGAAAACCCACCAAACAAACGACGCTTTTTCAGTCTACATGTGCTATACTTTGACATAACATAATCATTTCTGCAATCAGATCGACACTTTTTATTTAAAACTCTTTCATTAATCTCCCACTTATACCAACCGCATGAAATCAAATAAAGAACGATAACTCTCGCGAAATGCCAATTTCATGTACAATAAATATAACTGTTATTTCAAAAGCACAACAATCAAAATGAAAAAACTAAGACTTGTTATGTGATCAGTAAATGCTTTGGAACTAGAAATAAATGTAAATTTGATGGGTTTTGACATGCATGAATAATATTCTGTCTGATTTTCAGAAAGACGGCTACTTAAACCTCATCAAACCAAGATATTTGTAAAGATAAATATGCATTACCTTACATTTACAGTTGTCTTTGTAAGAATAATTCCCCCTACTGATAAAGTTGTTGGTGCCAAGTTACGTCCTTGATTAACCATTTTATGCATTATTACTAAGTTAATTGGCCACCTGAGTTTTTCTGTTGACGTTTGATAAAACACTGTTTTAAATCATAAATATATTTACTGCTTCTCTTGTTTTAAGTTCCTGTTGTTGGAGTTACTCAGAATATGATCTAAACACAATCACCGCGAATAGTGATTTGGAATACCTTAGCCACATAAAGGTTAAAAACTGAAATTCGATTGGTAAAAAAGTATAAATTATGTTCAAGTTAATAAAACACTTAATCACATTTGTAGAAGGTACCATCCATGAAAAATTATTGTCAAATGTATTTGGTTCACCATGAATGAAATCTTCTCGTCAAACTTTTCCAATGATAACTGCAAAGAAGTATTTAGAAACAAGAATAGATGAAAATAAAGTATTATAATGACATCGAGAATAACTTACAATCAATGTGTAAAAAAGTCAAGGTAGAAAGTTAAAAATCAACAAAATTACCATGTCAAAATAAAGGCCTCCTAATAACATGACATTATTGTTCGTGGGTTAAGAATTCTTGCTCTGGTTTTCATTTAAAGAATGCTCTTCAACAGGAAATATCGGGTGTATGTTGCCTAGAAGGAGAAAGATTGAGTGATTAATTGATGGGGGTTAATGCCCGAGCAGCAATATTTCAGCTATATTCAGGCGATGAACATGAAATGGATGATAAAATGAACATGAAATGATGATAAGGAAATGAAAAATGGGATGGGACGCAAGGATAATAGGGTCGACAAATTTTGATTGCCACTAGAAATAGGGAGGGATAGGTAGGGTCTGGCAATTTAGTCTCCTGTAGTGGAGCCCTATGGTTCCTACTCCTATCGAATACCACAGCAGGGATCTTTAACTTGCGAGGAACATGGCATCTTTCCCAACACGGTGCGCCACTATGGTTTGCAGTCATGTTTTCTGTATTATAACCCAGTTGCCCTCGGCTAGGGTTCTGAGCACTATTTAGTCCGCCATTTACGACAAGCTTAGCGCTGATGCAGGCTTATTCTTTTGACATCCGGACCTGCAAGGGACCAGAAGGAAAACTACACTCAGGTGCCAAGAGTTTGTCAACTTTTTTTCAAGATGGCGTTATTGTAAACAACAAACGTCACAATAAAAATTAAAAATCATACCTTTATTTATGACATAAAACTTCAATATTTTGTAATAAATCCTTTAGACATTAACACTTGTCGGCAACGTTTCGGCAATGTTCCGTATAGGCTCTGCAGGTATGTTACACTGATCTTATTCCAGGCCTTCCGAAGTTCGCGTTTTAGGTCCTCCGTGTCTTTAATGTGAAAAATGTTTCTTTTTATGTGATTTTTCAAGACCAGCCAAACATTCTCAATCGGATTTAAGTTCGGGCTCTGTGGTGGCCAGAAAAACGGTTGAATTCCATTTCGCTGCTTCCAAGCTTCGGTTTCTCGGGACCTGTGCACGGGACAGTTATCATCCATAAACTGAAAGTCATTATTCGGAAAGTGTTTAATGATAACAGGCCATAAAAAGTCATCTAAAGTCTTGATATATTTCTCCGAATTCATACTTCCGTCAACGAATGCAAGCAGTCCTCGTCCGAAGTAAGTAATAGTACCCCAAACCATAAGCTTCAGATTACGAGTCGGGCCCTGATTCAGATATCCAAGACAATAACCACGCCATTTTTCGTTTTGTTTTCTCCATACCTTCACTTTACCATCCGGTTTTACAACAATAGTCATCTCATCACTGAAAATAACTCTCTTCCAGTTACGGATAGCTGTCCAATGTAGTTTTCCACGACAGAATTGTAGGCGTTTCTTCCTGTTAACCTCGCGTACTCCAAGTTTTTTCGCTACTGTCCTCCTATTATACCCAAGCCTCTTCAATTCACGTTGAACTGTTCTACGAGTCAGTTTCACAGGTGTATCACTATTAAGTTCCGCTGTTATGTCGTTCAAAGTTTTCCGGCGGCCTTTCTTTACAATCCTTGTCAATGCGTTTTCTCCGCGAACTGTCAAAAGTTTGGGATGTCCTTTCCTTGGTGCGTTTTCGTTGTTTCCACGTTCTCTATACCTCTTCAAAACTTTGGAAACTGTAGACTTATATATCTCCAAGATTTCTGCCACTTTAGACCACTTAAGTCCACTCCGAACCATAGATAGAATGGTTTCTTTGGTTTGAACATCAAGATCAAGTTGACATGCATTGACATTGTCACTATCGGTATCGGAAAAATTAAAAGGGGGCGTGGCCGGACTAGCGTACATGTGAAAGTTGACACACTTTTGGCACCTGAGTGTATGCTTTGGTCATTCAAATTGTCTTTATAAATGCACAATGACGTCCATTCAAAAATGAAAATCGGACGACGATTGCCTTATTACTACCTTCATTATTTGCAAAATTAAAACATAACTTAAACTGAATTTTTATTTAAAGAACATATTTTAATTTACTTGAAAACTAATACAATGTTTATAAGTAACTTACCTCGTTCGCTTGCACAAAAAAAAAAAAGATTTGGAGATGGAGAGCAGAAGAGGTCCTATAGACCAAAAAGAAGCTACTGAAACAAATATCAAGAGCAAGAATGCTCCAAACGTTATACGGTATTCCATTGTGCAACCTACAGTTCTCGACCAAACGTTTACATATATTGCATGTAAATATTCAGCTGTTACATAATATTAATTTAAAACTGAGTTAAGCAAATATTACATTACAGCGACTTTTCAATTAGTTCCTGGACAAAAGAATGCTCCACGTCTAAAGTATCTGTATTTGTATTGATTCATACTAATATCGTTATTTAAAAAAAAACTATTACATGTAGTATTCTGCGTCGATTCAGTCTAGGAAGTTAAGTAATATATGATAAGGTTTAATGATATTAAAGATTTTTTGATACCATCTGTTTTGTGTAATTATTTTAGATGGTTACGTGATTGATTATATTCATATCGTCAAATTGTTGGTATATTTTGCTGATTTGTTCATTCTAATCTAAAACCTGATTTTACATTCGCTTAAGGTATTAGACGTGGGGTACGGTAGGAGATCCAATTGAAAGGTTTTAGCCATAAGAACGTTAGAAAACTCCTGATATCCAGGCTTCACAGTGGTACTTATAATGGAAATAACTTTTAGTAAGGACTGCAACTTCTAAACAAATATGTCAGTCGCGAACAATTTTATTCACTGTAAACTAAGAATGTAAGTCTCTGAATGTTTTGTATTGGTACTTTAAGGAATATAGTTTGCACTGGGTGGGGAAATGTTCAACACGACACCCTTCTATTGTAAGATTCCGTCAGATAAAATTTTCAAATAAAAATATGATAATTATCTTCCATGAAACAATATGACCAACCAATGACATTGCCAGTTTACTTCCTTATGAGATTTATTTATAACTTTCTATTCTTATTAGGTAGCTGATTAAAATTAGACCTATCAATTGTTTCATTAGAATGTAGGATCTAACAATATTCGATTCTACTTTCTGTTTTTGATGATCTTTCTGATCGGCAAATCAGATTTTATCTTTCATGGTTTTGAAAGTGTTATTTAAACGGAAAAACCCGAAGATTCTGAAAAAGGTAATCTGGGCAGAAAGTAAAATAGAGTGTTGGTAGATCAAACATGCAGTGAATGAATGCAACGATTGATATGTCTTATTTTAATTAGATTTGAAATTTTCCACTTTAAGTATTGAAAAAAATAACTACCTGATTCATAAACTATCATTTTTGTTTGAGAATTGAATTATATGATTTTTGAAAATACAGGTTTAAAACTGAACATAGCACCGTTATTGTTTTGTTTTTGTTTTTGTTTTTGTTTTTGTTTTTTTTTTTTTTGAAAAAAATAGTTCTTTTACAACATAAATGATATTATATAATTGAGTTTAATACTATCTATTTAAACGTTTAAAGTAAATTTTACTTTATATTCAGTTGTTCATTTAGATATATTTTTTAAAATAAATCATCCCCATATACCAGATTTGGTTCTATACAATCGGATCAATTCTATAACTTTGTAAATTCAGATATGCTTTAAACGTACTTCAAGAGGTAACCTCTTACCTGCAGCATTAGAGTCAAATATAATGAACGATCTAAATCCCAAAATAAATTATAAACAAAAAGCTCTGAAATCCAAAAATATTGATAAAAAAGCCATATCCAGTGCCAAAAAATGTCTTTTATGTGCAATAGAAAGATTAAATTCTTTGTGTTTCATGAATATTACGGTTTGTTTTGTTGCAATTTAGCCAATGCGTCAGATTTCTGAAAGTAGTAATTGTTAGTCCTTACTGTTCAAAATTAGCAAATTGATTTCTTTTAATCTGACAGAAGTTGTAAATCATCAAAAACTGTGTGTTACTATGTATGGATTTAACAAAAATGATTATGGAAAATTCCGGGGGTTACCTGTGTCTACTGCCTTTACAAGATTTCATAGAGACTGAATAAGTATCTCGGATATATCTTTAGCGCTAGATATATCAGTATTCAGTGAAGAAATGGTTAGATATATGGAATTATGCATAAATTGAAAGAGACAATCCAAAGTGGAGTAACTCATTGAAAATACTATTTAATATATATTTCAAAGTCACAGAAATGACTCCAAATTATTGTTCCTCTTTATTAGAACCACTCCTTACATATTTCAATTTTTATTACACAGACATACACAACAAAGAACATGAAGTAACTAAAACCATACATACAAAATAACAAAAGCAAATGAGCAACTCGGACTCCACTACAAACTGGAAGCATGGACCAAGTGCACCGGTAGGGTAAACGTCCTCTGCTTTTCTAGAAACACCCGCCGAGTTGCTCATAAAAAGTCAAGTTCGGGGTAGACAAACGAGGAAAGGAAAACTATGACCCGATGACGACCATAAAACTTCTGTAGTGATGACTTTAATCTTGTAGCAACATAACCTTGTTCCAGAAGCCTATTTGTTAGAATTCTAGCGCAATACAAAAAGTCTGCGTAGTTTCGGCACGCTCTGGCATAACGTATGAGTTGTGATATGAACACTCCATACGCAGGTTCCAAAGGGAACAGATTAAAGGAAAGTTGACAATTTTGAATGAAAAGTCATCATGTTTGTCGTGAAGTTTTGCTAATAGTTTTTCCTTTTCCTTTTCACAGTGTCTGTAGTATCCTTTATCTCAAGTTCTTGTGGGCAGATGCGATGTATCAAATCCCCGAAATTAGGATTGTTTTAAGATAATACGTCATCTATATAGCGGAAACAGAGATTGAAGGATCTAGCCAAACGACATTCTTTCTTTCTAATCAGATCAGCTATAAAGTCAGCCACATAAGAGTGAAGGAATAGGTCAGCAAGTAAAGGAGCACAATTTATTCCCATTGGAATGCCGACCTTTGTTGAAAAACACGTCCACCACATTGGACAAATATGGTGTCGATTAAAAATTCCAGCATTTTGTAAACATCTTCCTCTGTATATTTGAAAGATGATTGGGAATTATTTCAAAGTATGAAGAATCTCCACCAAGAACTATACATTTGTACATAGGTGTACCATTTTTTGGGGGGAAAAACAACGATGTATAATGTTTTTAAGTCGGGAGTTAAACTGAGTATGGGAATAGAAGTATACAGTGATGAAAAATCATAGGTTTTAATGCTATTATATTCAGATAATAGTCTTAAACTGATTGTCTCCAAAAAATCTTTCGAATTTTTCAGGATCCACATTGAATTGATACCACTACGGGAGTAACAAGTGTTTTGGTAGGACTGCAGACCATCTTTGACAGTTGTGACTATAGAAGTTAAAAGTTTTGAAAGAGGTGGGGTGGTACATTTTGCAGATCCAGCTATGAAACGTTGTTTGTATGGATTCTTGTGGAGTTTGGGAATCCAGTACATAGACGGTAAATCACAATCATCGTCCTTGGTAGAGAGACCAGAAGAGGATAGCACAGATTTATGGTTTTACACAATCTCTTTTTTGAAGAGAGTGGTAGCAGTATAGGTCTTATCACTGCTATAATTTTCTACGTCTACCTTTGATAAAAAACATCGAATGTAAAACGTTTTGCAGACAAAAACAATGTTGTTTTGGACTTTGTCTGCTGGTACGACAACATATTTGTCATGTATAGTAGACAACGTTTTTTGCTACATCGGGGTCTTTGAAAATTGGTGTAGCCGTGGCACTCATTGACCTACTTGAAACTTTCATTCGTTTCAAAATTAAAGACCTCACGGCCTTTAACCACTCTGACAGAGAATCAATGTCTTCTTGTTCTCGTTTTATCCATTTTCTTGCATAGTATTTAGGGATTGACAGAAGCTATATTAATAATTAATAGAGCGAATGGTAAGACGATAAGAGGCATTGTGAACACTTGACCAATCTACTTGCAACACGTACAAACTTGGTATAGACTTGTCGAATATACATAGACTGGTCAGAATTGTCGAGACATGTTATGACGAAATCTATATATATTAAAACTGTACATCGGTTTAGCATTGAAGTTAGATAAATACAATTTACAGGGATAGATAAGGTCAGATCATCCTATACTTTAGAAAAAGTTTTTTTACTTTATAACCTATTAATTCTCTTAAGTATTTCAAAGATATGCTCGCACAATGCAAGTTAGAAATAAAAACAAATAGTTTCACTGTCTGAGTAAAATATAATTGCAAGGTTACCTGAATCAGCGGCATTGGTCATATTTGAAGAAAAATACATGAAACTTGCATTTCGTAGTATACTCTTTATTTACAAATATGTCATTTCAGAGTTTTGACTGCACTGCTGGTATTTAACACTTATTTTTGTACCAATGGCACTTCCCATATCTATTCATCTTACACAGTCCCCTTTCAGCAAAACAGTCATGTTTAGGACTTTTGTCTGGAACTCCACATGATGTTGTTGTGTCATGCATCGTAACCTTAAACGAATAATTATACACTATATAACCAATGACATAACTTCAACCAAATCTTACGGAATACGAGTGAGAAGAAGAAAGGTGGAATGCGTACTACACCAATAAACCCGTGCATATTCACAGTATTATGTACTGAATATTACATATCAAAAGTTATATCCATATCATGCTGTATAAACCTGAAACCATAAATGTCACCAACCGGAGATATATGTGTTTAAGGTCAGAGGTTGATTCTTTGGTGAAAACAATTTTGATATATCATGTTCACTGTATAATTTATTTCCAGGAAGCATTATCCAACTGTGGGTGAGGAATACAATTTAAAAAAAAAAAACAATAATATACATGTATACTGTAAACTTGTTAATTTTGCGGTTGCTGATTTTAGCAGATCATGACAAGCGAACATAATTTTCAAAATACAAAAAAAAAATTATAATAGTAAGTGTAATATGTTGTTAAAATCCGATTCGCGTGTACTATGTTTTGCGATTTTCTGTGCACTGCCTAAATGGCAAATATTAGTACACCGATAAAATAATACGGTCACCGTATTGCGAGTTTTGATGTGCTGTAAACGTGTTACAAGAAGTAACCTCTCATCAGCAGCATTAAATATAGGGTATGCGATACAGACCTAAAGAGTAAAATAATTTGATAATCAGTATGCAAGTTTCATGTAATTTATAATTAGTATAATTTATTTATGACACCAGTGTTGCCCTGAAAATTTATTTTTATTTGGAAGGGCAAAAGCTGTATAAAATGGCATAGATGTAATAGAAAATTATGTCTGAAGCAAACATACGTATGCCCTAAGCATAACATAACCATACACATCGACTGGCTTTGGTAACCAGAACAATATGCCGAGAGGAAAATAAAGAGTTATTCCTCTAGTATGTTTTAATCACTTAATCACACTTAAATCCTAACACTATTGGTAATTGGTGTCATTACTGAATTAAAAAAAAATAATGGGTTGTATTAAGTTTGTTTAAGTTCCTGTTTTAATTATTATTTTATATCATATAATTTTAAAAACATGTTACCTTACAGTTACAGTTTCTTTTATACGAGTTCCGCCCTCGACTGAAATATGTTTTCTGCTCCTGGGTTAGTTTTCCGTAGTCCAAATGCAGATCTTCGTCTCTGATAAATAAGTTTCTTCCACGTTTTCCACCTGTAATGTTGATTGTTTTAACATGACACGTTAAATGAATTGAAAGTAAGTTGATGTTTCATATGCTATGGTACTATATTAGAACATCAATTATATTTTCCTTTTTTTTTTCGTTTAACCTGGAAAGATGGAAAAAATGTGCTCTAGCAGGCGCGAAAAACGCTTGGATGACTATCAATGATCTTGTAACTGTAACTCTTGTAACTCATTTTTATAACTACGGTACAAATTATCAGAGTACAAATTAAAGGATATGAAATTAAAATTTGATTGCAACATTTTACCACAATGCAATGAATAGTTTCATTATATCATTACAACCTCCTAGAACGTATTTGTTGTTATTGTGAAGAAGTAGTATACATAGAGCAGCATTTCCAGGGGTGTATACAGATACTGTGTGGCCTGCAGTCACTTTTTTATGTCCCTGTTCCAAACAAATGATAATGTACATAATGTTTAAATAAAAGACAAAAGAACATGTTATACACGTGGTTAACAGATAATACAATAAAAAAAGAAGGACAAAAGATTTGATAAGATAGGAGAAATTGAAAAAAAATAAATCATTATCTATTACAATGACGAAATGATATACCATTGTAAGAAAAAATAGACAAAAGGAGTATAAATAATAAAGGAAACTCCTGGATCTTCTTTCAGAACTTTGTTTTGTGACACTTCATCTCTATTTGCGAGTTGCTCTTAAGTTATATCAACAATATTTTACAATATAATGAAAATTGTAGTTTCACATGTCAAAGACTTTTTTTCTTTTTATCCAATGATTAACAAAATAAGATACCTTTAGCTTCTCTGAGATTCGAACTTTATATCTTATTAATGCCTTCTTATTTCCCATTTGATTTTCCTTAATGTATTCTGTATCAAGCACCGTTCCAATAATCGCTAAAACACAAAACTCTAACACTGTACTTTTTCCTACACAATGCAGTATGAAAGATGGTATAAAACAAATATAAAATACAAATAAAACAGCTTTACCAATTGTTTTATTGTTTATGTTGTATATTGGAAACAATTACAGGATTTGCAAATATCTAACTTCATGTTTTTAAATATCATTCTAAATGATAAAAACGCAATGTCTTGAGCTTACATGAAAAATAATTTTGCATGGATTTAAATGCACGAAAAAGATAAGAGTATAACAAGTTTGATATATCATTTGAATATTGATTAATGATAAATTTGGGTTTGGGGTACCTTCGCATTCATTAGGTAGGTGTCGTCTCGCGAATCGGTTGACTACTTACCCCATTGGCTTTTACAAAATGATATTTGAGGATGTCGTGGATATACTGGATAACACCCATATACCACAGAGATTGTAATAACTAAAAATCCAAATACTGGTAAATGTGTCATTTTTATGGAACTATACGAGCTGCAAATTCACAATTTATACTGCCAAATCCACAAAATTGGTTCAGCTGTTACATTTAGAGTTGTTGTATATTTTACATTTTTGCCTTTTTGACTGAATATGAACAAAGAATTTCATCAATGAATTAGCTTAACAATTCTATGATATCTCATTTTGGGCTTTATGAATTGGAAATGAACACATATTATGTACTACAAGAATAAATGATGTAATAAAGCATTACAAAACATTAAAACTTAAATACCACCCTAATACGCTTTGCATCTGCTGACACGTTTGTTTAATGTCTCATAAAAGTGTTTAACATTATAATAGTATATGTTAAATACTCTAATCTTATAAAAAATACATTATATTTTGTTAAGAATCTTTCATGACTTGAAGTCTAGACGTACTTTTCATGCAAAATTCTGGATACTTAAAAGGCAGAAAGTGTTTACCAAATTTGATATCTGGACAAATCAGCGGTAAGTACGTTTTATATTGTTTGCAAATATGAAAACCATATCTAAATTTCTTCTAAAGCGCATGTTTTTGTATTATTTTTTTTTTTATAAAATCAAGTGATTGTTTATATTCCTCCATTAAGGTATTGTTTGAATTTGTCAAAGTATGTCTGTTTTATTATTGTCATTTTAATACTTATCGTAAGTTTTGGTTACAGTGAGTTAAGGGTAACCTTTGACCTTATATAACAGGAATAGCCAATTGTACATACTAGTTTTGCTATATGAACTCAGATATTGAATTAGTAAAATTAATTCATATAAAAACAGGTTTTAATTCCTAGAAATCCAATTTGTGTCTTCATTAGACCAAAGAGTTTTCGTAAACTCTTTATGTATAAATCTGTTGTTTTAAAAATTATTTCCCATTCCATAAGGTTTTGACGGCCCAACAGATAAATATACTTCGTATAACACGTCTGTATGTCGGTATAACCCTAAAACAAGACATTTTAATCTTAAAGGAAACAAACAGGAAAGATTGGTTACAAGATTACAGAAACTAAAATTATTAACAAGCTTAAAAATAATAAATGAATCAGCAGTTGTCTTTTAACCATGCACACAATCTGATCAGATTGTACAAATTCCTGTTTTGTATAAAAGTCATGCTGAGTGCTTCCTGGTGGTATTTTGCAAAACGACACAATGTCTTGAGTTGTTACCTAAAATTAAAGTCGTTGTTTTAGTGCGGTGGACGTGTTTTTCAACAAATGGTCGGCATTCCAATGGGAACAAATTATGCTCCTTTACTTGCTAACCTATTCCTTCACTCTTATCAGGCTGACTTTATAACTGATCTGATCAGAAAGAAAGAATATCGTTTGGCTAGATACTTCAATCTCAGTTTCCGCTATATAGATGACGTATTATATTTAAACAATCCTCATTTTGGGGATCTGATTCATCGCATCTACCCAAAAGAACTTGAGATAAAGGATACTACAGACACTGTGAAGTCAGCCTCATATCTTGACCTACACTTAGAAATCGATGATAAAGGAAAACTATTGACCAAACGTTTTCCACAAACGTGATGACTTTTTATTCAGAATTGTCAACTTTCCTTTAATCTGTGGCAAAATCCCTTCGGCACCTGCGTATGAAGTGTTCATATCACAACTCATACGTTATGCAAGAGCTTGCTGAAACTACGCAGACTTTTTGTATCGCGCTAGAACTCTAACAAATAGGCTTCTGGAACAAGGTTATGTTGCTACAAGATTGAAGTCATCACTACAGAAGTTTTATGGTCGTCATTGTGAACTCGTGGATTGTTATGGTGTATCCATCTGCACCATGAAAACTGATTTATTCAACGGGTCATAGTTTTCCTTTCCTCGTTTTTCTACCGCGGACTTGACTTTTTATGAGCAACTCGGCGGGTGTCTCTAGAAAAGCAGAGGACGCTTACCCTATCGGGGCACCTGATCCATGCTCCCAGTTTTTAGTGGAGTCCGAGTTGCTAATTTGCTTTTGTTACTTTGTATGTATGATTTTAGTTACTTTATGTTCTTTGTTGTGTATGTCTGTTTTCCATGTCTGGTATTTGTCCCTGGATTACATTCTTTTGATTACCGCTATAGCCTTGGTTCCCTTGATTACTGTTTTCAGTCCTGCGGAGGGAACGACCAAAGATTCGTGTCATAAATGTGACATATACACTTTGTATTTTTGATTAACTAATGTATATAATGAGGACGTTGTATGAATTTTCTTTCTTTGTTGATATCTAACAGTACATGAAACTCTACAAGAGTTCTTTTTTTCGAACTAGGTTTTTCCTTTTGCGGTATATCAAATTTGGTTGAAATTAAAAAAATAACAAAAACAAAAAAAAAACAAAAACAAACAAACACACAAACAAACAAAAAATAATACACAAAGTTGGATCAAATTGCGTTAAACTAACATATTAAATTTATTTTGATGAGTTTCATTAACAAACTACATGGCGAATTCGTAACAGAGCTGTTCTCTTATTGTTTTTTCATAGAAGGTAATACTTAATAATGTAAACTTTATAATGAGTTTAGTCAGTCAAGCACCAAATTCAAAGATTGGATTGGATTGGATTGGTTGTTAAAGTAAAGTTGACCAGATTCATTCTTTTCAGATACAACAAACTATATTTATGACAGAGGGTCCTAGGTGCGTGTAATGTCTCTTATTTGTGCAAACTGAAGAATTGTAAAATTAAAAGATAATACTCGCAAAAAAAAGAACACATCATATTTTAAAGCTTATCTGTCGCAGCTCTATCATGGAGCATGTACCAGATGCATTTTCATATTAAATGAGCCGTTTATTAAATATTCAATAGACTAGTTTGAGGCGAAATCTGCCTTTATATTAAAATTCTAGGTGCATAGTTGAAGTTTATACTCAAAAGCGTTATCCATTCTTATAAATCTATTATTATATATCCGATTTCTCACTATATCTGACTTTTTTTCTTTTTTTATATGGTAGATCTTATTGAAAGATGTGTATTCATATACGGTTCCTATCTATTGAACCTTATGCCAGAAAGAAATATTGAAGTATCAAACAGCATATAACAATTAACTAAATATTGCCAATAGAAATCACAGACATAAAAATCACAAATAACATAAGGTAGAGGAATTAAAAGGTATAACCAAATACGAGTATCAAGCAAGATGATTCTTTTACTATTAACAAAATTTTGGAACTTATCAGTACGCATATAAATGACGTATTAGAATTTTTATTAGTAAATAACACAACACTGCAAAATATTTCTTATTCTTAATTTATTATTAACTTATTTGTCCTATTGTTTCCTAAGCATTTTTTAGTCAATAGGTAGCGGGCAGTTGTCGTTAAACCATCTACAGCGTCCATCCTCTTCTATACATATACCAGTTTTTGCATAACAGAACTCATCACGTGTCAAATTTGGTATTCCACACGATGTTGCCGTAAAAGTTGATGTTACCTTTAAAATGAAATATTTATTCGTTAAAAAATACCTTTTACCTGTATAGTTTTTTTCATTGTTTTTCTCATTGTTTACACTGAGTCACAGCCTAACTTTGATTTTGTGAATATCCATATACTATGCCTTTTGTGTTACTTTATAGGTCTTTTTAATTGAATGTTTAAATCATTGAACAATATTTTGTTTATAAAACGATACGTAAAAAGTGTCATACAACTTACATTTTCGAAGATCAAGCTAGTGTTCCATGTTTACACAATCAACTTGTAAACTAATATTGGTAAACAAGAATGTAAAGTACAATCTTTAGTCCGCATAATATTCTCCAAACAACAGCCAAGCCAAGCATCATTTTATCATTGGCAAATTCATTATATCTACAAATATACTGTGAAAATGTGTTCGCTTTGTCAGGGTGAAGACCCTCTTCCTCCTCATGTTGTGTTTATACAACTAGCATTACCTGACATTTACAGTTATCTCTGTATGAGTATTTTCCTCCAGCTGATGTAAGATATATGTGTTGTTGCCAGGTAACGTCTTGAATCCTTTTAAATAGATCATGACCATTCATAGACATGCCTGTTCCTCTTTTATTCCCTGTTGAATGTGACACAAATAGAACACAATGAAAGGTAGTACTAGTATGTTAAAATTTTAAAAAATAAATTATTTAGTGAAAAAAAATTAAATCTTACCCTATTTGTTGTCTAAGAATATAAAAACATTTCTACAGATGTGTATTGATACATGATACACTAATAGTTGTTTTATCACTTTGCGTGGTTATGTCAAATCTTCTATATTAACCAATCATACTGAGACCATGCCTTAATGTACAATTCACTATAGTTTTATTGTATTTATATCGATACTGTGCAACAAATAGATATCATTATCAAAGTATAGGGCATATTAAGTATGTGTTTGATAACTTTCTTTCTTTTTATATTACCTCCTAAGTAGTATGTCGTGCCCACATCAAAGTTTACCATACAAAGAGCACTGTTACCAGGAGTGAACACATATCGTTTTTGCCCTATTGCAGATTTCCTATATCCCTGTCGGAACAAGAAAAAAATGCCACTACAATTCATTGATAAAAATAATTTCTTTATAATTAAAAGTTATAACTAAAATCTTGTGAAAATGCTTAACAAATTCATTGATTTATCCTGCCAAACCTTTCTAATGTTAAGTCATTTTACATCTTTATGGTATGATCTAATAGTTTATCAGTGATACAGATCTATTAAGTTTTGCCTGATTACGGGACAACTGTAATATAAATATCAATCTAATATATACCTGGAAACAAAATAATTGAGCAATTTTTCCGTCTGATTTTATAATAAGCAAATACCTTTATAACATTGACCAGTTGAACTGTATATCGATAGTTTGCAGTGTTGTTTCCTAAATCATCGGGTTCCCCAGGAATAAATTTTTCTTCTAAAACTTTGCCAATGATAACTGAAAATTATTATTCAGAAATTGAAAGAAAAGTAAATAAAGTTAAGGAAAAAGACCATATAAGAGTAACAAACAGCAATTGGAACGAAATAAGATGTTAAATTTGGGCAATCTTTAAAGTAAGGAAAAGAAAGGACGAACTCAAAATTCAACAATAATGCTTATCTTGCGATACTTAACCTTACACATATTTTTTCTTCGTTTAAGGGTATACAGTTTCTGTGTTCGTCCAATAATTTGTTATCACCTGTTTTGTTCCTCTGTATTTCAATTCTCATATCCTTCCGGTTGTCTTTTTTTAATTTAAAAAATATGCAACATTCATGCTCTTTTTTATTGTGGGTAAGGCTCTTCTATCTAAAACCTTTGTTCATTGAAAAATTATAAATATCTCTTGTGTTCGTTTCCGTTTTCTATGTGTCGACTTTTACAATATGAGTTCAGATTATTAAGATTCAACTGTGATTAGCCTTAAAGGCGTGACATGCCTTTTGGCAGAGAATATACTGAATTATCGGGTTATATACATAAGATTATAATGTACAAGTAAAATACAAAAAAATATGCAGTACATGTTTTTCAACCAGCAACCTCTCGCCAGCAGCATAAGAATTGAATACATTGTAAGATCTAAATCAAAAAGACATTGTATATAAAAAGTACGCAATACTAAATTTATCGTTAAATGAAGCCAAATACATCTCAGAAAGGTTCTACCATATGCAATACAAAGAAAGAAGCCTCATTGTATAGGTATTCTAATAGATGTGATGAACGAAATCTAGTAGATCCGATATGAATTTTATTAGAGTCATAATAAACGGTTAAACTTTTTATTCAAAACTGAATTGTTGTAAAGTAAATAACTTAAATAGCAATAACTTACCGCGATCGTTCGAACAAAACTTGTTTTGCGGATGACTTGGAGGTGCAAATGAACAGCAGAATACTACGGACAGACACGACAGGAAGAGAAGTGGTTTTAACACAATTTGGTCTGCCATTGTAAGACGTCGATCAAACTGTTAGAGCAAATTCTTAAATATATATCTACATATATATTACATAAATTGCACGCAGCTGTTACATAATAGTTTTACTAAAGGCGGGTTGTAATTATAGAATCTGTAAGACGATGGCGTTTGCATTAATATCAGGTCTAGCAATACACGTTATTGCATAGTATTTACAATCTAAGCGCCCTATATGTACAAACATATTAAGTTCCTTCGTGCAGAATGGTCATGACAAATAAAATTTAAGGGGATTCTAACTGTTACTTTGTAAAAATGACATTTATTAGATCATAAAATGTTTTTTGCAATAAATTCAATCATTTCGCTATACATTGTTTAATTCATATCTTATTAGGATTTTTATTTTAATGCATAATATTTCAACTCTAAGCGCCTTATATGTAACATACATATCAAGTACCCTGCTCTCTGTGGATGCATGCACAAAGGTCATGATAAATATAAATTTAATGGGTTTCTTATTTAAACCTGGTCAGAATGACCTTTGTTAGAACTGCTGTTTCAATTAAAGCAATATTTCATTATACGCTGTTTAACTACCATTTTATTATAATTATTACTTTTACGCATAGTTTAAGCGTTTTAATTATTTAAAAGTATATTTTTTTCTTACTGACTGACCCACTAATTTCTTTGCCAATTAATGTGAGAATGCTATATTATCGCAAAAAACTACAGGGCATGCATTTAAGGGTTATGTTGCTACAAGATTGAAGTCATCACTACATAAGTTTCATGGTCGTGGATCGTTATGGTGTATCCATCTGCACCATGAAAACTGATTTATTCAACGGGTCATAATTTTCCTTTCTTGGTTTATCTACCGCTGACATGACTTTTTATGAGCAACTCGGCGGGTGTTCCTAGATAAAAAACAGAGGACGCTTACCCCACCGGTGCACCTGCTCTATTCTCCCAGTTTTTAGTGGAGTACGAGTTGCTCATTTGCTTTTGTTACTTTGTATGTATGATTTTAGTTACTTTAGGTTCTTTGTTTTGTATGTCTGTTTTCCATGTCTGGTCTTTGTCCCTGGGTTACACTCTTTTGATTACCACTATAACCTTTGTTCCCTTGATTACTATTGAACGGTAAAGGATGTAGGAAACTGTTTCATGGCAGATAATATTTCATATTTCCATGATGTGAATATTGTTTTGAAAGGAATCTTGGTTATAACAAAATATGTCATTTTAAACATTGTCCCACTTATAATAAGATATTGTCCTCCATGTACTTATCGAACACAAAAATAAGCACTACTTTTGTTCCCTGTTTTACAATTAGCAACATTTCCTGAGACTTAGGATGACATCTTTGTTCTAGAAGTTGAAGAACTTACTTGGAGTTATTTCCAGTTTACATCAGTATCGCTTTAAAGCTTTATATCAGGAGTTATTCAAACAATTCACTGACTCAAAATCTTTAAATTTTGATTACTTCCCTTAACTCAGGTCTGCCCCCTTAAACAAATCCAATGTAGACAGGCAATAATGCATGCATAGTCAGTAAGCCATCTAGAATTGTAATTGTAATACTCTTTGAAATTGATATATACTTGACACTTTACTGGTTTGGAGTATTTATTGTATACATATTCACTCTTGAATCTTTAATTTTCTACGTATGTTGTTCTAATTCTCAAAACTTTCAATATGTATACGATTGGTATAAATAAAAAAATAGAAGAATTTTCTCACAGTTGTGTTGTATTTGTATGGACTCTTTACTAATATGCATCGAAATTCTTGGATTTTTAACACTAACTTTGAAATTCATCAGTGTTAAATGAACTTCCTACTCGAAAACTCAACTCTAAAAACAGTCATAAAATTGCATTTTTACTCCTCTTGAAATGTGTAACGATCCCATCCCCACGCACACGAAGTACATGAAACACACACACGATTCCAATAAAACCCACGAAGCACACGATACACGAAAGCCAGACAAAACACATTGCACGAAGCACGATACATAAATGACCGTGTTCGCCTGTATTCATCTCTGTTATTAGTATATTTCGGAATCTAAATTGCAAAACGAAAATAAAAGATTATGGTATACAGTGTACGACTTTTTGTCGTATCATGTTGATTGCTAACATCTTACATGTAGTTTTACACTAAAGTGTATTATGCTTTAATAAAGCATAATTCGATTTATACAATTTTTAAATGTCAATATGTGTTTTGATATAATATCACTTTCACTTTCATTATACATGGTACATTGCAAAAACATTTTCATTTTGTTTATGATCATGGAAATATTGAAATTTCATAAAATTGATGTAAAATTTCCGAGTTTTTAGGAAATAGAGTTTTACCATCCCATCATACTGCTTCAAATAGAAAATACATACCATTTTGTATGTAAAAATGTCCACTTTTTAAAATCAAAATCATTGTGAACACATTTTCCTTGTTCCAGCTAGGAGAATAAAAGTATTAAAATTTCATAACGTATTGCTAAGAAATACCAAACAAGTAATTTTGCTATTTTAACTAATGTGATTCCACCTTATTTATCTAAAAAAAATAAATGTTGCATTTTCGATATGAAAAATGTTCATTTTTATTATACTTGGTAAATTGCAAAAACATTTTCACTGGTCTGGAAGAGTTATCAAGGGAACCAATGTTATAGCAGTAATCAAAAGAGTAATCAAGGGAACCAAGGTTACAGAGGTAATCAAAAGAGTAATCAAGGGAACCAAGGTTATAGCGGTAATCAAAAGAATGTAATCCAGGGACAAAGACCAGACATGGAAAACAGACATACACAACAAAGAACATAAAGTAACTAAAATCATACACACAAAGTATCAAAAGCAAATGAGCAACTCGGACTCCATTAAAAACTGGGAGCATGGAGCAGGTGCACCGGTGGGGTAAGCGTCCTCTGCATTTCTAGACACACCCGCCGAGTTGCTCATAAAAAGTCAAGTCCGCGGTAGACAAACGAGAAAAGGAAAACTATGACACATGGAATAAATCAGTTTACATGGTGCAGATGGATACACCATAACGATCTACGAGTTCATGATGACGACCATAAAACTTCTGTAGTGATGACTTCAATCTTGTAGCAACATAACCTTATTCCAGAAGCCTATTTGTTAGAGTTCCAGCGCGATACAAAAAGTCTGCATAGTTTCGGCAAGCTCTGGCATAACGTCTGGGACTATAAAACCACTAAAATTTCATAAAATTTGGATTAAATATTTTAAATATTTTGATGATAAAGTATTTGTTATGGGTGCGATATCCTGTTTTTTGCTCGGAATATGAAAAGAAAGTAATTTTGTGTGAAAAATGTCCATATCTGTTGTACATGAATCATTGAGAACACATTTTCTATGTTGTAGGGGAGAAAAAAATATCAAAATATCATAATATATTGGTAAAAAATACTCTGTTTTCAGTGTTTTTTTTAAATCTAATTCGATATCATCTGATTTGTCTAAAAAGAAAATATTGAATTTTTGATAAGACAAATACTAATTTGTATTTTTATTTTACATGGTACATTGCGAAAACCTTTTCATTGATCCGGGAGTATAAAAAAATATTGAAATTTCATACAATTGGGGTAAATATACTTAATTTGTAGATATTAGTATATTTTTGGACGTATGCGATCTAATTGTTCAAAATATGGAAAGAAAGTACGTTTCATGTGGAAAATTTCTATATTTGTTATATATTGTTCATTGGGAACATACTTTCCATCTTCAAAGAGAATAAAAGTATTGGTAAACAATACTCTATTTTAAGTATTTTAACTATTTTACCTAATGCAATACTATCTTGGGATAAAATATATTCAATTTCTAGATTACAAAGTATTTTTGACTTATGCGATACCATTTAAATAGTAGTCCTGTATGAATCAGACAGGAGGTGATTCATGCATGTCAAAAACCACCGATTTCAGTTTTATTTCTTGCTCAGAGACAGTTACTAATCACATAACCAGTCTTAGTTTTTCATTTGGGAGGGGGTGCAATTTTGAGATCCATTGTCTGATTCCATGGATTTTTCTACATCATGAATAACATTTACAGGAAGTTTCTGAATTTTATATGGACTGGTACTTAATTACTCTTAATATGAAAGCTATTTATATGTGGAAAATGTCCATATATGTTGTTCATGGACCATTGGGAACATGTTGCCTTGTTCTAGGAGAATAAAAATATCTAATTTCATGAATTGTTTGTATGAAATAAAGTCTATTTTCAAATAGTAACATTTTGAATAGACGCAATACTTTTTTATTGGTTTTAAGATGTAACAGAATAGTGTATTTCGTTCTACCTGCACAATGCCAGTATTGTCTGTATACACTAGCTACAGGGTGCAGTTTTTTAATCTACATTTTATAGATCCGTACAGGTCACATGTACATAACGTTTAAGTATGGTAAAAAATATTTTAATCTGGCAATTTAATGTACAATATCGTTTACTATTTTTAAAATACTTTATTTAATCTGACAAAAACAGTTTCGAACAAATATGGAAATATTTATCTTCAAACGACATGCACATCGCTATAGTTCGAAAATTTGTCCACGACCATTTCGGAAGGCCCTTCAAAATTTTGCAGTATTACATTATGTACGAATAATGTAAGAATGTTTGAAATCAATTATATCCTACATGTATTGATTCCTGACAAATATTTTCTTTTCAATGTAAAAGGAACACTTTTTGCATTGAAAACGAAATTGCAACAGCATTCCGTAAAATTGATTTACCATAGGAACTATTTTTATCATCAAATCAGAATACAAAACCGGTGCACGGAGAGCGTTACACGAGGACGAAAAACGAAGTGTACACACGAAAGGCACACGTACACGAATCTCATACTGTACGTTACATTATTCCAAGCACAGGAAGCAAACGATAAACGCGCACAACGCACGGTAAAATGGGAATGTTACACGATCCAGGGGATGTATTAATATACTTCAACATACGCCTTAAAATTCATTGTTGTACTATTATCTTCTGTAAATATATTTCGGTCGACTTTTTCAAAGTGATTTGTTGTTTTTGTTGTTTCAATATTTTCATTTGTTATTGCATAATTGTATTCACCGTAGAGATTTGTTATGTTATTATCGGTGAGCATCCATCATATGCGTGTGTTTTGATGGCCGAATTTTGTTAAACATCTGAATAAAATATAATGATAAACATTCGGTATATAAAATTAATATGCAGTTTACAATTACACATGAAGTGAAGCTTATAGCTTTTAATTTATTGTTTTGATAACATCAATATAATCAGGACCGAATAAAATAAAATATTTAAAAAAGTCTTCGATCCAGATCCCTTTGTAACGAAAATCTAAATTAAATTGATTGAATATGATGTGAAGACGTGATGAACAATCTGAAGACCAGAAAAAAGGGGAGGGGAGGGGGCGCTGAAGAAAATCTATAATTGATTTGTATTTAACTTTGACCCAGTTTAAAGATTTTATCCTAGCTTACCTTGTAGATACTGTTATTTCTGTATGGACCTAATATCGAGGAGAATTACATTCGCTGTTGCTGTGTACCATTTAATACATAGTCTTCAACCAAATCCAGTGTGGTGACTATTATATCATCCATTAAGATACCTCCTGGACACATGTAAAACCATATTCATCATTAACAAAATTATTTTTAAATGCAGTTTCGAATTTTCTTGTTGTTTATTTTTATTTTTCATGTTGTACTTTCAAAATAAAATAAGTAATCAACGGAACCAAGGTTCTAGCGGAAATCAAAGGAATGTAATCCAGGGACAAAGACCAGACATGGAAAACAGACATACACAACAAAGACAAAAAGTAACTAAAATCATACATACAAAGTCACAAAAGCAAATGAGCAACTCGGACGCCACTAAAAACTGGGAGCATGGAGCAGGTGCACCGGGTAAGCGTCCTCTGCTGTTCTAGAAACACCCGCCGAGTTGCTCATAAAAAAGTCAAGTCCGGGGTAGACGAAAGAGAAAAGGAAAACTATGACACATTGAAGTTTTCATGGTGCAGATGGATACACCGTAACGATCCGAAAGTTCATGATGACGACCATAAAACTTCTGTAGAGAATAGTTATGATTAAAGGAAATATTATATGATTGCAGATGTTTTCCGAAATATTGCATCAATGATCAGAGAAACCAAAATCAAGATAATGTTAGCTAGGTACAAATACCAGACATGGAAAACTGACACGCGCAACAAAACACATAAAATAACCGAAATAATGCAAACAAAGTTACGAAAATAAGTGAGCAAATTGGACTCCACTAAGAAATCAATTCCTTTTTTTTTTGGCATTTTAGCCAGATGTAATTTACAATTACCTGTTCTGTCTCGAACTATCTGAACTGATATAGTATGCTGAATTCAGTCAGCGTAGTTTACAAGAAGCACTGTTTCCTGTAGTGTATACATATTTGGTGGTACATATACGTACCGCTGTTTGAGGATAGCCCTAAATGATAAAATATATAGTTTAGAAAAAAAAATTATAAGTTGAACAAAATACATTTTAGGCATTTACTTAATTTGTTTCTTTTTTATTCCTTTAGTTCTTTTGTCCTTAAATTGCGGGTTGATGTGGCAGTGGAATTTGTAATAAAATAGACTTTTTGAATACCTTCCTACTCGTACCTGTAGTTATACTCTCATTTCAACTTGCGACGTTTTTCTACAGGAGCATCAAAATTAATATTATACGTGAGAACAAGATCAGGCGAAACTTCATAAACACATTTTATATCGATTAGATGCACAAGCTGTACATGACTTATAATATTAAATACGTATATAGTGATCGGAACAATGATTTTGGTACAGACGATTTATAAAATTGGAAAACAGGCGAGGATCCAAGGACGGGATTACCTGACTTATACCCCATCAACTAAAATTGGAAAACAAATATATATTTGTTTGCATGACATATTGAATTTTCTCAAATTCTACCTCCAAGAATTATTTTTATTTCGGTTTGCTCGGCATTTCATTCTACAAACGCCTCCTAAATTGAAATTTTGGATCCGTCTCTAGAAACCGGGTTTTACAACCGACAAGTGTTATACAACGTTCCCTGTGGAATTTATTTTATCTTTGAGATTCTGTATATCATATTTTTTTATAATAATAAAGTATAACAAACACATTACGAAGAAACTGGAACCCCGCCTCAGGAGTGGAGCCAGGGCCACCCTTTTGTAAGAAAAAATGTTAATTTCGTACAAAATTTATTCAAAAACAAACCAAAAAAAATCCTAGAAACCAACATATGTCAGCATCTTGTCATCTTCCTCTTTCAGTCAAAAATATTAACCTCCAGACTGCTTTTCATGTAAAATAGTGTACCAGTGTTTGCCAATTTTTGTTACATTTCAGGTTAATCTTTTTGTTCATAGAATAAAACATAACGCAATTTATACCTTTAAAACGGCATGAACCGTTACCGTATGTCCATATGTACAAACTATGAAAATCCTGATATGGTTCCCTGTTGATTGTGTAGATACTTCACAATTATGCTTATGACGAATCTATACCTTTATGGGCAATGGCAAAGACTGACAACATAAAAAGGTATAATTTGTTGCTTTATTGCATTCCAAACAAAATGTATTGCAATAATTGTTACATGTAAGTTAACAGTTGTCATTAATCCATGCACATTGCCCGGATACCTGGCTACAAATTCCCGTTTTCGCATAACATTCGCGCTGGGGGCTTCCTGGTGATATTCCACAAGACGATGCAGTGTCTTGAGTTGTAACCTAAAAAATATAAACCTTCATGTACTTTCTTGCTTTTAATCAAGTTCTATTGACAAAACATATTTTTTATTTAAAGCTACAATTCCATTATTTTGCTTTCAATTCTGGATAAAATAGCAAGAACTATAACAATTGAATTAAAATGTTCATATCTTTTAGTCAGTATGATTTGTCAAGCTGTAAGGAAGAATCGGTGGATTTTGTTAACAATTTTTGCTACACCATTTAACGTGATAAACATTCAATTAACACGAAGTCGACAGTGGTTGCTCAAATAACAGAAGAGGCCTACCATGAGAATGGTTCTAATCCGCTTTAACATATTTATCAGTTCAAGTATTTCACTTAATTTCAATAGATGTTCTTCTGTTTCTAGTGTTCTAGTTGTTTCATTTTAAACAACTTTGATTTAAATATTCTCTCATTCATCTTTCCTAATTCACTTATTTGTATTCTATGCTTGACACTTAGACGAAAATCTATTACTTTATGTAGTAAAAAATATTTAGAATATGGATATTATTCTAAAGTGACATATAATTAAAGTTGGTAAACTTAAAACCAATATACTGTATCTAATTTGAGCATAGTCTTGACTTTTACGTTTTGATAATCTTACAATTTTCTATCTAGACTCAAATAAAATAACTACCAAACAAAACGCATCATTAAATCCACTTAAAACCAGTCAGATTGTTTTAAATAAAACCAAACCTTTTATAAAATTAAATTACATTTTATCATACCTTGCAATTACAGTTCCTTCTGTAGGAGTACGGACCTGCTAAGGAGTAGAAGTACATTTGCTGTTGCCATGATAATGCTGATGCGTCCTCATGCAATTTCAGGGTATTAACGTACATATGATCTCCTCTGATACTACCTAAATACAATTGAAGCCTTAAATATTTTTTTACCAAAATAAAGTTACAAACTTTCGAAAGCTATATTAATGTTCTTTACTTGATAATGGATCGGATAAGTGTTCGGATAAGTGTTCCGTGAATATTCATACACATTTTACTGTCCGAAAAGAAGACTAAATATACATTAACCATATAGATATCACAGATTTATCGAACGTTTCCTGTGTACAAAAAATGATAATTCACATTGTGAAAAAGTCGGTAATTTGATTCTCGGACATCCTCCAGCTAAAACGTTACAACACGAATATCAATCTGCCGATCACACAATTTATAATTCATGTTGCAAACATCATTGAATTATGACCAAAATCTTTATAACGAATATGATAATCAATTGGTTATCGCAAATAACCAAAATATAATCACTCGTGACAAGAAAGGAAGGTGTTAAAATTTTATTCGTACATGTACAGGGAACAAGTTTCAAACACTCGTTAAATCTAGGCATTCCTCAGCACTGGTGTTCATATCTATGTTATTCGCCCTGTCAGTTAATTAGTCTTTTATTGTATTATCTAGTTTAAGTTTTACTCAACATATGTTCTTTACTTACATCGCACATTATCATATTTAATATGATATACCGAGATTACTTAACAACTTACTGATAACTATTTCGTACCTCCTTATACGTAAGTTTTTTTAACTTGCAAATTTAACATACACAAAGCACCATTCCCTGCCGTGTATACGTATCTGGTCTGACCTATCAATTTCTGTGAATAGCCCTACATAAAAGAAACATAATCAGCATATAATTAAACACAAAATATAAAAAAAAATCTAGCTAATGTGCAGTTTCTTCTTTTTTTAATTTTTTTTTTAAATTGCAGGCATAATGCAATCAAAATGAAGATATCATAAATATTTAAAGGCTTGACTGGACGGAATTGCGCGTTTTTTACACATAAATGTAAACAATTCATGGATATCAAGTTTGAATAAAATACTACAAAGTTAATACCTTCAGAACGGCTAGTATTTGAACTGTATACCGATATTCTACCGTGTTTTCGGCTGGATCATTAAGTTCTCCCGGTATTTTGGTTATACTCAAAACTGTTCCTACTATTGCTACAACGAAATGTAAAATAATCTGCTATGAATAAAGTGCTGCATCATAAGAATTTGTGAATCAAATGTTCATTTAGGCTCTTAACATCATTTTCACATCAACACATGTAACATTTTTTTGGCAAAAATGAGACTTCAATTGCATTGAATTTTAAATTTGATGTTTTGAATATTTAATATCCGAGCGCTGAAACAGTAAACAAAATTAGTATTCGTGAACCAATAATGTATGCCTGCCAGCAAAATTCAATAACTATGTTTTTTTTTTTTTTTTTTGTTCTGTCATTTGTCTGTATCAGAAAAGATATATATTTGTGCATTTTATATGAATTCCAAATGTCGTCCATCAGTGGTATGTAGATACTACGAATACATTAAAGTCTGTCTCTTAAAGTTGACAATAAAGAAAAATGTTCAACTAAACTGTTTGATCAAGGCAATGCATATCTTAACTTACAATTGTTGACCATCCTTTTCATTGTAGTAAAATTCTTCCAGTGGCTCAGTGAATTACAAAAGCATACCAAAAAGTACGTTGCCCATAGATTAAATATTAAATGAAGGGTAGCAACAAAACTACTGAACTGATAAAATCTCGGTGGTAGTCAAAAAGAAAAGTCTAAAAGAAAAGTCCGTATAAACAATGGCAATATCAGGGCAAACACCGGAAAGTAGAAAAATCATCGCAATACTCATTATTCCATTATTCCAAACGTGCAACGGTTGTCACTATGACCTTATTGACTTTATCCACAAAATGGACATGCAGTTGTGGAGCCATAGTTGGGCACTACACACTCATCCGGAGCACACGAATTAAATTTTAGTGGGTGGAGGGCTATTTGTTTGTCTGTGTATATTAAATGCTCTTTATACGTGTCAATTTGTTTTTTATTTCTGTGGTAATTGCCGAAGCTGTTTGTGCTTACTACCAAACCCTATCAGAATTGACTGACAAATAACATTCTGGACTTTCAAAAGAAACTTATATTCACATTAACACGTTGCTCTTTTTGCTTTACATGTTCGCTTTAAAAAAAATGATTTAAATTTGAGCAGTTAATAACCGTATTAAATAACTATTGTATAAATACTTACCTCTGTCACTCTGACAGAATCTATTCTGCGGATGAATTGGGTATGAAGGTCTACATCCCAACACTAAGTGGATTGAAATAGTTATCACAAATAATCCAATCATTTTTAAAATCTTTTACTTTTCAGATTAGGAAGGTGCATGGAAAAAGACAACTTTTAACACGATAAAACTGAATTTATTAAATAGTTTATTTAAATCCGGTCCAGCTGTCACACAATAACAGAAGTAATTTTCCTTGTTAAGTTTCCGTAATTGATTACTTTTTACAAAACAATAAAAGAAAATACGAAAAAATAAATTATGTCTCAGGAATGTTTCACATTTATATATTTTTAAGAGGTCCGGTCCTCGTAAGAGATCCTTGGCTGGCACCCTTTTTTATGCAGAGATATACGAAAAAATGTATAAAAAAGAAACATTAGGAACAAGGATTGTACATGTCACTATTAGTACGTACATGTGTGGTACCCTTAGGCAAAAGGTGTAAGACAAAAATAAATGGTGAATGACAAAATGAAAATTGTTTTGTGCTAACTTTTTTTAAATGGTACTTGTTGTACTATATGTAACACCTTCCAGCACATATGTACAGATGTACTTGAAATTGTTTTTTCGCTCATATTATTTGCAACTGTTGATAAAACTGGCAATTAATATTATCTTTTTCGAACTGAATATTTCATATCATACCAATTATCCTAGGTCATGCACTCAGTCCGATGGATGATTTTGTTACTTTGTATGTATGATTTGAGTTACTTTATGTTCTTTATTGTGTATGTCTCTTTTCTATGTCTGGCGTTTGTCCCTGAATTACATTCTATTGATCACCGCTGTTATCTTGGTTCCTTTGATTATTCTTTAACCATTTGCTGGTTATGGGTATGATATGAAAAATTCAATGTTATGACATTTTCTTATCATATACTCAAATTTAATACAGGAATGTTCCAGTGTAACAATCTGCATTTCAATGAAAATAATCTAAAAGATTATCTTCCCCTGGAAATTTGTTTTCTTTATTTATAAAGGTTTCATCTGGTAAACTGAATAAAAACAAGTATTTTTAACACCATGTTTATAGTCCACATGATTCCATGACAGTTGCTGAGGCATCTTGGTAATGTTAATGAAAAGGTCATGTAGGGAGACGACCAAGAAAAAACATACTGGCATTATGACGACATTATTTAGAATGCCATACCAAAAGACTGTCATTATCTTTTGTGTTTCATTTCCTTGACAAATAATGTCGGTTTTGTCACACTATCGGATATAAATGTATTATCTAGTCTTCTGAAAAATCATCTCATCGATTTCATTAAGAACAAGATGCCACTTACTGTTTTGCAGCATTCTCGTTTTCAGTTTTTAATAAATTTATGCTGTCATCAGATACATTCTGCTATCGCCTACAATGTGATTGTTAATGTAAGGAATGCAAGATGCGAACTGATTTCGGAAATGTCAGATCAAGCGGTTACGATTTAAGCGTATAACATAAACCAGAAACAGTTAATATAATCCCAAAGCAGTTGGTATTAAGTCATATCGCACGGCTTTTGCAATGCTTTAGATTTAATGAATTATTATGGTAATTTAAGTAGAAGTCTTTTTAAGAATCATGGATATGTGATACACACTAAGAGAGACTACATATTTCTTTTTGTCATTTTTTGTCATTAAATTGCTTTATAGGTCTTTATGATGAAATATATACTTATTCATTCCAATCTGTCTGCTCGTAGGAGATTAATCCGCATTGAAAATTCAACAGTTTTCATAGTAATTTAGTGTCATTTACAGGGTTAGCTCCCATAATTTTGAGTTCTACAGTTATTCTATTTAATTCTTATCATATAAGAACAAGGTTTATAAGAAAAGCAACAAGTTAACTTCTGTTTACTATAACATTTTAAACAAAGTATCAAAAATAAAAAAAATATGAAGGCTTTCCAACCACGAATCACAGTTTGCATGATTCTTATCTGGGGTGCTATTTAACATTTTATGTTTTTGGTATAATCATACCTCTACTTTGTTAAGACATATAATAAGTTAATTTTGTACATAAAGGATGACTCACAATACGAACCAACAACGACGAGTTCGTACCACTGTTGTACCATCTACATCCGAGGAGAATGTATACATTTTGTATCACTACAAGATCTCTTAGAATGGATATATGAACCGAAAATAAACGAACTTTCTGTTCTTAAAGTACTTGAATGTGGAATCCTCCCCATTATATAGTATATGGGGAATGGGGATGGTGTATTGGTGGATGGGGATATGGGGAATGGGGAGGATGGAAAATTAGTTTGAAGATATATTTATTGATATGAAAATTGTATCGAATTTAATTAAAAATAACAGCTAAAATGTAGAAGAATTGAAAAAAAATATAAAATTTAATTTGATATTGTAACTATTTGATAAGAAGTATGCAATGGGGATTGTTTGGGGGATGGGAATTTGTCTATGGGAAATGGGGAATGAGAGAAAGGTATATTTTATAAGTTGGAAGTTTATACTATTCAAGAGCTGTACCATGCGAAAGAAATTCGCTACAAAACATAATGTAATTTATTTTACAATTTTAACAATCATCATTAAACCATTTACAGGATCCGGATTGTCTCCTACATATTCCAGTACTTGCATAACACTCGTGTTTACTACTTCCCTTTGGTATACTACATGATGTTGATGTATCTAAAGTTGTCACCTACGACGAGTATCAAATAATCAATCAAATGATTTATAATAAATGTTCGTTGAACTGACAAAATAACTCATAAATTTTGTTTTGTTTTGTTTTTGTTTTTTGTTTTTTGATTTTGTTTTATTTTTGTTGTTGTTGTTGTTGTTGTTGTTGTTTTTTTTTTTTTGGGGGGGACGGAGGTATTGTTCACCTTAAAACAATATAAATGATACACGCACTAGGTGTTTAAAGTAAAGAGTAGCACAACTCGTATGTGACCTCTCTAAAGGAAAAAAAGACAACCATTAAACATTGTTTTAACAAGGAAAAATAATTCAAAATGATGCGTTTGTATAAATTAATCACATGAATCTTGTTGACAACTTTAACATGTTTTAATTGTTCAAATGATCTCATTATTTATCTTCTAGTATTATATTTACATTGTTTTATTTATTTTAAATAACAGCTTTGCAACAAACTGTGAAGTCGGCAACTAGATTATAAAATTCTGACAGAATAGGACATACGATAATACCGGACTGTCTGTGCAATTTTCTGTCGGTGTGTTGTATTTCTTACCTTACATTTACAGTGCCTTCTATAGGAATATGGTCCATATCTCGTGTTAAGGTATATATGTTGTTTCCAAGTTAATTTAGGAACTTCAAGGAACAGACCTAGTGATATCACTGACATGTGTTTTCCCTTTTTGCTTCCTACAAAAATTCAAATGGTAATATTTTGTTCTATTTCAAATCCGAAATTTAATGAAATATTAATAATTGTGTCATCACAAGGTTTATAGATATAGATGTTAAAAAAAAATATTTAACTGGTATTGTTTTGTATTTAAAGTCAATTTCCACTGAGACCAATCTGCACTAAAAGCGAAATCTTTTAAGTGCTACTAAAAAATTGAACAATCTGAACCAGCTAAATTTTGGAACATCTTTGTCTTTTTTTTTTCATGTATACGTACTGTTGGACTTTTTAAGGTTTATATTTGTAGTTTTGTTTAATCGATGAATACTCCCGGTTTACTATATTTTTTTTTCTGTTTTGACACAAAGCGTTTTATACCGCTTCCACACGTTTTGCTGCAACTACTGACCTACACAGAACCCTTTTTGTCAACTTCAAACTTGTCGTTTTTCTATTTTCATCGTTATGATGTCATTTGATCAAGGTATGCATATATAATTCATAAATTAAACAAAACACAAGAACGTGCAATACCTCCTAAGACATATGTCTTTCCAACTTCTAGAGATATTTTACAGGAGGCACTGTCGGCAGTCGTGAATACATATCTTTTTTGTCCTGCAATATGCCGTGGGTATCCCTACGTTATACAAAAAACTGAACTATTATGGTTAAAATGGGCTTGTAAATTAGTTGATCGTAAAATATAACACGTATTTATCAATCAAATAACATGCGTTTTGCAATGTTTGCTAAAATATTTGGTGGCAGAAATAGCGACCTGTTTCGCATAATACAAAACATTAATATTTGCAAATTCTTTATGTATATAAAAAGAATAGGTATGGTGCATGTGTCAAAGAAACAGAAACCCCATCGGTAGAAAATGACAGCCGAAGGCCACTCATTGGTCTTGAATGAACGACTAGAAAATCTGCACCATGAAAACTGAATTGTGTCGTAGTGTCCTTTCCTTTTATATCTACCTTGAACTTGATTTTTTATTTGCAACTCAGCAAGTGTTTCTAGAAAAGCAGAGGAGGCTTACCCTACGGGTGCATTTGGCCCATACTCCAAGTTTTTAGTAGAATCGAAATTTATTATTTACTTCTGTTGCTTTGTATGTATTGTTTGATTATTTTATATTATTTGTTGTGTGTGTTTTGATTCCCTTGATTGTCCTATCACAGGTCAGCTGCATTTGCACCAAAACATCATTATACGCAGGTACGAACAGCAAAAGAGTTGCCCCTTATCTAATCAAGTAACATAAAAAAATAACCAAAGGTGAAAACGCGATAAAACCTAGAGATGCTCGAAATTTCTGACTTTCAAAAACTGCGACGGGGATACATTTACGATTTTTACTACGAACATAACTTCAAAGATATCAAATTAAAGTTATATGTAACTTTGTTTGCATATCGTGTAAAAAGGAAAATTATATATATTTCTTACTTTTAGTACTTTTATGATTTGGACCGTGTATCTTACTTCCCCGCGACTTTCTGTCACAGAAAACATTTTTCCAATAATAGCTACAATATAGCAACGTCTGAGTCAACAAGCATGAAAGCAACAACATTTCCATAAATAAAGAAACATACAAACAAGCAAATCTTACAAAAATCAGCAATTTCCAATATGTAAGTACCAGAGCAAAACAAAAAAAAAACAAAAACATAAGTCAATCTTAAGATTGAATCCTCATTGTCGTCTACTCTATATATAAATCTGCCAACCAGTAAACTTAATAGGTATCGGATCGTCCAGTCATGACGATGCAGCACAAACAAAAATAATTATATAAGTGTAAAGGATTGTACAACGATACCGATAAAGATGTTATCACACTATAATAAAGTCGCTCCTGTGGTGATAAAAGGTGTAAATGTTGCAACCAAATGCACCACTCGTCATCATGCACCAGCACAGTCACGAGGAAACGCTACAAAATATTTTGCAACGTGCACTGCAAGAGTGTTAATGTAATATATTTGCTCCACTGTCCCATCTGTGGCCTTCAATATGTTGGTGAATCTAAACAGCCTTTTCACAAGCGCTTGAACGGACACAGGAGCGACCTAACAAAAAAGCCTTTACTCCCAGTGAGTCAAAACTTCAAATTATCTAACCACTGCCTCGATGATTTCAACAAAATGAAAATCTTCATCGTGGAACAAAACACGATTTGGAGCGATCTACTGAGAGTGAAGCGGGAGGGATTTTGGATAAAAGAACTCCGTGTTTTACACCCACACGGAATTAACAGAAAACATTAAGTTCTTCCTATTTTGTATAGTTTCTTATAACAGTGTTATTTTTATAGTTCAGTATTCAAGATCAACACACAACGTGTGTCTATAGCACAATGTTCAAGATCTTTGTAACTGTCGGTAAAATTTTATACGTCACAGGTATTCACCTGATTAGGTAGTGAGTTGTGTTCACCGACCATTTACTTTCATACACACTCAGTTTATTTAAGGCACTGAAGAATTGTTGACTGAAGATTTTGCCCATTATATACTTTATTATAATGTGTTAACATCTTTATCGCTATCGTTGTACAATCCTTTAGACATATATATATATATATATGTGTGTCTTTTTTAACACATGAACCTGAGTTGCAGATATGCTGATTTACAATGTTTTTGCTTTATCAAAAGGACATGTTTAGTTTGATACTCTTAAAACCGGTAGCAAAATTAAAATAGATGCTTTTCAAAAGTTGGCTTCCGTTCTGGTTCATTATATTACTTCATGCTAGCTAAAAAAATTAAAATGAATTCAGTACATGTAGCTACAACACTAGCAAGTAGCATGTCAAATCCATAGTGAATTTAAATGATAGAGTAGCAAATGTCTGTAACATTACATGATTTATCTTTTACGAAAGCAATTAACTAACCTCTATCACTTTGACAAAATCTGTTCTGTGGATGAATTGGGTAGGCTGGTCTACAACCGAAAACAATATGTGACGACAACAATAATAATGAAAGTCCAATCATGTTAAAATTAATCTCTTCTCTGTGCAGTAGAACAAAATGAATCTACAGTTTTTGCAGTGAGTTAAGGTTAATATTCCAAATTACCTACTGATTAAATCTCTACAATCTGTGACATTATGTTCATTTTATTGTTCTTTTCTTATTATTTTCCATATTTGTCTTGTGCATACATAAGAACATTGAATGACATACACATCTTGTGCTTAAAGTTAATCAACCCAATATTAGACATTTAGACGTTGGTTTGTTTTACTGACAGTATGTACAAATCATTTTTCACCACATTGTTGTTAATGGTTGTTTTTACACCCTATGCATGTTATACTACATAAGAGGCTTAAAGATGATAGACTAAAGAGTTTGATAAAACGCCGATAGTTTAGTAAGAAAATTGTTATTATTTAGAACACTGTACATGTTTTGTATATGATAAAACAATAAACAAGAACTCATAGTACAACAAAAAAAAAACAAACAAATAAAATAGGAAAGAAATAGCTCTTATAACACGTTATCTTCAACGAACGATGCAAGCGGATGAGGGTCATATTTTAAGCTCATGTTCAATTGAATAAAACCATATGTTTCGAAAAAAAATTAGAAATATTAATGGAAAAGTTGATCGATAAATACATTGCTCCTTGCTCATACTATTCTTATCTACATTCTTAGTGCCGACCATGAAGTTGGTGTAATCTCATTCTAATGGTCAGATACTCTTGACCCTGAAAGGATATCTGTATTTGCACAAACTTCATGTATGATAAGAAGAGAAAAAATATAGTGGCAGTAAAACAAAATAATATTGAGTATGCAGTGCTGCGTGATTTGATTAAATGAATGGAAGCAATTAAAACAAAAAAAATGAGACAAAAGCGAAAACATATATTATTGTATTCTGAAAGAACAATTTAAATTGGACTAATAAATCAAACGCTTTTATTAACATCAGTGATATGTCCCTTTACACAGGAGTATTCTGAATTAATTTGAATAAAAATCGTAACTTTCTGATTGTAATTCAGAGAATAACTGTATCGACTTTTTAAAGTAACCCCTATTTTCTAAATACTGTAGATGTGTGGCACAAATGTGACTAAATATACTGTATTAGCCTCATCTACAGAAGAACGGAATGAAATCGATATATTAATACATTTAGTTACAAAGCAATTTTCATATCATTAGAAAACAAGAGTTGTTCGAAATCTCTAATTAATGGAATTATTTTTTTGAATCAAAACTACTTGGGACTTTCTCACTGTTGGATTTAAATGGGATCTGAATGTAACCTATTTACTTTTTTTTCATTTACACATGTAAACAGTGTTAAATGTACTGGTGGCCTTAATGTTATGTTAACAAGCAACCTATAGGATAGACAAATTATAAGTGTAATGTGTGAATGTATTACTATATGCCCAACATTGTAAGAATTAAATGTTTGACCAGAAAACGAAAATGACGTGCGACAGAAATACCATTTAAATTATTGATATGAAGTGACACTTTGATAACGAAGTAATTATTTTCATTTTGGCTTTGCATTCCTAAACAAGTTTTGTCTATTTATAATTTGATCTTTAAGTTTACTGTTTAAAGGTGTCCACTATAGATTAATTTGATATAAATGGCACATTGTGCGACCTAAAGATAAAATTGCTCTGAATTTATTATTATTACAATTCAACAAAAACAAATAAGAAAATCTGTATTACAAGTATACACTATCGAAAAAGAAACCAGTAATTCAAAAGAAAATAACATAATCAAAGAATAACGATTAGACAAGGGAAATAGTAACAGATAACTAAGAGCATGATATAACCAAAGTAACGTGTATATAGAAACAAAAGTGACTTCACCAAAACTTGGAGCATAGACTAGGGACACCGGCCAGGTGGGTGAGTTTCGAATTATTTCATTTTGATAAAACAACATCCTGTCATTACATAGCTATTAATGCCGGGGATAGTAATATAGTCTTTGTAAGACATATTTGTCAAATATATATAAAAGCTCACCAGCAATACAAACTAAATGCATTTAATCTACTTGAAAATGCTTAATACTTGAGAGAACAAATCCCGGAACCATTGTGATAATATTGCGGTCATTTAGTCAACAAAATATGCGTATCGAATTTAGTAGATGAAATTTTTGTCAGCTATTATGTAGGCTACAAAAAAACTAATTGAAAAAAATCATGTACTAGGTCAGTAAGACTATGCTGTTATTTGTAGTATTTTCAGGTGAAGTAACATGTGGCTTCGCGATTTAAAATCATTTTAAATATGAACAATACTTTTTGGCAAAAATGCTTTAAAAAAGTTTTACGGTTGAATTGTTTAACTTAAAATCAAAGTGAGAATCATCTAAACAATTGGATTAATAACAGGCACATACGTGAAATCAAACAAATAAACATTTTTAAGGGAGGTCCAACTCAACTCAATACTCCAATACTAAACTGAAACAAGCAATGTAAAAAATCACTTCTTCCTCCTTTTGGTAATGACGAACGGTTTCTAGTAGGTTAAATAAATATTGACAACATAATACCGAAGCGTCAACAGTGGGAAAATTCAAGGACATCAAAACGACAACAAATGTGAACACATTAAAAACAAGGACGATTTACATGCAAAATGTGTTGAAATGATTAAAAAAAGCAGCACATAAAATCTGGAGATAAATAAAACAAGACGTCACACAATAACTAAAGCACTAGAATTATGGGCTCCTAAAGCGGTAGTGGTACCAGGTGCCCCAGAAGGGTAGCATGCCCTGAACTGCAAGCGGTACTCGTCATATTGTATGTCAGTATAATTCAGTAAATGTCTAGCAACAATAATACAGGTCCCTGATAGGAGTCACAAACTATTCACACTAGGGCGAAATTAATCATGATGTAAACAAAATGAATAACGTGGAAGTTGTTGAAAATTATCAAAATAGACAAAAATAAATTATGATAATGAAAACCACTATAAAAGTGCGACATTATACATTTTATATTTCCAAAGGCCGGAATTTGATCTTGAAACTGATATCATGAAGCTAAAAATCATGCGACAAAAATGTACATCGAGCCTAAAATTTCAAAGAAATAAAATGTAACTGTGTAATTTCAACGCACTAACGCCATATCACGACGTTACCAAATAATAGATAAAATGATAAATAGTTATACTTTTATAGCCGTACCTGCGTTTGGATTTTCGAATATATTTTTTTCAGAACATATTATTTAATACTGTACAGACTAAAATTCAAACTGAAATATGTTTTGAAAATGACGAGCCATGGCATTGATACGAGAGTACAGCCAATATTATATTTATTTGACCAAAAAAAATCAATTGAAAAGATTCACTTCCGGTAAAGATAAAATTGACCATGTCTCTACAGACATGGACATATAATCTTTCATAAACTCTGGACAACAGTAGTTTGAATTGTAACTGTAAAGTTGAAGCGTAGTGAATCATATAACATAGTTTATTTAACTTGTGTAAAATGGGCTACATGATTGCAGCTAGTAAGTTTCAAGTTCGGTGGTAGTCAACCCGATAAGACATGTAACCACATCGAAGATAATTTCAACGGAAAAATCTCAATGGCTGAACATATCCTTGATTGAAACTATGTTTCGTAGAGACAGTACATAATCTATATTTGAAGAACTGGACTATTCGCTTCTCTGTTTTTCTTACTAGCCCTTTTAAAAAGCTGGCTTCATTAATATGTAGGGACAGTTCTGCCAAGAGTGGCCCAAAATCCAGTCTGATATGTTTTCGATTGTCTCCTGGATTGCATGTCCACAAAAATGATGTCAACCAGCATGCGTACTGGATAATACCGTTGACAATCTGTTTAGCTCATGTTAATATACGTATCAACTGAAATTCCGACACAACCTCTGGATATTTATGGAGTAAAAAACCCACCAAACTAACGATGATATTTTGGCTTACAAGTGCTATATTCTTACGTAATATTAGTACATTCGGTATTATTTTTCTTGAGAAAACCATGTCGACAAGCATGAGTAGTGGATAATAACTAATGACAAGCTGTTCAGTTCATGTTCATACGTTATAAGTACCAACTGATATCAAATTCAGACACAGCCTCTGATGTAGAAGATTCTTAGGGTAGAAAACCCACCAAACTAATGATGTTAGATTGGTCTTTAGGTGCTTTATATCCTTACAATATAATAGTCCTCTCTGTATTTATATCTGTATTTGTAAAAATTATTTATTCACTTCCATTTTTAATCAACGAAGCACAAAACAAGGCATTCAAAGTACAAATTTTATACATAAATTTATGTTCAATCTATATTTTGTGTTGTTGTCAACATCAACAAGCATGCCTTCCCGATAATACTATTGACAGGCGGTTCAGTTCATGTTGATGTGTATATCAGTACCAACTGATAAAAAATTTAGACACAATCTCTGAAGATTCAAAAGGTTGAAAACCATATCGACAAAGATGAGTATTGGATAATAACCACTGACAAGCTATTCCGTTCATGTTCTTACGTTATATCAGTACTAACTAATATAAAATTCAGACAGAACCTCTGATATAGGAGGTTCATAGGTTCTGTATTCTGACGTAATAATGGTTCATTATGTATTCAGATCTGTATTCTGACGTAATAATGGTCCATTATGTATTCAGATCTGTATTCTACAGAAAATTATGCATTGATATCATACTTAAGTCAAACAAGCCAAAAACAACAACTCATGCAAAGAGCCAAATTTATATACAATTTCATACACAATCTACATAATGTTTACAAAAGCAGAAAACGCTTATGCTACCTTTGGACATGGCTAATGCTCTCGGTTGTTAGTTGGATCTCTATGGTGCTGATTTACTTCTGTTTCTTTGTACGTTTATTTTGGTTATTTCATGCTCTATATGAGTGTTTTCTTTTTTTCTGTCCAATCTTCATCCTTGTAAATATTCTTTTGATTTCCAGTCGAATCTTGGTTCCCTTGATTGCTCTCATCAACAATCAAATGACAAATTTAAAGTTATTATGTTTGGGTTATTTCTATTCCTGAATTCGAAATAAATTTGTTGTGTTTTTTACATGAATCATCCCCTGTCTCATATGATGAAGACGTCTACTTTTAAATGTTATTTCAGTGGGAAAATAGGCTTTGGTTAAATATACTTACTAGTGATACGTAGTCACTTTGCGGATCATGGAAGACTTATTTAAAATTGACGACCTTTTACCCACAAACAGTACATACGCAGAACCTCGGGAAAAAAACCTAATTGAAACAAGACCATGAAAAATACAAGTTTACATTTTTTTAGTTATAAACCAGAAAACAATTATATTATGATTTAGAATAAATCATTAAATATGTGCAAGTTTTACAATTGTTTAGGTATTTATGAGAGATATTTCTTATACCAAGTACACGAATTGTATACCTGAATTCACCTCCATCTAACGATTGTCTTACTTTACCAAATATAACTGTAATAAATAATTAATTAACGTACGTTCGTAGGTGAATAAATTCAGTTTTAAGCGGAATTATCCTCTGGTTGCCTAGTGGTGTTTGTTACCAAACACTCTATGTTTTATATGCATTGTACATTTTTTTGGAATACTATAGAATTGATAAAAACTTCCGAAATGAATTTGAGATTGATAAACACAAATATTAGACACTGCAAATTTTATCTCACTTCAGGAGATAGTTATTTGATAGTTTTGTGTTAATTGATGTTCAGTGAAGGAAGATATAAAGTTATTGACAAAACCTTCAAAAGTTATATTTTAGTATCACAGCAGGTTCTTTTATTTATAAATAGGAGGTAAGTATTTCGCAGCAATATCTTAGCAGTATTATTTGAGCAAAAGAACTTTTAAAATGAAGTTAATCAATCTTTCAAGTGAATCTTTTCCATTTCATTATAATGTTTGGCGATTATTTTTTTTTCTCATTGATTTAAATATAATCATTTATGCAATGTTTTCCACGTGTTAATCGTGTGGAAAAAATGGATGAACCTGATGAAGTGTTCACTTGTGACCTATATAGAAATTAAGCTGATTTTCCTGTTTCAAAGGTTAGCATATTTAATCGTACAAAAGCTGACGTAAATAATAGTTGGCTTACTACAATGTTATAAATATTGCATTATCTTGTAAGGGAAAATATCTAGGAACCAATCATTTGCCATTTATTCCAAGATGAAATTTTGTATAGATGTTTTGGTTGTTGTTTTAATGCTTTTGGTATGTATTACTCACGGGTGTTCTCCATCATTTGGATATATTTATCACCCACAGAATGAATTCAGTGAGGACAGACGGAGTAATTTATTTAATGTACATGTAGTAATGACAATCCATTTATTAGGAGGATTCAATATCTGAGCAGAGAATAAATTTATGATAAAGTGGTTTGCCATTAGGGGTTTAAGTAAACATACAGAACATACTAAGTATGTGCGTGCCCAGGAAAAACTGCAACAGATGTTTTTCATATGTTACGAAAACGCCTGAAAAACATATGTTTATCTTATGTTTTTCGTATATTTAAGACCACAATGAAAAACATGTGAAACACATGAGTTTATGACTAACATGTTAAATCGTGAAAAAAGTAAATAAATTAAATGGTAATTATATGTCTGCCATAGGACTTAATGTATGAAAATGGTATGGTTTTCATATAATTTAGAAAAAAAACTATTGTTACCAGATGATTTTATAGGCACAAAGACATACATTTCCATATTGTTCCTTAACAAATGCTTCCATATGTTATAACGCATATGAAAACATATGCTGCAATTTTCCCTGTTTATAGGAAGCTATGGTAATTTTGAATGGGATAAGAGCGTGTATGCAGACTACGGTTCAGTATCGTTTTCGCGTAGCTTTTGTCGGTAGCGAATTAATGAGTCTGGCTACTTATCAAATCTCTGATGCTACTTTCTGAGTTTTTTTTATACATGGTGCTCTTCCAGTTACAATATTTTGGTTTTGTTTTTGTTTTCCTGTGTTTATCCTTGGTCAGAAAAAAAAAACTTAACGTTATTTTCCTTTTATTCGACTATGATAACTAAAATAAATATTGAATAATTTACGGCAGTATTTAACCAACAATAGTCACACATAACAACCTTTAAGCAGTTGGAAGAGGTCTACATTGTCGAACTCTACCAAAACAATCAATTTCATCCCGTCCACCCTCGGTGTAATAACGGATGACAACATATTTGTCCAGTGTGGTGGACGTGTTTTTCAACAAACGGTCGGCATTCCAATGGGAACAAATTGTGCTCCTTTAATTGCTGATCTATTCCTTCACTCTTATGAAGCTGACTTTATGGCTGATCTGATCAGAAAGAAAAAAAATATCGTTCGGCTAGATCCTTCAATTTCAGTTTCTGCTATATAGATGACGTATTATCTTTAAACAATCCTAATTTCGGGGATTTGATACATTGCATCTACCCAAAAGAATTTGAGATAAAGGATACTACTGACACTGTAAAGTCAGCCTCATATCTTGACCTACACTTAGAAATCGATGGTAAAGGAAAACTATTGACCACACTTTACGACAAACGTGATGACTTTTCATTCAGAATTGTCAACTTTCCTTTCATCTTTAGCAACAGCCCTTCAGCTCCTGCGTATGGAGTGTTCATATCACAACTCATACGTTATGCCAGAGCTTTGTGTATCGTGCTAGAATTCTAACAAATAGGCTTCTGGAGCAGGGTTATGTTGCTACAAGATTGAAGTCATCACTACAAAGGTTTTATGGCCGTCATCATGAACTCGTGGATCGTTACGGTGTATCCATCTGTGCCATAAAAATTGATTTGTTCAACGTATCATAGTTTTCCTTTCCTCTTTCGTCAACCCTGGACTTGACTTTTTATGAGTAACTCGTGTGGGTGTTTCTGGAAAAGCAGAGAACCGCTTACGCTACCTGTGTACCTGGTCCATGCTCCCAGTTGTTAGTGGAATCCGAGTTGCTCATCTGCTTTTGTTACTTTGTATGTATGATTTTAGTTACTCTTTTCTTTGTTGTGTATGTTTTCCATGTCTGGTCTTTGTCCCTTGACTACATTCTTTTGATTACCGCTATAACCTTGGTTCCCTTGATTACTCTTCCATGTCTGTTCTTTTTCTCTGAATTGCATTCTTCTGATTACCACTATCTTGGTTCCTCTTTGATAATTATTTCGTAGTCATTGAGTCATGAGAGAAGATATACTAATTGTATAAAACAAAGAAAACTCTTTGTTGACGGTAACGATGATAAATGTTGAAAAATTTTATAGACGGTTAATCCAAGGAACATGACATATTTCTGAAATGAATATTTTATGTTCTCTTGGAGGATACCTTTCAAGAGAGATATGGCTTGTTTTGACAGACCACATGACGAATCAGTGCTCATAGTTAAATACTTTGAAAAGAAAAACTATTGTGCATATTTAGTTTACCTTTATTTTTTTTTTTTTTGCTATCGAAAAATAAAGCAGGTTTTGAGAGAAACGGTTAAAAAGAAAACCGGTGAAAGATATTTCAATATTTGCATCTAGGCAATGGAACAGAACTATATAGAGAGCTGACTTTTCAAAAAAAAAAATTGTAACAAGAGCTATTGTCAGTCGTGTTATTACGGTTTGCCTGTTGAAACTTAATTGATGTTGACTAAGTGGGCAAAAAAAAAAAAAATAAAAAATAAAAAAAAAAAATAATAATAAAAAATCTTTACAACTTGTTCCTGTAAGATAATAGAAAATGTAACACTTCACTTCGTGTTTTTAATTAAAGCAATGCCACAAACGCATAGACGACAAGGGTGACATAAATATAATGTCATGTTTCCCACGTACGTATACAAAATGTAGAAAGTTTGGATGTACCTAATAATGTCATGTTTCCCACGTACGTATACAAAATGTAGAAAGTTTGGATGTACCTAATAATGTCATGTTTCCCACGTACGTATACAAAATGTAGAAAGTTTGGATGTACCTAATAATGTGTTGCCTTGTAACCTTCATAGAAAATAAGCTTTTTTCTATATTTCGAAGATTAGCATATTTTATATATTGAAAAAGCTGCTGTATACAAGAGTTACAATACTATAATTATTGCATTATTTTTTTTAACGAAAACATAAAGGAAATATTTTGTTGACTTTGGTTCAAATATGAAATTTGGTATAGGTGTTCTGGTAGTTGTTTTTATGCGTTTAGTATGTATTACTAACGGATGTAGTCCACCATTCGGATATTTTTATCATCCACAGAATGAATTTTGTGACGAAAAACGGAGTAAGTTTTGTGGTAAAGTAGTAATGACAAATCGATTTTATGAGGTTAAAATACCTCAACGTAAGGTCATAGGGGATGGTATATCGCAATAGTGAGCTAGAAATTAATTATTCAGAATTAGTAACTAAATCAATATGCGAACAAAACTAATATATCATTACGTAAATTTTAAAAGGAAGGGAAAGATTCGTTTGACCGATATCGTTCATTTTAAATGCTCGATTTATTTTTTATGGATATTGTTTAAAAACAAATATTGCTACGATATTTTTAACCTCTTTCTTTGGGAAAATCTATCCCCCATTTTGCGAAATAACACTGAAAATTCCTTTCTAAAGTTATTTATAATAACACATTAAGTTATTGATCTCAACATCACTTCTGTTGCCATCTGCTTGAATAATAGTCAGACAATATACATGATAGAAAACAAATAAGAAAATAAATTAGGGTGCTTCCTCACAATAGGCAAGCTTAATCCAGGAGCTTAAATTTGCTTTTAAACTAAATATTTACTCATGTAAATTCTAATAACATATGTAATTATTCATTACAGTTATAATTGGTCAAGTTGTGAAATCTTTGAGTGTTGGAGTATATTTCAGGTACACAATCCGTGTCCTTGGTGTAATAAAGGTAAGTTGGTTCAGTTTTAAAATACAGTCTCCATCGTTGTCATAGAGGCTGATTTGAGTGACGACATGTGAAAGAGTAATCAAGGGAACTAAGAGCATAGGGTAATCAAAAGAATGTAACACAGGGACAAAGACCAGACATAGAAACAGACACAACAAAGAACATTAAGTAACTAAAATCATTAATACAAAGTAACAAAAACAAATGAGCAACTCGGACTCCACTAAAAACTGGAAGCATGGACCAGGGCACCGGTAGGGTAAGCGTCCTCTGCTTTTCTAGAAACACTCGCCGAGTTGCTCATAAAAAACCACGTCCGGGGTAGACAAACGAGGAAAGGAAAACTATGAATAAATCAGTTTTCATGATGCAGATGGATACACCATCTGAAACGTACTAGATAGCATTCATCATGTATATTCTTACGAACTTTCACTGAGTCTAAGGTTTTTTTTCCCAGGTTATTGTCATTCAGGACGAATGAAAACATATACACTATATTTGCTTGATATATTACTTTTCAATCGGAATAAATCAAGGGAAATGATCCGTGGTGTCTTTGTACATTTATTTTTAATGTTTATCAAAATGTCATACCTAAAATACCTGTATGGGATAAACGTACCACTAGCCCCATACCCCATTGACCCATACCCCATTCCTATTGCCCCATGTCCCGTTCCCCAAAGCCCCATCCCCTATTACCCAATACCCCATTTCCCATAGTCCCATTCCCCATGCCCCATTGCCCCATATCCCATAAAATGGGAAGTTTATCCCATACAGGTACTGTAATATTAAATGACTTTTTACAGGGATACAGCTATAACTTACCGGGTCGCCATTTAATTGTTTATACCGACAAAGGTCAATTTACATGCGGCACACCTTTGAAAAAGAATTTTATCTACGCCATGGCAGGTTTGTATCTACGTTTGATGATGATTAATTAGTGTGGATAGAAATAATTTAACTTTTGTAATGATTGATTGATTGATTGTTGGGGTTTAACGTCCGAGCAGCAACATTTCAGCTATATTCAGACGATGAACATGAAATGGATGATAAAATGAACATGAAATGATGATGAAATGAAAAATGGGATGGGAAACAAAGACAGTAGGGTCGACAAATTTTCATTGCCACTGGAAAAAGGGAGGGATGGGTAAGGTTGGGCAATTTAGCCTCCTGTGGCGGAGCGCAGTGATTCCTACTCCTATCGAATACCACAGCAGGGTTCTTTAACGTGCGAGGAACGTGGCATCTTTCCCAACACGGTGCACCACTATGGTTTGCGGTCAGGTTTTCCGTATTATATACTGACAACCCCGGCATGTAACATGCCAGGGGTACCCCATTCCACACATCCAAGTTGCTCTGTGGGCAGAGCGCCTAGCCCCCGGCTAGGTTTCTGAGCACTATTTAGTCGCCTTATACGACAAGCTTAGCGCTGCTGCAAGCCTATTCTTTTGACACCCGGACCTGCACGGGGCACTTTTGTAATGAAGAGTATTTATCCAAATAGTTCTTTAAGCTAAATAATAACTAATCAGCCGTCTTTTTATTTTATTTTATTTATTTTCTTTTTCATTTTGAACAACAATTTACGTACAGTGAAAAAGGAAGGATCAAGAAGAGTCATATCACAATTTATGTTTAAATTTGAGTATTCTAAAATGACACAGCAGCAGCAAATTTACATGTTTACACGATTTGGGAAGGCTTCCTACAGGGCAAACTGTAAATGTAAGGTATGTATGTATGTAATCAATAAAGGACACATCATAAGTAGGCTATTCATTCAAACACGTTTTCGATGTACGGTAAGTAGTCAACAAAAACAAGCATTTGCATAGCTAGAATGAAACAGCAAAGAAGTGTTCATCGCTAAAACTTTATGGATTACCATGGTCATCCTTTTGTTCAACAGTATATAAAGTTTTATAAGTTGCATAAAATGTAGAACTATCGATATTGCTATCACACGAGTCAGGAACGGTATTAAGTCTCTCCGTTTTTTGGTGGGAGTCATAATGATTTTGTCCGGTCCATCTGTCTGTATGTCTTTCAGTTTGCCACACTATTGTGAGTGAACTGCATGGAAACTACATAGAAGCTTGGGAATTAGAATATGAAATCTAGGTATGCTTATCACCTGGAGTCACCAGAAAAGTTTTATCAGCTGTAAAATTGTGGAAGTAATGCACAATTTATCATAATTGACCAAACAATACACCTGAGACAGCGTTTCATTCCAAGCCCAGTGAAAACACCCAATAAAATCTCATGAGACAGTACCAACAATATTGTTAAAACACTTTGTGTTTCATATATTAGCAGGAAATTTATAATAACTTATTTTTAACTAACCTCCACAGCTAGATTTTTCATTACCTTTCTATATAGCAAGGAACAAAGGAAACATGCTTTTCCTGAAGGCAAGTACTTTTAAGTTTTGTATGGCGTAAAAGGTTACGTTATTATTACCATTTCGCTTACTTTACTTAGTGTGATTTATATCAATATTTCACAGGTAAGCAGTGTATCCAGCCGTTATACGTGTAAAGCAAGCAGATCTAATACCTGCTATGAAAAGACTGGTGTCTGCCACTACGACTCGAGGCTTAAGAGGTGCATTTGGTTTGGTCTCAGATGTGGTATTGTTACGCCGCCATTCAGAGGGGATCCTGGAGCACAAGGAAAAGTTTAATCTTAATAAATGAATATGTTTGCATTTGTGTTTTGTACTGTCATCATGCCCTTTGTCTATCTTGGTTAATAACAACGTTAAAATACATTAATACACTGACTGCGTTAAACCTTCATAGCTATCCTCATAATATCACATACACATGTGGACGCAAGAGCCCTGACATTTTAAGATGATTTAATCTATACCTTTATCTCTAAAAATGACGTATCGTATAGACTACATTAATGAATTTCATTACGATGACGGCAATGACCTATGAAGTGTTAAATTTTCTTCTTTTCGAAGGCTTAAGTACTTCCTAAGTTACCCTGTTATATGTATTTTTTCTTTACCTTTTCTTGTTTGTTTCTTTGTTTTTATTTGTACTACTGCAAACGTTGTCACATTTTATTTCAATCTACCCTAAGCCTATAGATGATCTTAATTTAACTTTTTTGAATATCATTGTTGGTCTGCAAGAAACTGAAACTGCTCCCAGTTCCGGAACTTCTCTGATCCGTAGGCAAGTTTGTGTTGCTCTTTTAAATGTGTTTTTGAATTTTTGTGTAGATGTACTCCACTAAAAACTTGGAGCATGGACCAGGTGCACCAGTAAGGGTAAGCGTCCTGTGCTTTCCCAGCACATTTTCGAGTTGCTCATAAAACGTCAAGTCTGGGGTAGACGAAAGAGGAAAGAAAAACTATGACTCGATGAACAAATCATATAACCATTTAAATACTTCACGAATTCCAAGTTTTATCAATATTTCTTTATGTAAATTGAATAGAATATAAAAATGCATGCAGTAACCATATGATATCGGTAAATCCATGCATGTTACAGATATGTGTGAATGCAAAAAATGCCAAATGAGGATTTTTTACGTAGTTAAGGAGTAACCAAAGGAACCAAGTGTTTATCAAAAGAATGTAATCCAGGAACAACGACCAGACATGGAAAACAGACATAATTAAAACCATACATACAAAGAAACAAAAGCAAATGAGCAACTCGGATTCCACTACGAACTGGGAGCATGGACCAGATGCACCGGAATGGTAAGCGTCCTCTGCTATCTAGAAACACCCGTTGAGTTTCTCATAAAAAGTCAAGTCCAGGGTAGACGAAAGATGAAAGGAAAACAATGACCCGTTGAACAAATCAGTTTTAATGGCGCAAATCGATACACCGTAGCGATCCATAAGTTCATAAAAAGGACCATAAAACTTCTGCAGTGATGACTTCATAACCCTGTTCCAGAAGCCTATGTGTTAGAATTTTAGTGCGATACAAAAAGTCTGCGTAGTTTCGGCAAGCTCTGGCATAATAATATGATATGAATGCATGAATCCAAGTAAACATAACAAAAATATTGAAGGAGAGGTCAACTGAATAATCTTTCTACATGTAAGTGATGCAATTAATGTGAACTGTAATGTATGGTACAAAAAGATCATTGATAAATTATGAATTATTGATCAGCAAATATACTTTATTATTGGTTGACTCTTTTCAGAATGTTCAAGTTAAACATACCTGTGACAATATCATGCAATCCGTACTCTATATTTGTAAAACACTAATGAGCGCAAACGGAAATAATTATCAGTATATGTATCTGTACTAAAATAAATACTTCAGATTTTCAAAATAACTAGTCATATATGTAAGTGTGACACATTTGCTTATCATATCTTATAATCGTATCGTATAATGAAATAAAACAGGATCCGAATTGTATCGAGTTGTAAAATGATTTAAGAGATGTTTTGAAATGCCCAAAAAGTTCTTTGTAATTTGTTTACTGGCATATTATACAAGTCAGACAGTTACGGAACGACACAAATATTACATAATTTTGAGTTTCACTAATTTAAACACTAATTATCAAGGTACGCTGGTTTAGAAAGCAAATTCTGATCATTTATATATAAATTTTATGTATAGTTTTTTAAACATTTAAAACATCTAAAACCTGATAGTTTACCAGAAACGCACCTGCATTTATATGTACGTAATATTCATTGATAGGAAATTTGTTAAAACGATTCTTAAATTTTCACAAACCATCTTTAATGTTTCTCTTGTTTGATCAGAAAGGAACACAATAGTGTTTCATTATTACCAATGTTTGATGTAAAAGCCTATTTTTTGGAAAAATTACAGCACACCAATACTTGATAGATAATTATTGACATAAGGTCCCAAAATTCTTAAATGGTTTGTCCATTTTGACACGCTTGTGCTTGTTCCACTTTTCCTATTAATATATTTTTGTACGCTTCGAGGAAACTCTTAATCGTCAAATTACTGGAATTCCCATCGGAAACAATTTTGCACCACTTAATGCAGATGTTTTTTTCTGTACTGTTACGAATCATAATATATGGCTGAATAAATGAAGATCGTTCCAAACAACAGTTAGGAGAAAGTTGGACAATACTTTGACTCTTAACAACAATGATTTCAATATGTATACTAAAGATATATATCCTGTAGAATTGTCTTTCATTAGAGCAAACATTAATAATGAAGAATTTTTCTTGATCTTAGTATGCATATTGATATTGGTAATCTGAATACTAAAATTTATCTTAAGAGGGTTGCTTTTTCATTCTCTATTGGTCTAGGGCGCTGGACTTTGTGTAGGCGGTGTTGCCATAGATGTCACAACGGTACGAGTTCGAGTTCCGCGGAGGGGACGACCAAAACTTTTCATCGCAAATTTGACAGTTCTAACATCGTTGGGAATTTTTCAGACCTTTCTATATATCTATATATATATGTGTGTGTGTGTGTGTGTGTGTGTGTGTGTGTGTGTGTGTGTGTGTGTGTGTGTGTGTGTCCCAAATTAACATTCATGCAGAAAACCATCCTGATTTAAGGAAATACATTACCGATAACTTTTTGGAGATTAACTTATTTGTACAGTACATTATTACATATATTCTAAATCTGTTTGTATATGATCGATAGATTACACTTTGAGATTGTAAATTAATTAATTGATTAATTAACCCATTCAACATATTTAGTTTTTGCTGATCATTTACATTTGTTTTATTTGTTTGTTTGTTTATTTTTTTTATTTTTTTTTTTTTTTTTTTTTTTTTTATTTTTTTTTCTTTTTTTATATTTGGTTATTTCATGTTTTTGTTGTGTATTGCTATTTTCACTTTCTAGTCGTTATTCTTGAATTATTATTTTCTTTTTGGATGTTATTCGAATCCTACTTCACCTGACTTCCCTTTTAAAGGAATTTTTAAATGGTCATAACTGTTTTATCAATTTTAATTAAAACATATTGAATGTTCATTTTTTGTTCAAAGAAAATACCATGGTAGTTAACAGTTATCATTGACCCATGCACACTTTCCAGATTGATTGCTGCAGATCCCTTTTTTGGCATAACATTCATGTTTAATATATGGGACTCCACACGACGAATCACTACTAGTACTTGTTATCTGGAAGGAAAATAAAGCTGATTGGCTTTATTCTGTAAGTAAATGTGAAAAAAACATGGGTAAAAAATGTTCATTCTCTTAATATGTACGAATGACTAAAAAGCGCCCAAACATTAATGTCCTTAGATTGTTTGTTAAGGGTCAGTTCAGTATTTAGCATGGGATATTATAAGCTGTGTGTGCACTGGTCGGGTTTTAAAATGATATATGCTTATTAATCATAGAAAGCGTGAAATCAAAATAAAAAGATATGATAAAGACATATTGAATAAAATATGTATCAACTCAAAGAAACGAAGTTAAAAATGTTTATGGTATAATTGTATTTAATCGATCATTTTCTGTACTAGTATGTTGCTTAATTCTACTTTTGTCGCCATCGCCACGTTACAAATACAAAACACTTTTTTTCAGATAGACAAATAAAAATCTGTACTTATCCTTAAGTACAAAACAAATATTTCACATTCATCTTTTTTAAGGAAATTTTCTCTATATAAGATAGACAACTTTAAGAAATCTCACTGCCTTCTTTTGTACTTCACATCCATGTACATATGCCTTTTTAATATTTAATTTGTATGATAAACATAATTTATATGTGAACCGTTCAAGGAAAGTTTCCCTTGAAATCTTAAATTCTTCTTTTTCAGTTACGTATATTTCAAGATTGTTTTTATTGAAAATACTTTTTCTATACCTCGCATATACAGTTGTCTCTGTAAGAATTCGGACCTGTCGTTGAAAACAAAAACATCTGTTGTTGCCATGTCAATTTAGATGCATCTATAACTAAGTCATGACCAATGACATCCATGTCATTGCCTTTGCTCCTGCCTGAAAGTACAAATTTCATTTAAAAAAGAAACAAGTTCAGTGTTTGTATAAGTACACTATATACGTTAATACACTAATTCGGAAACAAAAATAATTTCAATATTGCCGATGTTTACATGAATAAAATAGAATTATCAGTTGCCTGTACCTATTAAATAAATAATCGATCTGTTTGGTTACATTCTTTTGTTAATTTTTAAGGTTAATCAGACATTGGTACTACCTCCTAGTACGTAAGACTTCTTCCCTTTCAGGTCTATTTTGCACATTGAAGATGATTTAGTTGTGTATATGTATATGTTTTGTCCAACTTTGTTATGTGGGTATCCCTGAAACGATAATTAGATTCGATGATTCTCAGACCGAATGCGATGTTGAGCTGTAAATATTACTACAACTGTTTTTAATTCAGACAACATAGCTTATCTTACAATCAAATAAGTCATACCATTATATGCATACATATTATTATTATTTTAACACTCACGGAGTAAACGACATATATAGCTTTACCTTTAAAACTGCTTGAATCCGTACTCTATAACGAATTTGTGTTGTGCTACCCTTTCCTAACGATTGTTTATCAATAAGAACTTCTCCAATTATTGCTGTAGATAAGAAAAGGAAATAAGCGTAATATAATAGGTTGCTGTGATCAAACAAAAAGTAAAAGTGTAATATTTATTGCATACTGTCACAAATGTTATAAAAGATTACAAAAGAAAATAACAATTCAGTATATAGTAAACGTCCAAAATTTTTTTCAAGGTGGGTGGTTTCATGCAACTCTTAGTTGATATTAATAAAAATACCTGCAGCACAACAAACTGACCATAGATGAAAAGTGTTAACGGATGATCATTTTGTTCTTTACTTTTCAGTTCGCTGATAAAAGGGAAGCAAAACCAACTATAAATACTTACCTCTTTCACTCTTACAGAACCTGTTTTGTGGATGAATAGGAAATCCTGGTCTGCATCCGGAAACCAGTGAGACCGTACAAATCAATAAAACTATCGCAAACATTTCCCTCTTGAAATCATTACTTATTTATATCAAATATAGTGAGATTCATAAACTTGACTGAATTCAAAATAACAAAAATATGAAATTTATATGTCTACAAACACTCCAGTTCAATTGGTACACATATGTTGCGGTTTTCTTTGTTTTTGTACATATATCCGTTTACATGAAAATATAATATGTCAAATGGATAAACAGATAAATTTAATAGCTTTGGGCATAGGCCTTATATTTACGTTCTTTTATATGTATCTGTGAAACAGCTCTACAAAAACTTTCAATGATTATTTTTTTGTTTTGATCTGCCTAATTCGAAGTAAAATATACCTATGTTACTTTTGATAATGTAATTATATAAAAATAAAAAATGCAAAGAGAATTATAATAAGGCAATTGGGAATGTCAAGGGTATATTGTGTAAGTGAATTTTACATCATCCAATAGTTATGATTTGTTCGACAAAAAGTTAACGAGAACAATATTTGATAAATATTATGTTAATCCATTTTCTTTAGCTTAAACAACAACATATTAAGATTAAATATATGCACTTGATAAAAATAGCAAATATGGAAAAATAAAATATATACTGTATATTTCGACGTATTTTTTTTTTTTTTATAAAGTTTTAAGAATATAAAAGTGTTATATACCGCCTCTCCACTACCTTATGTCTCCAAAATTAGACTGACAAAACATTTAAAACGCAGTTTACTACAAGATATTAAATATAACCTCGTTGATTTATTTGACGTTTAGCTTCTCACCGCAAAGTGTTCACACAATCGCGCTTTTCAACAAACCATTAAACAAGTTAAATAAGATAAAATGCTTATCCAGATTACCAAACTTAATTGATTACTTTTAAAGGTCAAATAAACAGAGGATAGGCAATTATAAATTTGATCGACTATTTCACTATTCAGTTTCAAGACTTTATTTATATTAGGGGCTTCTCGGCGGGCTCTCCTGATAAGAACCCAGATAAAGTCACAATCACAAATAAAATTTCATTTATTCTTTTAATATCAAAGAAACAATTTTTAAGTATAAAATCGATATGGAACAAATAATCATAATGCAATTGTTAATCTACCTTTATATTAAAAACTGTATTAATAAAGATTGTTAATTCAATCTTAACAGGCGCATGTATAACAGTATATGGATATGGACTATACTATTCTTATAACACATTTGAAAAATAGATATTATCAATTATTTTGGTGGAAAATTACAAACAACTTTAGCTCCACTCTTTCAAGTCAGTGAACTTTTAAATCAATCGTATTCTATTTTTATGTAGTTAATACCCATAACAAATAAGCTCCATGTTTAATAATTCTTAATATTTTTTTTTCACAATTTTAGTCATGATTGGAGAGGTGTTATCTTCAGTAGGTGCAGGAGATTATATAAAATACTATATCCGTATACTTGGTGTTATCAAGATAACTACGTTTCTGCTTGCATTTTATAAGTAGTACTAGTAACTAGTAACATACCTGTTCATGCTTTTGATATTCTGATTCTTTCATAAAACATTCTATAACTTGTTACGTCGATAAAGCTTTTTTGCGTAGGATGATTGTTTCGTAGTCCATTTTCTTTTATTTCTATCTACATATTTTGAGTTTGATATTCTGTCGGTGGCATTTCTCTATGTGTTTTGTATTACATATACCAGAAATAGCTAAGCGTGATTGTTTAGTGCGCTTTTCAATGCAAAAACGGTGGGAGGTATAATACAAATTTTGTTTTCCAAAATGTTTTACCAATTTCATTTACAAAATGCACCGTGGAACAAAACAAAAAACAAAAAACAAAAAAAATCAGTTGAAAAAAAAATTGTTATGTAGCCTTTATCGTATGATAAGCTTGATTTCGACAAGAACATCATATTAAAAGAGACGCAACACAATTCTTTTTTTTTATATTTTTGATTGGTTCAATTTATTACACCCAATACATATAATAAAACACCGCTTGAAGTCGTTTAAATTGAAGATAAATGGATTCAAAATCGCCATACGTATTTTAATTAGTCATATATGGTCACGTAAGCGTGTTACGTTATTGTTTCTAAATTCATAGATCAAGTGGTTGAGATGCGTGGGGCTGTATACAACACCGAGAGTGAAAATATATATAGAAAGGTCTGAAAAATTCCCAACGATGTTAGAACTGTCAAATTTGCGAAGCAAATTTTTGGTCGTTCCCTCCGCGGGACTCGAACTTGTACCGCTGTGACATCTATGGCAACACCGCCTGCACTAAATCCAGCGCCCTAGACCACTCGACCAGCTAGGCTATATGAAAATACAGCTTTCGCTGGCCGGGTCATTCCTCCTCGTAGGATTAATCTAGGGCTGTAACTTAGTACACGATGTATGGTAGTACAGGACAGTTCATCTTAGATGTTATTATGTAAGATAGAGGATCAAATTAATGATGCATGTCACAACAAATCAATATTATACAAACGTCTCAGAATGTGACGACTCTGTTCGCTAATTGTTCAGACCTTTCTATACGTTTATATATCTTTCCTGTATCAAGTTGATCCGATGGAGCGGTGTAGCGAATAGAGTCGTCACATTCTGAGACCTTTATATATATATGTTCTCCATAGGATATTTATTTGCATATATAACTTTTTTATCAGCAAATCGGTGTACCTGATCCATGCTCCCAGCTTTTAGTGGAGCCCGAGTTGTTCATTTATTTTTGTTGGTTTGTACGTATTGTACGTATTGTTTGGATTATTTTGTTTTTTGCTGTGCGTGTCTGTTAGCGACATAATGACAACAATTGTAAAATTTCAGAATCATAATTATGATGAACCTGTTTTGATGGAAACTACATATGGAAAATCAAACTATAAACAAAATGACATTTTTTAAAAGTAACGAAGGTATTTTTAGTTCACTATTTTCGGTACAGCATTTTCCAGTATTGAATTTACCAAATTATTTCAAATTATATATTTAAATTCATCTGTATTTTTTTACAAAGGGATACTCCAACAGCACTGTTGGAAAAATAACAAAGCTGTATACGAAAAAAAGTTTTAAAGAATGTGGAACAAGATTAGACATTGGAACTGATAATGCTCTTTCAGGTATTATACATTACATTATCGTGATTATGTTGTTTTACCGTAACAACATGTGTCACCGGACCAAAGACCCCTCACTGCTTACAATAACTTAACAAAAGAAGCATTGTTTTGAATTGATTAGGGAAAAAACAAATATTGAAATAAATACTTTCAATCTGCTGTAATTTTGTTATTATCAGATTAATAGCCAAAAACTACGTATCAATACTTATTTTACATCTAACAGACTAAATTCCAAGCGAATCATTCAACAGTCTATGTTAAATATGAATATTTAGAAATGACCACTAAACAACAGATTTACATGTTTTCTCGCAATGGGAAGGCCTCGTATAGGGCCAACTGTGGTTGCAAGGTAAGATGAGTGGTTTGCCAAATTAGCAAAAACTGATTTAATAACGCCTACTTTCGTTAAATGAAAAGCAAATGTACATTAAAAACTGATAGCTTATTTCACTTGTTCACGAACCTATTCTTCTTTTGTTCAGATTATATCTAATCTAATCTTTATTGACCGAAAACAAATAATTATAGGTGTACAATTACAATTATAGAGTACATTATATGATTATCTAAGCATAAAAAGAAGGTGTTGTGACACAAATTACACTATAATATTTTTTGATCGTGCACGAAGTATGAATATGCCATGATTACTTATTTAATTTATGTTACAGAACTCATTAACATGTTGCATTCTGCAACCATAACCCCCTGGAATATATATTTTGATTTTGGTATCTATATATATAGATATAATTGTATAACAAGTCAGAAAACCTTATAATTATTTACCTGTAATCTTCAAAGCTTTGTCATGAGTGTTTTAATGACCTATAACGTGTCAAGCCAGTGCATGTGTTAGGGGAGTATATCTAATACCCGGTATAGCAAATTGGCGTCTACCGCTATGACTCTAAGATGAAGAGGTGTGTTTGATTTGGTCTCAGTTGTGGAATACCTATTGGAAACATGGGACCTCGGGGTATCTCACCCAAGAGATCTTGAAAATAAAATAGAATTCTTAGTCTTTAATTTGATTTTTAGTCATGCCTAAAAACTATTAATCATTCTTTCCAAGAAGTATGATATTCTTATAACAGCGTAATTTATTTTTAGCTAGGTTGGTTTGTAAAGAATTGTATGTCATGCAATCGAACACTGTCTCCCAGTCTTGGTGTATGCGCACTACCTAAATATATTACATGGATGGTTTGTAAATTCCCATACTGTTAACAATTTGCAATAAAAACAATCACTTTAGATGATTCAATCAAATCGTCTTTTTCACTTCAAAAACAAAGACCTATTTTTAAAATAATGATATTCGAGGATTGAACATCTATAACTTTATCATGTCTATTACTCCTACTGACTTTCAAACAAACTATGACTAATTAAGAAAAAAGGTAGATATATGTTTGTGTTTTAGACATTTCATAATAATGTGTGAAACAAATGTCAAAATGGGTAAAAACTAATAAATACTTTCAATTTTAATGAATAATTTTCCAAACTCCAGTTATTTATAGGCTTAAAATAGGGCGTTCTTCCAAATGTAGATAAGAAGCATATAATATATCATAATAAGAATTTGTCAAGCCCAAGCTATTGATCTTTCATATCAAAATGAACGTTTAATAATAAAAATGTTTACAACCGGGAAGAGAATCCATTGATCTAGCAGGATAAGCATGTCTTATTCTTCACATAGCGGGAGAGTAACAACAGCAAAAAAGCACCGAAGCGTGAATAATGGGGCGATTATGATACAACAAAATCCATGGCCTACAAGTAGGAATAGGAAACAATGACGATCTACAATATACGATACACAACTTACCGCACATAATACAATAGATAAGTTGGAGACTGAAAATATGGAAAACAGGATGTAACACAAAATACGCCATCAATATCACCATCTACAAACAAAGACTAACATTTGATGTTAAGTGGCACTCGTCTCGCAACATTGCAAGTGAGTATATCATGTTAATAGTCTTGAAATTATAATGCAGCAGCTACGCACAAAGGGGTCCACTAGAAAACATCGGAGCTATTCACAATTAAATAAGTGAAATAATATAAGTCTACGAATTATTATGATGTATATGGAGTAAATAATTCGGATATATTACAAAATTATATCTGGATGAACTAAATGTAATTTATATAATAAAAAATTACAATAAAGATTGGAAAACATCAACTATACTTGTAAGAACAGTAGATTATTGAGCTGAGCTTGAACTGATATAACATAGCAATTAATGATGAATAAAGCATTGTGTCAATAATGTTTTTGAATACTTCGAGAGGACCGAAATATGTCTATGAAATATGTAAACACCCTTAAATCCTTTTAGCCTAATTAAACATTTCAATTGAATAAAACGGCATGAGTCATAGCAATTAGCTCTTTTGATTTGTAGCTACGTTAACTTACTATGTCAAAGGAGCTCCGGATCTACTACTGTAGCTGAAAATGTCAAGTTAAATAGATTGTCAATGCGGTTACACGTGGAATCAAGTGATATATTGTCTCATCTGAGAGATAAAACGTAATATCGGTCAATTAAATTGAGACGAAGACTGTAAAACTATAGTGATCATATTAACAAATCTGTACGTAACTCTGTCTGAGAAGCTTATTCGACAGTATATGTAAATATTTCCTTCAACTATTCATCGTATTGACGATATCTTGTCTCATCTGTAAGATATGATATTGTTACTTAACAACATTTATTATTTTATTTCATTTTAACTCTAATAATGAAAAAGAATATTTGATACTAAAATACCTTTTGCCTTTGATTTTAAGATTTTTGATTTTGAAAAAAATATGTTATTTACCTCACTCTGTCGATGTAATTTTAAATATACTGAAAATTATTTTACAATGTGTTAACAATTGTCGATAGTGCAAAATCGTTAAGACTAAACGTTAAAGAACGTTAAAAAATATCAATTTCAGACAGACTACATTTCAGCAATGTATATGTATAAAGCATTAACAAGATGATAATAGCACAAGAACAATTGTTTGATTAAAAAAATATTGACTGTTTAATATGCGAAATATATTTACACTAAAACTGTCGACAGCAAAAATTAAATGTCTATACAGTTTCATTGTTATAGTGCAAGTTTGGGGGTTCTTATCATTTTCACTTCTCCAATTATAACTTTAAAGTTCTTATGGATGCCGTGGAGGACTACACAACAAAATAGATAAACTGAAAACAAGACGACATTGATTCTCTGTCAAAGTGGGTAAAGATTGTGAGGTCATTTATTTTGAAACGTACGAAAATTTTAGTAGATCAATGTGTCGTCAATGTTACATCAGTTTTCAAAGACCCAGATGTAGCAAAATCATTGTCTACTATACATGACAAAAATGTTGTCATACCAGAAAACAAAGTCCAAAACTATTGTTTTTGTCTGCAAACCGCATAACATCCAATGTTTATTAAGAGGTAGAATATAATAGTAGTAATAAGACTTATACTGCTACCACACTCTACAAAGAAGATAAAATTTTTTGGTCTCTGTACCGTCTATGAACTGGATTCCTAAACCCCACAAGAATCCACACAAACAACTCTACATCGCTGGATCTTCAAAATGTTCCCCAAACCTCTTTCAAAACTTTTCACTTTTACACAGCTGTAAAGAGGGCCTCCCGTCCTACAACGACACTTGCAACTCCCGTAGTGGTATTAATTCAATATGGACCGTGAAAAATTCGAACGACGTACTGGGAACCCTCAACTCAAGATTATTATCAGAATACAATAGCATTGAAACCTATGATTTTCCTAATCCTTATCCTCCTTACCCCATACTCACGTAAAATTACGACTCAAAAAAGTATACATCGTCGTAACTCTAAATTACAAAAGGCGGTACACCTATATACAAATATGTAGTTCTTGGTAGAGATTACTCATACTTTGAAGGAAAATCCAAATCATCTCCCAAATATACCGAAGAAGATGCTTTCAAAATGCTGGTGGGCGTTTTTTTTGTTTTTTGTTTTGTTTTTTTTTTTTCAACAAATAGTCGGCATTCCAATGGAATCAAATCGTGCTCCTCTACTTGCTTACCTTTTCCTTCACTCTTATAAGCCAGACTTTATAGCTGATCTGATCCAACATAATGAACATCGTTCAGCTAGATCCTTTACATGGATGACGTTTTATCGTTAAACAATCTAGTTTCTGGGATTTTATACATAGCATCTACCCCAAAAGAGCTTGAGATAAAGGATACTACAGACATTGTGAAATCAGCCTCATATCTTGATTTACACATAGAGATCGATGGTAAAGAAAAACTATTGACTTAACTATACGACAAACCCGATGACTGTTTATTCCGTATTGTCAAATTTGCTTTATCTTTGTCATCTATCTCGCTAGACTTATTACAATTAGTCTTCTGGAACAGGGTTATATTGCTGCAATATTAAAGTCATCACAACAAAAGTGTCGGTGTCGTCATAATGAACTCGTAGACCGTTGCTTTGTATGTATTGTTTTGGCTATTTCATAATCTTTCTTGTTTGTGTCTGTTTTCCATATCTGGTATTTGTCACTTGATTTCCGCTAGAATACTGGTTACGTTGTCATTCTTAAACATCTTTGTTATCTGTTTAGAGGTATTTTGTTATCTGTTTAGAGGAATTTTGTTATCTGTTTAGAGGTCTTTCGTATAACAAAGTTCTTTTGATGTCGTAAATTTGATACACGTTTAAAACCATATAACTTGCAATGTTCAAATACATAGACGAATTATAAATTAAAGCCAAGTTTTCTATTTTCGGCAATATGTGTCTACAGATTTTAACTCATTTGTACAGTTTATCATTACTTATTTACTCATTTAGCTTTTGTATACAAACTTAATATTTGGATGGGCATTCAAACATGCAATAGATTCAGATAAAAATTTTAATTGTCAAACTACTTCAGGCTAGGTACAAAAATAATACCACAAATCTTATTCTTACTTATCAATATAATGCATCTGTTAAATGAGTAAGCGGTAATAACATTTTTACTATTTTGACGTTTGTATGTAAGAATTCGCGCAATGTTCTCGTGTTTTTTTTTACATTATCACATACTCCTTCCACGGCCTGTTCAGTGTAATTTTGAACTTCTTCTGGTGATGTTTCTCGAAACATCTTGCACAAGAAAATTAAATCCCGAACATTTTGGGACGCTATGTGTATTGGTAAAGTAAGATTATCATTGTATAAATTTGGATTTGCATTGTTACACAACAGTTCCTTGACAATGTCATCAAATTCATTTTCGCAAGACACAATTAGTGGTGATTCATCTAACTGATTACAAATATTCGGATTGGCTTTATTATTCAATAGTAATTTCACAATACTGATATTCCCAATTTTCGACGCTTTAAAGAGGGATTTTTCAAGCTGATTATCACGGTGATCTAAACATGCACCTGCCTTTATCAAAATTTGTACTAAATCAAAATGGCCATGAACGGAAGCGAATTGGAGAGGGGATAGGCCTTGTTTAGTTGTTATATTAGGATTTGCGTCATGTTCTAATAATAACTCTACAATATCCTTATGATTGTTTAGTATTGCGGCTAACAGTGGTGTTTCGTCGTTATTATTGCACAAATTTATATCTGCATTATATCTAAGTAATATATTAACTACTTCTATATATCCGCTGTTAGCAGCAACATAAAGAGGAGATTCGTCAAGCATCTCAGTCGTAAATAATCTCCTTGGATCGAACAATCTTCGGAATTTCTCCTCAGACTTTCCAAAAGTTTGGGTTCTTTTGATAAACTCAGTTACATTTTCTTTTTTCATACCGAAATACTCGAATATCGGATCATACAGTATTGCCAGATTGCTTACTTCCTGCCAAGCAAAGGTCTGGTCGTTATGTTCAGAGCGTCGGCTACAGATAAGTACTATTGTCAAGAAGTAACCACACAATAGGTGCACAACCGTTTCCACATGCAATATACAAGGGGGTTTCATCTAACTCAAAACTAATGTTTGGATCGCAGTTATGCTGCAGTAGCAAATCAGTGCATTTTTCTCTTCCAAATAGCGCTGCAGTGTGTAAAGGTGATATCTTACTTTCAGCTAAAGCTCTTGCATTACACTGTCTTTTATCTAGTAGAAAACTAACAATATCGAAGTGGCCTAAGGTTATAGCGAGTAACAACGGCGAAACACATTTGTTGTCGCTTCTGTTAACATCACAACCGTATGATGATAATAGTTTTACAACGTCAATACATCCAGACATAACTGCAGCATAAAGTGGGGATCTATCTTTTGGACCAATTAAGTCAGAATCGGCATTGCTAGACAGAAGCACATTAACAATATCCAAACTTTCTAAAAAAAACAAACGGTATACAATGGTGTCTTGCCTGTGTCATCTCGTATATTCAGTCGAAATCCCTTAATTATCAAAACGTTAACAAGCGGTGCTGAAGCAAGTTCATTTGCTATGATCAAAGGACTTTTAGGCGTCTCCGACAAAAGTAGAAGATGCTCAAAAATTGCAGAATCCCGATTTAGATATTCAATAAAACTCGACAAACACTGGGTGCACTTGAGTTGTGTGTTTCTGAAAACATCATTTGATCATTCAGTATATCATTTCTTAATCTATTGAAGAACTTAAATTTGTATATCTAACTCAGTGAAGCTTTCAACTTCATGACCACTATGCTGAATTTAAAATCTATCTCGTATTATCATGTAATGACCTTTTTCGATGAGTAAATCTAAATATTCATTGCCTAAAAATTTGACAAGAATATCATAAATCTTGTCATGATCTGTTGCAGTAATAAGATCCTGACTTTTTTTACAAATGTGTCATTTAAACAATCCAGCTGACTTGTCAGCGCTGCTGTTGAAAATACTGACGTGGTCACGAATTTTTCACCTACTTCACGCAATACTCCCCTAAGGTTACCTCGATTTTCAGTCGAATTGAAATTGTTGTTAAACACAACAAGAACAAACAATGAAGCTAGAGTGCTTGGTCAGGTTCATTCATGAAGCCAGTTAACTCTTTAAAAATTGTCTGTATAGGACTTGAAAAAAGTCCTTTATACTAGCCTTTGAATTATCCTTGTTTTTTGTAATATAAATAACACAGTAATGGAAAGAATGTGTATTTGTCAAGTAAATTGTTCTGTTTAAGGACATCTACATCACGTGGCTCCAAATAATTTTCAGCGATTTGAACTCTTTCTTCAAGTGTAAGTATATGATCCACTTAAAAGATCTAATGTTGATGCATATTTAGGATTAGAGAAGAGTGCAATAGCGTTAAAACATCTTTCTTCTGATAAGTGACTCCTAGATGAAACAACTATCTTGCATGTTTTTTTCTCTATGATTTGTATTATATCACTGGTGTAATGACGCCATTGTCTAATCATGTTTGAGTCCGCAGCGTGTGTTCCTACAACATTGTCAAATATGAAGAGTTGCTTGAAATCAGAGTTATAATAGTGAATTATTTCCTCGGGAGAATGACAGCAGGGTATGACGATGTAATCTTTTTTATCTAATGTCATATCAATATGACTAAGAAGGGTAGATTTTCCGCAACCTGGTGGACCATTAACTAAAACAATATCATTGGCTTCTACCAATTGTATTCCACAACCTAATGCTGTTGTCAGAACTATTAAATATTCTTGTTCCTTCCACTCCTTCCATATGCTCTCGTATATAACTAAAATATAAAAAAACCCTGATGTAAAATATTTCAAACTATTAAAAGTACCAACTATATTATGTGAATGATCCTTTCGTGATTAACTGATATATAAAGAACCATATAGGTAAGTAAAACAAGTTTAACAGTTCATCACGTGTCGTGAATAACCTCAATTTCATTTATTTATTTTTGTTTGTTTTGAAGCACATTCCACATGACCCCACTTGCTTAACTGAGACAGTGTTGTTTGTTGCAAACTGTGCACTGGTAAGTCAAGGTTATTTCAATAGTTTGAGTCAAAGCTAAACGCATATCCATATCCCTACCTTGAAATTAACCAAAACAGAATAGAAGCTAGCCCAAAATAAAGTAAAAAAACTATAATGGAGGCTTTCTTACAAATTACAATTCACAAAAACACAATGTAGCAATCCGAATAATATATATATATATAACAACTGAGGATATGGAAACAAGATTTAATACTAAGATTAATAAAGCACTAACAGTTTGAACGTATACAAAAAACGGAGTGTCATCGGATGCTTAAATTTGGGCACAAAGTGTCATGGTGTAAATAAAGTAAATAATGCGAAAATAGTGGCATATAATCCAAAATACCCAGATTAAGTTCAGATAATCCAAAATCACCATAAAACATGGGACAAAATAAACTATATTTATAAAAACGCCGGAAAACTTGGTCTTGAACTTGATACTACATAGCCATAAATAATGCGAAAAAAATAACACCGAGTTAATAATTTAGTTATAGATTTCAAAAGAAATACATATTTGATGTATGAAATATATCTTTTGTAATTTCAACGTCATCACATGATGATAGTGTGATTACCACATGGAACTGCAATTTAAAAAATACCGTCGCGAATCATTCGACCTAGCTCTTTTGACTTGCTTCGATACATTTACTCATGTATGTCAAATGAGCTACACCTCTGCAGCTAGTGAGTGTTAAGTGCGGTAGTTTGTCAATCCGGTAAGACGTGGAATTGAACATATTTTGTTTGACAAAAAAATCATATCTTCATTGGAAAGACAATACCAAAACGTTAAATACTATTATAGATCCTTCATCATAACGAGTAGTGCCCGTTTCTTACTGTACAAGATATAACCAATTCGTCAATCTTATTGATTTCTTGCATAATGATGGAATTTTATTTTAAAAAGTAGTATATGTGAAATGTGCATTAAAAGACAAGACCTTATTACATAGATTAATGTATAATATGACATTCAGAAAACGAAACTGCTAATACGTCTTCCAGTTGGCATGAAAGGTCACGTGACCCCATGTTATGTCAATCTAGTTTTGAATACGTTTTGGCTTTTCATATGCTACCATATGTAACGAGTGAATAAAGAAACATTTCCTTTATTTTTTCATTCCACTGGACCATCAAACAATCCAATAGAGCGCCATGTTCAAAACAGGTATAGAATTATACAGCCGACTTACCAGGATTTAACATTTACAATAATTTTTTTACCGGCAAGGATGGTGGGTCCCTCATTTCTGATTTGGGATAATTTTCTAAGAAGAAAGTCACTTTAAAGGGTCACTTTTTGTGTGTGTAGAAAATCAAAAGGGGGCATTTGACATATCTTTTATAGTTTCTTACCCCTAGGGAGTGTCTGTATGTGTATTGATTTCAAGATTTTCAAGATTTTCAGTGTTTCATCTGTTTTCTTGATTTACAATCTCGCTATAGTCAAATTTTGAGAGAGAAAAAGGTCTTTTAAAATTCAACGGATCATTTTTCCTTGTAGTATAAATATGATACCGTGAAAGTTAATCATAAGAAATATTTGTTGTTGACCAATTAACAAACCTTCTATTCCTTCTGGTAATGATTTATATTGAAGGTGTTTCCAGACCTGACTTCCACAATGATATCAATAATTCTCTTATCCAATAATGCAACTTTCAAATCTGTACATTGTTTAGCAAAATGTTTACCCTCTAGTCGTTCTACCGCCTGAAAAAAGAGTTAAAACATATTACATTTAAACACCAGTATCATCCATCTCTACCATTTGTAAATGCAGTTCAACATAAATGCAGAGGCTAAATTTTAGGGGGTTCCTTCAAACTTTGGTTATATATGTACAGTTCCATCACCGAATGAAAGCTGTTCTTTTTTTTATTTTCTAATGTAAAAATGTAAAGATGTAATCCTATCAGAATGCTATTGTATCCATATCTTGATTTCACAGATGAAAGTTTTCACTCATTCGATATATGCAATAAAAACATTTTGGGTGCGAATAAGGAGCGCATGGCCATATACCTTGCTTATGTCATCCCGGTAAACATTAAAGTCGTTTTCGGAAAGTTCAGCATTGCTGTAATGTGCTACGGTATTTCTATAGTATTTAACACTGGACACATCCGCACTTTCCGATGTATCGTTTGCCTCTGGTAGACTGTCTTGAATGTTGAAGATATTGGTAAGGTTTCTTAATAAGCATACCATCAAGTTTATGTCAAACATGTTTGACGAAGGTAGTCCCGTAAGAGTAAAACCTTTTTTTTTTAATTAAAGGCTAACAAATGTATGAAAAGAGTGCTGTAATGTGCTACGGTATTTCTATAGTATTTAACACTGGACACATCCGCACTTTCCGATGTATCGTTTGCCTCTGGTAGACTGTCTTGAATGTTGAAGATATTGGTAAGGTTTCTTAATAAGCATACCATCAAGTTTATGTCAAACATGTTTGACGAAGGTAGTCCCGTAAGAGTAAAACCTTTTTTTTTTAATTAAAGGCTAACAAATGTATGAAAAGAGTGCGGTAAAAATGTATTTAGGTATAATGTAACAACCAAATATGCACACTTAAAGCATGAAGTAGAACTCTCTGTTGTGCTAGGTATACGTAAAGTCGCATAGGAATTAAATAAAGACTTATATAACTTAAAACGAATGCCATATTAGCATTGTATATAAAGCCACATACACATGTACAGTTTGAAATCAATCTGTCTATTCGGAGCCTAGATTTTTAAACACAAATTTTGTTTGGCGGACTGAAAAACGAACGGACGAATAAAATGATTTCAATTAACCACTCATTTTTTGAGTTATAGCATAATTGCAGTTTCAAATGTGAAACCGTTTAATTAATAAATGTGTGTATGTTTTCAGTAAAAAAAAACTTTAGATTTATTCGGTTTATCTTCAGTGTCATACGTGATTAATAATCTACAATACATAAATTTAAACAACCCATTACATGTATAAAAATGTCAAAGATAAGAAATATGTTTAAATAGATCAGTTATGATTGGTCGTATGATTCGTGGCATGTCCGTTCCTACCTGCGTTATCATGGTTATTTCATTCCTTATACTGCTGTACTCTCCCTCTAGATTAACTAGTGTAAGAATTGACACCTACCGGAATGTGGAAACAAATAGTTCCACTGTTCACTATTAATCACTCGTTTCTTCTTCAAGTCTTTTCATTTTGATCTTTTACGCCTTAATTCAGATTGCAACAGCACAGGATGAAATTCACTGTCAAATTTTATTTTTACGGCTTCCTTCCCCTTTTGCATAACTGAGTTCATAGTTCTCATATAGTTCGTCTGTTCTTTTGTTATTTGTGTTGCCATAGATAAAATTGAACAGCAGAAATAAACATACAAATATTACACATCCCTGCAAAACTAGCTTAAAGACTGCATTCCAAGAGTAACAAGCCATGTAATTGCGACTAGAGTAAACTCATTTTCATTCAACATTAGGTATAATATTCGTTATTATTCCAATCCAATTCACTCACTGCAATAAGTGATCATATGAATATCGCATAATTCAAGATAAAATAAATCGAAATTAATTATACACCAATATATAAATAAACCGTAGAAAATTTGCTCTTGAATTGAAAAAGCCTTTCTGATAAACTCATTGTTTTGTTTTGTTTTGTTGTCCTTCATTTAATCTCTTTTCATCATGTTTCAAGTACATCATAAGATAGTTCAAGTGATATAACTGTCTGTGTATATTTACTTTTCTGACATGCTATATTTGAAGATATTTCAAATCAATAATGTATTTTACAGTGTTATTGTACACAGTAACATAGCTAGCTCCTGTGTTTCGTGGTGCATTTTATCTTAAGATTTTAAACACGAAAGTAAACTTGGGACTAGTAAACGTTGGTGCACGTGAAGGTGTATATGTGTTTTTGTGTGTCACATCTTTTGTAAAATGTTCCGTCTGCCATCAATATCGCTAGATATGTGTATTTCCGTAATCAATGTTATGATACTTACTGTTTTAATCGTTTCTATACTATTAAGAAAGTTGCGCCATATTGTTGTATTATCACATGACTCAAAATAAAGTCGGTGTTCTAGTCATGACGACCTACATATGTGATATGAGGATGTAATCAATACACCTTCATGTGTTTGACAACTCTCATAAAAACGGCAGCCGATTTAAAAAATATATATATTGTTATGCACTAAAGCGAACTAGTGTTAAGGGTAAACTTGTACTTTGAACGGCTGCATCTCTGCTATTAAAGCATGATTAATTCAAAATCCACTGCAGTACGAACCAACATAATTCTTTTTGAAAAGTAAACTTTATTATATATTAAGAATAGAAATTGATAAATTCAACAATTTATAAAGCCAAACCAGTAAGTGCTGATTTGTAAATACAGTAAAACAGCTGTTCATAGTAAGATCAAGTCAGGTCAGGCTGTATTAAATACAAATACTACGATAAACGCATTGGCGTACTACGGGTAGACTTCTGATAAACTGGTACTGCTTAGTGGAGCTGTCTTTAAATGAATTCCCATGGCCCCGAAAAAAAGAATTTCGACAAACATAAGAACGAATGCTGATCCGCATATTTTTTATTGAATGTTGGAATTACATACATATATAATGTATCATTTGTCGATCCTAGTGGGTACTCGTAGACACAATTGGCTGAAAAATAACCGATTGCCAAGGTAATTCCTTTCACCTCTTAACAAGTCTTGCCAAATCTAGTCAAAATTTTAGTGACACTGAGACTATGATAGTCAAACAGTATACTGTTAGGGCATTTTAACTCGTGAAAATTGGTACTGCACGAATAATAGCACTTTTACAGTATTTGAATAATAGTGAAAGAGTGCTATATGTTTCTACGCTTGACAAAGGGCGTTTATAAAATTGGCCAAGCTGATCCGTCCTGTGAATGAAATTAAACAAGGAGATTTCTATGAAAGGTTTGAACAAAGAAATTAAAGTAAAAGACGCGTATACATATATTTACCTTGATGTGTATGTTAACTTATTTTCTGCTTCCAAAACACTATTATGGCCAAAAGAACATAAAGTAACTAAAATCATACATACAAAGCAACAAAAGCAAATGAGCAACTCGGACTCCACTATACACTGGGAGCATGGACCAGGTGCACCGGTAGGGTAAGCGTCCTCTGCTTTCCTACAAACACTCCCCGAATGTCAAGTCCGGGGTAAACAAACGATGAAAGGAAAACTATGACTCGTTTTCATGGTGCAGATGGATACACCATAACGATCGACGAGTTCATGATGACGACCATCAAACATCTGTAGTGATGACTTCAAATTTGAAGCAACATCACCCTGTTCCAGAAGCCTATTTTTAGAGTTCTAGCGCGGTACAGAAAGTCGTAGTTTCGGCAAGCTCTGGTATAACGTAAGAGTTGCGATATGAACACCCCATTTGACTGCCGACGGCTTGTCGAAAAACGCGTCTACCACACTGGATAAATATGTGGTCGATTAAAAATTCCAGCATTTTGTTAACATCTTCCTCTGTAGAAGATGATTTGGAATTATTTCTTACAAAGTATGAGGAATCTCTGCCAAGAACTATATATTTGTATCTAGGTATACCATCTTTTTTGGAAAAAAACGATATATAATGTTTTGAAGTCTGGATTTTAACTGAGTATGGGGAATAGAAGTATACAGGGTGGAGAAATCATAGGTTTTAATGCTATTATATTCAGATAATAGTTTGAATGGATTGTCTCCAAAAGATCTTTCGAACTTTTCAGGATCCACATTGAATTAATACCACTACGGGAGTAATAAGTGTTGTGGTAGGACTGCAGACCCTTTTTGACAGTTGTGAGTATAGAAGTTAAAATTTTTGAAAGAGGTTTGCTGGTACATTTTCCAGCTATCAAACGTTTTTGCATGGATTCCTGTGGAGTTTAGGAATCCAGTATATAGACGGTAAATCACAATCATCGTTCTTGATAGAGAGACCAAAAGAGGATAGCACAGATTTATGGTTTTCCACAATATCTTCTTTAGAGAGTGTGGTAGCAGTATATGTCTTATCACTGCTATTATTTTCTACGTCTACCTCTGATAACAAATATTGGATGTAAAACGTTTTGCGGACAAAAAAAATGTTGTTTTGGACTTTGTCTGCTGGTACGACAACATACTTATCAGGTATAGTAGACAATGTTTTTGCTACATCGAGATCCTTGGAAACTTCACGGCCTTTAACCACTCTGACAGAAAATCAATGTCTTCTTGTTCTTGTTTTAGCCATTTTGTTGCATAGTCCTCGACGGCATCCATAAGAACTTTAAAGTTATAATTCCAATTTATGGAGCGTGTTTCTCGTACTTGGGACCTTTAGAAAGGATATTGCGCAGAGATTCGTTTCCAATGATGGTCAAATCTCCCGTAACGACGTGAACAAACGAACCATATTTGAATGGAGAGTTTTTGCAAGAACAGTCAGGTGGTTTAGCCTTGAAGTACTCGATCTCGAGGTTCTGCAATAGCCTTTAATAATTAAAAATTTTGGATGCAATGGGCGAAGTATAAGAATATGAAATAATTGGTATGGATTTGTCTTTGAAATATAGGGGAATTTTGTTGGTAACGTTTTTGTGATGGAGGATGTTAGCCAAATTAATTGCATCTATACCTTTGTTGACAAACGGTAGTGGAAGAAATGATCGTTTTTCTTGATCTTGACTTTTCACACAAACTGAGTCCGTGGAAAATGTATTTGCGTCAGGACGGGAAACGCTAAACTCAGCGTAGACAGAACAGTCTTAAACATGGCAATAATAAAGTTTGCTATTACTTATCATTATGTTTTTTAAAATGCCCTTCAAGGTTAAATTAATGTTATTTGTCCTTAATTTTAGGGCCAGTAGGACAAATCAAGTAATAAACCTTGTTTTTTCTGTTCATTCCTTTTCACAGATCTGACTGCAAATAAAGGTAGCACAGACCGGGTAGGAAACTTTAATTTACAGCAATATCTTAAACCCTCAAACAAGGTTTATCGTTGAGCCAACTACATTTCTTCGCACGCTTGTTGTATCTACAGATGGCATTTTTGAAATAACAAAAGTGGTTCCTTTTAGGAATACATGTCCTTTCATTGGCCAACCTTAGACTGTCCACCTATATCATCCAATAGATAATATTTGGGCTAGAAAATTTGTGTGGAAACAAATCGATTAGCGTATGATAAAAGTTTTAAATAATATGACGTCATATGAACGTATGCAAGCATCGTCCTTTTTTGTCAAATAAGGATAGAAATAATTCATAAGTGTCTAGTGTTAGCCTTAAAATTCGGATTTTATACACCGCTAATGCTTGGTATAAAATAATCAAATATAAAAACTCAGCCAATATGATATGAGTACAAATGCGTATTTCTTATTTCGTAGTTCTAGCTATTAACTCTAGACGAAAAAATACCAAACATTGACGATTTTTAATTAATTTCTTGTCATTTATTTTCTTATTATCTGATCTCAACTTCTTATAAAATCATTTCACTCTTTAGTCATTAAAATATGAAAGAAGGAAATTTCACAATTTTGTGACCTTTATACAGGTATATATACAGCGTCCATTTTAAAACTTTATGTAACAGTGTATGTAAAAACAAAATAACTGGAGGATTAAAAGTGTATAATTGGCTAATAATTTGTATTTCAAATTGTTTGTTATAGTATAAGTTCGTTTGAAAGTTTTAGAGAGACAGATCGACAGTTTAAATGTAATGTGATGTAACGACGACATATGTTCGCCAAGAACGACAACAGGACAATGACTTCAGATTTAAGGGTCGTGGAGAAAAACATGGTAACGAATATTCGTACACTTTATAAATATTTACCTTGCATTTATAGTTTGCTCTGTAGGAAAGACGTCCTCGCTTTAACCACATATACATATTTTCTTGCATGGTCATTCTTTAATACTTAAAACGAAACATATTCTCTTCTGTGGCAAAGTGATTACCGTTTTTCCTTGCTGTAAATCAAATGGTAAGATACATTGACAAAATGAAATGTAAGTAATTGTGATTCATTCAAATAACTAGTATAATGAAAAAGGATATTAGCCGATCATTTAAGCTATTTTTAACAACAAGAAACAACAAGACGCGTTCAAGAAAATATGTATACGATTAAAATCAAATGTGTAGTTCAATAATGCGGATGACATATATTACATTTTTTTGCAAGATGTAGTTTAGTATAAGGAAGCACGGAGGCAACACTTTCTTCAATTTCCGTGATTCTCTAATGTTATAAATTGGGTGTCATATTATAAATTTATCATATTAAAACAAGTATTGCATTTGAAGATAAATCTGCACACGTACGGCTAATCATATAATTGTGTATATGCCATTTATATTCTAAATACGTCATGGTTCATAATAAGTTGTGCCTTGTTTGATCGTGATGCAATATTTCTTAAAATGTAATCAATTTTTGCTGTTTTAATGTCTCCTTCTAACTCTAAGATTGTAGTTCTCAATGAAAATTATTTCTAAGACATTTTTATCAGTTAATACCTTCACTTTAAAGTGGATTGTTCCTGTTTGACCTTCGATTGAAAAATAACTGTTTGCAGCGTTTTGAATAACTGATATGAAAATAAAGTCAAGATATGTAAAGACGTACCAGCGATGGCGTAAATTTCTCCGTGTATTAATGGTATATTACCACAACTATGCGGATGTGTGTATATCCTTTTTAATTTACCAACAAAAGACAGCTTGAATCCCTAAACAAACACATAGATTTTGCATTATTTTATTTCAAGGCAAAGATACACCAACCTCTTCAAGAGAGGTTTCTGTTGTCTTATATAGGAACATCTATTGTGTACCTTAATTTCTTGTTTAAACACGTCATTCGGATTTATTCTCGTAACTCGTTAGCTCTGCGTCTGTGTATGTTCAATATATGTACTATATTTATCAACAAGTATAAATATCACATCTTGCATTAATTGTATTGTCACATAAACTAGTCATAATGTAAATAAAATAAAAACTAAATTGATAATGATTAAAATGAAGATGTAATTTCTATTGTATGAGAATATGAAAATGAATTACTTTTCTAACAGCAAACACCTTGGCACTATATATTTTTCCACTATTTTCTCCGCTGATGTCTGTTGAGTTCAGAACTTTGCCTATCATCACTGCACAAATACACAGGTACAAATCAAATAATATACGTTTTTTATATGCTGTGCAGGCGTTTCAAGGAATAAACTATCATCAGCAGCATTAAAATCATACATAAACGAAAGTTTAAATCACCAAACAATGGTAAACATGAAGATCTCAAACTCAAAATTATCGGAATAGAGGGCTTAATCCACTTCCACGAAGATTTACCATGTACAATACAGAGAATGAAGCCTTGGGGTTTAATGAATTTTAAAACTTGCATTGTTGCAAATTTCGATTAATAATACATGAAATGATTCGAGACCACTACTTGGTTGGTGAATACTTTTTGGTCCACTACCAGGGACATCGACGGTAATTTTTAAATAGAATAGCAATAATCATATAATATTGCAATTTAGACGCTGTACACGTGCTTCAATGAGTCACCTCTCATCAGCAGCGATATGCTGTACACGTGTTTCAATGAGTAACTTCTCATCAGCAGCGATATGCTGTACACGTGCTTCAATGAGTAACCTCTCATCAGCAGCGATATGCTGTACACGTGCTTCAATGAGTAACCTCTCATCAGCAGCGATATGTTGTACACGTGTTTCAAGGTGTAACTTCTCATCAGCAGCGATATGCTGTACACGTGTTTCAAGGAGTAACTTCTCATCAGCAGCGATATGCTGTACACGTGTTTCAATGAGTAACGTCTCATCAGCAGCGATATGCTGTACACGTGTTTCAATGAGTAACTTCTCATCAGCAGCGATATGCTGTACACGGGTTTCAATGAGTAACTTCTCATCAGCAGCGATATGCTGTACACGTGCTTCAATGAGTAAGGAAAAGCTGGAAACAAACTGTTATAAAACACATTCCGCTTTGTGTGTGTTTTGTTCGTCAGTCTGTTTTTTTTTTTTTTTTTTTTTTTTTTTAATGCTTGTTTATTTTTGTTGTTTGTTTTTGTTGATCTTTGGGGTTATGACCTTAACCGTTTCTAAATTAGTGGCCAAAAGGGACCAGAAACAAGCATTTAATTAAGTTTAACTCCAGTAAAAGATTATGTACGTTTATGATATTGTTGCACAATATTCAATTTCAAAATAACAATACTGGTATAGATTTTTGGGTTTAAAATTTGAAAATTTTAGAAATTAGGAGTCATAAAGGGGACCAGAAACTTGCATTTTCCTAATGTCCAGATATTAACATAACTGTTCATGAAATGATCTCCTTGAAATTGCATTACACGCTGCTATACCACCCAAAGAAGACTGGACTTGATATTTGAGGTAAAGACTTGAACCTTTTGTTTAATTGGAGGTTAAAAAGGGCTGGATGTCCGGATCACAATTTGAGTAGAAGTGAATGAATCTCATATAGATTTTACTATACGGTGCCATACCAAGAAATGAAGTCCAGGATTCAAATTTAGGGGTTGGGGTGGGTAGAGCCAATGAAGAATAAGGAGCAAAAAATGAGTTGATTTCAGGTTTAAATTTGACCTAATTAAGAATAAAAGCCAAAAGGTGATCATTACGATTCTGGTCAATTTGGTATCCTGTAGTAAATACATAATCCTAATCAGAATTCACAGCTGTATCAAGTTTTAATGGTTTATCTAAACTGTTAAGGTTCGATCTCTGCGGTCGTATTAAGCTGGGTCCTGGGAAGCATTTTATTTAAACCAAATTTTTTATTTTACCATATATATAGTATATAAAATTGATACGAAAATCATATTTTTTATGCCATTTAAAATGTTATTAAATAAACAAACGTCTGTATGATTCGGCAAAACAGATTCTTCCGTGTAAAAGGTATGATTTAAAAATAAATTTGAGCACATTATGACATGTTAAGAGCTACAACTGTATGAATTTATTATAAGCATCACTAGAGAAACAAATACATCTGTAAATTAATAAAACTAGCACACAAGATTTACCTAAACTGTACTTATTCATTAAAATTAATTAAATGAAAAATACTTTTTTTAACAAAGAAAAGGTAAATATTCAAAACATGTTTTTGCCTTGTTGTCTAAACGTACTCACAATATTTTGCAATACAGAAAAGATTTTGTGGATGATCACTGTAAAGTGGGGGTGGACCACATACTCCGACAAGTCAATATTAAACAGAAAAAGGACTTTTCTCCTCTATATACATCATTGTCTGATTTCAAGGATTTCTAAACAGAACAGTGAAGTTGTGATTTAATGTTTCTCCCTAATTAATTATAATATATCATTTATTTTTTATTCAGCTGTTGCAAAAGCGTTTTTAATACCTTTCAATGTACTCATTATTTACATTTATTTTTATTATTATATTGTTATTTTTATTGAAGCCTGTATGATGAGATTAACTAACTCATTTATTGTATTGGATTGTAATGCATAATAAAAGTGTACAATGACTTGAGTATGATTCGACACTTGATAATTGAATAATTTGGAACTTTCACTAGTGCCCCAATAAACCATTATTCACAGGCGTTTTCCAGGGCCTTCAAACTTTAATAATAATATCTTCCATATTATCCACAAGTGATGATAAGGCATACAGCTGGTAGATCGGATCGAGGATTAGTTATTGACAAAAAAGAAAGAAAAATGTCATTATGAAATTTCTTTTTAAAAAATATTCGAACGCATATTTGCAACATTATGCATTCTAGTAATTTGTCCCGGATTTATTTTCACCACTAATAAAATCACTATAGTTCCAAATGCATATTGATGATGTATTGTCCACTAACAACCCTTCATTTGGTAAATGGTTACCTTCAATATATCCACCAGAGATCGAGATAAAGGACACTACAGAAACAGCTTGTTCAGCTTGTGTTTGAACCTACATATCTTACGCCACAAAAAGAGGTATTCTTAGAACTAATATTCATGATAAAAAGAGACGAATTTAGTTTTACAAGTATGAATTTTCCGTACCTGTGCATCAATATACCTTCATCTCCTGCATAAGATGTTAATATTTCACAATCGATTCGCTATGGTAAAGCAAATACTAACTACTCTGATTTACTCTGAAAGCCATAAATGTTTGCTTAAAAGATTTAGATGCATGAAGAAATGTATTTCAAAGGGTCTCTTACCATAATCTTTATTCAGATATCAGTCCTAGATTGAAAAATACTCGGGGTTTTTTTTTAAACCAATAAGATACAATTGCCTGTCGTAAATTTTCTTTCTACTGATATAACCACTGATTATAGCTCTATAGCATGCAAATGCTATATAATCACTGTTATGGAGGGGGTTTAGCGCGCTGTTAAACTTAGATTTGACCCACTTTTCCGCTTGAAATGCCTGTACAAAGTCAGGACTATTGTGGAACTAGCTACATGAAATATATATTTTGTCAGATTTATTTTGTACTTAATTATTGATTCGGTAAGTGTTCGGTAATTTGTTGTTGTTGTTTTTTGGGGATTTTTTTAGCTCACCTCGCCGAAGGCCACTTCAGCTATCTTATCACTTAGCGTCCGTCGTCCGTCGTCGTTAACATTTTTTCTAAACTCTTCTTCTCTGAAAATACTTGAATATTGGAACCAAACTTACAATGAATGTTCCTTTGGGTATCGTGCAAAGAACTGATGTGGGGATTTTTGATCTGTCAGAAAACATGGCCGCTGTTACTATAAATAGAACATAGGGGTCAGACAATAGTTTTTTTGCATATATCTCCAAAACCATTAGGTTTAGCTAATTCTGGCATAGACAAAAGCGTTTACCATGATGAGATCTATCTGCGGTTAAATTTTCATTTTAATCCATTAAGCCATGTTGGAGTTATTACCCTTTTCCAATGGTTTTTGCTATTTTTTATATTATTTCTTTCAAAAATCTTCTCCTCTGACACTACTTTAATAATTCAACCAAAACGTGGTATGAAAGTTCCTTGGGGTATCCTGCATAGAAATGATCCATATTTTTAGGACTACAAAAGTCTTCAGGCATAAAAGTTGTCAAATGACTCGACTCCTTATTATTGCCCTTGAAAGTAAAAAAAATGACGGTTTTTTTGTTCATAGTTTTCAGCCAATATCTTGCAAATTATAATAGATATAAAGAAACATTCATAATTGAAATGATCCTTATGAAAAGTGCTACCAAAGTCTTCTTGGTGAAGAATTGTTGGACAATTTCTTTTTAAATATATTGCCCTTGAAAGACAGGCTCCTGGGAGCCTCTTGTTTTCATTTACATGAAATGTACAAAACGATATAAATTTGATTTCATTATTCATTTATATTTTCGTTTTTTTTTTTGTTTTTTTTTTTTTTTGTTTTTTTTTTTTTAATGAAATACTTAAAAGGCAACTAATTTCTGTGGATTGAATGTTAACTAAAATAGTTTATTTAACAATGGTTTCTCTGTATGCATTTTTTATTTATGTGTTTATTTCTTCATATAGTTTTGTATGTTTATTTGTTGGAGTTTCTGTTACACAAAGTATTACAGAAAAATATATCAAATTAAATGAATAAATAGAAATATATATCACAAACAAAAAAACAAAAATGAATTTTCCTTTCAAAAATACACATGACCTCAATGAAAAAGATAACATATCTTGTTTTTTTTTTTGGAAGATAAAATGATAGAAAAAATTGTTTTAAAGGTTGACGCGCGGAATAACGTATAAAACAAAGCATATGGGTTTGAAGGTTTGTATCGTCTGAATATAGCTGAAATATTGTTGTTCGGGCGTTAAACCCCAACAATCAATCCATTGATCAATCATCGAAAGTTTGTCAAACACACATAATAATGTTTGACCACATTTACATATTTCAAACATATGAATTTATTGATCAGTATTTTAATATGGTAGGGTACAAAACAAATTCTTCATAGTGAGTAAACGGTAAATATAATTTGTAATGTACAATCACATGCAATTACGTGCACATTTAATTCAAGATATTCTACAAGTAAATCCTAACAAGTATCGCCATTGATCCAATTACATTTATCTCTTTGTCTGTTGTAACTACAGATTGCATTATTTATATAGCATGATGCGTTTTCTCCAGGAACACATGTTCTGTCACTGGTATCGGCCGATACCTGAAATATTTGAAACAATTATATGTCAGTTGACAAATCTTTGTTGACCTGTCTAAACACAATATGAGATGTCTTCAACTAATATATACTTTAAAAAAAAGTCTTAATGTGAAAAAAGAAATCTCTCTCGCATGTAATATATAGAAATTAGTGTATTCTTGTAACTTGAATAATTATCATGCCTCTATCAATGTATGATTAATAATATTGTTGATGTAATAAAAAAAAAACAGTTATTTAAAATACCTTTACCTTGCATCTACAATTTGCTTTGTAAGACAATTTTCCATGTTTGTTCATCATGTACATGTGCTGCTGTACAGTCATGTTAAAATATTCATAGTAGAACATGAACATACGGATAACAAGCTTTCCGTCTTTCTTATTTGCTGTAACCAGAGAAATCAGGTAAATATAACTTCAGTATACGAATTTGCTTTGTTTTTGTGTTTGTGTTTCTTTTAGTTTTTTTGTTTTGTTTTGTTTTTTTGTTTTGTTTTTGTTGTTGTTGTTGTTGTTATGATTTTTTTAAATGTTTTGGTTTGTTTTATTTTGTTTTGTTTTATTTTGCTTGTTTTCCTTTCTGTGTTATCATTATTTGGACCGAATGTGTCTATGGTTAACACATCCACTTTTCAGACGTCGATGATAAAGTCGTCATAGTAAGTTTTAACAAAATACATTCTCTTTAAAAATGGATAGCACTGTACGGAGACTATACATTCAGGTTCGCCGTAAAACAGAAAAAAAGGGAGAAATTCGTCTAGTATGGTGTTTTGTTCTGTGCAGCAAAATGTTGGAAAGAAATGTCATGACAAAAAATGTTAAACCGGGTAATAAAGGGAACCATAAATCGAAAATAACACAATCCAAGAATAACAAGTGAAAGAAGAAAAATGGATACAAATAGATACATTCAATGAAGAACATAAAATAACCACCAAAGTTGTAAGTAGATAATTGCAAAGATTAATCAAGGGAACCAAGGTTATAGCGGTAATCAAAAGAATGTAATCCAGGGACAAAGACCAGACATGGAAAACAGACATACACAACAAAGAACATAAAGTAACTAAAATCATACATACAAAGTAACAAAAGTAAATGAGCAACTCGGACTCCACTAAAAACTGGGAGAACGGACCAAGTGCACCGGTAGGGTAAACTTACTCTTACAAAAGTATACAAGCAACCTGAAATACATTCAAAACTTGAAGAATGTACTAGTTGCACCGGTAGGGCAAGAATATTTTGCCGTTAGAGATACACTCATCCACTTTGTCTTCAAACATCACGCCCGGATAGACAAAAGAGGAAATAATACCATACACAGGGTTAACAAACCAGTTTTTGTGGTACAAATGGATACATCAGAAACGATCCAGGAGTTCATGATGACGACCATAATACGTTCGTAGTTAGAACTCGTATATATTCCATCCTTTTTGGATTGACACACGATGCCAGATTTTATCATGGATTAAAGTAGCATTTTTCTATTTAAATCAGCATGTCAAAGATTTATGTTCCTTTGAATTGCAATTGTGACAGATTAATTTGCTAATGCGGGGGTATGTTTTTTAAATCCAAAATTTAATGTTTATAATTTGATGTTTAATGCACCTGGTCCATTCTCCCAGTTTTTAGTGGAGTCTGAGTTGCTCATTTACTTTTGTTACTTTGTATGTATGATTTTAGTTGCTTTATGTTCTTTGTTGTGTATGCCTGTTTTCCATGTGTGGTCTTTGTCCCTGGATTACATTCTTTTAATTACCGCTATAACCTTGGTTCCCTTGATTACTCTTTATAACTCACCCCCAAGAGCGTAAATCTTTCCCACAGTCAACGTTATTCCACAAGCTGCGCTACTACTAGGAGTATAAATATTTACTTCCTTTCCAATATCAGACTGTTTAAATCCCTGTATTTTCAAAAAATATATATTGAAAAGTTACATTCGAAAGTGTCAAAACTTGTACTCAAAACATAATATTAACAAATAATTGAAGGAAACATTTTAAATCTATAGATGCATTCCATTAATCTGTCAGTCATTTCAAAAGCAATGTTGGAAACTGTCAACTGTGGAATAACCATGGCATGAAAATTTAAATAATAGAAATTTAAAGAGTTAATTTTTGTAACAGAAATTACTTGTGATGTATTCAAGATTTAAAAAAAAACAAGGATTGGACGTTAATTTCTTTTTATTCAACTTTTAGTGCGCATAGTGAGTAACAACGTCTGACTAATTTTTTGTTCGATATATCTTCTTTATTTTGTTATTAGGAGTGAGCAAGACACGAAGATGTAGAATAGTTTGCCTTAAAATCTTAATATAATGTAAATTCAGAAACCAATGATTATACAAATCTACATCACGATGCAACGTTTTCAGCATTTTGAGGAAAAAGCCAAATTTTAGAAATGAATATTTCCTGGAAATATTTTAATTAGCTGTTTATTTTTATTTTCAATCATTAGAATCAATTTCATTTCTACCTTAAAAACTGACAGCTGTGTGGTAGTATATTCATTGAAATCGAAACTAAAATCGTATATGTTGCGTTGATTATTGCTTTTGCAGATTTACACATTTAACAGACACAATAAGCTCCTCTCTAAAAAAAATGACTGATAGCCGGACTACAAAGAAACAAATATTTTCATGGTTTAAATAGTTATACAAATCCTATATTCAATAAATGGTACCAAAAACTAAGCATCTGTTACAATGGCCAGACTCTCAAATAGAATACAAAATCAATAGAATAAAAAAAACGAATGAAAAATAAACCCATGATATAATTGCAATGCCTAGTGGTCAATGTTTGTAAAAATAAGTTAAGATATGATAAAGATTTATCAGAGTGTGCATCTTTACCGGCTAGTTTAAATGGAACCCATACAAAGTAGAAGATCACCAAATCAGGTGTTGTCCGATGATAGTTTTCATTAGAACATTAACTATGAAATTGCACGATAAAATAGATGTTTCACTTTTCAATATGGTATGTTTTAATAATATTTGTAAAGGGAATTTATGTATCAAATATTGACCACCTTAATTTATTTAATCAAAATATGCAAATAACTTACCTTATAACATCAATGATGCCTTATGAATAAAAGAGTTGGTATCCCTTAATTATTTATTTTGTATGGAAAAAATGTTCTTTTAAATGAATGTATAGACAAACTTTGGTTTAAATGTTAAAATTTAGATAATTACATTCATAACAGTTAACACTTTGACTTTGTATATTTTCTGAAGGTTCGCCTGGTCAGAACTGATAATCTTGCCCGTCATACCTGAAACAAAGAATATGATTCGTACAACACGTTTGTCTACTGTTACTGTGCCATAAGGAAATCAAAATTTGTCATATTCATTAGAAACTACAGGATAAATAAAGCGAGTCCTCTGATGGAATTTTTATCCCTGGAAAGTGAAGTGCATCCGGAAGGGTCATGTATGATATTAGATGAATAATCAATGTACAGTAGTTTATTTGCACTAACAGTTTTTCTTTAAATTTTATTGTATTACTTTTGAGTCTGAAAAAATTATAGCTGCAATGACAATTGTGCACATATATAATGAGAATAGATATGGCGTATATGTCAAAGAGACCAATGCACTGTGATGTAAACGATAGGATGCAACGTGCTACTTTTTCATAACATTGGAGTCAACGAAAAATAAATATAGATAAACTAAACCCAGGGGTTTTTATTTGTAAATTTTTCAATTTCTCGGCTACAAAATGTCGCAAAAATGCAACGAAAAGTGCCTGTTTTTGAAAATAAAGTTACTGTAACAAATACACTAAGCATATTTTTACGTAAAGAACTGAAGGGTGTTTCTGTACGAAAACGAAACAACTCATTTGGAATAAAAAAAAAATAACAACTATTCGGAACATTGTTCGCTTTGTTAGAGAATGTTTACATATATTTGCACCTTACGATTGTAATTATTCGTAAAGAAATCGTGATTATTAAAAACCTACGCACTACGCTACAAAATGTCACTACAATTACGGCTTTATGGCTGTTTACGATAGATCATGAATGACACATTTGCATACTTAATCAAGCTTTTTTCACAAATGATTCATAACATACGGTGGTAAATTTTTCATTTAACCTTTTTTCTAGTATTTAAATCTACGAAAGGACAGAAAAGTTACTGAAATATCGTCTGCAATAATGTTTTTGGATGTCGAAGTATCATTTATGAAAAAAAAATTAAACCCTTTCGTCTTCAACTCTTTATTTTAAACACATTTGATTTTTTAAACTTAAGGTACTTACGATACTTTGCATCACAAAAATAGTTCTGTGGATGTATCACAAACGGTGGTCCCGGAAATCCACATTCCTCAGATATTTTTACCATTGACAATAACAGAAGAATCAAATATCCTCCTACATAGAAAGCCATTTTGTGACAAATGATAAATCTGAATTCATACATTATGCGTTAATATAAGCTGCTGCTTAAACCTTCTTAGTTTTGTTACGTATAATTAAATTTAATCCTCTATGTTATAATTGCATTAATATGCATGGGTTATATGATTGCATAACAACTTGGATATTGTTCTTATAGAAGGGCACTGAGTCATGTAGTCCCTGAGCAATAGCAAATCATATAGGAAAAAAAAAGAATTTCAAGATACAGTTTTTGAGTCGTATAAAACTCTCATTTACAACATCTATAACCCCCTTTCCCAAAGAAAACTCCCGATTTCCCTTAGAAAAATGTCCATAACGTATGTAATTACGATTGCGTTTCTTTGTTATATTTTTACATTACCAACTTAAATTTTGTAGTGTCAAAATCTTTTGAATTTAAGCTTACATTTTTTTTTCCATTAAATTAAATAAAACTTTAAGAATATAAATTCTTTGGTATCTTTTTTTTAGATAACTTTAATGTGCTATATTTGTAATTTAATAATAAGAAGTGATACAAGTAACATGAAGTTATACGTAAAATATTTTGCTTGGCTTGGCTTGGTTTTGGTTTAAGAGAGATATTGTGAAACTGACGCGGCTACCCTTTTACATTGAATCTCATTAAAAAAACATATGACAAACGAGACAACTGTGATTTAAAATTGATTATTTTGTTTTGTCTTGTGCACAAATAAACCAGCTTCCCCTGCATATGTTGTTTATATTCCTCATTTGTTAAGTATGGCAAAGCAGGTGGAGACTATTCTGACTTCTTAAAATGTCAACGATACTTTTGAGACAGGTTTTTAGAACAAGGTTATATGAAAAAAAATACGTCTCATACTATGCCTTAAAAAGTTTTAAATCCGATATCTGTATTTTATTGACAAATGTTCTGCTTTCGACAAACAGAATATAGATGCTGGATTTTCATAATGTCTACATATTATTTATATGTAGTATTTACGTGTATACATATACTAATATCTTGTTCATCTTGAACTTGACGGGCCTTCCCTACATAATTTAAAACTTATCTTGGATTTGATAATTTTTTCTATGTATTATTAATCATAATTTTCCTAAGCCATTCCTTTGCATATATTGAGGCAATGTTGTCTAACTTTTCATTTGATTTGCGTTGTTCAGTTTATAAAAACCAAACATCAGGATTAATGATTGATAAGCCCAATCAAAACACATTTCATCATTCCTTTCGAAAAATTTGATGGCAATTCCGCCATTATTTATTGCCAATTGCTGATTGTATACAAAATACTGTTAATTTATTTATTTTTTTTAATTTATTTATTTTATTATTATTTGTTCAATGTCTGTGTTAACAAAAACATAATTATGCGATAAATTATTGTTTTGGATGAATAACCAACAAGAGAAAATTGTCTTGGTAGCAAAATCAGGGCAAATGTAACATTGTAATCATTGTGAAACTGGATTTAAATGTTATCTTATTTGAACAATTACATCTTACGGAGAATCTGTTCTGTGAAATGAATGAGCGACACATTCAACACAAATTCAATAGGGTCAATGATATTGTATACATGTATTAATTGTTAATTCAAATTTGAACATTATGTTCTGTATGTGAAGCTGAGTATAGATTTTTTTTATTTCACTAATTTATCGTTCAAATCTTTTGTACTATCTGAATACCGATTTTAACGAATTTGACAGGTGGACATTTATGCTGTTTATCAGTGTAAAAATACCCGGAAATAATGACCCGCAATGAATATTTATCGCGCTATAAAACCTTGTTGAACCAAACATTTCCAATTATTACCCTGATAAAACTATTTGTTAAACAGGAATTTCATATTGACTATTTCTTTTGTTATCAGTTTGGTAATTTTGTTATTATTCTTGTTACTGTATCGCATGTTGACTACCTAAAGCACCATTTACATGCATAATTTTATATACTTATATATATAGTCTTACACACGTGTGTAAAAATACATGGGTGTGTAAATACTGCAAGTCAATGCAAATACATACATATGTATATTTACATCATGTGTAAATTTTGTTGTGTGTGTCTGTTTTCTTCGTCTGGTCTTTTTCCTGGGTTGCATTCTTTTGATTAATGCTATAACCTTGGTTCCCTTAATTACTCTTTTACATTATGTCAGGACCAGGAATAAATAAATCAATGTAAATATACACAGGGGCATGAAATACCTTTCGCGGATTTAAACGCAATCAAGTAGATACTTTCGGGTTAGATTAAATTTCATCGTCCACTGTGATAAATATGATTTAATACTTTAGGATTTAGGGAAATCTCAATTACCGATAACTCCACTTCTGATATGTTCGATAAAAAAATCTTCCCAAGCTTTATAAAATGGAAATTTTGAAAAAAAATATTTTCGTAGCTTAGAATTATCTTCTCTATTTCTTCAATGCCTAACTCAAGCTTGTTATTGAAAAAGCAATTGTGTGTCTTTATTAGTTTTTTTTTTTGCATTGTTTTTTTACCATTTTATTCAAGATATCCAATATTTGCCATGTCAGTTAGTGCAAATTTAGTTATTACTTTTGCTCGATACAACCACTAAATCTCAAAGCTTAAATTTTCTTAAATCTATTTTCAGCTGAATGTACCTAGCGAATATGTTTGTTTAAGATTTTTAAGGGAAACTATCTTTTTTCAACAGAAATTTTGAAAAAATCGACCAGCATCATGTGTAACAGATGATTCGATTTGGAATAAGCAGGACGAATCATCATTGGGATATTCTCACAAGGAATGTTGTTTAGATGAACGAGTTAAATCAAAAAGAGATTTTGGAGCTTTAGAATTGGTCTAATCAAAACTGAAAAGCCATCATTAACTCATAACGATATTGATTTGATCTTAACTGAAAAATGTTAAGTTCGAATATGAATTATCGATTCCTGTATTATAGATACATATGATATACAATAAATACATGTCTTTTCTCACGATGGATATGACCACACAACAAAGATTTGCTAGTTCAGAATGCAAGCTATAAATTTTTGAAAAAAAGGATGAATTTCGTAATGTGGCAACACTAACTAGTTTGTTAAAAAATCAAGCATTCTACAAGACTTTGCCTCTGCAAATAGAGAACAAAATTGGATATGAAACTCCAATCCAAGGAGTATTGTTGTATTATATTAGATATTTTATTCCGTACTCATACCAGTTATTCAAGCAACACCAAGCAATATCATGTAACAACAAAGCATGATATTTTTTTTTTGCATTTAAAGTCCTATTTATATGATAGTAAATTCTGTGCTTTGCTAAATTATAAAACCCGTTTTTTATTAATGTGCATATCTATGATTTAATTTTCAAATGCGAGATTCATATACGCTAGAAATCACACATCTTACTTAATTTTAAAAACAGGTCCTGTAATTTGTGTATAATGAAAACATGAATTACGCTTCATTGTGGACGATGCAATACACATCACAGTTTTGATAAAGCTCATTAGGTTTATATTGAGAACACTCAACTGAACAAGATGTGTTGTACCTGGCTAAGTATTTGCCACACATAATCAGGCGAATACTTGCAAATACTTTATGTGTCGCAAAAAAATAAACAAAAAAATTGATGAGTGACACATTTTCGAAAAAAAAATCCTTATCAAGTAGTACAATTATTCACGACATGTGTCGTCATTGACCCAGCCACATGTCTTTGTCTTTCTATTGTAACTACAGATTGCATTGTCTGCATAACATGAATCGTTAGATTTTGGAACACATGTTTTATCAGTTGCTTTACGTGACACCTAAAAGTAAAGGAAAAGATTGCATTAAATTATATATGTGCAATGTTTCAATCGAAGTTGCAAAAAACTCCTCACACGTCAAATCAAGCGATTCAAGTGAAAAATAAATGTATATGATATGTTTGCTGGTTGAAATAACGTGAAATCCAACTATGATAATAAAGTTGTAGTTATCAATTTTTGGCCAATAAAACACCTAAGTAATGTCACGGTTATTTAAAACAGATGTTTTAGAACAAAGATTTGCACAAAAAATAAGCATTGACATTTGGTTTCATATTTGGGCTTTATGTACAAATGGCATATGTACCTATATACATTATTCATAGCACATATTTACCTTACATCTACAGTTTTGTCTATAGGATAACTTTCCCCTCTTCAACCACATATACATGTGTTGTTGTACCGTCATTTTAGAATATTCAAGCCGGAACATGAAAGCACGTATAGAAAACTTGCCATCATTACCACCATGTGCTGAAATCATTACAAAGGTATAATAAGTCAAAAGATGCAATGTTCAAGTAGACATTTAACATAAAGTTTAGAATTGCGATAATTATAGATTATACTTCATACATCACAAATTTCGATTGGATAAGCATAATGCGTTATTTTGGGCTATTCCTTTCTACCTCTGCCCCCTTAAAATTACTGGTAGTTTGGATATATCACCGTGGAATATTACCTTCTCATTATCGTTTACTTCTTTGATTTTTTTTTGCTTTTGCTGAATTATATAAATGTTAATATATTTGCAAATTTTATTTCAATTGACTTTTACTAAATCTGAGGAACTAGGTTTTAATGGAGTCCGAGTTGCTCATTTACTTTTGTTACTTCGTCTGTTTTAAATTTATTTATTTATGTCTCTTTTGTGTTTTAAAGATTATGCACATTTATATGAAAGTGTGAAGTAATAAAAAGGGGTATTCAGTATAATATAACACATATTGCCTGCGGCAGATGATGATACACCGAGCAACACACTCAGAAAAAATATCAACGACTACTGCAGGCAATATGTGTATAATATCAACGAAAAAAAATCTACACGTTAGTGGAAAATAAGAGAGTTCTGACGAATCATAAAAGTCATACAGAAAATAATATTTCTCTAATTTTAATCGGTTGCACATCTTTTAACCGGTATTAGAAAACAGTTCACATCTCTGTCGAGATTCGAAATCTCAGGCGCTGATGGACTGGTGTAGAAAATGACAATCGGTCTTTGTTTGATTGTTTCGCATTTTCTATAAAATTTCATTGATCGAAAGCAACGTGGTGTCGTGTCTTACGTTGTTCTCCCTCCACAAATGTTGACGTCATAAACAGACAATAGCTGTAATTTCCGCCATTACACATATACCGGATGACGTCTAAGATTCCGTTGAAAAAATAAAAGAAACAGAGTCTACAACTGTCTATATCCAAAGGAATCCCCGATACTTGTGCCTTTATGGGTTATTTGGAAATAAAAACACGCAAGTTTTCAGTCAATTGATGACGTTTTTTAGCGGCGGTAAGTCATGTTGAGCTCTGTGATAAGCAAATTGATGAATGCACAAAAACTTGAAAACATACAAAAACATACGCAATCACTTCTTTGAATTATTTTGTCAATATGTATACTCGTACTTTTTAGGCGTATCAAGCAAAATATACCGTCTTCCACTTACCACCAAGGGCATACACCTTCCCTATAGTTAACGTTATTCCGCATGCTGCACCACTATCTGGAGTATAAATGTTTTTCACTTTCCCAACATCCGTTCTCTTGAATCCCTATGATATTAAAATGCAAAAGGTGTCGAATTATAGTGTAGCGGTATTTTTTGTTGTTTTTGTTTTTGTTTTGTTTTGTTTGGTTGTTTGTTTGTTTGTTTGTTTTTTGTTGTTTTTTTATTTGTTTGTTTGTTTGTTTGTTTGTTTGTTTTTTTTTTCTCGCGGGGTGCTTATGTTGACGTATTTCGGCAGTCTGTCTATAAACACCAAAATACGTATCGACAAATATTTAGTCTATGCTAGAGAAATTAATGCACCATTTAGCAGCCGCAAAGATTAAAAAAGGAATACATTTTTGCATACCGTTTTGCCTCAAAATCGGAGCATTTCACATCAGTAAATATAAGCCGCCATTTGATATAATATTTAACCGTCTTCTTTTAAATTTACTTATTACCATTAAATCTTATTTAGTTCATTTCTAAATCGTGTTCAATAAACCTATCATTGATGAACATTACCATTGATTATTATCAAAACGTTTTGACAGACAATAAATTTGAACTTTTCAGTTTATACGGCATGAACCAACACTGTTTAACATTTTTAAACCATACTCTATTCCCTTATTAGATTTTATCTACTTCTATGATAGGAACAAACACTGACATAGTTCTTCTTTCATTTCGTCATCCGCTTAATATGTCACTGAATAATGCTAAGTCTGAGACTATCTTCACCTTTACAATTCAAGAGAGTCTATATTAAGTACACTGCAAATTCTAGACCACTTATTCACAAATATAGGATACTACTGACACAAAGACATAGCCTTATATAATTATCTAGTCTTAGAAATCGACAAGGAAAACTATCAACCAAGCTACATGACAAACTTTTCATTCCATATTGTCAACTTTCTTTTCACTTGTGGCAACATGCGTATGAATTTTTTATATCACAAGTTATGCCAGAGCTTGCTTTAACAAAACAGACTTTGTTCCGCACTAGATTTCTAACAATAAAGCTGCAGGAATACAGTTATGTTGCTCATGATAAAAGTCATCACTACATAAATTGGATGGACGACATCATGAACTCTTGGATAGTTATGGCTTGTCCTTCTGCTCCATTTGTTCACAATAACGCAGTTTTCTTTCCTCTTTCGTCTACCCGAATTTGACTTTTTTTTTATCAATACAGTGGGTGTTTGTAGGAAATAAAAGGATGCCTGTCCTACGGGTGCACTTGGTCTCTGCTCCAAATTGTTAAAGGAGTCCGAGTTCTTCATTTACTCTTAAAATATGGCGATACAATTTTCTGGGGAAAAAAGGTTAAATAAATACTTGATGAGTATGGTTTGTCTTTTGTTTGGAACGAACAACACGAGCATAATGCATCTTGGATATTTTTTACAAGCAAGCTAAGCCTTATAAACAAATTTCAACAGCCGTGGAACTCAAAACTGAAAAACTCACCTTAATCTTTAAATTATAGATTGTATAAAGACGATTTTGAAACTGAAAACTATTTCAAAAGTTTAGATCACATACATATTGTTACTCTTTGTAGATTTAGAACCTTGAATAATAACCTTCCCATTTAAAGTGGGGTTGTCAAAATATAAGTAGAGAAAATAGAAAATGTCATTTATGCAATTCGGGGGATATTGGGGGATGATATTTTTTAGCGCACATCGTTTGATAGTAGCAGAAAAATGCCTCTCGCAGAAAAAATTGTTAAGAGACCAAATGTTACTACATTTAAAGCTATGATGAATAGCTCATCACCTTCTGTTCTTAACAATTTGTGTAAATTTATGAGACAAATTACAAAGACGTTGTCTCCATGGTAGTTCTCAAAATTTATGTATATAGAAATTCATCACGAATGTGATTCAATATTATTTCTTCCAATCCATATACACTAATCAACTGCTTATGCATATTATGTATATATGTAAATTGTATTACTTGTTTTCTGTATTATGTTATTATGGTAATCTCTCTACGTGTTTTGTTAGCTATTTCAGGTGATGACGTGTGTGTATCTGTTTTTCCTGTCTCGTCCTAATTCTTGGATCGCATTCTTTTGATTTCCGTTGGAATATTTGTCAACTTGCTTAATGCATATTGAACATGACAAAAAGAAACTGTTTAACTTTCTTTTAGGAAATAATTCTGATTTTGTAATAAAAAATGTTATTTAAGCATTTATGGTTTTACTGACTGCTCAAACATTCTTTCAAAAATGCATTCTCAGTAACTATTTTCAAATACTTATTAATCACATATTGTCATGCGAGATTTCATTGTCATAAAAATACAAATGTATGCATTTACCTGTAAAAATTTATTTTTAATTTTGGTCTACATGTTCCAAAACGCTTATTCGAATAACATATATTTTGATTAATTAGTTTATATTTACATTTATAGCAGCCAGAACTCTGACTCTGTATCTCCTAACGCCGTTTTTGACATTAGTACTAAGTACCTGTCCAACCATAACTGAAAAAAATGATAAAAACGATAAATAAATAACACAAAATCCTAAAATCATCACTCAAATATTAGTCCATATAAAATATAGACACTGTCACTGATAAAGTGATTCAATGGTGTAGAAAAACCAACCTAACAAACGATGTTTTTTTTTCAGTCTAGTTAAGCTATATTTTTACATAACAATTATGATTTCCATTTTCAGATCTGCACTTTTGAGAAAATATAATTGCATCTCCCACTAAAATCAATTTTTTGAAATACTGTCACTTAATATATATAAAGTAGATTTACTGATAAAAAGCTTCAGTAAAATACTAAAGTATGAGGTGGGACATTACAAAAACATTTCTTTTTTAAATGTTTATAAAAATGTTTGAACATAAGTAACATAATGTTTATTTTACTATTTCACTTTTACCATCACGTAAAAGTTAACGTAATGGTGGTTAAAATGTTTTGGTAACTCTTGCATATTGTTCATTACAATGAAGATACAATAAAACAAATCTATATGTAGTATATGATACTGATTTTTTTTTTTATTTTCAATTCAAGAAAATGGTTATGATTTTTCTCTCTCTCTACAAATAAGTACAATACATTCCTGCGTGTCCAAAGAAAACAAAGGATATTTATTTTTATTTATTTTATTTAATTTTATTTTTCTATTTTTCAAAATTCAAACATGCTAAGACACTTACTAAACTTTGCAGAACAAAACTGGTTCTGAGGATGAAATACATAATCAGGTCCTGGTGGACTACATTCCTCTGACAAATTTACAGCAGTCAAAATTAGAAGAAAACGTCCAACTACTTTAAAAATAGTCATTTTTGTTCATCAAGCAGTGTATATTACGTTAACACATTACACTTATGACTTTCAGCTGGTGCTTAATCCGCTCCAAATCTCTTTTCACGTCTTGTTTTGTATAAGCTGTATTTAGTATAATATTCAATTTATATGTAATAAAAGGAAGGAATTAGCCTTAAAAGCAAGCGAGGCATTCAGTAGGATTCCTTTTAAATAAAGTGAAATTCATGTTAGTTTCCACTTCTGTTAAATTTGATTTTGGATTTTTTTTATCTGTGGGAGTCAGCAAAAGATATTCCAAATATGTTTTATTTTATCGGTTTGAATAGTCCTGGGTTCGGCGTGGAATGTCTGGTTTTAGCATTATCGGCAGTAGGTTTATTTTTTAAATGGCCGGGGAGTTCTGATCAGATAACATAAACGTCTTTAAAATGTTTTGTCTAGGCATTGTTTTCAATACATTTCAAAGCTTTAATTGATAAAGATGTAGTGTTTTGCTTTGACGAAAGTTTCTCAAGTGATCAAATATACATTTAAAGAGCAAGCTTGCTTAGCTCGCTTATTATTACATAATAAAGGTAATATGTAAGGTCATCTAATCATCAATATAGTTTCTCTATAGATCCCTTGTTATGTTACAAATGCAGTTCATTTGAAGAAGTCTTTATTTACGTTTATATCGTAAGTATTTTCTACTTTTCATAAATACCTTGATCACATGAATATATATATTATCATTCTATTTATAACTTGTTGAAATTTATCATTGTCAGAAATAGCATGAAAATCCAACCGCCGAAATACCATTGATCATTCAAAAGATTGGATATATATTTAGTTTCAATTTCACAACTTTTCAATCGATTAATAAAGAGTAGCAATACTGGTAATGTAAACTTGTGGAAAACCATTAAACAATACAATATCAGGAGCAACACAATACATGATCAAACAGTAACAAAAACAAAACTGTACACTCAGAAACGTAAACAGCAACCATCCCTTATAATTATATGAACCACAGAGGTGAACGCAGGTGTTCAGGGAGGATAAGCATTTGCTTCTTTTTCCGTGCTGCTGGTTTAGGGATCAAGTCAAGTAATGAGTAATCGGTGACAGGTCGTTGATCGTATTACAAACAAGAAGACTCCGTATATGTCAATAGGATCATTTTCCCCTCTTTAACCTGTTTTGCGAAAGTCAATGAAATGAAGCATATGCCAACACGTGTCCTAGGTTCTTATTATAGAGATTGTGACGGTCCTAATGCTTTACTAATCAGTAAAATGCTATATCGTGGGGAGAAAACCGTCGAAATCGTTCAACAGAACAAATATTAAAACAACAGAGGAAGAATTGATTCCATTTTTTTCTGGTATTAAAATTTGTAGTTTTTCACCTGATTATATGCATAATTATTGTTCAAAACTACATTGTTTGATATTGTTGCAAACTATTTCACAATAATACTAATCAGAAAAAAAAATCAGTTGATGGATTTCTTTCCTCAACAAAAGAAAAATTATAAAGTTCCTTATTACTTTACTGAAACGCCAACAATATTAATAGCACCGGTTGACACCTAGGAATAAGAACATACATGTATAAGCCGATGCCACTATAATTTCAGTAAAGATTCACTGAAGAAAGTAAATAACGAAACTGTGAGAATAATACACCAGAAATAGTATGATCAAATTTAAAAAAAAATGGTTGTCATGTTGCACTCAGGGAGACGAAATGATAACCAGTGTTTAGTGGAGTCCGAGTTGCTCTTTTACTTTGTTACTTTGTATTTATTATTTTAGTTACTTTATGTTCTTTGTCTGTTTTCTATGTCTGGTCTTTGTCCCTGGATTACATTCTTTTGATTACCGCTATAACCTTGGTTCTCTTGATTACTCTTGTATCAATGCATGATATAAAACTGACTAAAATCAGTCAGTTGATAATATGTTAAAACGGTTTGTATGAAAAGAGAGAAAATGTTGACAGCATTTATTAGCATAAACACGTTTAATGAACAATCATAGTATCTCAGTTAACAAAAATGAAAGTTTAAAGACTGTACCAGACAGGCCCGCAGAAATATGTCAGAGAAGTGTACTCCAAGTAAAAGTAGCTTTTAAATTGATTTAAATCTAAATATGCAATTCAAAAACAAAGGAGGAAAAAGTTATTTACACAATCAAGAGCCGGTACGCTGAATTATTTTTAAAAAGCTGACCTATCCAATCTCGGCCCTTTCAGCTATCGTCCTTTTTTCAATGATTTTACAATCTAAGGCAAATGTTTAGGTGCGATGTTCGCTTTTTGGCTGTGTCTAACTCATTTTAAGTAATCATATTTAAATGCAGTACAAATCTGTACACTGCTGGTTAAAATAGTTACTGTAGTGACCATGTAAAGTCAAAATTTAACTCGAGGAAAAAAATCTGTCTACTTAAACGCTCACTAAATCATACTTTTACCATATCAACACTTAAAATGTTCATTAAAAACATAATTTGTCAAACTCAACACAAAAATACGTTGTCTTTAAACAACAAAGCAAATGTACTGTTGAATAGGACACAAATTGTCTAATTCAACTTTTTTGTACGTTGAGTTGGACATATTTTGTCTACCTAATTGCAACAGTTGGTACATGTAACATATACATTTTTGGTCTAACTCAACCAAACAAGCGATGACATCGACATTTTGCACTAGAAGAATCTATAAAGTGTTGTAATAGCCGAAAATGTCTCTTTAAAAATTTAATTTTGTTTTGAAAAAAAAATCTAATGCAGCATTTTTTACCAATGCAGTAGACCAAATGTATTTATCATAGATCGATAATGCTTTGATTGAGACATTTCATCTTTGTATTAATAACAAAAAAGAATGTGGAATGCCATGTCAGTCGTTACTTTGTCTAGTAGGGGTATGTCATTAAAAAAAGTCCCAAATGAAATTTAAAACCTGGCAGTTTCCAATAACTACATTCAAAGACAGTAAACAAGCAATATGTATATTCAAACAAACGTTCTTTTTGTATTTACCCTGCATCTACAATTTGCTCCGTATGAAAACCTTCCACGCTTTGACCAAATACACATGTGTTGTTGAACTGTCATTCATGAGTACTGGTATTGAAACGCTGGAGGTCGAATAAAAAGATATCTGTTCTTTGCTGAAAACGCAAGTAGAGTATGATATTGGTATAACTTTTTGAAGCATAATGTCTTGAATTTAAAAATGAATGTAGATTTAACAATTCAATAAATGACGGAAAATCAATAATTCAAGCTTTACTTGGTAACGATATTGACAATAGTCAATATGTTCGTGCACCAATATTAAAACAGTAAAGTTATAAAAAACCAAAAAGTGAAAAAATAGTGAGGTCTGATGATGATTTCAACTTGCATTTCTTACTCACCACCAATTGCCTAAATTGTCCCTTTCCTTAAACGATCACACTTCTCACCATAGATTTGGGTATATACATGATAGGTTTTTCCAATGTCTGACTCTCTTGATCCCTTTGTTAAATGTTAATGGATAATGATTTGGTTATTGATATACACAAACATTTCGAATTGTCAGAAAATAATCTTTATATTTATCTTGTTACAGTATGTAACCATTAATACAATAATTTAATACAGCTGGTTTTTTATCAACGTTGAGCGAAACGACAATATTTTGACAATCAACACTTCCAATTTGTTATTTAATTCAATCTTTTTTATTTACTTTTTTTATGTTTATATAAAACACTTTAGAAGTATTGCAAAGAAGAGTGAAGCAACAGTTCTAGCAGAAGACAACACAGGGAAGACACAAATGACAAAATACATACAAACACTAAGTAAGGACAGACAAATGAACGGCATTGCTAGTTGTAACTCAGATGCTCTGGAAGACTGGACAGTTCCTGCTGTTTGTAAGAAACCAACTGTGATACTTTTCGATAGTCAAGGCCAGTGTTAGAAGAAGGAAGTCTATTATATATGGACATTTTGCCGTATTCCAAAACTATAATGACTTTGATCATTTTATTATCAGATCATTATTTCTTAAAGCGATGTTCGAGGGACCTCCCTGATCATATCTCTTTTTTTGTATGGTTCTATTTCATATAATTATTAATACCAGTTTATTTTCATAATAACTGTTTGATAGTGTAAGTGATTTCAAAGTCAATGTCTATCAAATTGTATGTCATTTCCATTCATGGAAGAAAACTTCATGGATCTATAACTTGTTTTTCATCTAGAATGAACTGATTAATATGACGGGTCTTTTTTTCTCGCTACAGCTTTCATATACAATAAAAACATTATCTGATAAAAAGTCATAAAGTACATGGATCACCTCACGTTGAAAACTGCTAATACTTTGACATTGTTCCTATAAATTGTTTTCCCGATTGCAATACTAAAAACCTCTCCTACCATAACTAAAAATACATGACGTATATGCTTAATGTATGGAGCATTTGATATGAAATTCATTCATACCAGCTGCTGTAAAACTTTTTAGTTTTGATAATCAGTTCCGGCTTACAACCGGAAGTATTTCCGGTACATTACATTTTAAACATGTCTAATCTAATCAATTTTGGCATAAACTGGGAAAAATAAACATTACATGATTTGTAAGCAGACTAATATTTCCAAAAACAATAAGTGATTATAATGAATACTCGACATAGTTACAGTTGTATCTTAAGTTTTTTTAAACAATATTATATATTTAAGACAATTTAAGGAATCAATAAAGGAATCAATTTCACCACTAATATTTGTGCTATATATTTTGGTTATTTCATGTTCTGTATTGGGTGTTTCCACTTTTTTGTCTTGTGTAATCCCTTGGTTAATTTCTATGTCATTATCCTGGTTCCCTTTATACCTTTAGATACTCATGAAACTTAGTGAAACAAAGTACGAAATTTTATACAACATAAACTTGCATCGCCATCATTCCTGTCAGTTTCTAACTAAATATAATTCGTAGTTTAAATTTATAGTTTTTTTTAAAGAATTACTTAGAGTTATTAAAGTAACGTTGCAAAGCTTTGTGATCTCATTTAAAGAGTAATCAAGAAGGAACCAAGATTCTAGATTTTAGGATAGGTGTTAACTCAGTTAAACCAGTTATCATTGTGATGTCAATAATAGTTCTACATTTCAACAGAATGGTACTTGTTTTGCAAATGAAGATTAACTATTTACTTAATCTTCATTTGTATTGTTTTATCGGTCCATGAACACATTTTTCACATAATCATTCGACATCTTATTTGACCCAAATCATTGAACATTTGAAGGTGGTTAAACACAAAGTTGATGTGTCTAGAAATGTTGTCCACCGCATGTTGAAACGGACAAAAAAGTAAGAAGTTAGCTACAAAGGAGAAGAAGTGATTTGTACAGATTTGACGGTGTTGATGAGCATAGCCCATTTAAGACATGTTCGCTAGTAGTACATAAGCTATTATGAATCTTTAAGACCGCTTTATGAAAGCGAAAACGTGACTAAACACACTCTTTTTTTTCAGCTAAAGATCACTCTTGATTCCCAGAAACTAATAATCAATTAATATCAAACGGGATGGTGTTAGGTAGCCAAATGAGATAATTGATAAGTAATTCCCTGTATTCCCTGTACAAAGGACATTAAAAAAAATACTGTTGGGCATTTTCAATTGAATATCCACAGCGACAAGCCGGGTCTGAGATAATGTTAGCTTTACATAAATCATTGTTCAAAAATGAGGCAGAACATCTTAGTTGTGTAAGTATAATATTAAGTTTTCTTGGACCAAATGAGAAGTATTCTGGAATTTCAGTTTTGACAGTTCTCCCTTTTAATGCAATTTTAAAGTGTCCAAATGATTTTGAGTGGCGTATTGAGAGGTCAAGAGTTTTCCATTCTTTAATTGTTGCAGGTATGAATGAATCTATAGTTGAAGACAATCTACAAAAAGGTACAATGATATCTTCCCCATTTCTTAGGGGGTACATTGTAGGACTTTGTATATTAGGAGGTAAAAGATTACAAAAATAATTAGGAGCGTTATTATTTGTCATATTAAAAAGCATTTGTAGTCTTCTTTTCTTTCTTTTTTTTTTTTTTTTGCTAATGTTTCCCACCCAACTTCTTTATAGATTAATTCTTTTTTTTTTTTTGTAAAAATTGGCAAACCAGTCACTATTCTTGCACAATCTAATTGTAATTGTTCCAATTTATTAGAATTACCAACCCCACAGTTATCCCAAACTTCAGTTGCATATTCAAAAATAGGTCTAATAAAAACCAGATAAAACTTTTCTAAGGTTTTCCTGCCTAATTGATATTGTAATTTACGTAGCACATTTAAGTGTTTGGATATGCTTACTATTGTATTGTCAATGTGCTTCTGCCAGTTTGCATCATTAGAAAAGGTAATACCCAAGTGCTTATGGGTTTGTAATTGGAATACTTTTTTTTCAATTTAATCCAAAATTGAGAGTAGGTAATGCATTATTGGAAAATAGCATAATTTCTGTTTCATCAGGATTGAAGGACATTTGCCATTTCTTGGACCATTCATCCAGCTATGCCAGATCTTGATCAATTACAGGTTTAATTTGTTCATGATTTTAACTGGAAAAAGATGAATGAAGTGTCATCGGCAAATAATCTACACAGTGGAGTAAATGTATCTGCTATATCGTTGATATATATTACAAAGAGCAAAGGGCCACGTACATATCCTTGGGGAACACCCGCCTGAATATTACAGGTGGAAGACGAAGATTGGTTTATTAATACCTTTTGGTTTATTTCAGAGAGGTAACTTTTGAACCAGTTGAATAATGAGCCCTTTATCCCATCGACTTTCAGTTTAAGTAGTAATCCGTCATGCCATACTTTGTCAAACGCTTTTGACAAATTACAGAAAACAAAACAATTTATTTCTCTATTTTCAAATGAATTCAATATGCAATTGTACATTTCTAATAACTGGTGAACTGTGGAATATTTTTGAAAGGAAGCCTGACTGGTACTTATAAATTAAGTTATTATTGTACAAATGATTATATACATGTTTTAAAATAATTATTTACATAACCTTTCCTACACAGCTTATCAACAAAATCGGCCTATAGTTTGAGGGCAATGACTGGTCCCCCTTCTTAAATACAGCATAGCATTTCCCATCTTCCACTGGGAAGGAAATTTACATTGTTGCAATGACTTATTAAAGATTATTTTTAGAAGAATAGCTATTTTTTTCGGGGGATATTTTTAACATTTTATGACTAATGATATCTGACAAGATGCTTTATCTGGCTCAATGACCTTGATAATATCGATGATCTCATTTGATTCAATATCAATTTCCGATAAAAAGTTTTCTGTCCTATCACAATATTCTGGAAGAGAAATATTAATGTCATCTACGCGTGATAAATTTGAAAAATATTCATTAACAAGATTTGATTTCTCATCGTCATCAAAGACAAAATCTCCAAACCATGGATCATTTATAATGTTTTGTAGTGGGGGCATTTGACTTTTCCCTTTGAAAGATTTAATTAACATTTAATTAATTAATTAGTTTTCAATAAGTTTTTGGGTTGCCGGCATTATCAAGTATAATATTATCTAAGTTTTGCTCGATTTTTTCTTTTGCGCTTTTCTTCATATTATTACTTTGTTTCTCTGCTGTTTGAACTTTGTAATATCATTGTCTTTGTTTGTAAGGAGGGCGCGTTTCCGTAATCGGTCTCTTTTCTTTATTTTTTGCCTTAACTCACTATTAAACCAGTGTTTATCGTTTTTTTCTAATAATTACATATTTAGTGGGTATGGAGTTTCGGGCAATTTGTAAAAAATTATCGGTAACAATGTCACTTGCGCTATCAACATCTATGCTGTCAGGAAGTAGTGTTGCCCAGTCAACTTCGTGTAGTTCAGCATTAAATTTCACTGTGTCAACTCTGGCATAGACCCATATTTCACGTTTATACGATTTTGATTCCGTTTTAGGACATTCAAGAAAAGCGACAGGTGCATCATGATCACTTATTACTCGGGGGATTTCTAGTACATCTGAGTATATACATTTGAGAGAGTCGTTTAAAATTATTGGATCTAGGAGAGTCCTACTATAATCAGTTATCCTTGTTGGCTTTCTTATTGCATTATTTAAATTGAAGAGATTGATATTGTTAAGCAGTTTATTATTATTCATTTTGAATAAGTCTGAGTTTAGGTCTCCGACAACCACAATATTATTACATATTTGACTTGCAATACCTAATGAGTGATTTAACCGTGTCCAGTAAAGATCGTCCGTCCATTCTGGTCGATATGTATTACAAATAAGTAATGTCTGGCCTTTTGTCATGATTTTTACCCACAATTTTCATCAGTCTGATATTCTAATTCGGGTACACGATCGATGCCCACGTGATCTTTAACATAAACGAGAAGACGTCCCCCAAACGTGTTCCTATCTTTACGTTCTATATTTGAACTGAATGAATCCAGTTGGATATCAGTGTCTTTTATTGCTGGATTTAAATGTGTTTCAATAATCGTTAATACGTCGAACTCCTCAAAGAAGTCATTTAGGAATTCAACTTTATTTCTGATACTACGGATATTTATATTACATATAGAAATACATTTATCGTCAGAACTACTTGCTTCGGTTGAAGGACCAGGGGTCTGTTGTTCAACTTGTCATTAATCTTAATTAGTAATTAAAATACCTTAATCAATTGATTAAAATTAATTATGTAATTAACTTGTTGTTCAACTTGTCATTAAATTTAATGAATCATTTAAAATGCTGATCGTGTCATTAAATTTAATTCACCCACTGAATTAAAACTTTAATCACATAATTAAAACACCATTTACACAGTTTGTGATAATGAGTCAGAGTCGAAATCATGTTTTTAGTAGGACCAGGTATAGAGTTATCTCCCATTGACCTTGAAACAATGTAAACAAAGTTTGAAAAGTTAACAGTTTTACTTTTAGTAAGTCAAAGTGAATGTAATATCAATAACATGTACTTAGGTACCACAATATGAAATACGCTTGTCTTGAATGCAAGACTATGAAAAAGTGTAAGTTTTTACAAAACCATTCAGAAATGAGTCTTGTCTCTTGGTACCTTATTTTACTTTATAACTTATTTTTGTCACATAGAAATGTAATATTTAAGAAGGATATGCTACATTATCAATATTTGGTTATATCAATGTAACAGGAAGTGCCAGAAGTTGATATTTAAAGTGCATTATGGGATACACTTGTATTTTAATCATGCAATTAAAATTTAATACAATGATTAACAAATGCAATGATTAAATTAAGTTGAACAACAAAATTTAATCATTTGATTTACTGATCAGTCAATTAAGTTTTAATGACTCCTTAATATTAATTACTCGATAAGTTGAACAACAGACCCCTGGATTTTGTTCCACATTACCAATAATTAAAATGAAGTGGACTTCAAACAGCAGGAAAACGATGTAATTTTTTGGGAACCCTGACTGGAGTAAAGTCAAAGTATTATAAAAACTGTACAATGTAAGTTAATTTTAATTAGTTCTAAAAAATCTGAATTGACGAAGATATCCGCGGTCTTTTTTACTCTACAATGAAACAGACCTATGGCAATCCTGTAGGTCACTACCCATCCCCTTTCCGTTTAAAGGTAGTGCCATTGATCAGGGATCGCCACATTTCTGAATTGTAAACGAAAAGTGAATAGACTATTTCATCAACATCATACAGTCAGATAAGGAGGAGAGATAAAGAAGTAAAAGTATTGAAAAGAAATATGTACAAAGGCATGTTTTTTTGTTAAGAGAAGTGATCATTTTACTTTTGGGTTTGATAAATATTTTTGTAGAAAAAAAAACTTTTTTTGCTTTTAAGTAGTAAGTTACTGTAAAATATGACTTACTTCCAAACTGTTTTTACTATGGGCAAAAACATTAATTTAAACATACAATTTAAACGCAAATCAGTAACAAACAATTTCACCTAAGACATCAATCCTCCTTTTTATGGAGACCCCTTTAATTTTATTTTCGTGTCTGAGAGTTGCATTACTATTGCTAGACCATTACCTTATTATACTTACTTTCGTTATGACTTCTGCTGCTTGCAAAGCATGATATGCTAACCGATCCGGGCCTCTTTGTCACTCCCTTTTTTATATTGCTAGTGCTTTAGGTTCTTGTTTCTGTGTTACGTCTTTATTGCCCTTATATTCAGCAATAATTTGTAATATATTTTATTTGGAACGCTACATGGTTATGTGCTTTATTTTTATGGTCTTCTTGCTTTGGGATTTAATTTTGAAATAGTTATTGTGGATACTGAATCTTTTTTTAGTATTAGGTAGTTCCTTTATCAGATCATGTAACATCTTATCTTAAAGATATTTATGTTATTACATGTTATTCAAATTCTTAGAAGCATTTTAATATACCTTAACTCAATATATACTTGTATATAATTTTATTTTCCTATTATTTCAACCCTAGATGCATTTTGTATCCAGAATACTAAACTAAAAAGGGAATGTCGCCATCTCTCACGAAATACGATGCACAAATCATAGTCATCGATATAAAAATACTGTATTCTAGAATGTATGGAAGCATATTAAGTTATGAACGAGGATATCAGATTCGATGACAGTCAATTAGTACAAGTTTCATATTTCTATGCAATTTATTCTTTTTTTACTCGAATTTGCTGCATTCATTTTTTATACTTATCAAATACTTCACTTTTCATCTTTACCATTTTGTTTACTTCTTATACAGTGGCGCAAAATGTAATTGTCTATGTAATCAACCTATAAGGTAAATGAAAAATACCATTTACGAATTTTATATCATACAATTTGCTTAAAATGAAATACTCTTGCAAAGAATTTTGGTAAAAACATACCTTGTTTATTCAATTATTGTAACAATATTTTAACAAGTGTCGTCGTTTAACCATCGACATTTTCTAGTCTTCTTATTATAGCTACATATAGCATTATTATCATAGCATGACTCATTTGAATCAGGAACACATGTTCTGGCTCCAGCATCTCGTGATACCTAGAATATAATATAACCTTAAAAGTATATTAAACATTGCATCATTCTAATTTTCCTAAAAAAATTACAAATACAAAACGAACTGTACTTTACAGATTTTTTCTGTACTTTACTTGCCAAATATAATTTTGATCTACCTTTTTTCTTTCAACTATCTGAAAACGTAATCAAGGGGACCAAGATTCGAGTGGAAATCAAAAGAATATGATCCAAGGATGAATACTAGACAGGGGAAACAAACACACACACCAAAGGACATGTATTTTCCTTAACCATCCATCTCTAAGTGTTAGTCAAGATATGAGACTGACTTTATAGTATCTTCTGTATCCTTTATCTCGAGTTCTTTGAAGAATATGAAATGTATAAAATCCCCGAAAGTAGGATTATTTAACGATAATGCGTCTACTATACAGTGGAAACTGAGATCAAAGGATCTGACCTAATGATCCTCCTTCCTTTGGGTCAAATCAGTTAAAAAGTCAGTCACATTAGATGAAGGAATAGTTCAGCGAGGAGCGGAGCACAAAATTTTCCCATGGAATTCAGACAGTTTATTTTGATAACTGCACAAATATGTGTTTTTTACAACATCTTCTTTGATAGACATTGTAGAAGATTTGAAATATTTTTTATACAAAGTATGAGGAATCTGTACTAAGCACTATGTGTCTGTATCTATGTTTAGCGACTTTTCTGGAGTAACAACTATTTATAATGTTTTGAGTCGGAATTTTAACTAAATATGGGGAACAGTAGTCGAAAAATCATAGGCCTCGATATAATTGTATGCTGACAAAAATCTGGCATTTGAGATTTTCCAGAAGACTTTTCGCATTTAAATTTTCAGGGTCCATATTGAATTAATACTACTACGGGAGTAGGTGTCGTGATAAGATTGAAGACCATCTTTGATAGCTGTGTGTTCGGAAGTTAAAAGTTTTGGAAGAGGAATAGTAGTACACTGTGCAAATCCAGCTATGAAGCGTTTCTTCCATGGATACTCGTGGAATTTTGGAATCCGGTACATGGATGGAAGATCAAAATCATGGCCCTCAGTACAGAGACCAAAAGAGGACAGCTCGGATTTATGGTTTTCCACTCCATCTTCTTTGGAGAGTGTGGTAGTAGTATAAGTATATGTATTATTATTACTATTATTTCCTACTTCTATCTCAAGCATTTGATGTAATGTCTCTTGCAGAAAACGTATGTATAGTAGACAATGTATGACTGGATCGGGATTAACAAAAAATATACTAAAACGCTCAAACGTTCATCAGATCCACACATAAACAGTGTTTAAAATGATCAGATAATTTTATCTGTACAATAAACGATAAAAAGAAAAATGAAGTCGGTTAACAAAAACTGTGTTTCTTTAAAATCCTTTTTTTACCTACATCTCGAATACGATAACAGTGAGTCATCATAGTCCAAAGATTAATGATAAAAAAGACGACGTTAGTTTTAAAATTATAAACTCCCTTTACCTGTGCAGCAGTAATCCTTAATCCCTTGTGTATAGTGTTTATAATTCACAATGTATTTGCTACGATAAAATAAGTACTAACTACACAGATTTCCTTGAACGTTATAAATATCTGCGTAACAGACTCCTGAATCAACGGTATGAGGAAATGCACCCAAAGAAGTCTGTTACCCATTTTTTTTCAGATTACAGTCCTTGGTTGAAAAATATTCAGTTTCTTCGGAACAGTGGGTATGTTTTTTTTTTGTTTTTTGTTTTTTTTTGTTTTGTTTTTTGTTTTTTGTTTTTTTTTTTTTGGGGGGGGGTATTCTTTATGCTGATACGATCCATAATTCACCGATTATGACAATATAGCATGCAACCGCTATTTAATTTATGTAATTACTGCCGTTATATTCACTTCGTAATGGAAAAGGGAGGTTTGGTAACCCACCAGTTCGTTTGAAATGACTCTACCAAGTCATGACCATTGCGATACAAGCTACTGCGGTGGTGTGATATTCATTGTGTTATTTTATTTGGACTTGACTTGACTATAGATCGGATTATTGATTTTTTGTAAAAATTAAACACAAATAACACTGTCAAATTTTATTAACAAGGATATATCAGATAGCACTATTGTCATATTTACCCTGCATCTACAGTTTGCTCTGTATGAATACTCTCCATGTTTTAAAAACATATACATATGCTGCTTGGGGGTCATCTTGAAATACTCATACATAAACATAAACATCCGCATTCTAAGTTGTCCATTTCTCAGATGCACTATTAAAAACGACAACAAAACAATAGATATTTATATAACTTAAATCATTGTACATAATCGTATTGTGTATTTCTTCATATACCAAAACAGATGATTTATTTTCATTTATATCTAACGATGTTTTCATTCTGATTTGTAGATGGGCACAATATCTTCATTTCAAATGCTTGCGTTGATGTTAGTTTCCTCCTCCTGTCCAATCATCTCTTTCATGTGAGTTGCTTTCCCTTAAACTATGGTTGCCCTATTTCTATGCTGTTACTAGTATGTCTTAGTTTGTATAAATGAAAATGCTCCTAGTGAAATGCTTACATTATTTAAAGGCGACTGAAATATGGTGTGTTACATGACCGAGTCAGTCTAGACATCTTAAGCAATTTAATTTTTTTTTTTAATTCATTACGTTAATATTTCCTGTTTAACTTACTTCCCTACTGTCAATGTTCACAGGAAGAAACTCTTGAAGAATATACACTTTTTATTTTTTCCAACATCTGACTGCTTAAATCCCTACATATACCAAAGTGATACATACTGGACTTTAGATTTAACAATTGATAAAAGGAGTTTTAATATTTCAAATCACAATTTAAATACTCCAAGTTTCAAACTTTTGCGAATCATTGACCAAAGCCTTAATCAGATCTTACGTAGTGATCCATTCATGAAATTATTATAATATCATTTAGATCTGTATGCAAATGAAATTAGTTATATGTGCTTTCTAAATGTTTGAATAACGTATCAATATTGTTATTGTTGTAGTTACAAATGTTCACTTAATATATGGTGAAACATTCTATAGAGAATCAGAGTTTACGTTTTTTTTATTCAGACTTACTGCTTAACATAACAAATACATAAAAATGAATGTAAATATACATATAAATCTTACATTCATCACAGTCAGAACTCTGATGCTGTAAACTCTATCCAGTTTTTCATCTTTAACAGTGAGAACATCCCCCGTCATAACTTTAAAACATAACTGAAAATTGTAACCAAAGTAATCGCCTTTCCTATGGACTATTAAACTAGAGTATTAGTCTACAAGTTTACCATTATTTCATTGGAACGAAGGCTATGATTTCGTCTAATCCTTTTATTTGGCACTTCATTAATTCTGCTCTTTCCTCTTTTATGACAAAGTGTTTAATGTAGCAAAACAGATTTATTTTTTTTTAAATTACTAAATTAGCATGTAATTATTCGATAAAAAATGAAAGTGACATTGCTTTACCTATGTTGCAAGTTTAACTAACATGAAACAGTAACTTTTTAAATGTTATAGGAATTACAGCAAGAATTAAATTAAAATCCGAAAATTAAATTTCAATTACAAGATAAAATGATATTTGTGTGATTTTCTGGAATTGAAGTAAAAGATTACAAAACTGTATCAAAGTAGTGTTCAGAATTTTTTGTTTTTTGTTTGTATGTTTGTTTGTTTGTTTGTTTGTTTGTTTTGGTTTTTTTTGTTTTTTTTTTTTGTTTTGTTTTGTTTTTGTTTTGTTTTGTTTTGTTTTGGTTTTTTTTTTTTTTTTTTTAAAGATATTGTGTTTGAACATATCATTCTTGTGATTAATACAAGATTACAAAAGTGAGAATTGTTTATACGTTATGTCAAAAATTTAACAAAGCCATTACAACTACATGTATCGATCAGTTTACCTATGTTTAACAATACAGTTGTATGTATGTCAATTTTAAATGCACGTTACTTACGATACTTTGCATCACAAAAATAGTTCTGGGGATGTCCAACCCACGGTGGTCCTGGAATTCCACAACCAATAGATAATCTAAATAGTGACAAGAACAGAAAAACTACTCCATTCTCTATAAAAAGCTGCATTTTGTGTCAACTCAGCAGTGTAGACTGTAGATATAATTGCCCACAATACTTAAAAATGCATTGCCTTCTTGTTCAGCTGTTGCAAAATCGTTTAAATACCATTAAACATATTATTTCGGTTATTCGTTTACATATAATTACAACTATCATAGCTCATTGACTGTTATTGTACAGTACACTGTGTAGTAAGTAGCTAAGCCTTGACTAAGACGTGATCATAATTGACAAGAATGAAAAGTAAACCTAAAGAATTCAATTAAAAATGCAAATATTAATTTTGTTTTACGATTCACCAATTCACACTGCTGTCATCAATCAGTATATCAATCAGATATACCAAATAGTATGACATGTATATGCTACATGTATCTCTTTATATATATATATTTCTTGAATCAATATAAATGAAGCAGGGCAATTTCAACTTTATAAACATTTGTATCTCTTCGGTTTGGTCGTTGTATCTATTTCTTGTACGGCTGATATTTTGTGATATCACATCATAGGAACTAATGATATGAAAAATTCGCCGTATCCATAGCATTGTTATATCCATAGCATTGTTAATATGATTTCTTACTTTATGCTCTTGTAACAACTGGTGATATCATAGACGGACGATCGCTACAATTTTGGCTACGGTAGATATTGAATGTCAAGCATCCAAATTTTTCAAAGGAATCATTGAGGAAAAGAGTTTCATAAATCTTAAATTTGAATATTACAAATATCAACTCAAGTTTATCTAATGTCAAAATCATAACAAACGAGTCTCTGGGATTTTGTGTTAATTGTAATGATCTAAAATTAAGTTAGCGAGTTTATTTTTTGCAATATTCAATTTTCACACAATTGTGTTTTAGTTTTTAGTATATTGTGTTTTTAGTTGTTTTTTTTTCTTTTTATTTCTTTGTTTTTTGTTGGATATTTTTTCTGTGTTTGTTTGTTTTTCTTTTTTTTTTTATCAATTTGTTTTGTTTGTTTGTTTTGCTTTGGGGGATTTTTTTTGTTTTTGTTTTTGTTTTGTTTTTTTGTTTTTGTTTTTTTTTAGCTATTTAAAATGAGATTTGGTTGTTTACTTCCGTGATATAGATTGGGATCACAAATGCTGTAGAAGTACTTTTGAACTGTGTTGCCAAAACCAGTATGTCCAAATAAGAGCTTCTGAAAAGTTGAATGTAGGATTGTTTTCATTCAAAACAATTGCCAATTCAAGAAATGCATGTATAGAAATAATAACGAGAATTAATACATGCTTAAAATATTAAACTTAGCGTTGTGTTAGTCATATGTGAGGCAAAATCGCTCTTGATTGCATGTCTTGAAAAATGAAAACATACATTCGGGATGTTTTCGACCAACAAATTCATTCTAATCAACGTTCTGTTTTAATTAATTGAAAGGCAAGCTAATAAATACATACGTGCTTGATTCATTTATTGTTTAATAATCCAATACCCATGTGTAAGTGTTTTGTTAGAATCATGAAGATTGTGAAAAATCAAAAACATACATGTCCAAACCACACCAGTTTGGCAATGTGTATTCACTCAAGGATGCTTTTTGTATTTGAAAATACCATTATTTGATCTCTGCATCCCAGGATTGGCTCAAAAATTCTTAAAAAGAATGTTAGATAAATGAAATTTTTGACAGAATTACTAGCCCTTTAAATATTTAGTTTTAGTGCAATTTATTGAAATGATAACTCAAATAACCATATGATATGGAAAAAATTATCCTTTATTTTTGATTCTGATGGTGCAAAAAGTCAAATAACACTCTCATAATGGTGGTTTTTTTTTCATACCATATTCACGTCATGTTTCACTCTCTGTCTAAACCTTACAGAGACTGACAATTAACACTTATTTTCTTCTACATGTGTAGGCGTTGACCCAGCCGCATTTTTCTGTTTTCCTGTTGTAACTACAAATTGCATTGTCTTCATAACATGATGTGCCATTTTGTGGAACACATGTTATATCAGTGGCTTGTGATGACACCTGAAATCATTATTTTGGCAGATGTCATTTCAATGATGTATATAGTTTATTATTATCATTATTATTATTATTATTGAATGGAGAAATTGCGATCAACAAAAATGAATATTCATGAGCTAATTAAGAACGTGACCAGTCGTCCGATACCGGACATTTCAAAAACCACGACTTTTCAGATATCCATAATTTACGGAATATTTGGGTTCTTTCCGTCATCGTTTTTATTTTCATTGATACTGTCCTAGTATGTGACCCGGAAAATAAAAAAAAACAAACAATTTGGCCATTTTTTACTTAAAAGAAGTGTTTTTAAGTGCATTTTGATCTGGAAACAAGCTGTTTTCAAATGTCGCTGGAACTCTTTTGACAGAGCACACAAGCTAGGTGAGTAAAATGAGAAAGGAAATGCAGTTTGAAGATTAATTTCAACACCTAGATTCGTGCAAAACAATGCGATTTGACTGCACATGTCTTCTGTTAAAGCGTAATCAAGGGAACCAAGGTTTGAATATTACTAAATAACGAAAGTCGCCCTTTTTCTTTTACATTTCTGTATAGAAAAGTATGTGCTCTCGCCTCGAGATTTCACTTTTGTTGCCTTTTCTGTAACTCCCACCCAACCCCCCATCGTTGATATACTTAGTCTCGGTACCATCTTTCAGCAACTTTGAATAACCTAATCTAATTAATTGAATTATTAGGTCACTCTTAATTAAAGTTGTCACTTATTTTAAGAAATGTACGCCAATTTGATTTAGTTCATAATGGTCCCGTATTGATGCCCTGTTTTGAAATTCGTAATGCATGGCTGTGATTTCCTAATGACCGACTGTAGGAATGTCAGGGGCGTAATGACTAGTAGTCGAAATTTTCGGTTAATAAAGGATGGGCATTTCTATACATATTGTAGAAAGTTGGTTAATAATACCTGCTTAATTGCACAGAGTAAGGTATAATAAATGAATATTTAAATAAGTAGCGAAAAAATGCGTGTATATCAAGGGTTGTTGTTGTTGCTGTTTGTTTTCTTTTCTTTTCTTTTTTTTCTCGCATTAATACAAATATCAGACTACCGACAGCTAAGAATAATAAAGATTTTAACCCCAAAAATGAAATCCAAATTCTGTTTACAAGTTGATTTTAAGTAATTCTTTGTATTTTTTGTTTTAAAATAAAGTGATTGCTTAATCTATCGATCTTGTATTTTATGTGTTTGAAAAATCTATATAAACAGTAAATACTAATACTTGCACTGCATCTACAATTTGCTTGGTAGGAAAACTTTCCACGTTTTAACCATATATACATATGTTGTTGAACCGTCATTTGGGAATACTCACGCCGGAACATGAAGGTTCGGATAATAAGTCTTCCATCATTGTCCATGGTTGCTAACATTCAAATGTATGAATATATATATTAGAGAATAACGTTCGAATTAAAGAACAGGTATATGCAGGGTTTATACCACAACCTGTATTTACAAAATTCAAATAGAAATTACTGAATATGACTTTGGTTATTACTGTAACGTCATAAAAACAAAATAAATCCTCTTCAAACTTACCTTGAAGAACAATTATTTTCCCTATAGTCAATGTTGTTCCACACGCTGCACTACTTTTAGGGGAAAATATTTTTTTTACTTTCCCAACATTCGATGCCTTAAATCCCTGTGAATTAAAAAAAAACAAACGATACATTTATTTCTTATAACATCCAATTTTGAATTCGATTATAGCCTACGTTACAACAAATTTGTCATTTATCTATGTTATTTTAATAAAGGTTCATAAATAATTATTTGTAACATCTAATTATACGCCATGACATTCAATAAAGGAATGAGTCATCAAGGAAACCAAGATTTTAGCGGAAATAAAAAAAAGCAATATATATATACGTCTCAAAATTTGACGACCCTATTCGCTACACTGTTCCGTCGGATTAAATTGATACAGGGTAGATAACGTAATTTTATAGAAGGGTCTGAAAATACCCAACGATCTTAGAACTGTCAAATTTGCGATGCAAATTTTTAGTCGTTCCCTCCGCGGGACTCGAACTCGTACCGCTGTGACATCTATGGCAACACCGCCTGCACAAAGTCAAGCGCCCTAGACCACTCGGCCAGCTAGGCTATATAAAAACATTGCTTTCGCTGGCCGTGTCATTCTTACTCGTAGACCCTTCCATATGTTTACTTTATCTTCCCTGTATCAATTTTATCCGATGGAGCTGTGTAGCAAATAGAGTCGTCACATGATTGGTAAATTTGCTGTTATATTATTAATTCATTTATTTGTTCTCTTATGATTATTAAATTCCATGATCTCTTGAATGAAACAGCTTAAGTCAAAATTGTTCTAGATGTTGACTGGGTGTGGAAGAATCTTATCTAAATAATATTGATAAGTTTATGTTGATTTACTTTAATTACTGCTAGCACTCTGACTCTGTATCCTCTATATAAGGTGGTTCCGACATTAGAGCTGAGCACCTCTCCCACCATAACTGAAAAGAATTGAAGGAGTTGAATGGTAAATTTCAAATGCATTAACATTTTTCTTAGGTATTATGTATGCTTCATTGATTGAACTGACAATCAAATTTTGAAGAATACTTCATAAGGTATAATTCACCGACTTTGTTATAGCTATGAAATGTTTTGTTTCAGAGCTAATTTCCTAAGAAGACAATAATCAATCTAAAAAATATAAACAGTTACGAAAAATATGACGATTAAACAAAATCTAAACATGTTCTGATATCTCATTGATTATCGAAAATTCCTTCAGGAACACTTGTTATATTGGATTTATTCCGTTACGAACAATTATTACCATCGCATTTATTCTGTAATATTTCTTCTCTTGGAACTTGTATTATGGAAAAAAACTTGATTGACAACTCTTGAAGGTTAATTTCACTGAATTGTAAATGAAACACTAAATACTTACCATATTTTGCGGAACAGAACAAGTTCTGAGGATATAATATATAGGGTGGAGGTATACTGCATTCCTCAGAGAACTTAACTAATATCAGAATAAGAAGTCCAAGCCCATTTGTCCTAGCCATTTTTTGTTCACAAATCCTTGTTGTACTCTACGTTTATGCAGTTATATATCATTTTATTGTGAAGATATTTCATTCAGCTGCCACAAAAGTATTTCAAATCACTTTACACGTCTTATTACAGGTTTCTATAAGTAAATTTAATTGTGTCATACTGTTGCTGGATAATGAATAAAATGCAAAAATATATGTGAATATTTTTGTCAAGTTGAGGTTGACATTTTACACTTTATATATTATAATAAGCTTTTTATTACCGATTGTGTCATAATGATTTTCCATTTTAGACAAATAACGTTATGAATAAATCACTTAAGTCATTACATCAGAAAACAGTTACCTTGTTTTTTAGCTCTGAAATGTGTAAAATGAGATGATATGTTAAAATCCATCAGATCATTGACACTCAAATTTGTGGTTACAGCAAACACATTGTTCACAATAAGTATAGTTGTATGTCTTGGTATTATTGTCATGTTCATAACATGAGAAGATGGTGTGAGCATGTTGGTCATCCGAACTTTCAGTTAACTTGAAAAAAAACTATCAGTCACTATGCTCATTTAAATTATCCATCCACCAGATTAAATGTACTGCAATCTTACATAATTTCAGTTCTATAATGTACTTCATATTTTGTAGAATATTTCTTTGGATGTTGATAACATTTTTTTTCTAATTGGAGACTCTAATGACTACAAGTATGATGACAAATGGTTCTTCGTTAATAAAACTCAAATATGTTATTATAAACTAACTTGTAAAAGCTTTCAATTATTTATGTTGACTTTAGCAAATTAACAAATAATTATTACAAGAACTTTCTAATTTCGGGCGATTATCTAAAGAGGCATGCCATTTAACTGTATATAACATATCTGCATTCTTGTATTTCTTCTAAGATAAAACATTTTTTGATAATAACATATGTATATTTAATTTCAATAAGCATATGTAATAATTTAAATATTGTTTTAATTTCAATTTAAATATCATTTGTGTTCATGCAGATTGTCTTAAGGAATGTTTTCACTACTAAGCGAATGTAAACTTTCAACCGCTTTAAACAAAAAGGAGGGGATTTTGATCTTTTAAGTCTAATGTATCATTTTGGATGGGTTTCCGTCATTTCCATATTATTTGCATCACTTAAATAGCCCAAGCATGCGTAAATCGAAGATGAAGTTGCTCCTTTGTAGTATGTAGCGAAGCTATATAATTCAATTTAATATCGTAAAGGATTTTACATGTAATGTGTTTGGTACTGTTCGTAGGACAAGATTACCCTTCCGGTATTATTATCGGTTTTTACTTGTAATGTGTTTGGTAATGATCGTAGGACATGATTACCCTTCTGGTATTATTATCGTGTGTGTGGTACTGCTCGTAGAACAAGGTTACCCTTCCGGTATTATTATCGATTTTTACTTGTAATGTGTTTGGTACAGCTCATAAGACAAGGTTATCCTTCCGGTATTGTTATCGTGTGTTTGGTGCTGCTCGTACGACAGGATTACCCTTCCGGTATTATTATCGTGTGTTTGGTACTGCTCGTAGGACAATGTTACCTTCCGGTATTATTATCGTGTGTTTGGTACTGCTTGTAGAACAAGGTTACCCTTCCGGTATTATTATCGATTTTTACTTGTTATGTGTTTGGTACTGCTCGTAAGACAAGATTTTCCTTCCGGTATTATTATCGTGTGTTTGGTACTGCTCGAGGGACAAGGTTATCCTTCCGGTATTATCATCGTATGTTTGGTACTGCTCGTAGAACAAGATTACCCTTCCGGTATTATTATCGGTTTTTACTTGTAATGTGTTTGGTACTGCTCGTAGGACAAGATTACCCTTCCGGTATTATTATCGTGTGGTTGGTACTGCTCGTAGGACAAGGTTATACTTCCGGTATTGTTATCGTGTGTTCGGTACTGTTCGTAGGACAAGATAACCTTTCTGGTATTATTATCGTGTGTGTTGTACTGCTCGCAGGACAAGGTTACCCTTCCGGTATTATTATCGTGGTTTTGGTGCTGCTCGTAGGACAAGATTACCCTTCCGGTATTATTATCGGTTTTTTATGAAGTTCATATTGCTAGTTCTTTAGTTTATTTTGCGATGTCTCAGTTTCCATATGTATGTATGAGCAACTCGGTGGGTGTTTCTAGAAAAACAGAGGACGCTTACCCTACCGGTGCACCTGGTCCATGCTCCCAGTTTTTAGTGGAGTCCGAGTTGCTCATTTGCTTTTTTTTGCTTTGTATTGATGATTTTAGTTCCTTATGTTCTTTGTTGTGTATGTCTGTTTTCCATGTCTGGTCTTTGTCCCTGGATTACATTCTTTTGATTACCGCTATAACCTTGGTTCCCTCGATTACTCCTTGTATTCTATTAGGTTCGCTACATTGTGTATGTTTCTTGTTAAGGGTATAAACTTGGATCTTGATGTACCTGAGTTGTCCTATTGTTTTACGCTTCAGTACTTCTCTCCAATATCGCATGCATATCACCGATGTCGGGTAAAAACAAAACATCATATTGGAACTGGTGTCAACGAAACGAGGCGATATCAGGTTTGCTTATAGCCAGACTTACAGCGATACTCGTAATAATACTCGTAATAATTCGTTTTAAAACTGATCCTTTGCAAATAAAACGACAATCGTAAATTATTATTGACAATTCCGTTTGATCAAACATTTGTACTGCGACCAAAATGAACCCTTTACTATATAGAAAGGCAAGTGCTTTTAGAATTATTTATTCATAACAAAAATCGTCATTCACCCAACCACATTTCTGTGATATTCGGTTGTAGCTACATATGGCCGATTTCTCATAACAATAAGTATTAGATTTTGGAACGCATGTTCTGTCACTGGCATCAGTTGATACCTGAAATAAAACAACATTAGTAAATAAGTTTGACGTGTTTAATGGTAAACGAGTGGAGGAAAAACATTTCATGCAATTAATTTGTAGATAGAGTTGCATCAAAAGAAATAGAAATGCCAAAAATCGCAATCAATTAAGGTATACCGGTACTATTAAATCTTATTCTTGTACATGTAATTGATTTTAGCTAAATTATGTTTATTAAAAAAAGAACAAACAAATAGAAAGTTTTGTTTTTTTTATACACATATAAAATATATATATATATGTATATTTTTATATATACATTTGTTCCCAGCATGCTTGTTGTGTCGTATTCGTTGGTTCTATATAGCATAATAATTACTTATATTGTACAAGAATAGCTACCACTGTTTTCCCTTGCGTATTTGAAATAAACGTATATAATCGTGAACAGAGAAACAAAAGGAGAAGATCTTTTATTAGGACAAATTCTCAATAAAAGAATGTTGTTTTTTTTTTTACAAGATTCAAGTAGCAGGTTGACAAATTGAGTAAATTGAGGTAAGCTTTCCGTCATATGGCAAACATGTTTTTGCATAGAATGTTTTATCATTCTGACAACTCTACTTTTTACTAGGCAAACCAGCTGATCGTGCGATTTATGCGCTAGCTCACTGACAAAACAGCCCACAGGTGAGCATGTTTACCAACTGGGAGACATTATTCTGACTTCGAACGGTTCAGTCATCACTCTGTCTCCGAAATACCACGGATTTGAAATGAAGAAGCAATATACTTGTATGTAAGATTACAATATGTTTCTTATGGTCGAACCCATGACTCTCACCAACCAACCATGAGACTACCGAGATGGTTCTAGTAGATGAGAAAATACAAATTAGGCAATTGAATTCTTTTTTACCCTGCATCTACAATTAGCTCTATACGAAAACTTCCCACGCCTTAACCACATATACATTTGTTGTTGAAAGGTCATCTTGAAATATTGGTATTGGAACATAGAAAGTCGAATAACAAATTTTCCATCCCTCTTCTTGTTTGCTGGAAAAAAAAAGCTGAAAGTTCGTTTAGTAAAACCATAAAAGCTTTCGTCTGGTTAATTAATTTGCTCTTTTGATGTTTAAAAAGATTTTTTGATTAACTTGTTTATAAAGGACGTACCACGAATGAATGAAAATGTAATATATAGGAATATTTTTTAATTCGTCAATCACTGCAGTTTTTTAGAATACAGCGATTACTGTATTAAAATGGTTTATATGACATTGTCTCTCCCTCAATATGTATAATAAGATTCATGAAAATAAACTTAGTTCGCTTCTTGTTCATGTATCTAAGCTCCATTTAAGAGTCAAGTATTTCTAAAGAAATGATTAAATAATCCATTTTGAACTCATCAGTTGCATATCGCAAACTTAACTTATTTCTATCATTACCACTTAAATATATTGAATAAAGGTTTGCAGCAAAGGAGTAACATGTGATATCTTTCTTTACCAGAACCACCAAATTATAGTTACCTCCAAAGGCGTAAGTGATCCCTATACGAAATGTTGTTCCGCATGCTGCACCACTACTTGGGGTATATATACTTTTAACTTTTCCGACATCTGAGTTTGTGAATCCCTTTTGGTATAAAACGTCATCATTAAGACTTGTATGAATAAGTAAAACATGTTGCATATTCAATATTACTATATACACTCTTACTATACAGACAAAGTTACATGTGTCATATATGAGAATCATATGGTTTACAACACATGGTAAACGAGCATGATAGGACCATATTATTGTTTCCATATGACAAAAATAATATCTTTGTATAAACACTTGTTTTTAAAACGTGTTATCCTCTAGACTCTTATTGCTTTAATGTGTATATCAATTTCGGTAAAATGATAATACTTATTTATGTTTAACCTGTAAAATCAGAGCATGTTGGTCTGTGTATAAATACTTAAGTTTTTATTTGTCAAAATATTTTTGTTGTTACTACTCTTGACACATCACGTTGTTTTCTAAATTTTCGTTTTTCCTTCACCCTGCTTTGACATTTTAGCGAGAGTATCGTTCCTCGAAACTAACACAATATCGTTTGTTCGTCTATGAAAGATATTAAAACATAGCGCAGATGGTATATTCTGGCGTATAGTGTAAATTGTTTGACATGTAATTTACATTTATAACAGCTAATACTCTGATTCTGTATATTGTGTAGATGGTCCCGACCTTAGAGCTTAGAACATTACCGACCATAACTGAAAATGATACGAAAAAAATTATTTTGCACATTTAGCAAAAGAGAAGTGCTTATACACATGTCATAACATAAGATTGATCACCAATTTTGAATTGATTTGTCTGCAAGTCTTTTCATTAATGCACAATTTGTTCAACGTGTAATAATTTTCCCTTCCTCTTTTGTCTTTCCCAGACTTGACTCGGCGGTGTTTCTAGAAAAGCAGAGGACACTAACTCCCTACCGGTACGCATGATCCATGCTCCCAGTTTTTAGTGGTCCGAGTTGCTCATTAACTTTTGTTACTTAATGTATTATTTTGGTTATTTTATATTCTTTGTTGTGTTTGTCTGTTTTCTATGTCTAGTCTTTGTCCCTGGATTTCATTCTTTTGATTGCCGCTAGAATCTTGGTTACTTGATTGCTCTTTCAAATAGTCAACGATTTTATAAAAAGATTATTTTTCATAAATTTATAAAAGACTCATACCCGTAAGTTTTCGTTACCCTACAAAATGATAAGGAGGTGCTATTAAAGAATTCAAAACATTCTTCAAGACCCGTGCAGGGCCGGATGTCAAAAGAATAGGCCTGCAGCAGCGCTAAGCTTGTCGTAAAAGGCGATCAAATAGTGCTCAGAACCTTAATCGGGGGCTAGGGCGCTCTGCCCACAGAGCAACTGGGATGTGTGCCCCAGGTGGTGGAATGGGGTACCCCTGGCGTGTTACATGCTGGGGTTGTCAGGCTATAATACGGAAAACCTGACCACAAACCATAGTGGTGCACCGTGTTGGGAAAGATGCCACGTTCCTCGCACGTTAAAGAACCCTACTGTGGTATTCTCCCGGAGTAGGAACCACAGGGCTCCGCCACAGGAGGCTAAATTGCCCGACCCTACCCATCTCTCCCTATTTGCAGTGGCAATCAAAATTTGTATACCCCATTGTCCTTGTGTTCCATCTCATTTTTATTTCATGTTCATTTTATTATCAATTTCATGTTCATCGTCTGAATATAGTTGAAATATTGCTGCTCGGACGTTAAACCCCAACAAACAAACAAAATCAAGAGACATTTACCCATACAATGCACCTGGTCCAAACACAGAGACTTTTTGTCAAGTCCTACTTTTGAAGAAAAGTTATAAAGAAAGCGAGATATATTCATAAGAACATGTAATTGTTAGAAAAAAATGTTTGTATAATTTGGCAAAATAAATTTTGCTTCCAAAGGTGGTACAGTTACACTGATTAAATATTGTTCTATTAATTATGATATTACAGAAAATGAACCTGTAAAAAAATAAAATACTTTTTTTATTGTCACTTATTTGTTGTTTATATCTTCTGTACTGTTTTTGACTACTTATTTTACCAATTTTGACCCGAAGCAATTGTTTTCTGCCCGTTCAATCTTTATAAACCGAAACTTTTTAACCTAAATTGAAGCGGGGGTAAACGTGCTATAAAACCTTGTTAAACCCACCTTTTCCATCGAAAATACTTGTATCAAAATATGACCATTGCGGTATTTTCCAACTTCCGCTTTCCCTTGATATTGCCATTTGTTATACAACTCTTCCTTTATTTCTTTTGCTTTTAAACATTGCCTTAAGTTTATCAGTTAGGCAATTTTGTTTTTACCCTTGCTTCAAATATCTAAACAAATAATGCCGCAAATACACTCAATTTCATTCAATCTGTCTGTGCTCTTTCCTTTTGTTGAATATAAACTTTTATGTGAAAATAATAAAGAAGAAAGTCGCAATGAAATGATAATTCTACGTGTTTACATGAACAAAACTCGAGCTTCTTTATCATTAAAACAAAAGTATATTGGTCGTCAAATTCCTAATTTGAAATCAGCATGAATATAAAATGAAGAAAATTAACACTATACTTTTTTACTTACGATACTTTGCATCACAAAAAAAATTCTGAGGATGTGCGACGAACGGAGGGCCTGGAGGACTACATTGCTCCGACAACTTGAATATTGCCAGTGCTAACAGAATAGCTATCCTCCTAGCAGACAATGTCATTATGTGTCAACAAATAAATACAATGTAGAACTTTTACACAGTGCACATTGTAATTTGAATAGTGATCAGTTTTATTTATTTCAGCTGCTGCAAAAGCCTTCCTTGTATAGCTTAGAATAATCCGTTCTGTTTAAAACAAAAGAATGTGTGTTATACGTGCTGTTATTGGCTTAATAAGAAATATTGCATCATGCTCCGTGTAAATTACAGTTAATTTATAGAGGATTTAAAAAAATTATTTTCTAATAACTGATTTGGTAATGCGGTGTTCATAAAATAGACATGAACAATACATCTTTAAAACAATATGTGATAACGATACTGTAAAATAAGGTAAAATAAGCGATGGATTTTGTGGCGTCATAAAATTGATCAAGAACAAAATTATTTTGTTTAGGTTTGTGTGTTATTATATGCTTAGTTTGAATAATGGTTTCTAGTCTATCAGTCTTATTTATAAAACCAATGACAGCCACTGGTGTTTCTTCTCAAAGTCATATTGTCATCAGTACAGATTCTTTTACAAAAAAACATCATACTCTTCGGATAGATTAAGATGCTTCAAAATTCAATGTTTCTTTTTTTGCCGACGCAGTCGGTATAGCTTTGGTTTTTACCCTTTGACCATAAGGGCGCTCTTCCATGGAAACGCAAGTCACCTGATCGCAGTTCTCTTTCCCGATTGGTCAAATACTGATAACTTAGTGGCGTTCGAAAAAAACTGTATCGAAAATTTGATAAATTGCGTGCCATGTTTTATTTTCTTTAAAGAAATATAGAAATTTAGAAGTAAAAAGAACAAAAATTTACTGCGTTTGCTATTTTTTTAAAGTTAGTACTATTTATAACATGCCTTTAATGTAAGATGTCTGTTTTCACCTGTTGAAATGAATGACTTTTGTGGTATACGTGAGTGTGTGTGTATGTGTGTGTGTGTGTGTGTGTGTGATTATTTTGTGTTGTGTGATTTGTTCTCCATGAACGATTTCTATTTTTATATACTATAATATAGGATAAAATTTGGACACCGATTTTAAATTCCACATATTATGTCATATTAACGCTAATGGCGCCTTCGTTTTGAACAAAAAAACTGATATACCGGACTAAAAGCAATAAATAAATTCAAAGAAAAACACTTTAATATTTTAAACAGATAATTTGGTTTATTCTCGAGGTGAGAATGGCAGTGTAATTGGGATAGTACTATCCCTGATTGGAGTTGTTGAGATAGAACATTCCTCGTGATTAGCCCATCCACAAATTCCGTCTGACATCATGCATACTGCCTTGCTGGACAAACAGTGCATTGTACTGAAATCATGTTGGGGTAGAAAGCAGTACTTGGAGTTCATGTCGATTTTCTGTAGGAAAACAAAGCAACGATTCATTATTTCATAGCATCTTGCTTTTTTCGACTCGAGCCGCACGTCGTAATTTATTTTTGTGTTGTCTTGCTTGTTTTTGTTTTGTTTTTGTTTTTGTTTTTGTTTTTGTTTTGTTTGTTTTTTTTGGGGGGGGTTTTGTTTTTGGGATTTTGTTTTTGTTTTTGTTTTTTTTTTTTTGTTTTAGTTTCTTTTGTCAATTTGTCAGTTTATGAAAGGAACCCATGAGCAACGGACATGTGATTGCCATTTGGTTCCTTCTATGAGTGTCTCCCATTACTTTCGCAATCTGACATTTGCACATATCATACGAAAATAAAAAGATGAAAATAAAATCAATTCATTTTGCTTTCCTTAACATGGGCATTTCAAAAGTTAAATTTATTGGTATTAAATATTTATTTATACCACTGTGCAAGCACTTCTCGAAACGTGATTCATATATTACAATTTAAGATATTAAAAGAATTGTGAAACTCTCACTATAATTCAAGTGTGATATTTTTTTTATAAATTTGAAATTCTTAGGTTAAGCCTAACAATGTCTGCTATATTAATGTATAACAACTCACTGTACAACCAGACTTGCAATTTTTGTGGTACGAGTAAGGTCCTCTGGAGAACAGATAAAATATTTGCTCAAATGTCAAGGAGGAGGCTACTCTCACAAACCCACAAGAGTTGATAGTCTTCTTCCCACCACTTTTATATCCTTAAATAAGAATTTATACTAATTTTAAAGAAGATATGGACTACATGTTTTTTGTTTTTTGTTTTTGTTTTTTTTGTTTTTTTTGTTTTTTTTTTTGTTTTGTTCAAATGATATAATGAATGCGCTCAATGAAATGTTTATCTAAAGTATAACGAAGATTTAAAATACAAATTCTGACATTCTTTTAATTCAACTTCGATCTAGAAGTGAACATCCCTTTCATTATGCATTTGTCAAATAGATGTCCGCTTATATTTCATTTCTATATCACAGTCAGACCAGGAATGATACATATTCTTAAGTATTCAGACTTGTTCACCTACCCATAAGAACGTATGATTGTCCGACAGTCAATGTCATTCCACACATGGCGCTATTCCCCGGAGCTTCTATGGTTGTGTAACTATTTATTTTTCCACCAATACCCTACAACAATCAAACAAAATCATCAATTTCTTAGCATGTTTCAGGAACTTTATTTCGACTATTGTATAATTTCTTAGCATGTTTCAGGAACTTTATTTCGATTATTGTATAGTAACCGAGGTACAGTCGTTGTCTGGAAATGCTTTGAAAAATATACACGAAAACTTCTAGTGATCTTTCAAATTAAAAAGTTTAATATCACACTAGCTACACATTGTTTTAAATCTAATAAGTGTCTAAAAATAACACTATAATATATACAGTGTCTTTATTAGCGATCGTGAAAAATATTCTCAGATACTATCTTTGAGTGATCCCCAAAAATGATATCATGCAGTGGGACATAATCCAACGAACTTACAGCAACCGACTGAAAAACTTCTATTTCAAAATACATATTCATTAATGAACAACACAGAAATGAAGCATATAAATGTAAATGTCCAAATGTTTTAAAATCAGAGTATCATTTAACATTCAACAAAAAGTGAGCCTGACACACAAAATAACAATCTTTTTTAGCAAATTAGTCGTAAGTTATGACGTCACAATACTTTGATTTACTATGACGTCATAACTTACGACTAATTTTACACTTACGATTTTTTTGTGAAAAGGACCACAGAACCTAATATTGTCAAACAATCAACATTAACAAAATAAATGGTATTCCTGCTAGTATCAAATCAAGCAAATGTATCTTCAAATAACATATACATGTACCCGCTAAACAAAACAAAGATGATATTATCCAAGAACAGTTGATACTAAATTTTCATTAATTTTGAAGTTTGATCATTCTTACAATTTGTAATTGCAGAAATATTTGCGTCTTTATTTAATAATATAGGCAAGGCCTTTTATCTTCACTTACTTTGATAATATTAACAACAAATTAAACTTCATTTTGGTCGTTAATTTTCGTTTTCTAAGAGTAGGTATGAGGCAAACAAAGTACATTGGAGGGGTAATCATCAAATATGCAATGGTAAAACTTTAAAAATATGGCGGAATGTAAGTATAAATAACTTAGTTAATGAAGGTGACAACAATACGTTCAAGCTTGTAAAACGTGATTTTGTAAAACTATTTATCTGAGAATTGAATGTTTCATTTTCAATGTTTCGTCGGCGTGGAAAAGCGTTGATCGGTCGCACATTTTGAGCATAAACCGTTAGTGCTTCGTGTCCAAAATGTGCGACCGGTCAACACTTTTACAAGTAAAAAGAGTAAAGTAAAAGTAAAAGAGGAAACATCAAGTATGAAACGTTCAATCATTGTTACTACATTTCATATATTTCGCTCATCATTTTTTTCTTTTATTTAACATAATGCAAATAAAATGGCAATACACAGGGTGGTCAATAAAAGTAGAGTCTATTTAATTGTGGGCGTGGCCTACATCAATCGTTCGAACATACTTTTCATCCACTCATGAAACACCACGTGTAAAGCCAGTTTAGCGTATTTTAAGTATATGCACAGTTAAAGTACTTGTTAAGGCTAAAAACCACTAATTCCACTTCCCATAGGCTTCTATGCTAATTTCACAATATTCAATGGCTTCTCTGGACTTTACCTTAACTATAACCTGCAGAGGACTATATATCAGCATGATTCTACATATATCAGCTCACAATCCTCAGAATGGCATGTGGGGTTAGCAGACTTGCAGTGCAGTACTGATCACCGGAAGTGAAGGGTCTATAAATAGCATGGGAAATCCCAGTGTTTTCACAAGATAGGTGTATATTTAAAAATCATTATGGAGATTAGACTTCACATCACAAGAAGCAAAATGCACCTATACAATGTACAGAAATGTTTTCCCTTTCAGAAACTGTTTAAATTTTTTAAATAAGATGAGAACTTTTTTCACAGCACTATGAGGAACAGGGGTAATTTCTGCGTAGGACTATTTTTGCGTACGTTCCAAATGCTCATTGGTTGAATTGGTGGTCTGTAACCTTAACTATTAACATGGGGGGTTCAAAAGCCATGGAAATGTAATTATTCGTTATAGCATAACTGTATTTCTTTTGACTATTTTATTTACAAGTGAATAAACTAACAAGACAAGAAAATGCGTCATAAAACTTCAGTGACTCACTTTCATTTTGTATAGAATCTGCACTTTATATCTCCTGACCATCTCATTGTTAGCGACGTCTTCAGGTGGGCCTTTTATAACTCGTTCTTTTACTACCTTTCCATAAAATACTGTGAAAAAAGAACGAATATGATCAATCCATTTTGAGATAAACAAGTAAACAATATATTTTAAAACGTACATCATTGTATAAAGAGTTTACATTCAAAAATGCGTTCACGAAGATGTTTATAATAAATCACGGTAAACAACAAAATGTGCCACATATGATAATCATAAAATAATTTACATTTGAAAACCGTATGATAACCATAGGATTCTCATATTTTAATTTTGGCTCGGATTTAAATGAAAGTCATATGATTATCATACAATAATCATGCGTTGACCATTTGGAAACTGACCCATATGTTCATCATATCACGGTTTCATTTGATAATCGTATGTTGCAAACCATATTATTCTCAAAAGCCGCATATTTGGCTGTGTAACGACCTCAGAAATTTAGCAACTGTTGGAAAAAAATGCTTAGAAAATTTAGACCAGGTTTATACCAGATTGTATAAGCGACATGACAAACATTATACATTCTATGGGACAATGAACACAAACATTCTTAAGGTTGATTGTATATTTTTAGGGGATATATTTTCTTAATTTGCTCAATGAAGAATTTCATTGAACATATTTTAGAATTTTGATATAAAAATAGGTCGCGAAGAAGGCAATTTTTTATATGGATTCTGTATGGAATTTTCACTATTGTGTCTACTATATAGAAAAAATGTAAGACGAAATTTATTTTCAATACATATGAAGAACAATTAATAGATATTATTTCATACTTCAAAAAGAAAATTGGGGGTCACCGATCTCTTTTTTTTTAATATAAAAAACTAAAACGCCCGTTACATTTTTATTGAAAATATTCCAGTCAATTATCCTTGCTTTGAAAGAATTTTTCGCCAATTATTTCCCTTGGAAAAGGATTTTTAAAATTCATGTATGTAATTTCACAATAAAAAAAAATATGTTGCACATATTATTTTACATCATTTAAACACAAGTATTTGAATGAAAATATATTTGCCCGTAAGATTTTGCAAGAAGACATAAAATAATGCTCCGTTTAATAGGTGTTATCTACCGTAAGAAAACATTAACTTTGATTTGAAAACAAAATATTGCGTAGATGAATTCAATGCGATTTTTTTCTTTAATTCAAATCAGAATGAGTTCAGTTAAACTAAATAAAATGAGAAAGTACAGTGATTTCTAAAGTCTGTTCATTGCATTATGACCAATGACCATCATTAATATGGAAAAGTGTAAATCTCAAAGCTCGAGACGAACACAAAATCGTCCAACAAGAAGGCTTACTTTATATAACCATACTCATCGAAGTTTAAACTCTACAGACCCTCAACTGATGCTCACCGAATTTACTGCTGCAGTATTCGCTTTGAGGGTGTTGTGGGAAACAAGAACATCCAAACACAACGCTCCAAGTTACCGAAAAAATAACGAAACGCGCTAAGACTCCAACTCCTGGCATATTTTAGTTATATATTTGACTCTGCCTGGCCAAACAGAGAAACTGATCACAAAATCCGCATTTAAATACAGATTTTAATCTGAGAACGTGTTAACAGTTATAGATTGTGTACGAAATATCGTTGTTTGTTTTCTTTTGATTTTTAAGCCAACATCTGAAGTTAATCTGGATGGCAGATGGTTACAGTGTACAATAGACGAGTATTTAAGATAATACGACCATGATATATATCTGTAAATGTCTTGTAACTATCCGTTAGAATTATTGGCAGTTATGACAATGTTATAAATCTTTGTAATCCGGTTCTGACGCATGCCAGTTTATTTGTGCTTTGTCAAAACTGTCTATGATAAAATGAAAACAAACCCTTCCAATGACTTTATCTGATATGGTATGTCATACTATAATTAGAATAGTACTAAAATTCAAGGTGTGTTTTTGTTGAAAACCTGTTCAATGAAATACTTCATGATGAAGAAGTCAGCATGCACTCTTTAGAAAATTTATAACATAACCAATAAGGTACTAATTCTCACTACCATGGATTCATTCATATTCTGTATAATACAATAAACAGCAGTCAGTGAGGTAAGAACATCACAAACTGTGTTATGGCAATACAAATCATCAAGAAATAAAACGCTTACCTCGAGTATGAATGTGGTCTGCCCTTGGACTAAGCACATACTAGGTAAGATGAAAACAAGTTCAGTGTATTTAATGAATGAATTGGCCATACAGAAAATATAAAATTAGGTCTATCGACTTTGTATGTTAAACAAGATCTTGATAGAGTCATTACTATCACGTTTGTTGTGAAACTGTTCCCTATAGAAAAATAAGTAGAAGTTATTGTTACTATTTCTTTACATTTCAGTGCTTGAATCTATAAGTATCAGGCAGAATTGGTATATATTATTAATCATGAGCGGAAGAAAACACACGAATTTGAAAATGTAGGCACATGATTTATTAAAGACGAATTCTTTCGTGTTAGAATTGTTAGAGGATACAGGAAAGCGAGTTCAACGCTACCATAGACTTAAGGGGACTCAATTATCTAACAAACCCTAATTTAATTTCCTTTTATATATATAAAAGTTCATATATTTGTCAAATAAAGATCCAACACAACCAGGAGTTCCATATTTATAATTCGCTAGTACTTTCACGTCCTCATAGACGATCTTCAGGTGAAACACTACAATAGTATCTAAGTAACGTTTCAGTGACGTCACAGATATAGAACGACTTAGTAACGTTATAAATAGATTCAACATTATAAATAGAGTTCAAATGAAACTGAGAGTGTAAGCTAATACATATAATAAAAATTGAATTTAACGTCCGTTTAAGATAGGTTTAAATTTTTCAATAAACTTTCGTTCTTTCAACTCCCTTAAAGTGTCTCTCGGAGATTTCATTTTATAAAATGAAAAAATACAAAAATTTCCACCGCCACAAGTTTCAATGTGTGCACTCAGCGGTTTTTGTCTATATGCGGAATCTCTGACTTGTTGACGGTGTACCCTCATTCGTTCCGATAATGCATTTCCGGTCTGGCCTATATATATATATATGTTGTACAATTGTTAACCCTTATTCAAAAAATGAAAAGGAAATAGGGGGTCACCAGACTCATTTTCTTATAAATGGGGAATTTTGCCCTAAAAAACTATTTACGTTAGTTTCTGTAGTATAGTGGCAAAATTGATACCATTCTATAATGCATTTAGTAAAATTGAATGTTTGTCCCGCTATTGAGGCCTATAGTTTGCCTTAAAAATGCCAAAACATTAACACACAAATTAAAATTAATTAAAATCATCAAATTTATATGTTCTTATAAACTTATAAATATGTTTCACAGACGCAAAATTGAAACATTTTATAGAGAAAAACTATTCAAACAAGATTAATTGCTTTGCATTTTAAAACTTAGTAGCTATCCAAATAAATTTTTTGGCCAAAACTTGAAAACACTTGAAAAATAGCCATGTATGTGATATTTGATTATTTTCTTTAAACGGTGTTAACTCCCATTTTCGGCGCTTTCTTGTACTTTATAACACCTATATTAAAACAATGGAGTTGTTCACAGTTCGTCATATTACCATGACGATCTAACATGAAATAGTTTTCACATTCCATGAAATAAAAAAATTAGACATTTTGAAATTTTACTAAATAGGGGAGCCACCTTAAGAGGAACAGTGAGTTATCTCCCTTTGATGGTGAAATAGTCGTGCGTTTCATACAATATAATTTAAGACATCAGTGTATTTTTTTCAGTATGATTCATTAGCTGCCGAATTCTTACCGAGAATAGCACTTGCGAAAGATTGGCATACGAGTATTCTTTTACACATTAGTACGAAATAACATGGACAAGTGTCTGAGTTATATATAAATACAACGTCTCAGAATGTGACGACTCTATTCGCGACACTGCTCAATCGGATCAAGTTGTTACAGGAAAAATATGTAAATGTATAGAAAGGTCTGAAAAATTCCCAACGATGTTAGAACTGTCAAATTTGCGATGCAAATTATTGGTCGTTCCCTCCGCGGGACTCGAACCGCTGTGACATCTAAGTTACATCACTAGAATAATCCTACGAGGAGGAATGACCTAGCCAGCGAAAGATATATTTTTATATAGCCTAGCTGGTCGAGTGGTCTAGGGCGCTGGACTTTGTGCAGGCGGTGTTGCCATAGATGTCACAGCGGTACAAGTTCGAGTCCCGCGAAGGGTTTGAATAAACGATCATGTCTTCGAGAAACTTTTGTATTTAACATAAAATACATTTTTTTAAATGTCTGAAGGATCAAAACTAGTATCATCAGTGATTCATAAATGTTTTTTTGTTTTTCTGTTGTAGCTACAGATAGCTAGATTGGCGTAACATGATGCATTACTTTTTGGAACACAAGTTCTGTTACTGGCACTTCTGTATACCTAAAACCATTCAAAGACAGAAATATACTTATTGCAAAATTATTGACACGCCACTAGGTAAGAATATAGAAGAAGAAGGAGAAAAGAACAAACTAGTCATGCGTTATAAATTCAAATAAAGTATAAAATCAATTATAGCAACGGATATTTAAACGGTTATGAGAAATAGAAAGTTACGCGTAATGCTATCTCCTGATCTATTATAATGTGTATCCCTATTCTCAGATTCACTCAAGTCATGACAAAGCTGACTTTTATATAAAATCACAAAAGTTTGGTATGAATGAAATATTGTAAAAATGTATAAGTACTCGCGAAAACAATAAACTAACAGAAAACCTGATAGATATATATTATTGGAAGTGTTTAATATTATGTAAACGTCAATTGTATGTATCATTTAACGTAACAAGATTCAGCTGCCACCATACATACTCAACCCTTGCTTTATATTAGTTCGTATAATGGTTTTGATAAATAACAACATATTTGTTGAATACCGTTGATAAAATCAGCTCAATAGAATGTGTGTATTTTAAGAATCTGTTAGTCTGCGTGCTGAAGTCAATATTTTTTATAAAACTCGATATGTATTATCAACATAGAATGAGATATGTACAGAAAAAATAACCCAATTTGATGACAATTTTACTCAATGTTCAATGTTCAAATTCGATAAACTGGGGATGTTTAGTTGAAGTTCAATTTGTGGTTTATTTGACGCCTCAGATCGAAGTGCAAAAATTAAAATATTAATGTCAAAGTTTGTCCGTAAGAAAAACGTTACCAAAAACTACGGTTTATCATACATTAGTTGTAGAATCAACAAACCATTTTTTGTACATAGACCCGTATGGTTAAACTAAGGGAAGGCTATTATTGTTGATTACCTTGCCAACAATGTATAATTGTCGGCTATACACATAATTAGATAGAAAAGTCAAAAGGCGTCAAATAAGTATCAAGTCAGAGTACGTTTGTGAATTTTATTTATGGATTTTATTTATTAAGTTAAATTGATTGTATTTATCATTTAAAAAGTATGACACAACATAAAATTCTCCAGATACCACGACACTAAACTCAATACAGATTTTTTTTGTCCGAATTCAATGGTCAAAATAGGATCAAAATTATACTTCTGAATGCCCGAGACCTAACAAAAATATAAACAGCAAAATAAAAGATATTTAACAAATTTTGATAGGAAACTCCAAATTTCCCGTCACCAAAATAATTTAATTCATGTAATTCATTATCTTAATAAATATGTCATTGTGGTCCCTTACTGTGGGTCTCTTGAGATCAAAAGAAGCAAGTACTATTCGTGTTCGAGTTATGTTTTAATTATTATTATTCTGTCTTCATTCTTACGAAGCTTTTCACGTTCAAAATAAGCTATAGATTTATTGCATATTTTGACTCTATATCGCCTAATCCTAATATTTTCGTTGCCTTTAGAACTTTTCCCACTCTATCTAAGCTAAAGGGAAGATTGCATAGTTAATTGATGATTCATTACTTCATACTTCGTACAGAAAAAATAATGTTAAGAAATATTAAATTCCGGCATCATTTCTTTGCTAGTAAATCTGAAAATATTGTTAAGAAATTTACCATTTTTACAAAACTGTACCTGTTCCCTCGATACATAATTGCATGTCCCTAAAAATAAATATGACTGGGTATGGCGAATGTCACGAAAGATGCTTCAGATAAAAAAAGTATTATTTATATGCAAGTGCCCAAGAGACTATATAATATATAAATATAAATACTCGACTTTCTTATAAGGTATTTACATAGAGGGTAAACTTATAACCCTCCGCAGAATTGTTTTAACCGCTTCGAATTGAGATGGACAAGGGTACCGCGGGTCCCAACTTTTCATTTAATAGAAAAAGTGTTTACTAACATGTTGTAAATAGTATAACAGATGTATAACACTGAAAGAGTAATCAAGGGAACCAAGGTTATAGCGGTAATCAATAGAATGTAATCAGGGACAAAGACCAGACGTGGAAAACAGACATACACAACAAAGAACCTAACGTAACTAAAATCATACATACAAAGTAACAAATGTAAATGAGCAACTCGGACTCCCCTAAAAACTAGAAACACCCGCCTAGTTGCTCATAAAAAGTCAAGTCTGGGGTAGACAAACGAGGAAAGGAAAACTATGACCCGTTGAATAAATCAGTTTTCATGGTGCTGATGGATACATCATAACGATCCACGAGTTCATGATGACGACCATAAAACTTTTGTAGTGAAGACTTCAATCTTGTAGCAACATAACCCTGTTCCAGAAGCCTATTTGTTAGAGTTCTAGCGCGATACAAAAAGTCTGCGTAGTGTCGGCAAGCTCTGGCATAACGTATGAGTTGTGATATGAACACTCCATACGCAGTTGTCAACTACTTTTGAAGGTAAATCATTCGAATTGAAATTATGTTCAAATAATGAAACGTAATAATAAAAATATAGAAGTCACATTTTTATACGCCTTTTACTTGCATAATTTGCAACATAGAGTGAGGATACTGCGGGGTTACATACATTTCATCCGAATTTTAAATTGCTACTGTGATCATTATATAAGGTTTCACTTACTTTTAAAAGTACATACATGAATTTCATGAAAAAGCTGTCGACTAAGGTATTAAAACAACAAAACTTCGCCACTAAAATAACCCCTCTTAACACTGCTTTACGACATAGAGAGAGAGGTGACGCAGGGGTGTAAATTTCATCCGTTTAAAAAAAAGGTGCTATTGTGATAATTAAAAATGTTTCGCTTACTTTCATGAACAAATAATAAATAATAGCCAAGGACGTTAAGAAATCCATATGTCGGTCCTGATCATATATTACCGCAAATGAGTACACAATATTGAGTATATATTTTAGAACGAAAAATGATTTTGGGGATTTTTATTTTGGTTTATATCCGCAAAGATAGTCAAATTATATCTTTGAAGCTACCTTGGTATAGCTTTATAATGAACGAAATGAAGGAAGTAACAGATATACGGAAAGTGCTATCATTTTCAACTTTATTGTTATAATGTTAGTTAATTAGATATTGATTTTTAACGTATCATCATAATTATCAATGGTTTGGGTAATCTCGTTTCATTTAATCAACAATTCATGATATTGGTAAGCTTATTAATTTAAAACCTTTTTTTAGCGAATAGAGTCGTCACATTCTGCGACGTTGTATAATATTGATTTGTTGTGACATGCATCATTAATTTCATCCTCTATCCTACATAATAACACCTAGATGAACTGTCCCGTACTACCATACATCGTGTACTAAGTTACAGCCCTAGATTAATCCTACGAGGAGGAATGACCCGGCCAGCGAAAGCGGAGGGAACGGCCAAAAATTTGCATCGCAAATTTGATAGTTCTAACATCGTTGGGAATTTTTCAGACCCTTCTATATATATATATATATATATATATATATATATATATATTAACATTCTTTATTAAACTAATATATTTTTTAATCACTCTTAGTCAGTCTTTCGATTTATTACAAAAATACAACTTGATAAGTATTCAGATGCAACACAATATTGATTTTATTATTGTCTTGTCTTAATCATTATAACATATCAAAAGTTTACAATTTTGATTTAAAAAAAAGGAAAATTCCCATTTAGCCTTAATACTGTTTCCCTGTAATTTGCAGCAAAGACGAAGAAATGGGAATATTATTTCATTTTTACATTCCTCTTAGTTTTATTAAAACTTCGCAAAATTCAATGAAACAAAGTCGCATGGTTTGGTGTAATTTAAAAACAAAAATATAGGACGGCAAGGGTAAATGTGGTATTTTTTTTAAACTACGAGTAAACATTTTATTGAATTTCGAACATTTATTGTGATATTAATTTTTAATATATCTCCATCCTCTACTCAGATATGCTATTGCAAAATAAGAACGATGTAAGTCTCACTTAATTCTAACCTACAATACCAATAGAACGACAGAGAATAATAAGTGTCACAATCTGTCTTTTTTCAGTTCGGCATAATTTGTCCTTAAATGTAGTCAATTCCATGCACTCTATCAAAACGCTTCATTTTGAACAAACTCTGTAAAACTCAATTATTATTATTATTATTTTTATCCTATGAAGTGAGTTTGTTCATAAGAAAAATATGGCATTTGGAAGAATCCTATAATATCACTTTTCATGTAAATAATATGTTGTGGGTGGGGATGCCAGTCAGTTCTACGTGCTTATGATTATGCTTGTTTTTGTATCTATGGTAATAATTCGTCACCTAATTATGCGATTTTCACTCATACCAAGTTATAAATTTGCGTTAATCAAGAACTTGCCTAAATACACAATTATTTAATACCGATTAAACTTCATATTGATATTATGGACCAAACCTCAGCAAATCAGTGTCTAGGTAAGGATTAAGAGAAATACGTTACATACAAAGATGAACGGACACATTTCTTACCTGGATAACGGAATTCAGCTAACCAAACCGATAATGTAAGGAGTTTTTTGTATAGCTGAAAGCATACGCAAAGTATTGCCAAACATTTTGATGTATTACAATGAATATTGGCAAAAAATATATGGGCGTCAATAACAGGACAGTTCAGATACCCCAAATACAAATATATACGGCCGGTCTGAAAGTGAAAACAGAAAATAGAAACGATTGATATTTCCTTTTCGAGAGATAATTACAAAATGTGTTACTATTTAACGCCCGATAAAGAAATCTCCTACTTTTCATAAAAGAAACATTTATTTATGAAATAAACTGCGTGTATGTGTATCAAATGGCTTCCATTAGACCTATATTAAGAAGAATTAATAGAGCCAAGCACTTTAAGTGTAATTATCCGTAATATTACAAAAAAGTCATCAAACTGATATAGAGGGAAATTAAAATGACAGCGTGTCATTGTTTCAAATAATTCTTTAGAGTTTGGGAATTTTGATGACACAAATAACTAATTACAACATCAGCAAACAAAAAAAACAACAATACAAATTCTAATTTTATAGTTTTATTTCCAGAATTTAGTCTCTAGCTGTCATAAGAGTTGGAATGGTCGTTGTACGACACTCCTCATTGTTAGACCAGCCACAAGCTTCTTTTGTCTTCATACAAACCGACTTCAAGGATAAACAGTCCATTGCGTCGTAGTCATTCTCGGGGAGTCTGCAGTACTTGGAGTCAATGTCAACATTCTAAAGTGAAGCAAACATAAACAAATCAGTGCCATGAAACTTTACCAACTTCACGAGAATTTTTTTACATACTTAATGTCAGATTCGATGATAAAATTACATGTATAATCATCGTACTGGTCATAGATCATGAAATTACAAGTTATCTACAGGCCACAGACTGTCAGACCTAACCATAAAATAACATCAATAATGAAATTTCTATTATCCATGTTGGCAGATGCACCCCTAGTTAAAAATGCAACATCTTTGTAAACAACATCCCATATTCGATTGTACAGTATCGCGCTTAACACTTTAAAGAGGCGTCTACGACTCTTCATGTAGTGTAGGTTGTTCCGGTCTCTTTATTTATTCGTTTATTCGTTTATTTATTTCTTTGATATTTTTATTCCTGTGTCTCTCTCCTCTGGTCTTTGATTTGTGAATATCGTTTTTAGAACTTGGTTACCTATAATTTCATACATTTTAATTGATGTACATCATTTACAAACGTTCAAATCAAATCTTGTATAACAACCCACCGTACAACCAGACTTGCAGTTTTTGTGGTATGAGTAAGGTCCTCTGGTGAACAGATAAAATAGTTGCTCAAATGATAACGATGAGTCTATTTCTACCAAGCCACATGAACTGATGGTCTTCTTTCCTCCACTTTTATATCCTTAAATCAAAGATAATAATTGATGTACATTAAGGGTGAAAAATATAGTCTTGCAAAAAACGTGGAATATAACTATTGAATTATTGACTAAGAAGTAACAATGCTTTTTTTATAAAACATACAGATATTTCAGTCAACAATCGATGTAGATCGTTTCTGTTTCATGTGTTCTCGTTAAGGTCATGTTTTGGGGTTTTTACGTATTTGAAAGCGTAACCAATATTATAGCGGAAATCAAAAGAATGTAATCAGGGACAAAGACCAAATATGGAAAACAGACAAACACAATAAACAGCACAAATTAACCAAAACAATACACAGAAGGCTCAACAAAATTATCCCATTACTGACGCTTCGGTATTTCATGAAAGCAATTCATATTCCCTGTGATTATTATGATAATGATGACATTATTGTCAAATGCGTTTTATGTCCTTATGACGCAAATGTTTCTTTTAAGTACGAGATACTGAATGGTAATAAACAAATGACAAACTCAAGGCAAATGTATACCACAGTTATTCAACATATGACTGTCAAACTCACCCATTATAACATATGATTGTCCGACAGTCAGACTCATTCCACACATTGCACCATTTCCAGCCGATTCTATAGTAATGTAACTATTAATTCTACCCCAATACCCTACAATTAAAATATTTGACACGTGGCATTTTATAAAGTAGACATTTCAAAAGTCTTCTGAATCCGATATGGTAAGATGTGTTTTGTCAAATGCCTAAGACACTACACGAGAGGCACGAGTAACAGGTCGCCGGATGTTTTGTATTTCTATGATATGGGAATTAACCAGCCATTATGTGAAGAGTAAGGGGGAAAAACATTAAATAATTTGTATTTCACTTTTTATTTGACTTTTCAGTTATCTTTTTGCGTGCAAACTACTTTATTAGGTTTGTATATTATCTTAGATATTACTTTTGCCTTTCCATTCATTCCGCTTTTGTTATACTAGTAGGATATAAAACAAATCCCAAAAACGTCACTTGTCTCAAACCTGAGGTTAAGGGGTAAAATTGGGAAACATTACACTATAAAGACTAGACTATGAACACAATTGTCTTAAAAAAACGAAAATTTCTCTGCGCTGTTATCTAAAATTAAAACTGAAATAACTTCAATACCCGTGCAATAAATTGCTCAAAAATAAAGATATTTTAGAAATACGTGAGTGCGACGAGATCGTAATATAGTGTTTCCAATTCAACTGGGGGTCTTTTTATGACCATTAATTACAAGAGTACATGGGCTTACTTTATTCCTTTATTTGTATATACAGTATATGAACGAGAACAACTTATCTTAATCCTTGTCTCACATATTGTACAAATGAGTAAAGAAAAAAATTTAACGGAAAAAGCATGACTAATACTTGCCTTCATTTTATGGAGAATTTGTACTTTATATCTCCTGATCATTTCGTTTAAAGCAAAGTCATCAGGGGGTCCTTTAATGAGTCTCTCTTTTACCACTTTCCCACAAAATACTGTACAAAAATAAATTTGTTGAATGCTACAGTTTAAATTGAGGAAATTGAAGAAGAAAAGTTAAACTGTCCACATTTGATAGGGAATTTAAATTTAAGTTAACATGTCTGCATAATTAATCATGGTGTCCAACATTAAAAATCATATAGGAAAATTCTCTGAAAGACGTTTACCTTAAATGCATTTTAATACCGGTGTATGCGCACGTGCGCGCGTGTGTGAAAACGTTCAATGTTACGGAAGAGAGTATAGAAAAAGACAATAAAAATATAAGATTATAGCAACTTAATTCAAGGAACAGCGGTCAAATCGTTATGTCGTATGTCCAATGAATGAGATATAAAGAAGAAAATGAATGGAAAAATAGATATATATATTCACAAAATGACGAGAACGAACTAGCTTGTATTATTAATATCGTTCACTCTGACCTAAAGACTCACCAAACTCGCTGCTGCAGTACTGACTCTGTGGGTGTTGTGGAAAGCATGAACACCCAAAAGCCGCGCTCCATGTTAAGCAGAGAACAACGACGCCTGTTAAGATTACCACTCCGTCCATTTTTCAGGGATATTTATGATTTAGTCTGGACACTAACGTAAGTGACCAACCAGGACAAGGTCTTGCCTTATATACAGTTCCATGATTAAGTAACGTGGCTTCTAAGGACTTTAATAAAATCATCGTTGTCTGTTTGTTATTTTTAGACAACATCGTTTTAAGAAATTAATCTGTATGACAGATGGCGAAGAAATACAATAGCAAAGATTTAAGAATAAAAACAACTAAGATATTTTACTGTAGGTTCATTTTGTTTATCTGTAGAAATTATTGGCAGTATTAACAATATAAGAAAATCTGCCTAATCCTCTCCTGACACAGTATTCTATTCTTGTTTTTTTATAATCAGCATGTAAAATGTGACCTTCATTTATATAGCCTTGTTGGGTATGGTAGAACTCTTTTTAATGAAAATGACGTCACGCACCGACATTTTGTAGTCGCACTACTAGCTTTTTTTAACGTACATTGAAGTTATTAGATTACCGATAAACAGAATAATGATTTCTTTTTTTTTATTATTTTCTTACTGGCAATAACATGTTTAGCTCCTCAACTCCCGTTAACGTGCTCATCCAGATATTCCACATGATATTGTGCATCAAAATCGAAAGAAACTATGTTCCTATTTTTCTATATATCTGCCCGTTTCGTGCGTTACGTTCTCTGTTTTCAAGGTTACAATAATGACATTTTCATAAAAACCGGAATTTTATATTTTCTTTTATTTGACTTGTTATTGGCAATTTCTTTTTCAAAAACCGTAATTTAAAAAGCTGTTGTATTTTCAAATAGCACATATTAGCTTTCCACAGAGCCAGAGTACTGAAAAATTAAACTTATTCAAGTCCATTTCGGAGAAATAATGGTAACTCCTACCCCACTAAAATCTACCCCAGTATGAACGAAAATGATCGTTTGTTGCATAAATGCATATAAAAACTGTACACAACCAGAAAATCAGTCTTTTATTTAAAACAGGTGAATAAACATTTTAATGGTTTTTTTTTAGAATTTCAGAGTACCTAAACTTTTTACATCTTTTTATTTCCAATCAAATTTTAGAAGTTCGTAAATGCATTTCCATTGACGTTTTAAAACAACAACACGAAGATTTTAACCATTGTGAAAGTTTTTAGATAGTCTGAATAAACAAAATATAACTTTTCCATGATAAATCATAACTCTAATTGGGTAACTTTAACACTTCTCAACCTATATGACGTATTATCAATATATTTATCAATCATTCATCATATGTGATAAATTAAATCTATACGAGACTATCAATATGTAAGATTAGCACATACAATCATGTTTAAACAATACTATATGAAAACAAATCACAAATCACTGACAAAAAGTTATTGAAATCATGAAAAATTCCCTCTTTATGACTTTATAATCATTGTGACCAGAAAGTGGAGATTTAACGACTGTCCGGGAGAATATGATATAGACATCTTCTTCATAAATGCACAAGGGTACATTTGAATTATAAGCAGTTTGTGTGCGCATTAAACGATCAATTATTTTTCAGAATGAGGCAAAGTTTAGCAGGGTAGAGGGTGTACCATTCTTTCGCCTAAATGGCCTTGAATAAGTACAATTATTCATTAATTTTGCTCTGTAGAAAGCTAAGGTGCTGTGTAAGTGTGTTTGAAAATACAAAAGCATGTTTGAAGTATGGTGTTTGAAAAAATGGTGAAATGAAAGAAAGAAAATATGATATTCAGAAAATTTACTTTAAAAAATGAAATAATTGTTGTCATTTTAAAACTGCGAAAGAAGCGCCTGATATGAGCAGGTATAAAGATATTAGTCTTACACTGTAAAAGAAACCGAGAATATATTCTTTACATGGCGAATAATTGATTCGATTAATGAGAGGTACGTGTATAAGGGTACCTGAAAATTATTATTTGGTAGATGAGTGGGGTTGTATACGCCGAGGGTTACCTCAGTCCAAGTACTATATACATTGTATCCTTAGTACTTTAGAGTGTAACCAAGATAGAGTATAACAGCATGAGAGTAGCCCGCAAATAAGGTATTAATTGTTTTAATTTTTATTCATTTTTTGTTTGTGACTTTCTATTTTGCATGAGTTTGCTGATTAATCACCTATCATTTCTTTTATGTTGAGGGATAGGGGCTGAGATTATTTTGAAAAAGAATAAAATTATTCTTAATTTGAGCATTTTTGTTCTCTCGATCATGGACAGAAATTTTCCCCATAACTTAACAATGTAGATCAATATATTTTTTCCATGAATGTCTAAGATGTTTATGTGAATTATTGATTTATTTTATGAGACATAATTTGATCGTTGATTCAGTGTTTACATCAATGTACACATTTTCGGTCACATGCATTGTAGTTTACATGTAATAGGTTAAATTGATTACACAAATGATTTAACGCTATCTTACTATATAATAGCATTTTTTTCTAAATGTATATTTTGATGTTATGATATATTATATACATTGTATGTTTGGATCGTTTACTTGATAATATTTATCTATGAGTATTTTTCATATTTTATAACGGCCACATCTGTCATCTCATGGAAACTTTAACGACTCCGAGGCGGATTTAGGCGGGGGCGTGGCGGGCGTGTGCCCCCTAAAATTTGCAAATCACGGGTTGTCAGGGGTTGATTTAGGCAGTTTTAGATTGAAACTTTAATGTTCGCTAATTTTACCACAAAAGATATCTACACTGCACTCACTCTAGAAGAATATTTCAAGAAATTAACCTAAAAAAATTTTAACTACATGTATGCGCCCTACATTATTTTATATAATTTTATTTATTTATTTATTTATTTGTTTGTTTCATGTAATTCATGTATGGTCTTAAAGCGGGGACATGACTTATTAATGAACACGCATGGAAACCCTCACAGGTGTGATCAAATGCAGTTCGTCCACGTAATAGCAACACGTTTTCATATGACTAGTTCCCTGTTTATTTCAACGTCCATTCCACCTTAAGAAGATAACAGGGGTTCAGTCGACTGCAATCATGGATTTGAGAGGGGTGCTGGTTCTACCAGCGTTTTGTCTTCTATTAAGTCTTGTAAACGGTGACGACGTTGAGGATAAGGTGGTTGTCAGAGCAGTTGTGGAGGTATGATTTTAAAAAGCTTCGCATGCCAATAAAGCGTCCCATAACCTCAAGTATTTCACATTCACAGGTCTTTGAAAAATGTGTATGATTGATTGATTGTTGAGGTTAAATGACGGAGCAGCAATATTTCAGCTATATTCAGGTGATGAACATGAAATGGATGATAAAATGAGCATGAAACGATGATGAAATGAAATTCGAATGGGACACAATGATAATGGGCTCCACAAATTTTGATTGCCACTGGAAATTGGTAGAGTTTGCTAGGGTTGGACAATTTACACTGATTTAGCCTCCTGTGGCAGAGCCCACTGGTTCCTACTCTGAGAGAATACCACAGAAGGGTCTTTTAATGTGTGAGATACTAGGCATCTTTCCGAACACGTTGCACCTCTATGGTTTGCGGTTACATTTTTATGGCCTGACGACCCCAGCATGCCACCACCTGGGGCACACAACCCTAGCCCCAGGCCAGGGTTCTGAGCACTATTTACTAGTGTCTTATGAAATGCTTAGCGCTGTTTCGGGTCTATTCTTTTGACATCCAGACCCGCACAGGGCTGTGCAGGGAGTATTTTTTAAATGTTATAGTTGAATGTACATATATACTTGTTTTTTTAAATGCAGATGGTCTACTGTTTAACCCTTGTCTGTATTCAGTCTGTAACATTTTTTTCAACACACTTTTCTGAGCAACTAATCATCACATCAGCTTGAAATTATAGTACATTTTTCCTGTAGGTGTAATGCATGTCTTGTAGTGGGATCCATTATCAGGAAAATCCAACAACTGACTGTTAACTGAGGACTTTATTATTCTCATCATGTTATATCATGATTGAAAGCAGAGATATGACTTGTGAGCCATTGCACAAATTTCTTGTTTTTATTGACATGCATTTCTATTGTAATCTGTTCTCTTTTGATTGAATTTTAGTATGACAAATTTATGTTGGCTTCAATTTTTTGGAAAAATTGGTTCAAATGAAAGAAAATGGTGGTATGTTTCCATGTTTGGTCAGTCAGTGTGCCCTTCCGTTCTCTCATTCCTGTATCTTTACCCATTGTAATATTCATGATTTTCTTTTTGTATATATTTTACGGAAATATGAGGGAGTTCGTGAAATTATTAAGACTAATGAAGGTACATGTATATAAATGTGCCTTACAGGAATAGCAGTTCTTACATAATTTTGTTGAATACATTTAATGCCTTGATTTTGTTTGTGTTTGCAGAGCTGTGGTGGATGACGTTTGAACAGATTACCAGAGGTCAAGAGATTCATCTATGATGATATCCCTCTGTTGTATCCTTTAAACTTATAATTGTTCTTTCCATTTGTTTTCATTTTATATGCGGTAGTGCTTATGCAAAAATTGCAGTCTTGTTCACTTAGAAGAAAGTTTTTGTTGAATTCATTATTCTATTTGAATATGTATATAATCTAAGTACATGTTAAATAAATTATGCAGCAATTATTATGTTTAAGAATCTATCATTGATGTCATTTGTAGGTTTCTTTCATGTTAATACAGAATACTACTTTGAATTTTTGTGAAACAGTCACTTCAGAGCTTTTCTAATCTAATATTTCATTAATTTCGGTATAAAAAATTCAATTATTTTGTTCATTAAGATGCTGTAAAGAAATATATATATATTGATTGTATGTATTTTCTGTAGTTTACTCTTATAAATGATGATTTTACTGAGATTGATTTGTTGTAAATCTGTTGTGTTAAAGGTAACAGCTTATCATGTAGTCATCATTTGCATGTGAAATTTTGCTTTAAGATCCCATCAGTAAAGAAGTGTATCGATTAAAGTAGTAATTTATACTAACTTGACAAAATGCCAACAGGTGTTGAATGAATTTGAATAAGTTTTGCATTTTCTATTTCCTTTTATAGATAAATAATAACTGGAAAAGATTTTCATTTGAAAATATTTTAACACAATTCAATACCTTTTAATTCATAAAAAGTTCATTTACAGAGCAAGATCTTCCTCCTTAACAGTGATGAAATAAGGTTGCAGTTGTCAACCTGAGATTCCACATGACATTCTCTGTTCTGATGAATGATAATGTTATCAAGTGAAAAAATGTTTTACCTGCTTTAGGGCAATTTTATGTTTTTACAAGTTTCAGTCTTGTAGAGAATCTCCTACTTGAGTTAGTACCCTATTTTTTTAAAGCTGTTACCTCCTTGACTGAAACTTCATTTCCTGTAAATTAATACGATAAACTTTAAGAAAAACTGTGAGCAAAGGTCATGTAAAAAAATTATATCTACCTGCACTTGCTCCGTGACCCCACCTCAGAAATATAAAAAAATAGAACAGGAAGTTAAAGTCTGAAGTCAAATCTTACAATAGGGCCTACCTATATAGAGCTATTGTCAATGATAAGCAGTTGTGGAGAGAGTTAATAAAAATGTGGCTTGCAAACAGTTTAACAGGTACCAGGATCATTATCTACATGTATGTACCTCTGCTTTCTACATGGGGGTATAGAAAATAAAATCACAGATATTATATCAGTTTTCCTTTCCTTGGTAAAATTAAAATTAAACATTTATAATGAGGATAGGCATGGCATGTATGAATGTGATTGCAAATGAACTTTTGGACAGGTTTTAAAAATTGGGAACAAGGTGAAACAGAACAAAATTTGTATGTATGTGAAGTTGGATTCCGTTTAATCAATAGTATTGATTGACATTCAGTTTATACATATTAGGACAAACAGTTTTAAATAATAAGGGAAATGCAAATGTATGGTTATAGTTATATTTTACATCATATAATCTTTTAAATTTTGTTCATGGTAGAATTTTCACAAGAATAAAAATAGCAATGCTAATAGCACTTTTAATCTGTTTCACATGTATCTGACCTTAACTTATAACCAGTCACAATGTAGATTTTGTTAAGAAGCCAGGTGCTCCTCCAGAACTCTGTTTCAAGAATTCTGCTGGACAAGATGTTCAGGTTTGTTTTTATCTTGTTAGTAGAGGAAAAACATACATATTACAGCAAGTGAGACAATAACTTCAGGGGATAGAGTTGGTTTTTTTTTTTATTATTATTGAATGACCATTACTGGATAAATTGGTATTTGATTGATATCTGATAGAAAGTTTCCTTCTCTCTCAATTGTCCAATTATCAGGTATTGAGTATTCAGTCAAGGGAAGAGTAATCAAGGCAACCAAGGTTATAGCGGTAATCAAAAGAATGTAATCCAGGGGCAAAGACCTGAAATGGAAAGCAGACATACACAACAAGTAACATGAAGTAACTAAAATCATACATACAAAGTAACAAAAGAAAATGAGCAACTTGTACTCCACTAAAAACTTTCTTTTAAAAAAAAAGAAAGAAACAAATCTATGATGCACAATATACCAGTATACCAGTATGTATATGATACGTTTTTCAGAGGATCAACCTGGAAGATAAGAGCAGAGATGAGTGCAATGATTTACTGAAAAGTTGGAAATTTTACAAAAAGAATTCTAGGGATGAAGAAGTCCCAGAAACAGCTAATGGTCCTTATGAATTTAAAGAAGAATTATAAACCGAGAAGATATTTTAATTACTTATTGCACAACCACATCATTGTGAACTTGAAAATAGTTACTGTTCAGTGGAAAAAATTAATTCTCAGAAGGCAAACTTTAAATTTTGTTAAAAGTTATTAACTGTGCAATAATTTGAAAATTTGGATTTTGATTTTACCCTTGTTATTGTTAAAAAATTTCAATTATGAAATCCCTTAATATTTTTGTAAAGAGATTGTTTTAGGAATAAATAAAGCATAGAAAATCAGTGTAGGAGTACTTGTACAAATATTTTTTCATTAAACTTATATAATTTGGTCTTTGAAAAACTATGCAAAATTGTTAATCAAACATTGTTCACTGTTATTTAAAAGGGAAAGTGACCATGAATAGAAATCCATTGAGTTGAATGACTGATATTAACATGATACATGTATTTGTTAGATTTTATATTGAGAATGTCAACATTTTTAACTGTGTAAAATATGTGTGTTACATATCTTTATTTATATTGTTTATATTTTAAGAAAACATGATTTAAAGATGCCATTTTTTAGAACCCAATCAAGTCAGTGTTTTGTTGAGATATTATATGACAGGAGACAAATTGGCTCTTGCCAACTCAATTTTTTCTTAATTTCCTCAAGATGCAGTATTGATGAAGTTTCTGGTCAAAAGTTACAGACCAGGGATGGATGTATGTTTACTGAACTTTTTGAAATTTGAAGAATTTGGTTAAAATGAGTCATATTGTATAAACCTTATAATGAAATAAAATTTAAAAGGTTAGTTGTTTTTTTATGTATGAATGACTGTAGCTTAAGCTTGTTGTCAAAGCTTGTTGTCAAGGATAGTTGTCAAGTATTGTTGTCAAGCATTGTTGCTCATTACTAACAAGGAGAATACAAATGTACAATGGTTAAGGAATGCCACCAAGACAGTATGATATCAGAATTTACACGACTTTGACTACACAATCAAGACAAGTCTGTCAGTTCTTGGTGAAGTACTTGGTACATCTTATAGTTTACTTCAGCCAAAGTGGTTAAGAAATTAGCAATTTATAACAATGAAATAGTTGTTTTGACCCAGAATTCTTAAAACAGTGGAGGCCACAACTTCCAATATCAAAACCAACACATCTCAGGGGGAATATTGTGTTGAGTTCTACACTTACCCTACCGGTGCACCTGGTCCATGCTCCCACTTTTTAGTGGAGTCCGAGTTGCTCATTTGCTTTTGTTACTTTGTATGTATGATTTTAGTTACTTTATGTTCTTTGTTGTGTATGTCTGTATTCCATGTCTGGTCTATGTCCCTGGATTGCATTCTTTTGATTACTGCTATAACCTTGGTTCCCTCGATTACTCTTTCGTTGAAACTGCTATTTAAGGAAGGCATAGAAAGGCCCAAAGTGACCTTTTCTGATTTGTGGATGTAGAAAAATGAAGTACATGTATCAACATCTCAGTTTCCATTATAAGCCCATAGAGGCCCTTGAATTGCATGCATAAGACCTTAGTGTCTTTTTTTACTACAACCACTTTTTAATTGTTCCTTCTAGTAAAACGAAACCCTATTGTTAGAAGTGTATAAGGATGGCACCGGCAATAAAACTGTATTCACAAAGATTGGATTAAGACACTGTAAAAATCAAACATGAAATTCAGAGTTAGTTATATAATTTATTTTATGGAATGGCAACAATATTTGTGCATTAAGATTTGAGTCTGTACCCTTATTTTTTTCTCTATTATATAACGATGATGTTAGTGGAATAGCATTGTTCTTTCCTTATTCAAATAAAATTTACATGATGAACTTCCTTTTGAGTAGTTAACTGGACAGTTGACAAGGAGATTTAAACTTTCTACCTGATATACATGTAGATTGAAAGGCATTTCAATAGGTTATTGTCATTTAAGACCAACTCTATCTCCTATACATTACATGTTACGTGATAATGAATTACATCATCATAAAACTTATTATAAGAAAGGAACAGTTTTATGGTTCAAAATGATGAATTTTAAGGGTGCAATAGGCCCTATAACGTTAATTTCTTAGTTTTCTGGCCATTTGGCATCTAAACCCTTATGGGAGGAAAGCCTTTCTTTTTTAATTTTTTTGCCCCCAAAAGTGATGCTGGTGCTTTATTCACTGCTCATAGACAGAACAAAATACTGTGAAAGTACTTAAATTTGTGAATTAGGGAAGAAACAAAAAAATTGTGGTTTTGAGATTTTCAGTGTATTACTTTTTCATTGGAAACCATTTTTTTTTGTGTTTTAGCCTCTCCACAAAAACCACAAATACTGGTACCCCATGAACAATAGTACTTTCAGAGTATCGGGAAAGGCTTCTTCCATTTCTTTTTTATTGATACTACATGTATGGCAGAGAAAGGAATTCTTACATACACAGGAAAAAACTGCAACATGTTTTCATATGTTTGAAAAACACCTGATAAATATGTTTCTCATAGTCTCAAGACCACCATGAAAAAAAAAATGTTTTGACAAACAAAAAAGTGAAAATAAATCATATGGGAAATAAATGTCTTCCATAGGTCTTAATGTTTTAAAGGAGTATTGTTTTCATATGATTTTAGAAAAAAAATTGTTTCGATGTGTTTTTAAAGACACAAAACTCTATATTTTGATTTCAATTCAATGAAATCATGTCACATTTTTTCTGTGTACCCCGCACATTAAAGGAGGAGCTTAATGACGAATTGATGCAAATTGATGTGACTAGTGCACTTCAGGAAACTAGTTCAAAGGGGCATCACTCTCACAAAATTTGTGGGATAAAAATTGGTAACATGAAGATCTACATGCTGTGTGCCCTTACTACATACCAAGTTGCATGAATTTGTGTTCAGAAGGAGTAGCAATGACAAGATGCTTCAGTAGTGTGCTTCAGGAAACTCAGTTCAAAGGCAAATAACTTAGAGAGGTCAAAGTTTTCTGGTAATATGCACAACCACATATTGTGTCCTTTGTAAATATCAACATACCAAGTTTTGAGAATTCTGTTTAGTAGTTTGAGAAGAGTTGTGATGATAAAAAGAGGACTGACAAACAGACAGATCAAAAACATTGTGTGGGATAATAATAGTCGAAAATGAGGAACACTCAAAAGTGGTCATAGTGTGGTATTCACCCACAAATCTGTTCTTCTGCTGATTCATTTTCACTTCAATGCATTACTTAAATAACACACACATCATCAATCCTCCATATCAATTTTTAAAATATTAAAAACCAAAATAATTTTTTTGTTATCAATAATATTCAGAGTACAACTTGATTAATTATTTCCATCTTAATTTATAATTTATAATCACATTAAGTAGCACTCCAGCTAAGAATCATGCAAAATGTGATATAAGGTTGGAAAGCCTACATATTTTTATTTTTGATATTTTGTTTAAAATGCTTTAGTAAACAGAAATTAACACTTGGTTTTTCATATAACCCGTGCTCTTATGAGATAAAAATTATATAGAAAGCACTGTAGATTTCAAAATTAAGGGAGATAACTCTGTAAATGGCACTCAAATATAATAGAATCTATTTGATTTTCAATGTTGATTATCTCCTAAGAGCAGGCAGTTTTGAATGAATAATTACACATTTCATTGTATAGACCCATAAAACAACTTAATGACAAAAATAAAAATATGTAGCCTTTTTGGGATGTATCACATTTTTCAGATTTTGCATGATTCTTACAAAGACCGCTACTTAAATACCAATGCATCAAACTTTATTTGTAACTATTGACAGTATTACTTTACAGTTCACAGGACAGTGAAACAACACGTAAGCTGTATCAGTATGTAGTAAACACTGTTAGACTGTAAGTTGCATGTAATTTCACGACATGATGAAAACTTACAATGGTTATAATTTAATTATTTCATAGTTTAACTGCCGAAATCATACATAACAATAAAAAAAATCTAAAACACCAATACCCTATTCTGTAAGAAGTATTGAGAAGAAAATGCTTTAACTTCACAGAATAATATAATTTAAGGCTATGCCTATGATGAAAGGAGTCATATTTTAGACAAAATAGGGCTTTTGCACTTGCGCAATGGTCTACTTCTATGTTGACAAATTTCTTCACTTCTGTAATAATATTTTTTAGCCATTTATACTTCTGGTCTTACATTCTGCATATGTAAGACATTGCTGATGCTCCATCCTTCAGTATTGATGTACCATGACAACTTGAATTTTCACAATTTTACAAGATGTGTGTTGACGACCCTATACTGTAGCCAATAAGGCATTCATAGCTTTTATTTATGTTAAATCAACTGGTTTAGAGTAATACATCCATGAGGTTAATACAAGAAGGTTTCTGAGGCTGAAAATGTGTAAAAAGTGAAGTTTTACATGTTGAAGGAGCAAACCAAAACTTTATAGCCATAAAAAAATATGAAACCAAATATTTCTGTATTGTTTTATTGATCATATGTGAGAAAGTTGAGAGGGATACATTACATATTTCGACTGTATAGTTCCTGAGAAAAAGTGTTTATCTGAATTAGTCTATAAATTAGTAATTCAAAACATAGTTACCTCCTATTTGGCATGTTCTGAATTTTCCTTCATTAAAAAAAAATAAATCTGCAATCCTCATTTCAATCCTCACTTAATCTATAAGTTGATTGATTGTTCAAGAATAAAATTTGGTAATTATCAGTGACATGACAACAAGTTAATTGGCCATCTGTTTAACATACGGACAGGCCAAAAACAATACGTAACCCCACTAATTACTTTTGTGACAACACAGAAAGTTTAACTTTCATGTTTAATGTAAAGATTATACTGGAAAACACAGTAACATTTTCTTTTACCAAAAATTGGTTCATAATATTTCAATGGTATGAGAGTTAGGCTAAAACTGTGGTTTTAGTATACTTATATTCAGTAAAATTATGAAACGTCATTTATTCAAATACAAAGATAATACAAGGATATGACCAGACTTTATTAAGTCTAGTGACATTACCCAGGCAAAATGAAAGAATTACTTTATCACACAGCATTTTCTACAAGAACAAGTTAAGCACTGTATCAGTAAATGAAAAAAAAAACATATGTAGCACTATGGAGACGTAAACCACTTTAAAATAACATAAAAAGAAAACAAATAAATAGAAGTTTTTCAAAGCTTTACATATCATGAGTGATCTAATAGCAAAAAAATCAAGCATGGAAGAGCTTTTGAAATGACAACCACTTACATATAACTAAAAATAACAGAGGGAAATCAGGGTTTTCAAGTGAAAGTCTGACAGTAATGCCAGGCCATAATGTACTTATAATAAACAGTATAACATAACTGAAGGCCATCTTTAAAATTTCTAGTTCTGTTGTTTATTAAGAACCCACAAAAAAACCTACTCAAGAAATTATTTGCTTCATTCCCATGAAAGATATTATTTGTTCTATCTTTTAAGCTTATTTCTGTTAAAATAAGGTCATTTTAAAGAAAAAAAATTGTGAGTTGGTGATCAGAGAGTCAATGTATTAAGAATGGCCTTAGCTAAGGAAACATTCAATTTCTCTAAAAATTAAATCTGCATCATTCTGATCATGATTAAATAAAATTTCTCCTTCAGTAATAAATGGTTTATATCATTACTCCACTGGAGATGGTAAAATTAACATTTTCAAAATGTGAGCTTTAGAAAGCATGTTAAAAACTTAATTTTACCATAGAGTCAAGACAGAATTGATATGAAGAATAGGCTTCAGGAGAATCAGTTTCTCACAGGAAATCTGTAGAAAAACTGTAAAATTGAAAATGGTGGGAATTTAATCAACATCCAGTGCTTAAAAAGTCACTAGCATTTTTAATCATCGACTTAGAATGGGAGATATCAATTAATTAAAAAAAATTTATTTTGATGTCAGAAATCATACTGGACTTGGTTGATAAAGCATATGAAATATATATAGTTATTTCAACAAGGAAGAAAAAGAACAGTTTAACAATACTTTTTTGATATAGATATGATGCATCATGAAAATATAATGCACACGGTCGAACAATAATAACTCATAAATAACATGTTTATACAGTCACAGTCTGTACTATTTGAGAATGGTATCATCTAATGATTCCAGTGGAGGCTCAGGTTGTTTACACGATTTTACCAATGATTTATATACTAGTTCATTTAAAGATTCTCTCATCCCAGCATCTAAACCACCAAGCACATTCTGAAAGACAGAAAAACAATTTTTTTATATAATAGTTTATTCAAAGATTCTCTCATCCCAGCATCTAAACCACCAAGCACATTCTGATAGACAGAGACATTTTTTTATCATGTTTCTTCAGGGGCTGTTTTTATTGATATATTTCATATGAATAATCCAAATCCTATCTAGAGTTGTCTACCTTTATGACTGAATGACTCGGTCATCAATCTTTTAAAATCTGCCCGATTACAAAGAAGTAAAACAAATCCATGATTTAGATTGTATTCATAGGAAAATTCTTTTGTAAACAGATTAAACATACATGTATCTTGTGTGACTTAATATCTGTATTTGATAGTTACACAGACAAATATTGTTATGTAAAATTTATGTCAGTCTTACATGAATTTTGCTCAATTCAGGTAAAAGTAAGTATTTGCTCATGTAAAATTCACATGAAATGATTATGCCTGAGTAGCCATTTTTATTTTCAAAAACTAAGTAGCACAATATCTAAATACTTTGTTGAAGTTTAAATGGTGAATATAAGCATGTAATTATCACAAACTTTCTAGTTCTCTACACTATATATACATTTTTATCTATACATGTACATGTATGTTATACCAGTTACATGTAATTTGCAGTGAAAATCCATACAAAGTAATGGGAATGTGTAGAAGTAGTAACAAACTTATAGCATACCTTTAAAATAGAATCATTATTTCTCAGTTGTAACACAGATATAATGGCTATTTCACTGTTAGTTCTGACTATAGTGTTCTTCTCTTTGGTTCCCATTACAAGTGGAGGTACAAAAAGTTTAACAAAATCCTCTTTGAGATCTCCCTTGTGTGACAGGTGAGGGACAATTTGAGTCACCAACTGTTTAACATCATTAGAGTCATTTTTCATTCCCTAAAAAAAAAAAAAAAGCAATAATTTAGAAATGATTAAACCTTAATGAAAATACTGTACAAACAGTGGGGAAAGGATGTTTGAAGAAAACTTTTTGTTAGGGTGAATATTATCCATGGTGTATTGCACTGCTTAGTAATCTGTCGTAACTAAATCTTGATTTATCAGTGACTGGAGGACTTTTTTGTTTTCAGTTATTTCATAATATTAGAGAAGTGAGAGGCTAAGTAGATGGGTTTTATATAAACAAAACTATAATTATCTATTTATTTTTTTGTCTTGTTTATTAACTTACCCATGTTAAGAGAGTTAACTGGGTAAGGGAATAGATATATATATATATATATATATACTTCATCATATCTCAGTGCAAAAGAGACTTAGATAGAACAAATATTCAACTGTATATTGCTGTTAAAGAAGTATTGTTTCTAGTATCAATTTACATGGTTTTCATGATTTTTCAAATAACAAAATCAGATTCACATTGGCATGTAAATTTTCCATCAAAACTCAGATGTTTTAATAAAGAAGGAAATGTTACCTATAAAATAGACTATAGCACTAAATATTTACCTTTATAAGACTAGTGAGAAGTTCGGTGTCCAGTTCACCTACAGACTGCTGGTAGATAAGTAAATACCCCAAACATCTATAACCACACAGGCACAGTGGAGTCTAAAACAAAATAAATCAACATAAGTCAATACTAATGTTCAGAAAAACAATAATGCTATTGGGTACCAATTTCCACAATTTTGTGTGTTTGATTAAAACACAAATTTACAATTCAATGCATCCTTTTCTAAAGTACATTTGGGCCAAACTATAACAGCAACTCATTCTGAGGGCTAAGCCAGAAATAAATGTATAGGGGGTAGGAAAGCACTATAAATTCTACCCCACCATGCAAACAAGTTTTTCCTATGATTGTTATAGGTAAATCCTCCAGAAATAACCACCACCCATCAAATTTAAAAAGAAGTGGCTTCCAACCCCTCAAACAAATAATTTTAGAATGGGCCAAATGTTTTCCTACAAATTCACAAGTTCTTTTTCTTTAAGCTAAGCAACGCTAGGCTATAGAGGTAAAGATTTGAAATTAAAAGTATATAATACACAGATACATACACAAGATAAAAGAACCTACCCTATCAGAAGAAGTAAGATCCTGTATTGTTTTAGTCAGGCTACTGCTATGTTGACTATATAGTTTCTCAGCTGCTTCCTTCAGTGCCACACCTAAAGCAATACCTCGACCATGTCGAACAGCAAAGTCCTGGCTTGGGTCAGTATCTAAAACATAGTCAAAGTATTGATAAACCTTCTACTAAGTTTAATACCTAAACAATCATTCAAGCATACTAAGACAAAAATATGATACAAACTGTTACTCATAAAGTATCAACAAATCTATAGCAGTCACTACTAGGTTTAATGTATGAGGTTTCCAGTAAAATCTATGTCTACAACTTCAACCAGTACAAGTAGGTTCTTCAAAGAAACTATTCATGACAGTTTATTTTTTGTGTAAAAGGTCTTAACCCTAAATAGCAAAAATAAAAAAGCCGCGAAAATTTCACGGTTCACAGTACTCTTTTTTCAATTAACTATTGGTATACAGAATATACATGTACTTACATTTACAGTATAAATGCCCGGAAAAAAATGTGTTTAGTAGCAACATACCTAATAAGTGTGTGATCATGACATCAGTACGATCAGCGTCAGGCAAAGATTTACACAATGCTCCCAGACATGCTGATGCTACACTCCTAGTTGTCTCCTCCTGACTTCCCATCAGTCCTAGTAATGCAGTCATCACTTGCTTTTTTAATGGCTCTGCCATCTTTGCTCCTGCACCAGTGATACAGAATCGCAAAGCTTGTAGCATAGTGTCCCTAGAATAGTATTCAGAATTAAAAATTAGAAGTGAAAGAAGAACCTTAATATTTCAATATACTAAATCTATCAACATACTTTGGAGAATTGTTAATATTCATTTTCTATTTTTAGGTAATTATCAATTAAGGAGGTAGATCTAGGGTAAGGGACATAACTCTTAAAATCAGTAATATGTTTGTATCATATTAAATTTCAACAATGCCTATCGAGCTTTCATTTGAGACAGACTGAAATCAGTCCAAGTTAATTCGATGCATACAAAAGACTGATTTAAAATGTTGAATACAAAGGTTCAATGATTTGTAAGAGTTGTTTCCCTTACCTTAGGTCTACCTCCTTTAAATCAGTACAAAACAACATAAAGGAGAAGACTATGTTATTGTGCAAGTCATAAATATTGAAACTAATCTGTTAAATGCTCATGAAAATTAAATTGAAACGAAATAATTTCCTTTTCTTAACTAATTAATTGTGATTTATAATTAGGGAATTTGAATTTCCCGTGCCTATGGGCACCACCATGAATGGTTAAGCTGTGACGTCACAAAGTCGGTTTGTAAAGTGAAAGTAAATAGGTAATTGATTACGATGTTCAAAGAAAGTGGGACTTTCCCCTATAATTTCAATCCAAAATAAACAGAACAGATTGAGGCACAACATGTAAGCAAATGTCAAACAACATTGACGAACAACGGGATTTGCAGCCAGAAGACTAGTATGTCTGAGGAAAATCTAATGGCTACTTCCATGTGTTCGTGTTACCTGTTAGAAAACTTTTTGAATATTTCTCTTTTATCATTTGTGCAATCGTAAGCTTGACAAGACTGCATGTTTTGGTGATTAAATAAACAGGATCATAGAAATATTTACAGAATATTTTTTGGTTACATATTATTTGCAGTACTAGTATTAATACCAAACCGACTTAATGATATCATGAGCTAATCAGAAGCTATCGGTAAAAATTGATAAAATCTGCTCATGATCTCCCTTCAGATAGGATAGTTCTGCAAAATGGCTATCCACATATATTTCAAAGATTTTGAATTTTACATAACCATGAGCATTTCACAAAAGCACATTTTGCATGAAGGATTATTTGTTTTCGTTTATGTGGGTATGATTTTTCATAAGAGCCCAATTTAATGCAAAGGTAGTCTTTCCCTTTAATGCTTTTTCTAACAATTCAAATCATCCATTTCAGTAATACTCAACGACTACACCTCACTACATGTATTTTTTATAAAATTTCCCTCTGTATTTTGGCTTGTTTTATTTGTGATATCTTATTCCAACATGCAATGTATTGGTAATCCTGTACAATTACAACCTCTAACCTGATGGCTTCAAAAGTAAGGTAACCTAAGATCTAGCCTAAAGATAATAAAGAAGTAAGAGAAGATAAAAATTAGATCACACTTCAAACAAGGGTTTGTTATCGGTATATCAGATCCAATAATTCTTGTGTCAAATAACACATTGCAAAACTTTGAAAAGGTTTATAGTAGTTCTTTTCAGGCCAAAGTACATTATCTATCTACAAGTGAGAGCTACAATCTACAACCTGTAGGTTCCACAAAGAATTTCTTCTGAAGTGGTAGACTTTACCATGTGACTTAATGATGAAAGGTTTAACGTTTTATATAATCAGTGTCAACATATTTAAATAAGTATATAATGGAACTGTTTTTACCTAACACCACTTTCTGTGGCATTCTTGACACCATTAAGTAATTCTGTGAAGAGTGGATCAACTCTGACATGAATAACAATCAGCTCCCCTAATGCAGCAGCAGCCTTAAGTCGGACAGATCTCTGAGGATCATTTAATGCTTTCAAAAATGTTGTCTGGAGCTGTGGCAAAAATGGCTTCAGTTGTACACCAACCTGTAAAACGTTTGTATAGATTATAGACTAGATTTCGTATGAAGATTACAATAAAAGACAACCACATATAGTTTGTTCCACTCCATAAATGGAAACTTTGTAAAATCTTTCAAAATGTTGAAAATAAAAGAAATAACTACTGAAATTTATTCAATATACTTGAGAGATTTTAAGTCACTACTTTTGATCTTCAAATCTTAATATTGTAAATCTCATGTATCACATGTCAAAGAAATTTTCTAATAAGGTATACCTTGGTCAATAATTTAGTTAATGTCTCTAAGACAGCTACTTTTAGACTCCAGACAAATCTGTCACCAAGGATACGGATTAGTGGACCTGTAATGTTGAGGACCGACACCTTCAGTGCTTCAGCACTTGTAATATCAATCAGTTCACCTAAACCAATAGCAGACTGTTCCTTCAACTCTTGTGTTCCTGTCAATATTCCTTCTCTGAAGATCGGTAATACTGGGGTTATACCCTGTAAAACAAAATAAATACAGATTTAGTTTTTTGTCTCATCATTTGTTTTGTAACTGTTTAAAGTTACAGTATAGATATATTTATTGGAGTTCAATGGGAACATGAAAAAATAATATTTCAAATTGAAAATTCAGCAAATAGTCAAGAAAATTACTGACCATTGCATTAAATCATAATATTTTTTGCACTTGATTTTACATGTAAAGCTATCATTATATGATTTCATATATGTAACTTGCAACATTTGAAGTATAATATTTTTCAATCATTTGCACATTGCAAGGAAGTATCATTCAATAAAATAAATCCTTACTATTCCAAAAGCTATTGTTGGGTGACTTTTTTTTAAATCAAGACTTTCAAACATGTATTAAAGACAGTTTACAAAACATACATTAATATTGTTAGGAAGAATCATTACATAAAGTAAATAACTATGTAATAAATCACTTTAAGCTGCTTATGCAAATGACGATAGAAACAAGAAACTATATTCACCTTTTTAGGAATACTAAACCCAGGCAACTCAGGGCCATCCATATCAGACACAGCATACTTGACAGACTGTCTGACATCAGATATATACTGTAACATCTCTGTTGCATCTAGTTTCTATAAAATAAGATAAAATTTTCCTAAAATTCATCCTGATATAAATATCAAGTTCATTTGGTCAGTAAATAAATGTAGTTACTTTTAATGCTCCTACTTTTGTGATAAAGGCACTCTCTCAACGTATTTAAAATATGTAAATTACCTTGGTGGAGGTCTTATGAAGTGTTTCAATTTCATAACTTTGCTTGGATTAAGCATTTCTATGTTTTCTTTGAACTATACTTTAAACTTTAAAAAAAAAACCTGTCTACTTTTAACTTTGTAAATGTATTTATCATGTCTTACCTTAGGCACTGCACACAGACATTCCCATGATGCCTATTTGTTTTCACCTGACTTACCTTAGTCACTGCAGAAAGACATTCCCATGATGCCAAGAGAATCTTATCATTTTTTCTGATGAACAAAGCAATGAGACCTCTAAACAGCTGAACTCTGTAGTCACTATAGTCTACATCAGAATTATCACAGAATTGGTGGAGTATTGTAATGGCTGCCCAACACGTGGCTTCATCTTTCTGAATAGAGGCTGATAGTAACTCAGTAACAATGATTCTGACACCATGGTCATCCTTCACTGACAGCACAACCTTCTTGCAGTATTCTAGTTCCTAAAATAATGGAAATACAATAAGGTTAATGAAATCATTGGAAGAGTAGAGGTGAAGGTTCCTAATTAACAATAGTACATGACTATCTGTATCATAATTTACAGTACAGACTAGGTGAATCATAGAGTATGTACCTTGACATTTATAACATTACCATGAAAATCTTATTAGCATTGGTATTTTAAATGAAAATAATTGTTATGTAGGAGTTTTTTCATAATAAAAGTATTGGGTCTCAATACCAGTTGACTACCTAAACTTCACCAACCTTGACCTAATTCTAGTGAAAAAAAAAACAGAACTGCCCTCAAATTACTGAGACTCTCACCGGCATTTTTTTTATCTTCATTTTCACATATAGACTATACAAATGCATCCCAATGGAGAAAATTCTATTGTATTTGAAGATTGTCATCATCAATCTTGACTTGATGGCCACAAATAGTCACTGACTGCCCCCCAAGTGATGAGTAATCAGCCAAACAATTCACAACCATCAACTCCACAATCGAAACCTCAGAATCTTCTAATACAATATAATTATTTCCTTATTTTTGGTGCCAACAACTATAAATAACAATAATCTTGTTAAAAATGTTAATAAAAATTACACCAAAAAAGACTTCCAGCCATGAATGTATATCAACATTTGATTTTTTTTTATAGATCCTCCAAAATTTCTACTTACCTGAGATTCATCAGGTCCACCCCACTTTTCACTAAGTGAAGACAATAATGCAGGTAAAATCTTTGGCAGATATTTAGTCAATGTTTCACCAGCTACAGATGACAGGAAGGATAAAGCCTTTGTGTTCACAGGTTTGGCTGTTAACTGTAACATAACAAAACTCAGTAAATGACAGCCTTCCAAGGGAAGTAAAGGAATTTAAAAGAGACTAACAATCAATAATGTTTTGAGAAAAATTTAAATTATCTCCCTTGTTGAACTTTGTATCAAAATTATATTTTTAAGTATTCTAGTATGACCATGGTGTTAAATAAAAAAGAAAATGGGTTAAAAAATAATATAATCTAGTAGTATAGTAAAATGTGTATGGCAAATGGAAACTTTATTTAAACTTTGTATCTTTTAAAAAGGAGGAAAACCTTGAGGGAGGATTTTCAGAGATATCCACCATATATATATCATTGGAAAAGTTATACAACTGGTGTGGTGGTAATGCTTGCTTTAGGGGTACCAAACTGAGCACCTGGTTGCTCCAAGTACTACCCTTGGGAAGGTCTGAGACATAGGCAGCAAACCCTCTAGAAGGAGGTCCTCTGAACAGAGGAGTGGGACAACAGAAACAGGCTAGATAGGGAATTTTCAGCATGTGAGGTCTACAGACTGATGCTATGTTCCCTGCTCTAGTTGTAAGTAGCCCATTGCCAGCTTCTGTAGTACAATTTGCAAGATAGCCCAGGGGCTATAACTCAATTCAGACTACTCTATCACCACAACCACCACTTTTTTCCAATTTGACACCAGGGTTTAAGGATGTACCTCTGTTCACGTCCATCTGAGCCAAATTTTTCACCCTCCTCAATGTTAATATATATTTTCCATTTTAAAATATTGCTGCTTCATTAAATTTTTAATTGGAACATATGCTTGCAGAACACCAACACCTCTGATCATCAGCATCTAGTTTTCCCTAATTTCCCTAAAGCAAGATAAAAATGTGAAAAGAAGTTGCCAAGAATAAGTCCCTTTGATATGGAATAAGTGTTTAAGGAGACAGTTGGTCACAAAATAAAATAACCATGAAACTGAGTTGGCATCCTAGAACATAAAAATAAGCATCCATGAAAATAACTTTAGTTTGCATACATTTCTACAAAGAATATGTAATATGCAAAGATGAAGGATAAGTATTCCTACTGTCTATAGATCTGTATTTTGTATTTCTAGTATATGTATAAATTACCTGTGGTATGAGGTATGGAAGGACAACATAACTTTTGACCATCATCACTTGTCTGAGTCCATCCAGAGCTTGTTCTGCCATATCATCATCATCCTGTCAATAACATATTAATTGTTAATTATTTTAGAGTTTCCTCTCATCTAACAACTTTATTTGTATGTATAAAAACAATGAAATCATTGTCAAATTTAGATCCTTTATAAGTCTTTTTGTGTGTGTGTGTGTGTGTGTGTGTGTGTGCGTGTGTGTAGGGGGGTAACATACCACCTTCTTTCATTGTAACTTACCATGTACAAATTTGAGTGGTTATTCTTCCTTCATACCTTTTCATACATTGGATTTTTTACATTAAATTTTGGTTGTGTATAATGGAGATGTCTGTTTTATTCTTGTTAGATATGTTTTTGGTTTTATTTCAACACTAAGATACAAAACATGCCAAGTATGTTTAACATACTATCATTAATGATTTAGAATTACCAGTTTAGATAAGAGATGTGGCAGGATTTCATCCAAGGCTCTAGGTCCAGTGTTGGCATGGAGATTGTCAAATGTCTTTGCAGCTGCCTCTCTGACCTCTGGTAAGGGGTCAATCAGGGCTTTCCTCACAGTGGGAATCAAACTCTCTGCATATACTGCCACCTTCAACAGATCAATAATAATTGCAACAAGAGCTAAAATTTTTCTTTTAAATATGAACTCAACGCTCTGAAAATGACAACTACACATGCATTTGAATGGTAGACTAGGACCCATTCTCGTGATACCACAGAGTCACATGACAAACTCTATTATAACTGATATTTCATCTCTAGTTGCCATCTTCAAGAATACTTTGTATAATGCATGGTAGAGATCGACCTTGAGAGCTATCTAAATCACACACAAGTCTATCCAGATTTGTTGTTAAAGTAGCACCATTCCAATTTAAATTGTTTTGCTAAGCTTTATGTACTATTTTGCCCTATTATTTTCATACATATTGAGTTAGGGCAAGTACTCACAATATAAGTCAGAACAGTCTTTAAAGGAACTGTTATATAAATTTCATACAAATCCATTTAATTGAAACTTTGATTATATTTTCTAAAATCATCTTTACAGAAATTCTTATTTTTTCGGACTTACATGATCTCGACTTGTAGAAGCCATGATTTCTGTCAGACCAATACAGACACCCTGTCTCTGGTCTGGCTGGTCAGAATCCAGACCTCGCTCTAATATTGGCATAATCTCTGGTAAAACTCTCTCTCCTAACTTCTTTACTAAATCTCCCAAAGTTCTGGCAGCTACCTGTCATGTAAAACATAGTGTTACACATTTGTGTGAAAATTACATTTCCATAAAGAAGCAAAAGTAGTCCATGTTAAAAAAAACTCATCAGATAGTACAAATGATATGCTGCATCATGCACATATATAGAATGGGGTAAAATATTCTGACCTGTCAGTTCCCTTTTAATGCAATCAGTTTTCTGTTGTTAAATCTAAAAAAAAATGCACAGTATTGTCAACCATAAGCCACTAGACATTTATTCTATCCTGACAGATGCCATTAATATTAAAACCCATCAGATATGATTTTTGTGTCTTACCTGACGTTTATCATGACTAGTGCTGGCAAGACATCCCAGTAGCAGTTGGAAAAGTACACCAAGGATTTCTCTGAGAGTCTGTGGTGTATGGGACACAATGATCTTCCATACATGGAGGGCTGACTGACGGACAAGTAAAGCAGTATCAGACCTGCCCATGTAGAGACCAGCCAGGACTCTAGATCTTCTTTCTTTACCCAAAGCCTGCATGATCAGCTGGAAGGAAATGTTCAACACATGAATCTTTCTAGAGACTTTTATTCTGAACAAAATTCCGTAACAATTCGTAAGGAAATATAGGCATTTATTCTCATTTCAACTGGAAATGACATTTTATGTTTCATATTGTGAAAATTAAAATGCACTCCAATGAAAATAGTGCACTGCAAAAGTAAAAATAAATTAACTTGCTCTCAATAAGACTATTGAAGGTTTTTTTCTGTGAATAATTTATACTATACATATGGTATTATTTTATTAAGTGAATAATTTCTTACAAACAGACCAGTTTGGTAAGAGAATAAAATATGGTACAAAATACTACTTACTTTGGATGAAGTTTCTGTTCCAAAGTTATCATCATCGTGAGCAGTTTCTGTTGTCATTTTACCTGTCACACCTGTATTCAGGAAAATAATAAATGACTTTAATAAGAAACTTATTAAGGTAAATAAAATGGAGGTTCCTGTTGTGTTTAGTAATACACCTTTTATTTGTAGCCAATTATTTTGCATGATTTTGATTCTTATTACTGAAAGTATTGAAAATAAGTTTGCATACAATATCTCTCAGAAAATAAATACTTACCAGATATCCTATACAACAGATCACCCAGCAACTGTACGGAGCTGTATCTAATTCTCCAGTTATCGTCAAACAGTCCTTTCTCCAGCTCAGGTAATAAGAGCTCTATTGCTGTATCAGCATACATGTTAATGATTCTCTGTCCTGCTAACAAGGCTGTCTCTCTAACATACTCAGATTCATCAGCCAAAGCCTAGAAATACAAATAAATATACAAAACAAAGCTATAATAGTTTGTAAATTTACATAGTAACCACATAGGGAGGGGATTGGGCCCATCGTACCATGATTTTTTTCTACTGGCACTCTTATTCTCTTATTCAAACTGACAATTCACAGTTCCAAAAATGACAAACAGACTTTTCTACACAGCTCCTTGATTCAAAGAAGATATGGCCATTCTGCTGATTTCTATCCAAAAAGATTTAATAAAAATGGAGGGAAAAGATGAAAACATTTCACAAGTGTCTCCAAGTCTGTTTGTATCTTTGTTTGAATGTGGGAAGAGTTGGGCAAAGTTTTGAATGCAAAATATTCAATTGATTTTGAGGAAACTTCATATGATGGTTGAAGTGGGTCTCTTATGTAGATGTGCATGAAGGGAGATAATTATTGGCAGATCCTTGCAAGAAGAAATGATCCAACTGATGATTTTTCTTTAGTGAGTCTTCTCAAAATTTGTCTATCTAATACATATTAAGTACATGTGTAATATATAGTTATTTTCTGAACTGTTTCCCTGATTGAACTTTCCCTTACTTGTAGAATAGAAGGTATAATAGGACCAATATATTCCAAGAAGTCATCCTTGAACACTGAGGGTAGATATATATACAACATGATGTAACCATCTCTGACGAACGGTGGAATGTTTGTTCTCTCTGCTGTCTGTATAATACCAGGCATCAGTCGCTTTAGTTCTTGTTGACCTAACCCACCAATGACCTCTGCCATACCTGGAAACATTAAATAACACAAGTATAGAACACTCTACAACGTTTTAAAGTTTCTAATATGGTAAAAAAAGAAAACCAATTCCAAAGGAATAAAAAAATATAAACAAATGACTTATTGAAATGTAAGCATAGATGACCATGTATAGATAAGGGCATTTTGATGTGTCATAAAGACAAAAGTCACACACACGGCACAATAATTATCTTGATGTAAATCATTCCCAATTATAGCTTCATAATTTTAGCTCGCAGAATATTTGGGACAGACATCAATAAAAAAAGGTATGGACAGCAAAATAACTTAGGCCATGAAAATGTATGTACATGTTTAGGAATTTTTATATTCTTTCTTAATTTATATTATCTTATTGCAAATCTGTGACTAAAACAACAACTTCTTAACTAATCAATCATCTTTATTTTTATCTTACCCTGAGCAGCACCAGATCTGTCCACTGAGTTGCTCTCAGACTTAAGTGTATCCATCAACCATTTCAACAACTCATCAAACTTAGCCCCACCAATACCTCGGACCATAGCACCAAGGGCCTTGGCTGATACAGATCTGACCTCTGGGACAGGGTCCAACAAGGACTGTTTCAGGCCTGGTATTACCTTCTCTATATATGGATCAAGATCCTGTAATACAATAAATGGGTTCTGATATTGAATCTACCTAAGAAGTTTAAGAAACTTGTTTGTCTTCAAGTATTAACCACATAACAGTTCAATAAAAAAAGTCCAGGCAACCAGAAATTCATGTGCTTTTTTTTTTAATCTAAACATCAGCAGGAAATCATGTAAATTATGTGTTCATGCCAAACTGCCTTACCAAGAATTTCAAAAGTTCATCTTAAGAGGTTAAGTTGTCATAATTTTCAAATAAAGGTCACTCCAGTCTCATTAAAGCTTTGAAAACCTACATGTATGACAGGCAGTTACACAAACTTTTTTGGCTAGGAAAAACATTTTCAAAAAATAAAAATCAAACCCTCAAGAGGTTTTCCTACCTTTTGATCAGTAAGAGATGACATGTTTCCTATAATTTGAGCAGCCATTTTTCTGGTTTCAGTTTGCCTATCCTGGAAGGCTCTCTCTACGACAGGCATGATCAAAGCAAGTGAAGGTGCATCAATAAAATGTACAAACTTAGTCTCCAGTAAGGACTTCAAACATTTTAAGGTCTTCTTAGCTGGATCTTGTAGAGCATCGAGTAAGGTTGGTACAATCACTGAAAGTATGAATAACATAGTGTAAATACAATCATCATTCTGTGTAAGAGTAGTATAGGCTAATAAAAATCGCCATGCACCACTGGTCTTGGAACAAATTATGACAGATCTTTCCTGGTTTAATGTTTGGTTCATTTTATAAATATGCTTTAGCATGAGAGGTTAATCAGTGCTTGTCATTTATACTGTTATCTCCAAGATATACATGTAGACTACAGTAGCTCCAAGATATACATGTAGACTATAGTATCTCCAAGATATACATGTAGACTACAGTAGCTCCAAGATATACATGTAGACTATAGTATCTCCAAGATATACATGTACACTATAGTATCTCCAAGATATACATGTAGACTACAGTAGCTCCAAGATATACATGTAGACTATAGTATCTCCAAGGGACTATTGAAATATGTTTGAGTTATTGGAAGTTCAAGAAATTGAAGTTATAAGATTTTCAGATTTATTTTATCATCAGTCCCAGTTGTTCACTAGAAATGGCATACTTCCTACAAAGTTTTGTTAGCTTTAAGATAGTTTTCATTTTGCTATCAGAAGGTTATGTTGATTTGTAGACACAAGAAATACTGTTTGCTTTTAAGAACTTTTAGAGCTCAAGTTTGTAGGTTAGTACAGTGGATTCCGCTTAATTGCATAGCCTATTTGTCAGTAAAAATTATGCAAATAACCGGGCTATTCTTATAACCGAAATTACGATTTTACATGAAGTGTGAGTTCAGGTAAGACGACAATACTGTGGATCAACCAGGGATATCACTATTCAACATTTCTGATCTGGTATTTAATTGTTATAGACCTTCTCATTGTATTGTTCTTATATCAATAAATAATAATATATATTGTGTTTGTCTTGTTTATTGACCTTCTTTACGTTGTGTGTATTTATAAGTAAAATCATGTGTTTCTCATCTATAAATAGTCAAGTAATTTCCTGACCTTTCTATGAAAGAAAATCCCACATTTCATATTTCAGCTAGGATTCAGTGTAATATTCATCAATGTTTGCAGTTTGTGGGCTTTTGAAATGGTCTGTGTGTTTTTATTCCTCTGTTCAATCACCATTGTACACTGATAGTTATGTATTATACGTGTCATTGACCTCGATATATTCCTATGAAGTGTGGATAGTATGGGGCACCTTAGGGTAGTTGAATTTCATTAGACATTGTACTGAATGAATGATGACTTTTAATTTTCAGTTGATATTTATACCTAGTAACCCAAGCTCACTAAAAACTGTTCAGCTCATTAAAGAAAATTAAATTTACATCGATAATCATTTGTAGTCGAAAGAATTTAAATAGGGACAAAAAATACCCCAAGCTGCATCATAAGGTGATGTTTGGCATGTCGTCAGAAGTCATTGTTCACCTAGGTGCTTGTTTATTTCAATGTAATTAGAAAGGATTTAAATTGTCTTTTATGTTCATTATGTTTTTAATCCATTATTAACACCTCCTGATTGATGATAATCTAGTTTGCACAACAATAAATATGATTGACATATTTATGACCCAAAGGCTTAAAATAGAATTGGGAAAACCTGTCTTTACCTGGATGAGGCAAAATTCTCTATGCAATAAACCAAAATGCACCTGCAAGGCCTATGCAAATAAGCGATTTTTTCCCTAATAGAATAATAGGAAATGGTTTTGTGCAGGAGAAAATTATGCTAATAACCGAAATATGCAATAAAGCGATATGCGATTAAGTGGAGTCGACTGTAATCTGTTTTCATTTTATCATCCTTGATGCTTCCATCACAACGAGTCGGAATATTACTGTGAAAGTACTTTAATTCGCAGATACCAATTTTTGTGGACTAAGAAAGAAACACAAGTTCATGGATTCTTGAATTCATGGTTTTGAGGTTTTAAGAATACATATCAATGGAAATCTCCTGTTAGTTGGGAACCAAATTTTGTGGTTTGGCCTATCCACAAAAACCAAGAAAATTGGTACCCCACGAACAATAGTACTTTCACAGTATTTAGCTTCAATCAGTATTATTTGTTAAATTAAAACAACTTCATCAGGTGTGGACATAAATATTATCTGTGATAAACTAAAATGATACTTTGATTAATGATAAGGCTTCTGTTTTCATACCTTTTAATACCCAAACTGACAAAATGGCTGACGAGTCAGTTGGTGTGTTTGAGAAATCAAAGATTATTTACATCATGTAGGAGAGAATTTACGTACTCTGACAAATCCGGATGCTTGAGCCATCCAAATTCAAGCCAGTGAAGTTTGACTGTATTTTATGAAATGTCTTAGTTGTATCATTTGATTGAAATACTACACCATTTTGTATCAAATGATAAACATGAAACTTAAAGACAACAAACCTTGAATTTCAGGATTTCTGATGACATCCCCAATCTGTCTGAGAGCCTGTGCTCCAGCTTTCTGTACTTTAGTATGGGAATCAGTCAGTACCTCAGTTAGTTTAGGTACGATGCTGGGTAGACAGGCAGACAGCTGTTTAGGGGCACAGTAAGCCATGGCACCTAACAACTCTACAGCACCTGTATATCAAAATTGGCTATTATAGTTACATGTATATAAGCACAATGTCTGAAAAAGGAGACCTAACAGCTGAAAAAACTGCATACCCTGTATAGAACCTGTTGGTATAACTTTGAACAATGGAATACATTAAATTGACTATGACACAAAATATCAAGTCGTTTTTTATACACACATGAAAACAAAGGAGTAAATAAATTCACATTTGTACCTTATTATTGGAATGGAACATTCTTCACCCTGATTTAAAAGTTCATTCTTGTAGGGGATGGTCTATATCCATTCATAACAGTTGTCATTCTAAAGCCGAGACATTTAGTACCCCTTTTATCAAAATTATGTGTTACACAATGTATAAACAAAAAAGATTTTTATCTTCAAAGTGCATCAGACATTTTAAGTCAGAAGACAACATATGACACCAAATACCAACCTGCTTTTGTTCTCCAAGCATCTTCCTCCAGACCTTTCAGTAGAGATGGTAGTACTAGTTTGACACCATGAGCTGTAAGCATCCCCATAACTGCTCTAGCTGTGTCGTCTGCTGCCTGAAATATCACAATCAATGTATAACTCATCCCAACCAACCTAGGATCTGAAGAGCCATAGTGAAATTTATTTTTAACATTGACAGTTTGAAAATTTTATAAGGAACCCTGAGAAATGTATCTATTTTTTTAATTGAAAAAATAAACTTTTCTAAGATTGCCTTCTATGCCACTATCTGGGATAACTGGACAGTAAACCATCTAGTTCCACAGGTAAGTATTGATCTGAATAGTGCATATAATTGTTCATAAAATGGATATCTATCTGCAATTTTAAGTATATGTGCAATATACTTTAACATTCAATTTTGTTCAAATTAAATCATAAATCAATATAAGATGAGATGTGTTTTATATCTGTAAGTAACTGCAGCTTACCTCTCTGACATACTGACTGTTATCACCAAAACACAGCAGGAGATGTGGCAAAATATGGACAACATATGGTTCAAATAGCTTCCCTAACATGGTACACATCATCTCATAAGCAAATAGGGCACCTGTAATTTAAATATTTGTAGTGTTTTAATATAAAGTAACATTTCACCCTTACAAGGCACTTCACCTGCCAATTTAAGTGGACTTCATGCCGATTAATTCTGAGTGTAGTTTTTAGTTTCTCTTTGTTGTTTAACTTATCATTCATCTATTGTCCTGTTAGTGTTCTCAGCTTTCCTTGACCATGATTACCACAAGTTTGAATCTTTCGTAGAAATTCTACCTGTACTTCCCAACATCTTACACAAATCATGTTAAGTAAATTATTCACCTTCACAATATTGAAAATACCTACAAACGAATAAAAAGCAAGAATTTTTTTAGAAGCAAGTACCCACATTTTGTAACCCCATCTCAAGTCATAACCCCCCCAAAATGTCTTTTTGTTAACCTTTAAACATTGCTTAATGAGGACATAACCAGAAAAATTGGTGTTACCCAAAGATTTCTATTGCCTTTTTCAATGTCTGATAACAAAAAATAATACTTTAAAATAAGTCAAGTATTTTGTTTAACTTCCTTGTCATGGAAAATAAAATGTGAATTGGGGAAATTACCTACCTACCAATAGCAATTACCTCCCAACCAATAGCAATTATGAGTTAGAAACACAAACTTCATCTAAGTTGGCCCTACCTTCTCTTTTCCTGGGATTTTTCTTGTCCTTGACAGCATCTTCCAGTCGTGACATGATATCCTGTTGTTTCAGTGCCGTGATACCCAGACCTCTAACCAGACCAGCCAAACCATAGGCTGCTCCCTTCCTTTCTCCATAATTATCAGAGTCCAGTAACAACTGCATAAGTCTCTGTACCAGTTCTGGGGCATCAGCACGAATTCCTGGGATCAGGGGAGGTAAGCAGTTGGCTACAGCTTGTTGTACCTAAAAAGCCAAAAGAATGGTAAAAAGGGCAATAACATGAATGAATTTTGTTGTTTCATTACTATTCTTCACAGACTCCATAACCATACTTACATGTAAGTGTTGAAAATCCTTGTGAGCTAATCCAAGCAAAATTTCAAAAATAGGTTTTCATATCCCTTGTTTTTTGCTGAGAAAATTTATGATTCATTATACATATACATTGTTAGCAAGGCCATTAGGAAATGTCATGATCATTTCTCATTTATATGTACTTTATCATTTCAATTCTTGCATAATAGTGATATTTTTAAAAGGCATTCCATGAAAACAAATGTAGTGTCAGATGGGGAAGGCACTTTTTAGCTTATATATTGGTGGTTGTCAAAACTCTTCATAAATTGAAAGAAATATACACCTACCTTGTTGCATAAAATTGCCTCTATAGGCAAGATACTAGGCAAAAAAAAAGCCTTCCCTTCAGTACCTTATAAGCTTTAATGAAACAGCCCTAATTGGTATTAGAAAAAGTTACCTCTTGAGATGGTGTAGACAGTGCACCAATCAGCTGTGCTACAATAGGTTTGATCTTAGGGTTGTCCTTGTCTAAATGTTTGGCCAGACATCCCATCAGAATAACAATACTCTGTCGGACAGCATCATTACTGGCAGTGTCAGGAGCACTGCTCAGAAATTCTTCGAATACTGGTAATAATTTGTTCACATGCTCCTGAATATAATAAAGTATATAAATATAATCAAAAAATCAATTCATGTTCTAAGATATCACAACAGAATCTTAAGAAAGCTAGGATCTGTTGATCTGACCCTTTAATTTCCATTAATATAGAATGTTAACAGAGAAGATTAATTTTGTGATATTAGAAACATAAGATAAAAGGAACAGATTAGTAGTACATGTACATGTTTTCATATAAGAAATTCATTGGTCTGATAAAGCTTGTCCCTTACCTTTCCATGTGTATTAATAGCAGCCAATGCAGCCTCTCTCATTCTAGATCTTACTCCTGGTGCCCTGTCTCCCAGAGCATCTGGTACATAGAAAGAAAACAGATCTTCTATCAGCTCTTCAGGGACTAATGGGGCCATGTCTTCAAGGGCATATGCAATACCACAACGTGACTGCCAGTTGTCCGGAGGTGGTTCACCTATCACTCGCCCAAAGGTATCTAGTTCTGGAGGTGGCAACTGAAAGAGGTAATAAAATTGATACTCTGATTCATTACAATGGTATTTTTCTTAGCAACACTACCACTAAAACTTTTCCTTTTGCCATCAATTAATGTCTCCCTACATTTAAAAATATGTATCATGTGTTTAAAGTAACCATTCTGATTAGGTAATATCCCAGCCACTTAGTTCAGACTCTGAATCAAGGTGTCTCTTTCAACAGTACATGATAACGTCATAGCTTCATGCAAGATTGTTTTGAAGGGGAGATTAACTCAGTTGCTTACACATATTACAAGCTAATTCTTACTTAAGGACTTCCTGTTTTACAAGAAATTTCCAGCAGTTTCTTACAATCTCTAAAGGGGATATAAATCTGTCTAAGCTCTGCTGTATGTTTCACTCAAAAATTTGATTTTTAAGTCTGAATGTTTAAGTTAATGTTACCTTCATCTGAAATAAGCATGAAGCAATAACCAAAGTTACTTTCCAAGTCAATGAAAAAAACTTACAAAGAGTTTCTCTTCATATTTAATTTTCAGTTGTTCTATGGTAGGTGTAACATATTCTTGGTGACACTCTAGAGTTTTATGCAAGGCTTTAGCTGCAGCTTTCTGAATAGTTTCCTCTGGGTGTACAATATCATCTGTCAGTGGAGTACACATATCTTCATAGGGCTCCTCTAAGTTCAACTTCTCTCTTAATCTGTACAAAACATCAAAACATTTAAACGTGTTAACTACAGTAAAACATTAAAATCAATGAGTATTAATTTCACATTTTGTTTTGTTTTGATTATGTCAATGTTTGAGTTTTATTTCTTAACTGTATATACTTTACTTTTTGACGTCAATAAAATTACATGAAGATTGTTCATTTTAGAAATATTATAGTGACAACTAAAAAATAGATAATTACTTTCACAGCAATTTCAATTTTTCGTAATTTTTTTTTAAAATTGTCAACTTAACAGAGAGAAGTAAAAATAATAACAATGTATCAATCAAAACAAAAGAAAATTACTTCAATAACTGTTTAAAAAGTAAGAAATGAGGTGAAAAAAGCATCATTTTTACAGATAAAACAATTTAAAATACCTTTAGCACTGTAAAGAATATTTACTCACTCTTCAGCTAATTTCTGTACATTTTCATCACTATCATAGCACGCTACCCAAACTCGCTGAGCAACCTTCAAACCTAACTCATAGTTATCATCCAGATTAGGTAATATCCCAGCCACATACTTCAGACTTTGAACCACAGCATCTCTGGCAGCAGTACAAGGTGATCTCATAGCCTCAAGCAAGATTTCTACCTCCTTGTCTGTAGCTCGAGCACACCCCTCATCACCTGAGATACTGTCTGCTACCTCAGTTAGTCCAACACTAGCCATTTGTTGTAATTTTGATACAGAAGTGGAGATTACATTCAGGAGGAGTCTCAACATGTCCTCTTGTGGTAATAAAGCTGGATTCATCTAAAAATAAATACAAGATAATAATTTGATACTTTGTTAAGTTTATTCAATAGTATAAAATATCATCATCAAAAGAACAAAGAAACATTGTGTCTGACATTTAACCGAGATTCTATACATGATAAAAAGTGTAAACACACCTTTATAGCTAGTTGAAATAGACCAGTTCCAATTTCAATACAAATCTAGCTAGGCTAGTGAGTAATTAAAATAGCTCTCTAGGTAGAAATATGTCCTAAATTACAACAATGTATCCTAATTCATTGCCACAGAACACCTGTGTAATCTTAAGGACACTGTCTTTTTAGTATTGAAGTTGGAGCTGGTCAATTTCAACTAGCTGTAAGTAAGTTCTGATTTTTCATTTTTTTACAATCTAACAAGTATCATATAATACATTCACTAAGAAGACTTGTTCATTAACACAGCCAACTTTGGAACTTAGTTCTTACATTTTCATTATCTCCATCACTCCTCATTTCAGAATGAGCTGATATCAGAACAATAGCCTTAGATTGACAATCCAAATCCTTGGATACAACCTCTCCTCCATTCCTCAACACACAGCTCAATAAATAGTAAAAGAATGTGAAGGTAAACCCTGGGAAAAGTTTGTTATCATCGTCATCATCAGAAACTGATAGGTCAAAAAGATGGTTGACAACTCTGGTTCCCTGTGCTGCTGGTACCTCTCTTGTCCATTCTGGGTTGACTTTACATTCAGGATTTTGAAGTCTCAATGTCACATTGCTGACTAAGTTTCCTATAGTTTACAAATATACCATACTTTAATATCACCTATATTTACATAGAAATCTAAGCACAGTGAAATGCATGTTTATTCCTTTGACAATTTTTTATTCAAACAAACACTTATGATATGACATTCAGACATTGATACAAACACTTATGATAGGACACTCAGACATTGTTACAAACACTTATGATAAGACATTCAGACATTGTTACAAACACTTATGATAAGACATTCGGACAGTGATGTTTCTTATTTTTTTCAGTCAGCAGAACTGTAAGATTGACAACTGCAGTAGATGTTGGTAATGGCTCTTCTCACACTACATCTTCGCTTAAAATTTATCTAATGCATACATATAAAATGTATAATGTATAACATGTATTTTGTTAGATATTTCATTTGTATATACTAGATTTTTTTTATCTTGCAGTCAAAAATTAATTTTTCAAAAAGACATGTATTCAGAATACAAAATGACCCTTCAAATCTGTTAAATATAATACAAGAATCTTATCTTTACCTACCAAGTTGTTTATCATCAAATGAAGCTTGGCCAAGATGGAGGAATACATCACTGATTTGAGGTGCAGCTAGAGGGGATTTCAACAATGGCACTATAATCTTACAAATGTCCTTCATGTATCGACACAATGACTGACGATCTCCAGATAATGCTGCTTCTAATATCTGACAACCACAGCACAACTCATGGTTCAACTGCAAAAGTACACGAAAAAAAATTTGACAGTAGCATAAGAATGAAAAAGTTAGATGTTGTTTAAAGTTATAATCATACAATTGTTTGTATAACAACAATTCTATTGAAAAAAAATTATCAGTTAAATCCTTATAATTTTTAAAGTTGAATTTCTTAAGTTAACATTCATTTGATCTGAGCATCTTTGTATTCTAGAATCTTTACCTAATGTATCACATTTACTATAACAACTGCATTTGACATTCATTTTGAATGGGGAAAAAAAACAGTCTTTATTAAGGTAAAGAAAAAGACACTATCTCCTTCAATTAAAGTTTTATAAAACTGGACTGTGAATTGAAATATTACCTCCTTAAGTTTAGCCCTTATCTTGGCCTCTTTTTGTTTCTGTGCCTCTAATTGTTCTTCCTGTTTCTTCGTTAATTTTGGTGCCTCTTTCGTCGTCTTTCCTTTCTTCTTGGCCAACTCCTTATAAAAACAACCAGAATAAGGAATTTATAACAAAATAACACTTTGTAGAAGCATATTCTCTACCAGTTATCTTAGTAATGTTTTGTTATAACCCAAATACTGGACTGGGACCTCATGTTTTATTGTCCATGTTAAGAGGCTTGGAAGTGATTTTTGAAAATGTATCATGAACATTTGGGCAAATTGTGATATGCTAAGAGAAAAGCAACCATTTAAAACTCAGATATGTGTATTTTCTTTCCTTTAAAATCCAATGATGCAACTTGTAAAATGGTAGTGCATCAAATTTTTTATAGACATTGAAGATTTTAAAGAATCTGAGATCTTTCAATAAGTTTATTCGAATCGGTAAAAATTTACATGCTCTTGATTATATTCCTTATTTTATCTCCATCTTTTAAAATTGTAAGAATCATGTAAAATTAAAGAAATAGTGAAATAATTTTACTTGTCAGACAAAAGTTATTCAGCATCTTTATTTCAGAAATTAAAAACAAAATTCTCAGTTTAAGTTTTTTTTAAGAATCAGGCAAAATCGGAAAAATTAGAAACATGCATATCAGAAACTCATAATTTAACTATATAATTTCACTCAAGGATGCTTTTTCTATTTAATACTACCATTATTACTGAATTTGATCAGAAGTTTTTTCAATAGGTTTCAATAGATTGCTAGAAAAATGTGGTTATTGACAGAGACAGCCCTTGAAACGTTCACTTTCACTTCATTTCATTGAAATTATAACTCAATTTGCCAAAGTGGTATTGGAAAATATTATCTTTGATCCTTGATTTTGATGGTGCAAACAGTCAAATCAAACTTTCAAAATTGTGGGTTCTTTTCATACCATGTATCACCCATTGCCTGATTCTTACATTTTCAGAAACTGAACATGAACCATTGTGAGAAAATTGAGAACAACCAACCTTTCTAAGTTCGATCTCAGCCATCTGCTCAGCATAGGAGTAAAGTTTGTTCTCTCTTCTGATATTAGACTGTTTAGCATCCTCAGATTTCTCAAATCTATAGCAATAATATAATTGTCCATTTAAATGAAATTAAGGTTAATATATATAATTAAGAATTTTTTTCTACGAAATTATGAAGATTTATGTGTATTTACAACTAAACACACTAAAAGCATTAACAATAAAGCAGTATGTCTAAATACAAATACAGCTATTACAATAGGCTTCAATGTGCATTTAAGTGTTGCCTCATGACTAACTCTTCTGATTAAAATCTACATGTATATCTATTTAAGAAGAAGAACAGTTTAAATATCAATGGTTGTGTAACTATGATCAATGTTTTCATTTTCTGAAGGTATTTTATGCTATATAAACATTTCTTCTTACATTTTAATATAACAGGAATATCAAACACATACTAACTCAAACATTCCATATCAAGGACAAATTTGATAAAAAAAATTAATATGTCCAATGTATTTTGAATGGTTATTGAAAAATTTTAGATATTTCATAACATTCTATTTAATCTTTATAACAAGATAATAATAAAAGTATAATATAATTTACTTTTCCAGCATTGATCTATCATAAAGCTCTCCATCTGGTGTCAAAAATATCCCATAGTCATCTCTAGTAATGGTCGACATCTCACTGTTGCTTAGCAACCGTGACACATACTGAATCATAGGTGGCAGCACTGTTTCTGGAGCAATCCATACAAGAGTTGCTAAAGAGTTCCTTATACTCTTGAAAGTAAAACATCATATCTAGTTTTAACTGAAGTATTTATATCATATTTCATATTTATGTACAATATACATGTAAAAAGAAAACCCAGTCACTCTTGCACACATGATATTTTAGATTATTGTGATTTGCAGCTGAGAAGCTGCTACTAAGAGTGATCAGTTTTGGTTTTTTTTATCATACACTGTATACCATTTGTTGAAAGCAAATGAAAGCCATGTTAACATTTTTTTTAATTAATGATAATTGTCAGAAGTCAATTAGAAAATTAGTTTATCTTAACCTACATGTGTAATAAAATCAAGATAATTCATATTACGAAAGATCTGTTCAATATATGAAGGTCCAACTATGTGATACATTTCTGATTTGGTAGATAAGTAAAATGTATTCAACATAAAATTTCAAAACAGTCATTACCTCAGAAAGCTCCTTTCCTGTCATCACTGGAGTCAAACAATCAGACAGATGTTTTCTGATGAAGTTTCTGGCATCAAGTTTTAGCCGAGCTAATATATCTGTCCATGTAGCCGCATTAGCATAAACTGCAAAGACAAGTTGATTCAGTGTTCCTTCTGTGGTCATAATAGATCATTTTATTTTATTTTACCACAGATCACCAAAAAAAAAAATTAGCAACATTCTACTATTATGACAGTTTTTATATCAATTCAGAGTCCAGAATGAAAGAGGCCAACAATATTGAAGTTTGACATATGAGCTAACACCCAGACAGATATTGCAAAACTGAGACTGAAAAACAAGTTTCCATACATGAGAAGCCGCACCTTCTGTTAAGTCAATATTTACACATATTTTAATAAAGATACTGACAGTTACAACATTCAAACCATTATACAATGTATCATACAGCCATACTATTTGAAAAGATCACTTTAACATGGCGACATTCTACTACAAATACCTACCAATACATGGATGGTGAGCTGGGACAAGGGATGCCCTGGCAATGGAGTCAGCATCCTTACTATCAGCGTTCTCTACATAACTTACTGTCATTAATGCTCGAGATAGAACTATAGGTTTAATGTATTTGGCCTGTTCTGGGGTGTTCTCCTTCTCAGAATCAATTAACTCAGGATCTATGAACTATAATAAAAGAAATAATAGTAATCTTTACACTGATTTAAAACAGCTTATCAGAGATACAATATTTTGTTAAGGTTTGTAGGAGAATTAATAAAAAAAAATTTCTATAAATAAAGAAAAAATCAATGTACATGTAGTTGGGAGTTTTACTGTTTTCTGTGATGTTTATTGTAGTTACTGTTTCATTGATTACATGTAACCAATCCTAACTTCCCTTTCGGGTGTAGAAAATTGTGGTATACTTTCATAGGGATCAAAAGAATTTTACTGAAATTAGAAAAATAGTAGTTTTTGGACCCATATTCATAAATAATAACTCCCAAATGTGATTTTAATTCTTTCTTTAGTACAATTTCATAGAGATGCCTTCATTCTAATACATGTTGAAGTTATTGTTTTGAAACTAAATGTCAACTAACACAAACAAAATCACCAGAACATTAACACAATATAAATATTTTATGTCAATTAAAAATAAGACATTTTTGTATGTAAATATTCTTTTCTTAATGAATATTATTATATGTATACACAGAAAAATGTATCTTAGGCCATCAGTACAACTAATTTCAAAAGTAAAATAAAAATAAGATTTCAGTTTACTGTGGGAATAAATGGATACATGGAAACAGTGATACTTACTTTCTGACTGGCTAGAATTTGATCACATTCTGCTATAAGAGCCAATGAGATAGATGTCCCACCAAGCAAAGACAAGAGACGTTTGACAGTGACTTCAGTGCTTTGTCTGACAGGTCGTGATTTATGGGTCAAACAATATATTATGGCACGATAGTATGGTCTGAAATTAGAACATGAATTGTACTACGATAATAATTAATCATAACAATGTAAATATAAAATTAATGAACTACAACTTTCTTGTTTCATCTTTTGATTCTTTTCACTTCAATAAATTGTCATATAAAACAGAGGGATTTTTTTCACAGAAATTATCTTTTTCTTTAGTCTTTTTCTACATTGTGACTTTTACAAATGGTACTTCTTCCATCTTGTTCTGAATATTAACCAAAAGTTCCAACTTCTACATGATTTATAGGCTTACTTTGAGACTGCCTCCGTCATTTTCTGTGGGTATTCTAGGATCAGTCTTTCAGACAAGGTCACAACATTCATCAAAACTGAAAGCAGAAACAGAAAGTATAAAAGAATATTGCTTTTATAAGACAATTCACCTACCTGGAGAGAATGTCTTTTTCAATTGGCAGAAAAGGATGCAAATGTTTCATTTATTTGGAAATATGCTGTATGATGACTTTCAGGTACTTTTTTTTCTTATGGATCAAATTCTTACGATATTTTCGTCATTCTATCCTACACACGTTTACATGTATCATATACGAATTACAATGAGGATCTGAACAGCCACACAACACATCAATTACCTGTACATAAAAATATACACATGGTATTATAAAAAGATTACCTAAAGCTGTTCCTGAGGTATTTACACAAATCTTTCAAAACAGAACTGACATTGTAGCATGTGGGCTGTTCCAGTAAAACATATGAGGGACAGGGGGAAGGCACTTTTATTATTTGTATATGGGTGGGTGTTTAGGTCTCTTGACAAAAAATACAGTTTAATACAAAACATCAATAGAGCTTCTATAGGTGACTCAGCTGGAGAAGAAGTGCCTTTCCCAGGTACCTCATATCTTTTTATGGAATAGCCCTATCAAAGCCAATTTAGGAGGGTATAGTCTGTTTTTAAACTTCTTTGTTCAAGTAATACTTACTATCATCTCCAACCTGTGACAAGAATTTCTCATTCAAGAAAAGCTGCTTCTGTGTATCCAGAACTACATTCCAAAATGGTCCTAATTTAGACTCTTAAAAAGATGAAATAGAAAAATCAACATTTAACAGAAGAAAGCATTAAATACATGTCATCAAAATAAGTATGCATTGCCAGTAGATGTACATGTATTAGCATATGAAGTTTTATATACAAGATTAAATATTATAAATCATGAATACAGTACATACTTAGAATCAGAAACTTGTGCTTTCATTTTTACATTTACTATAGAAGTGTCTAGGTTATGGATCTAGAAGTCTATACCCAGTTTTATTGTACTTTAGTATGATGGATTATCGTTATTTTGTTTAAAATCCCTTTGATCTTGCTATACGATAATTTTCAATCTCACGCCAGTTGAGTGAGAATGAAAATTATTGCCAGTTTCTATGTCCTCGTGTGACATACAAGCAACAGCGTAGTAATATTTGACAACCCAAATAACTGTCTGTTTGTTTACTGCATATAAAATAATGGCTAATTTGAGACAATATTTTCCAGTCTACAGTGGAAAATGATTAAATACAGTAACTTACCCGATTAAAATTGATAAATCCAAAATTATTCCACAAATTTTAACCGCGACCGTCATAGTTAAGCGATTTTTTTTTCAAATGATGTGTATCACTGCTGCACAACATACGTGACGTCACATAGCATGTCACCGAAAAATAGTCCCGAAAGGAATTTGTGACGCTTATAAAACTTACATATTTAGGTCAGGAAAACGGAAAATAAAAAACTAATACCTTACAATTCAGCAAAACAGCAATAAACAGATTATTCAATATTTTTTCAGCTCATGGGAGTTTCTCATGCTCATCTTGTCTCACGGCAAAGCCGCTCGATGAGATAAGCATGAGAAACTCCCTCTCGTTGAAAAAATATTAAATAATCTAATAGTATCCATTCACGTGACATTAAAGTACCACAGAGATGTTTTAAAAGATTAGAAAAGGTTATGAAGGTACAAAAGTAAGCCTACATAGCATAATGTTTTACCTGCTTGAATGTCAACTAATGACAACTTGACTAACAAACAGGATGCAGTGACAGCTTCAGACACCAAATTTGATTGGTTAGGTTGACTTGTTGCCTTGGTAATAGTCTGGACCAAAACATCCATCAGTTCAACAGCTTGAGGAATAGTATCACCTAAAAAATAACATAAGCCTCAAATGCAAACTACTACAGTAATCTTCTGTGTATTCAACAAAATTTTTCCTCATTTCCAGAAGAGGGTACGTGAAACACACTAAAATAGGGAGTTTCTAGATTATTTTTCAGGTGAAATTTCTGGAAGAAGTTATCATAAGAACTGAAGTTGTTACTTATTGACACCATGTTGTATTTTTGAAAACATTTGTATAAAAGGGGGGGGCATATTTTACACTAATGAGTGGAATACATAAAGAATACTGTAGATACAACCAATGTTTAAATTAAAATTATTTATCTTCATTTCCTGGAGATACATTTTAAAATTAAATTTCACCCAAAATCACCATGCATACTGTAGAGTAAATATACCTTGGAAGGCTGAGTTCATACACTGAAGGTAAGAATTTCTTACTGCTGATGTAGATGTCCTTAACCCCATTCCTTTCTGAAATGGATATAATAAACTACTTAAAGGGTTTCTTTTTACATTGAAAATATAAAGGTCAACTATCTTGATCTTTCACAATGAAAATGAAATCATTAAGCTGTGTATGCACACATCATATTCTTTAAACAAATAACTTGTTCTGCTAAGCCAGAATAGGTCAAGTGCATAAAATATTCAGGTCAGTTACATGTATATTGGTAATACAATGTATACATTAATAACAATAATCAGGTCAGTTACATGTATATTGGTAATAAAACTTGCAAAATGTGAAAAATCCTACGCCAACGAAGGTAAATATTATATCATACAATAGAATGATTAAAACCTTTCACAACTTTCACTATAATTTCTGACTTTACAATACGTAATTCTACATTATTAAAAGTATTCAAATCTTAAAGTTAAAATATCTACATGTACTTCTATACATTAATCAATAAATGATAAGACTTCCTAAGTACTAAACAATCTCTAACCTTGAACCATTGAATGAGTTTGTCAGGAACACAGGTATAGAACTTAGTACACCACAAAGATAACATCTGTAGGGAATGTACCAAGGTACCCTCATGGACTGTCGAAAGTAATCATATCACATAAAAAATACATGTACATTTATGTAAATATGTTTAAATATATATAAATAAAGGGTAGAGATTTGAAGTTCAACATGTGCATATTGTTTTTAACACCATAAATGTACTTTAATTTAACCATTAGGTAAATGACCCTGCATATTACATCTAGTCATACACATTCAACTTTTTTGCACATAAAAATATCTGTTCTACATGTGCCTTAATTTTTTACTGGATTTTACATGTATAAATTCGTAAATTTTCCCACTTTTTGGTGTATAGACATTAATTTTCTGTTGTTTCTATTTCTACAAAAACACTGAATGTTTTAATATTCCAAATTTGATAACAAAAGATTGTAACAATTTACCTTCAGATTGGAGAAGTGACAGGAAGTTCTCAGATACATTGGTACTCAGGTTCTGTACTGTGTTTGCACCACTTACAGCATTCTTACTGACATTTCCAATTGCCTGAAGGACACTTATTCTCTGGTCAGCCATACTTAATTTTCCCTCAGAACCTAAAAAAGTTCAAACAAATGTAGACTGCAAGGTTGAACTCCAGATTTAAATAAGGTTTATAACAAAAAATTATGTAGAAGTAATCTGAAAAGAAATACATGTTAGGTATTTAAATTTTATAGAATATTGATGGCAAGCCTTGAAACATGTATACATTAAAAAGGACTAGCAGAGTGCAAAATAATTAAGGGCTATTCCATAAAAAAGTGTGTCCTTGGGGCAAAACACCCATGATATTTAGGGGTACCATCAACACATTAAAATCAAGATGCAATACATTTGTCTTATAAGAAAAATTCAAATTTTACCCCCACCAACACATTAATAAATCAACTGCATTCTGTCCCCCCTTGAGACATTTTTTCTGGAAAAGACTAATCATTAACTGTATAAGAATTTACCAAGTAACTATGGTTGTAAACAGTCATGTTTATCACCCTACTGTGTGTAGGTCCATTGTAAAGAATTTTTATAAGTTAATGTTTTTTAAAAAATGTATATGCTTGCCCTCTTTTTATTATTTCATTGTAATTTTTATTGAAAAAAAAAAAACCTGCATGAAGAGAACGTTTTCTTCATTATCATAGACTGGATCAAAGGCATAGTAAGCCAATTTTTGGCTGGTACTGAACACAATAACACATTTTTTTAATAAGGTGTAACAGTTAATGGTAAATTGAAAATTACATTGTAGATGTGTTGTGTCTTTATGAATGGTGACCACTGGATGGAGAGGTAGTCAAAGAGTAGGATCATGTTTTATCAAAGTCAGACCATTTTCTCATTGACATTTTCTGAACATCACACCTTTTATTATAAATATAATTACCATTAAGTACTCCAAATAAATGGGTAACAATTTTCTCTATAGCTTCATGGTCACTACATTGTTCAGCCAAGCTTCTGAAAGCCAGGGCAGCTTCCTGTCTGGTGTTATCATCTTTAGAGCTAAACTGAGCTGTAAAATAAATGTTGGTTAAATACAAGACCTTTTTTTCCTTTTATTTCTACTACATTCTAAGTATTAACATAAGCAAATAGCATGGGTTCAAATTAGTTGCAGTCTAAGGTCTAGGATTCTCAAATTTTTATCCAAGGACCTTTAACCCTTTTCTTTCTCACTTCATTGTAGACTTTTGGCTTTGCTAAAAGAAGCCATTGATTCAAACCTTCAAAAATTCAGAACGTTCATCACTTTGAAGTAAAACTGAACCTTTCAGAAGTTCAATAACATAACATACCATTTCAGTAACAGTCAACACTAATACACTTTACTTATTTATTACTTAAGTACAAACATATTTTCTTCTATGCTATTTTTTTTTCATAAATTGTTTCCACTCTAAGAGAACCACTCAAACTAATTTCATAAATGTATACTTACTACCAATGATTTTAGATAGATCCAGAGCATATTGTCCTAAATCCAGAGACAATCCTGACATCATGTAATCTACACCTGTAATATCAAAATGTGTTTCAAATACAATGTTTAAACATAATGAAAGTATACAAATGTACATTTAGGAGGTACATGTAGACCTAGGGTAAGGGAAACAATTCTTGAAATCAGTAATACTTTTGTATCATATTCAATTTCACCAAAGCCTATCAAGCTTTCATTTGAAACACAATAAAATCAATCCAAGTTACTTTGATGCTTACATGAGATTGATGTAAAATGCTAAATACAAACATTCCAATGATTTTTACAAGTTGTGTCCCTTACCCTAGGTCTCCCTCCTTAAATCAAACAACTTTTCTTCATGTTAACACACATCTGCAAGAATCACAAGATATATTGTGAGCAAAGGCTTATCATTGGTACCCCCTGGAAAACAGATATTGACTGTAGAAAATTAAATTTCATTGCAATGGACACCTAAAATGTTATAGAGTCTTAAGATTAATGCAGTGCCCTCTCAATATCTGAACATCAGTACAAACAAAAAAAGTCAGGAGAAACAAGGAGTAATCTTCTTCCTTGGCCCATTGGATACCAGCCTCTTGGTCAAGTTTCTACTCTGTTGTTAGATCCCACTTTCTTGGCTTATTGAATACCAGCCTCTTGGTAAAGTTTCTACACTGTTGTTAGATCCCACTTTCTTGGCCTATTGGATACCAGCTACTTGGTAAAATTTCCCTCTGTTGTTTGATCCCACTTTCTTGGCATATTGGATACCAGGCTCTTGGTAAAATTTCCCCTCTGTTGTTTGATCCCACTTTCTTGGCATATTGGATACCAGCCTCTTTGTTAAGTTTCTAGTCTGTTGTCAGATCCCACTTTCTTGGCATATTGAATACCAAGCTCTTGGTAAAATGTCTACTCTACTGTTAGACCCCACTTTCTTGGCATATTGGATATCAGGCTCTTGGTCAAGTTTCTACTCTGTTGTTAGATCCCACTTTCTTGGCCTTTTGAATACCAAGCTCTTGGTAAAATGTCTACTCTACTGTTAGACCCCACTTTCTTGGCATATTGGATATCAGGCTCTTGGTCAAGTTTCTACTCTGTTGTTAGATCCCACTTTCTTGGCATATTGGATACAAGGCTCTTGGTAAAATTTCCACTCTGTTGTTTGATCCCACTTTTTTGGGCTATTGGATACCAGGCTCTTGGTAAAATTTCTACTCTATTGTTAGACCCCACTTTCTTGGCCTATTGGATACCAGCCTCTTGGTAAAGTTTCTACTCTGTTGTTAGACCCCACTTTCTTGGCCTATTGGATACCAGCCTCTTGGTAAAGTTTCTACTCTGTTGTTAGACCCCACTTTCTTGGCATATTGAATACCAGCCTCTTTGTTAAGTTTCTACTCTGTTGTTAGATCCCACTTTCTTGGCCTATTGAATACCAAGCTCTTGGTAAAATGTCTACTCTACTGTTAGACCCCACTTTCTTGGTATACTGGATATCAGCCTCTTGGTAAAGTTTCTACTCTGTTGTTAGATCCCACTTTCTTGGCATATTGGATACCAGCCTCTTGGTGAAGTTTCTACTCAGTTGTTAGACCCCACTTTCTTGGCCTATTGGATACCAGCTACTTGGTAAAGTTTCTACTCTGTTGTTAGATCCCACTTTCTTGGCATATTGGATACCAGCCTCTTGGTGAAGTTTCTACTCAGTTGTTAGACCCCACTTTCTTGGCCTATTGGATACCAGCTACTTGGTAAAGTTTCTACTTTATTGTTAGATCCCAATATATTGGCCTTTATATCTGAAATTCTCTGTGTACATGTACATGTATATACCTACTTTGTAAGATAATTTCAGGGTTCCTTAACATAGCCTTCTGAGCTGCTGGTACCATCTGGTTCTTCATATCCTCATGGGTACAATGTCTCAGTACATCTTTACAGTTGACCTTAATAGGGAAAACATTAACATTTAAAACCAATTAGTACAAATGTAATCTTGGACTGGTACATTCCCCTTCACATGTATCAAGTTATCAAGTGGTTGTTGAAATGGCTTTCAATAATATGTGTACTAATATAACTATGTGATGGTTTTAAGGTTATTACTTATGTACATTTTTGTAAAGGAACTAGTAAGACCTCATTGGTTATGGGAGTTCTCTATCCTCTTGAAAATTACATCTTCCATCTTCATCAGAATTTTATTGTGAGGTTCAATGGTTATACTATACATTATAATTAATGTACATGTAAATTTGATGAGTCAAGTCTCAATAGGAATGTCTAAACTACATACATGTATTAACCATATTGTCATTGCCTTGTTCAATTAGCAAGGAATATCAAAGGAATCACATAATTAAAAATTTCACATTTCTGTACGTACCAATAATTCTTTAGGTGGTTTACTTCTACTTCCCATCAACTGCTTTACAAACATTTCTAGGAATTTGTCCTGAAAAGGAGAAAAGATACTTGATGTAACTGGTATAAAATCATGCAAAATAAAATGTATGCACTGAAAAATAAAAACATATAAAAAGAGGTAGTCCGTAGTCCTGATGGTTGGATAAATGGCTATAAAGAAAGAATGAACAAGACTTTATTTCAAATACTCTAAAATTTATACAGACTAAAAATGAATAAATACATGTACTTAGTTTTATAAGTACAGAGATTTTATAAAAATCTGTTTGACTGATTTCAGGTTAACAAATGACATTTTTTTAAGTTTCAATGTCACCTTAAAATGGCAGCATTAAAATAAGAATAACCCAACAACAAAGTACTTGTCACTACCTTATCCACTGATCTATATACAACAACAAACTACTTGTCACTACCTTATCCATTCACCTATATACAACAACAAACTACTTGTCACTACCTTATCCACTGACCTATATACAACAACAAACTACTTGTCAATACCTTACCCATTCACCTATATACAACAACAAACTACTTGTCACTACCTTATCCATTCACCTATATACAACAACAAAGTACTTGTCACTACCTTATCCATTCACCTATATACAACAACAAACTACTTGTCACTACCTTATCCATTCACCTATATACAACAACAAACTACTTGTCACTACCTTATCCACTGACCTATATACAACAACAAACTACTTGTCACTACCTTACCCATTCACCCATATACAACAACAAAGTACTTGTCACTACCTTATCCATTCACCTATATACAACAACAAAGTACTTGTCACTACCTTATCCATTCACCTATATACAACAACAAACTACTTGTCACTACCTTATCCACTGACCTATATACAACAACAAACTACTTGTCACTACCTTATCCACTGACCTATATACAACAACAAACTACTTGTCACTACCTTATCCATCCACCTATATACAACAACTAAGTACTTGTCACTACCTTATCTATTCACCTATATACAACAACAAACTACTTGTCACTACCTTATCCATTCACCTATATACAACAACAAACTACTTGTCACTACCTTATCCATTCACCTATATACAACAACAAACTACTTGTCACTACCTTATCCATTCACCTATATACAACAACAAAGTACTTGTCACTACCTTATCCATTCACCTATATACAACAACAAACTACTTGTCACTACCTTATCCACTGACCTATATACAACAACAAACTACTTGTCACTACCTTACCCATTCACCCATATACAACAACAAAGTACTTGTCACTACCTTATCCATTCACCCATATACAACAACAAAGTACTTGTCACTACCTTATCCATTCACCTATATACAACAACAAACTACTTGTCACTACCTTATCCACTGACCTATATACAACAACAAACTACTTGTCACTACCTTATCCATTCACCTATATACAACAACAAACTACTTGTCACTACCTTATCCATCCACCTATATACAACAACTAAGTACTTGTCACTACCTTATCTATTCACCTATATACAACAACAAACTACTTGTCACTACCTTATCCATTCACCTATATACAACAACAAACTACTTGTCACTACCTTATCCATTCACCTATATACAACAACAAACTACTTGTCACTACCTTATCTATTCACCTATATACAACAACAAACTACTTGTCAATACCTTATCCATCCACCTATATACAACAACTAAGTACTTGTCACTACCTTATCAATTCACCTATATACAACAACAAAGTACTTGTCACTACCTTATCCATTCACCTATATACAACAACAAACTGCTTGTCAATACCTTACCCATTCATCTATATACAACAACAAAGTACTTGTCACTACCTTATCCACTGACCTATATACAACAACAAACTACTTGTCACTACCTTATCCACTGACCTATATACAACAACAAACTACTTGTCACTACCTTACCCATTCACCCATATACAACAACAAAGTACTTGTCACTACCTTATCCATTCACCTATATACAACAACAAATATATACCTTGAATTTAGAGATAAGATCTTGGTTTCTGATGTAATACAGATATTTCATCAGTACACTGGCAGCTGCTAGGTTATACATAGATGGTTCCACAGACTGTAATATTTTACCATACAGCTCCAACATTTTATCTGCCTAGAATAAATACATACCCAATGATTATGGTACACATAGAGGAAGTTGGATTTTTCTGTGCGAGACTTTAAAATGTGACTGGAATAGACAGGTGTCTGGTATAGACAGGTTTTAAGATTATTCAGGGTTCAGATTAGACAGGTTTCAATGTCATTTATGATGTAGTAAATATGTATTTAAATCAGTAATCATTTTCTTAATATTTTGGATCATTTTAAAACTTGTACTTTTAGTTAAGATCCACTCCAGTTACACTTCAGCATTTCTGTGTAAGTATTTGTAAGAATCAGGCAAAATGGGAAAAATCAGAAACATGCATGTCAAAAACCCACCAATCTGACAATAAAATATCACTCAAGGATACTTTTTCTATTTGAAAAGACCATTATTTGATCTCTGCATCATTGGCTTTGCTCCAATTTTTTTTCAATATAATCTTAGAAAAATGAGGTTTTTGACAGAGTAATCTGCCAATGAAATGTTCATTTTCAGTGCATTTCAATAAAATTACAAGTCAAATGTCCAGCATGATATGGAAAATATTGTCTGTTTTCCTTGATACTAATAGTGCAAATAGTCAAATTACACTATGCTTGTTTTTTTTGTTTTTTTCTTGTGGGTGTGAATTTTGGTACTTTTAAGGAAAATTAAATGCTTGGCAGTGTGCAGCTTGATATGACTACAGAGGTCCAATCCTGAACAATACGGGCAAGTATGTACACACCATTCAAACCTGACACAGCTTTAAAATTTGTTTACAATCAGATATTTGACACGTGATAAAAATCTGACCAGAACTAAGTGGTCACCTTTTGGCCACTTATTTCTAAATGATTGAACTCAAAACCTACAAATCAATCCCAAACTCCTTGTGGGGATATGGCACCTTGTGGTACAATTTCCAAGCAATTCATACCTTTTTGACCTAAATTATCAAGAAAAACTTGTTTCTGGCCTCTTATTCCTATATGACTCAAGTCACAACCCCAAAAATTGATCCAAGTAATCCTTTGTGGTATGGCACCTTGTAGTAAGATTCATTCCCTTCAACTCAAGTTACAATATGGACATATGGAAAATGCCTGTTTCAGACCCCTTTTGGGTCCCTAATTACTACAAGGTTTAAGTCCTTACCCCCAAAATCATTCTCAGTCTTTCTTTAGGGGTATTGCATCTTGTAATACATTTTCTAAGAGACTAATTTACTAGTAGTCAAGTTATTGTCAGGACATAAGGAAAATGCATGTTTCTGCCCTATACGTTTTGGTTCCTAATTTCTGAAAAGTTCAAGTTTTTATTCCCAAAATTAATCCAAGTCTAACTCTTGTGGTATTGAATATTGTGGAACAATATTATAGACATACCTATGGTTATACTGGAGTTACATAGTTAAATTCTATGAAATACTTGTTTTGGGCCCCTTTTGTCCCCTAATTTAAAACAGTTTGGGCCATAACCCCCACAACCAATACCAAAATTCCTTTTGTGGTTTGGAACCTTGTTATAAAAATCTATAAAGAGCAATCAACTAATACTCAAACAAAAGCATGAATAATAAGTGCCTACAGACAACAACGACACAGAGACAACTTTGACAGTGCCTTACCAGAATTCAAACACAAATTTTTAGCGTTATATTAAAATGTATACAAATTTGGCATTGTAATTTTGGTGAATGATAAGTGTCGTTCTAAGCGCTTTAGCTCAGAGTATATATTTCACAGAATTTATTATGCTGTTTTTATGCAGACCACTTAAAACATGAAAATAAGTAACCCCTGAAAACTCCCCACTATTCACTATACTATATCTTGAGTTTTTTTTTAAATGTAATCTCTTTTATGACAATGACATACACTTCTTTAGCTGTAACTTACACATGTAAAAACTTTGTTCATTTTCCTATAAACAGCTTTGTTGATAACCTTATGACCAGCAGCTAAAGCTCCATAAACAAGTCCACATTGTACAGCTACCTATAATGGTTGACATAAAAATAAATTAGGCTATAAAAAAATAGTGTAGATTCTAAGGCACCGCTGCATCCCAAAAACACTCCCATATCAGCGACTTTTATTCTGTGGCCAAAAAATTAAAAATTAAAAAATCCTGATTTATTTTTTTGCAACCCACACAGAAAAACAGTTTTGGTTTTATAAATTTGTCATCTGGATTGATTCCACACTTGACAGGAAGGTTCAAAACGCTTCAACAAATGCAGTTATTTTACATAGATTAAAACATGGCCACTAATATCATGCAAAATTGTTTCACTGGGAAGATTTTGATGCCATGGAGTTTCCTACACAACTTTTCATCCACATGCATGATATCTGAACTGCATAATAAATATTTATCAGCTTGAGCAGTATATCATGAAATACTTTACAGAAAATTTCATTAATTTGCTTCTGACAAAAAAAAAGGCTGCCCTCCCACATCATTTTTTTTAAAGTGTCATCAAAATAAGAGGTTCCAGAGGTTGCAGATTTGTTATATCATAACAATTCTAATACATGTACTGAGCGAACACAGCATTTTTAATATCCACAAATCAACATAATCTTCCGAAAGTGAATGAAAAAGATCCACTAACTGACAAAACTTCGTAAGAAGTAAGCAATTTCTAACAATAAAGTCGGACTCAGACCAGCAACATAAAAAAACAGGAAATATACAAACTTCAATTTCTCAAACTAACGATAATTCGAACACATTACAACGGTCCCTTGGAGTTCGATCTACCGAGGTTTGACTGTAGTTCTTTTCAGGCCAAAGTACATTTTCTATCTACAAGTGAGAGCTACAATCTACAACCTGTGGGTTCCACAAAGAATTTCTTCTAAAGTGGTAGACTTTACCATGTGACTTAATGATGACAGGTTTACCATTTTATATAATCAGTGTCAACATATTTAAATAAGTATATAATGGAACTGTTTTTACATTTTACATGTACTGAGAAAGTCAACCTTTTGTATTTTTAAAGTGTCATATTAATGATTTGCAATTCAATATAGTTCGTATTTACCATTCAAACAATGTAAAAAAAAATCAGTAATTGTGCACATGTTCATATACACTGGGTCTAAAAAAGGCATTTATCCATATATTCTTGAAATAATAATGTGACAGTAAATAATAACAATGATCTTCAGCCAGTTTAAGACTAGATTTATAGGATTAATTACTCTCGGAAAATATCAACTCATGTTATTTAAATTCAACATCATAACAAATTAGCCTTGCTAAATTATTTATGATGTTGAAATTAAAAGAAGCAAAAACATTCTTAACCTACCAGCTGTTTGGTATCATCCTCTGATATCTGTGCCTTGCTACCATAGACAGTTGTCAGTACAACACAGGTCCATGTAAGAGCATAGAGAGCCTCTCCTGAGGAGCTGTGGCTGAAAAAAGAAAATACAAATTTGCAACCAAGCAAACTTATAAAAACAACATATATATGTATGAACTAAGCACATTGAAACAGACACAAAAAATCAATAATAAAAACAAAATGTTTTCTTTTTCATATTCTACATTAACAGTATCACAGAAACCTGAGAGAGTTAAGTCTGGTGATCACATATACCCTTGGTAGACTTGAGAGTCAGTCTGGTAATTATATATACCCTTGGTAGACTTGAGTCAGTCTGGTGATTACATATACCCATGGTAGACTTGACAGAGTTAAGCCTGGTGATTTCACATACCCTTGGTAGACTTGAGAGTTAGTTTAGTGATTACATATACCCTTGGTAGACTAGAGAGAGTCAGTCTGGTGATCGCAAATTCCTTTGATAGACTTGAAAGTGTCAGTCAGGTGATCACATATACCCTTGGTAGACTTGAGAGTTAGTCTGATGATCACATATACCCTTGGTAGACTTGAGAGAGTCAGTCTCGTGATTACATATACCCTTGGTAAACTTAAGAGTCAGTCAGGTGATCACATATACCCTTGGTAGACTTGAGAGTTAGTCTGGTGATCACATATACCCTTGGTAGACTTGAGAGAGTCAAGTCTCGTGATTACATATACCCTTGGTAGACTTGAGAGTCAGTCAGGTGATCACATATACCCTTGGTAGACTTGAGAGAGTCAGTCTGTGATTACATATACCCTTGGTAGACTTGAGAGAGTCAGTCTGGTGATTACACATACCCTTGGGTTGAAATAACATTAAAAGAAAAGAACAATAACTTCTAAACCTTAGATGTAACTTACAAAGCTATTAATTCAGCAACATATCTAGGTAGGGTACACCATTGTACTAGTGGTTAGGTGGTTAGTTAAATGAAATATATAATCTTGAAAGAGTAATCAAGGGTACCAAGGTTATAGTGGTAATCAAAGAGTAATCAAGCAGGGATTTAGCCAGGATTTTCAACCCATTAGTCACTTTTGCGTAAGACTAAATCTCAATACTGTTTTTTCTTTTCGCGTTGCAAATTTATCCGCATGCATGTATATACATATACTTATAACAACTATATTATAAATAATAACATGTTTATTTCTGTTTCAGCACTGGTATATAAATAACAGATAATTCATATTAATAAAAAATATATAACAACATACAGTTTCTACATTAGCAACTATTCATGAATAAAAAATGCAAAAAAATACTTTGTTACTGTGTCATACTTATCGTGTGTAAAAATCTAAAAATTATATATATCAGCTACTATTGCTGGCATGTGTCTAAGAATGTAAAGCACTGTTTACTTGATCAGTAATGCATAAACCTCCTGTCCTTAGCCATGCACCACAAAGTGAAAGCCCTCTTAAAATCAAAGGAACCCATATCAGAAGGATGGAGACAAACCTTAAGAAGAGTGTTCACTGATTCCACCTTCAACCTATTCCTCAGACTGGTCTTGATCAGATTGTACCTACTAAAGCCCCTCTCACAGTCCACAGAAGATACAGCAGAAAGAAGACAAACAGAGAGCAATTTAGAAACATTAAGATAGTCATCAGAAAAACTGCCCTTGGATAACAAAGAAGACAGAGTATCTGCCATACTCAAACCTCTATACCCTAAAAGAACATGCCTCAACATAGACCATTCCTCTCTATAATGCACCTCACTGATCAAAGCACTGTACTCACTCTTGTCCTGTCCAAAATGCCTACAAAGAAAATCCACATGACCACTGCCATAGGAAACAAGCTCCTGACTACCCTTCCCTGGAATCAACTTGGGATCAAAGATAGAAAGAGCATTGAAAATGTCCTGTGATGGGAAACGACTCTGAAGATTAGAAACTAACTGGTCAATAAACCTCACCTTAAGATTGTCAAAGTTGGACTTCTGAGTTGCACTGTACTTGATCAAGTTACCATTGAACATGACATGACCCTTCTCCTCAACATCAGTAAAAACCTGAGACAACAATGACTTCAACCTAGGACCTGGAGTAGTTTTCATGTCAGATATAGCAGATCAAGCAGGATCCAAAGCCTCTTTAACAACAGTGAAAGTAAGATCTTCCTTCTGAAACACTCTACTAACCCTACAAACTAAACACATGACATCAGCCATAAAGTGTGAAACTGCCAGGAACTCAAAAGTAGAAATGAACTTAACAAGACCACAAGCTATGATATTACCACCCTGCTCATCAGACAACAAACAACCAACTAGAATGTCAAAGTTTGACAACAGAGCCTCAACACTGCCTTCAAAGGACAACCACCTTGTACCAAAGACCTCCTGAAACTTCTTCTCTGCCTTGTCAAAAATTACTGCCATTGATTTCAACTCTGCCATGTGTTTGCATGAATAATGGTAGTACAAATGTACTTGTATATTTCATTCAGTGTACCCTGGTACTTTTTAAGGTATGGAACTGAGTTTGCTGCTTGTGATGCTGCTAGTGCTAGCCTGTGGGCTATACAATGTGATTTTATAATGTATGGGTTTACTTCTGTGAAACGTGTAGATACACCTGATCTGATACCTGTCATGACATTTGCACCGTCAGTAGCAATAGAAATACTTTTCTGAAAAGGAAGATTATACAATTTAAATACAGACTTAACACATTCAAAAATAGTATCAGCAGTACCAGAAGACAGTTCAAAGACAGATAAAAATCGTGTTACACTTTGTCCATTTTTCAAATATCTAATATAAATCATAAGAGTCTTTTCTGTAGAACGGTCTGTAGACTTGTCTAACATTACACTAAAGAACGTAGAGTTTTTCAAATCAGATTTTATTTCTTCATCAACTACACCAACTAAAGCTTCTTGGAAGTCTGATATGGCATCTGGAATTGTGTATTTGGCATTCTTTGCCTTCTGAATGTTGGTGACACTTTCCACATTCTGCAAAAGAAAACAAAACATAAGATATTGTGTTTTGAAAAACGTTAAAATTTCAACAAAAACATAAAAAAATTGCCATTTCCCATAAGTGTCTCATGTACATTTACTTTACATTAAGTTGTTTTCCTGTTTTCATCGTTTATAAATTGAAATTTAAATGATTTTGTCTTTTCTTTCTTGAATCAGATATCGCTAGATAATTTTTAGATACATTGTTTCATGTACATTTACTTTATACTATATATGTGTATCAAATTAAAATTTCTTTCAATTACACATTTTTTCGTGTTTTTTGTCTCATGTACGTTTACTTTATATATCTTTTTATTTTATTAATAAATAATATAACTTCATATAAACTACCACGTACATGATGTATCAGAAGGTCATTCACTTGGGTGTACATTGAGTTGGGTAAGTTGTTGCTCGCCAACCAGTATATGTTTTTGAGTGCGCTAGTAACATCTGACTCGTGTGTTTTATTGGCTGAAGTCACTCCTTGCTCAAATTCTGGCTTCATGGATTTGGACTGGACTGCCCGTTTATGATCAGCAGTGTTGATGTGCTTCTGTATATTATCTTTTAGGAATGTGTTGTTTCCAATAGAAAATGTATTGGTAAGTCCAGCATCTTGGCAGTCATGGCAGTACATTGCCCCATCTTTGTAGTATATGCATGGAAATATCTTTGACCACTCTGGTTTAAATTTTGACTTTAATAGTCGATCACTGTGACTCTTTGTAGTAGTTGACTTATTTTTAGATTTTTGACTATGACCCATTGAATAAATCAGTTTTCATGGTACAATGGATATGCCATAACAATCCACAAGTTCATTGTGATTGCCATAAAACTTCTGTAGAGATGATTTCAATCTTTTAGCAACATAACCATGTTCCAGAAGCCTATTTGTTAAGAGTTCTAGCACGATACAAAAAAGTCTATGTAGTTTCAGCAAGCTCTGGCAAAACGTATGAGTTGTGATATGAACACTCCATACGCAGGTGCTGAAGGGATGTTGCCACAGATGAAAGGAAAGTTGACAATGCTGAATTAAAAGTCATCACGTTTGTCGTAAAGTTTGGTAAATAGTTTTCCTTTACCATCGATTTCTAAGTGTAGGTCAAGATATAAGGCTGACTTCACAGTGTCTGAAGTATCCTTTATCTCAAGTTCTTTGGGGTTGATGCAATGTATCAAATCCCCAAAATTAGGATTGTTTAAAGATAATACTTCATTTATATAGCGGAAACTGAGATTAAAGGATCTAGCCAAACGATATTCTTTCTTTTGGATCAGATCAGCTATAAAGTCAGCCTCAAAAGAGTGAAGGAATAGGTCAGCAAGTAAAGGAGCACAATTTGTTCCCATTGGAATGCCAACCGTGAAAATGTGTGTTAAAGCTCAAAGTACAAAAGGTTAAGTTTAATTAAATAACTAATTCAAAATAATAAATTGTGGACACTAACTGGAAAGTTAACTACCAGACTAGACAAACAGCCAGTTAGCAATGAATCAAAAGATGCAAAAATATCCACAACAATCAGTCACCTTAGTATCACTGAAGGTAGTTTAAAAGTGTTTTTTTTTAAATGTTATTTAAACTGATATGACCATATACATGTGTTATACATTTATGTCATCAAATAATGAACATTAAACTAATGATTTTCAGAAACAAGTTCTCAGTATTATACCTTGCATTTGCCATCTTTGTATAAAACAATGACTTTTGTTCCAGAACAGAAGCAGAACTTTTCATTACAGTAGCTGGAAATTTCTTTGTTAAGGCCTTGATGACATCCAACACCAATCTTCTTGACTTAGCATCTTGATAAGTACCTATGGTCAGCACAAGGTATTTTAAAATACCCTTCACTGCAGTCTCTGGTAAATCTGTAATGATAAATAGTTAAGTACCAGTCTTCAAAAGAATCACATTTTGCATGATTCTTACCTAGATTACTACTTAAATAACAATACAATAAATGATTAAGAAATTAAACTACAAGTATTGCCACCAAGCTAACAAAAAATACAAACCTCTCATATAAAGTGGACTTGCATCATATTAAACACTTAAAATGAATTACCTCCCTTCAAAGAAACAAAATAATATTTAACTTCCCTCATGTACATCTACAAATGACTCATAATCTTCCTGACAAATTTCATAAAAATAAATTTCACATTTACGGAAGAGTTCTGCATACAAGGTTTCAACACTAAATTATAATTAAGAGAAATAATTTATACCATTCAGAGATGGGATAAGTGTAATCAGTAATCAGCTGCAATCAATTATTTTCCTCAAGTAAGTATGGTAATTATTAATCATCCTAAAACTGATTACATGTAATTTACTTATTAATTACATTTCAAATACCTTGTAATTGGGATTACTTTTTATTACAATATGACTACAATAGAAAGAAATCTCAAATTGTGTATATGAACAATATCCAAAGATATGACAAAAAGTGCTTATTCTAGTGTTCTATACATGTGAACATACTGTCAGTAGGTCTATTGGATACATCATTGTTTTATGGACAGTCTATTGTTTTGAATAGAATATTTATTACCTCACAACTAATTTATTAATTACTGTCAACTTAACATCCGATGCCAAACCTTTGTTCTTGTAAATAGGTACAATTATTCCTTCTGACCAAAGTTCTGGTACAATACTTATATGGAGTACTAAATCTTCAAAGTATACAGGTCATTAAGAATATCATCAACTCCACAGGCTTTGTGTTTTTTAACATTTCTAATATTGTTAACTAACTCGTCCTCAGTGATCGGATCATTAAGTAATTCATACAATTCACTTGGTATGCTGTTAACAAAATTTTCAAAATCAATAGTTTCATTTTCATTAATGCTTTCTTTCTCATTTAGTTCTAGGAAAAACTTGTACAATGTATCTACAGAAATATCGCTTTTATCTTTTTTTTTTTTGTCTATGCTATTTAATATTTTCCACAAAGCCTTATATTTTCCAAACAGCCTATCAGAAATGATATATACATTAATTTAATATAATTGTACATGTGGCAATGTAATTGTAATTTAATCAGTTACATTGAAAGTAATTGGACCCATCATACATTTCAGTGTATATATTTGAAAAAAAAAGCTTTCAAATGGTATACACAACCATGCCAACATGCCCATTCACATACTGCAATACATTTATCCTGTATCAAAAATATCATATACATACATTTTCAAAAGTCAAAACATTAAGCCCAAAAAAAAATGTGTGTTTCCTGTCACATGCTGAAAAAAAATAGGGTCAGTAGGTCAGATATTTTTTTTTTTGGCCGCCTTGTTATTAAATATGATAAATACTGGTACTGGGAACGGTAAAAGCAGGAATTTCCAGAATTTCAGAAAATTGCAGATAAAGAAGTTAGCGTCGTGGCGATAAAATGAGGGTCTGTCAGGTAACCATAAACACACTTTTTTTTTGCCTAATGCACATACAATAACAATATTCTATGTTTGTTTCAATCCAAGAATTTCGTATCTTCTATACCATTTGTTGTTAAAATATGTCAATGTTTGAGAATAATGTTTGCTTACATCAAAATCAAAAGTGAAATATTAATCTGAATAAACTATTCAAACAAATTGATCATTGGTTCCTTTAAAAAATCTTTGCACCGCAAATATTAAAAAATCAGGGTGTGCAGTTTCAAGAGGGCATACTGCATGTTTAGTGTTAAAACAAGACACTAAACGGTCTTGCATGCAAATGTTAAGTTTCACTGACAAAATCATTCACTAGCTGTAAGGGTTTGATATTTGATTCAACAAAAAACTGAGTTCGGCAATTTTTTTTTGGAAATTGCTCCTGTAACTCAGTGTCTTAAAACAGAAACATTGAGTGTCCAATACAAAAATTTAAAAATTTTAAATACAAGAAGATAACCAACCCGATTTCTCCACAAACAATGCCACATCACTCAAAACCTGTATACGTTCTTTAGTGCTGGGGTTCGAGACATTCTGGGCAAATTTCTTCAGTACTTCAGCACTCTGAAAAAGAATTGGTGTGAAGTAAAGGTGATACTGACAGACACAAAAGTAAAGTGAAAATGTTATCTTAAGTATTTTTCTTACTGAAGGTCCCGCATGTTCCGCCATGCTGGGTGGTTGTGCAATCGCCGGTTCCACAAGTTTTCTTCTATAAACGTAGTACGATCAAACTAAGCTACTGGTAATATTCTACTGAAAAGTAATTGCAATGGATCTTTTTCAGATTTTGTATATCATTTATTTGAGATTTAAATCCTTAAACATGTGGAGTTCGATATCATCGTGTCTGGAAATCTCCAATCAGGAGATAGAAAAGAATGAAAATTATAAAAGAAAGTCAAACACGGAGCGCAGAAGATTTCTCCGAAAATCACATATCGTTTTTGTTTGTTTCTGTTTCTGTTTTGTTTTGTTTTGTTTTGTTTTCCTTTTTCTATTTTAGCAGATGATGGTGTTGTGAAGAAATTGATTTATGATCAGCTGTCAATTAAAATTTTGTCAATTGCAGTCAAGTTCTAGGCCTACCAATAACAAATTTAAAAGTTTACAATAAACCAGCTATTTACCTTATATAGATGGATAGCTCTAGTCCTAGCACTTTAAACAATCTTTTTTTGAAAAGAAAAATAGAAAACTCAATACTTAAAAAGATCTTTGGATTGAGAATCTTAAATCACAAACATTTTGTTTGGGTCCACTTTTAACTGTAGCTTATAAATACAGATGTACATGTACATTTGTTAAAAAAACGTATCCTACTAGAGTTGTCCCTTTCAGATTTATAGTTATGCTTTTAATATGTTTAACTAATAAAACTCAATATTCAATACTGCAGGATGTTTCAGCTGCTTTTAATTTTAGTCTGCATTGCTTTTATTATAGTGCTTTTTATGGCAAGCCAAAGTTGACAAAAATGAGCATTTTCTAACATTAAAAAATTATTTTTTTGATATTACAAATTTATTTTCTATTATTACAAATTAGATTTCTTATATCACAAAACACTTTTTTTATATTAAAAAATAATTTTTAATATTAAAAATTCAATTGAATTTCTAATATTAAAAAAACTATTTTTGAATATTAGGAATTGATTTTCTAATATTAGAAAATGGATTTGTTGTATTCAATGACGATTTTTCAATATTAGAAAATCATTTTGTAATATTAAAAAATGTGACTGATTTTCTAATATTACAAATTCATTTTCTACTATTACAAATTCAATTTGTAATATTACAAAATGTGCGATATATAATAATATTACTAAATCAGGAATTTGTAATATTAGAAAATGAATTTCTAATATTAGAAAATGAATTTATAATATTAGAAAATGAATTTATAATATTAGAAAATAAGTGTTTTCTAATATTAAAAAATGATTTTTTAATATTAAAAACTCATTTTCTAATATTACAAATTAGATTTTTTTAATATTAGAAAAATCAAGATTTGAATGTTGTATACTCCAAACTCCTAAGTGACATTGAACGCTATAGCTCTCAAGGTGATATTGTAATCCAAGGAGATTTCAACGCGTACACAAACTTAAACCCTGAATTTGTCATATCTGACGAATCAGAACTCCCCAATCCCGATGATCATGATTATATTTTTGACTCCCCCTCCCCTAGAAATAACATGGATAAAAAGCATCCAAATAATAGTGGTAAACTACTTCTTAACCTTTGTAAGAGAGTAATCAAAAGAATGCAATCCAGGGACAAAGACCCGACATGGAAAACAGACATACACAACGAAGAACATAAAGTAACTAAAATCATACATACAAAGTAACAAAAGCCAATGAGCAACTGTAAAGAAGAAAGTCTTCGTATATTAAATGGAAGAACAATAGGGGATCTTAATGGTAAATATACATGTACCACCTACAATGGAAGTAGCGTTGTCGACTACACACTCGTAAATACTGACTTATTACAAAGAATTTGCAGCTTTAAAGTAAAAGCTTTGACAGAATTGGTTAAAAATTAAAAAAAACCATTGAACTTAAGAATGTTAGATGTCTATTGGAAAAACTGTTTGACTGAGTTGTAAGTCAATAACATCATATGGAAGTGAAGTGTGGGGTGCATATTGCAATCTTAATGATACTGACCCATTTGAACAATTCTACATCAAATTTATGAAAGAAATTTTAGGAATACATAGTCAAGTAACAAATGTTGCTATCTTAATTGAGCTTAATAGACACCCTGTACAACAGAAAGTAAAAATACTAGCAATAAAATTTTGGAAACATATCTCCAATTCAGCGAATACATTGGTAAACAAAATATATACATATATCCCTGATTCAAATAAATGGATAACAACAATTAAATTATGGATAAAGAAATTACTACTTAATTGATAATAATAGCAATATCAAAAATGTGTTATCTGATATCGAACAAAGACTCCATGATCAAACCATACAAAACCAAAATATTAGTATAGGTGAAAGCAATAAATTATCTTTCTATAAAACTATCTATAGACGAAACGAAAGGCCTTCCAATGTTGATGTCTGTAGATACAAGTCTGATAGGTCAACAATTTGTAAAGATAGAATAAGTGCCCACTCTTTAGCAAAAGAGAAAGGTCTATATAAAAATATCCCCCAAAAGAACAGAATTTGCACAAAATGTACCACTGGGCAAATAGAAGATGAATTGCACTTCTTTATTCATTGCCCAGCCTACAATTCATATAGAAAAGAAATAATTATTAAGCTTAAAAGTAATAATGAAAACTTTAACTCATTAACAGAAAAAAATACAATTTGTTTTGAATAGCAGCTCAATAATAGTCCTCAAAGCTTTCATTGAATATATCAGTAAATGTCAAGACCACTAACTTTAAATTGTTGGAATAATGAGATGTTAAGACACTCGATTTTCAAAATATTTAATATTAAACCCCAAATTATACTGTAATTATTTATAACCACTCTTTCTATGATGTCTACTTGCGCTGTATTTTGTCACCTGTCGCATATTCTTACTACACAATCGAGTCACCACCACGGCAAGTTCCTATGTTAATCAAACTAGATGTAGACCATATGCACTTATATCTTCCTTTTTTCTTTGTTGTTGTTGTCAGAATTTACACACTTTGTTTCTATTATTTGTGTTATGACTATTTACTGTAAATGTGTGCGAACAAATAAAAAATATTGAAAAATAAAATATTGAAATATTATGTTCAGATTTAGACAACTTATATGACGCTATTGTGAACAAAATACATCAGTTGAATCCCTTTAATTTGAAAAGTAAACAATTACGCAGACCATCACGGGAGATTTAAATATAGTTCATTCTTTATATAGTCATTGAAAGGAATAGTGCACGATTTTGAGATAAGTCCACTAATACATTATGATGTACATGGTTGATTCGATGTCATTGTTAAAGTTTGTACGTTTGTATTTGGCAATTTCAATTGGTATTTAGTTATATTGTTTGCATACGATAATTTAGACTAGTTTATTTTACAGGGGGTAAACTCACCATTTTTAATACAATGGTATGGTCGACAATTTGTAAACATCCATTTGGCGTTAAACAACTGATCCAGTCATATATGGTTAGGTCATGTGACCTGGGCCTATAAAAGCCGTTGCCATTAGTAATTCGCTCTTCATTTTGATGTGGTGGTCACGGAGCTTAGACGAAAGTCTCGCATAGCGATGGACATCGTCTTAATTGCGATATAGTTTATTGTGTTATATTAAGGATTCTTCTAAAGAGAAGTAGTATATAGCATTTAGTAATCTTTTGACGAGAGACTCGCATTAAGCGATAAATATCGTCTAGATACCATTAAGTTAATCGTGTTTCATGAGGATTAAGTAAAAATAAAATTACATATGATACTTTGCTCATTTTGTTTCAACAAAATGTTCTATTGAGTAACTCACTGAGCATACTCAGTGAGAAGTTTCTATTAAGGGTTTAGGTAAAACCTATTGAGTTGATTTTGAATAAGTTAGATTAATTTTGAGTAAAGTGAATAGATATATAATTGTGTTTATATAAAAAAAGTTTTACTGTTCTGACGTCGAGGAGAGTTTAACTTTAGAGTGAATAAAAATCTCCAAAAGGACCCATTCATATATTTAGAAATGAGAAACAATATGTTTTAAAACAAACGCTCGGTGGTACACATGACAATGTCATTTTAGAGTTTAACTCAAACATCGGTGTTTTTTTTTTTTTTTTTTTGTCGACGCTTTCATACTATTAATTCTGTTCTTTATTTCTATTGGTCAATTTTTTTATATTTTGGTAAAAGAGTAATCAAGAGAACCAAGATTATAGCGGTAATCAAAAGAATGTAATCCATGGACAAAGACCAGACATGGAAAATATGCAACATACAGGAATATCTGTTTAGACATGGAAATTATGCAACAAACAGACCAAACATGGCAATTATGCAACAAACAGACCAAACATGGCAATTATGCAACAAACAGGAATATCTGTTTAGACCTATGCAGTGAAGAGGATTTTTAACATGCATGGAAGAGATGGGAAATGATTTGGTTCTTGAACAGACGTTCAGGAGGTATTATTGTTGGGATTAAAGATACCTTGGATAATTTTTTTGAAATTGTCAATACCGAAAGTCAACATATTCCATGGTTCAAATGTATAGAATCCTTATTTAAAACTGGTCAACCTGTGTCTTTTGGTGTAGTATAAACACCACTCAAAATTATTTCAGATATTCATCTGAGGATGCTTTTAATGAAATAGAAAGAGGGTATATCCTTTTCAGACGAATCTAAATTAACATATCTATTGGGAGTTTTTAATGCAAGAACTGCAAATGAAAATGACCGAAAATTTTACGAAAATGAACATACTGAAAATGATATTTTCGAATTTATAGAAGATTATTCAAGGTATCTTGATGAAGCCAAAATGTCTGTCCATAGAAAGAGTATGAATAAAAGGAAAAACAGTTATGGACATTTTTTACAAAATTTTGTAAAGGTAATAATATGTTTATCTTAAACGGTAGAGCTGGGTACGACAAAAATATTGGTAAATTTACATGTAGAAATGCTACAGAAAGCGTTGTTGACTGTAGTATTTGTTCTCCTGGTGTACTACAATTGTTTTGTGAATTTGATATTTTAAAAACTGGCAAATTATATATTCTCTAATATGCATTCACCACTACATATTGTATTTACGGTAGATAATTTTATATCTGATGATGACAATATAAATACCGCCCCTGTGTCGGCCCAAATAAATACTAATACCGCCCCTGTGTCGGCCCAAATAAATACTAAGCCATGGTACAATGACAAAAATTGAGGATTTTATAAAAAAAATATTAAAGAAAAGAAAAGTTACGGAGACTTGAGCAAAAGTTGTCAAATTATTGTAATGATATTGACCCAATTGATAATTAATCGGTAGACCTTCTTGTAAACAAATTCGGTACAATTTTTACAGATTCATCTTCAAAAACATTTGGAACTTATCATGCAAAAAATAATGGTGGTTAAGATATTCACAAAAATTACAAGTTGGATAAACCCTGGTTCCATAGAGACTAAGACTGCCAGAAAATATTTCCGAAAATTTAAGAGACTTTATAAGGCAAAGAACATAATTCAAAACAGATCCAATATGATTATCACAGAAAAGGAGCAAAAGAAAATTATAGATGAAATATATAAGAAATATATGCAGAAAATATCAAACGAAATTAAATATTAATATAACAAAGATTTAAAAGAATTTTGGCAGTTATTTAAGTCTCAGAATAGAAAAAAACAACCTTACATTGAAATCGATTTATTGTATATTTTTTTTCAAAAATCTTAACAGCGATGACTCGGAAGAAGAAAACTAAATACAGAATATCAACCAGTAAACGCAAATGAAAAATAAATGAATATATGTCCGAAGACGAGATCCTGAAAAGCGTAAAAAAATCTTAGAAATAATAAAGCCTGTGGTGAACACAAAACTGTAAATGAGTATAAAATCAACCATTAATCGATTTATAGGAATACATGAAAAACTTCGTTAATTGATCTTTGACATGCGTGAATAATGCCCCAAAGCTGGTTGTCCAGTATCATTAAAGCTTTATATATAAGAACAAAGTGGATCGCCATTATCCGGAAAATACAAACCAACGACTTAAGTTGTCTCGACAAATCATTTACGACTGTCTTAAATATACGATTGAATAATTTTTGCTACCACTTTATGATATTAAAAGAAAATCAATGTCGTTTTCGTGAAAATTAATCTACTCTTTATGAAATATTTTTAATTTTTTCACTATTCCAATTATTGAGATCCAAGAAGAAAAAATCGACACTGCACTTTTGCGATTTTGAAAAAGCATTCGATAAAATGCGGAGACATGGTCTCTTTTATAAACTACTAATTAATAATGTTAATGGTAAAATGTATAATGTTACATTCAACATGTATTCCAATATAAAGTCACGTATTTCTTTTAATAATTGTTTATCTGATTACTTTAAATGTAAAGTTGGAGTTCGAAAAGGAGAAAACTTGATGATTTGGATAATTTACTTTTAACAAAGAACATTCTTGGACTACAAACAGTTTTCTGTGAATTAGAAAAGAATTAGAAGTATATTTGAAAATATTGGTTCTTCTGTATGCCGATGATACCGCACTCTTGACCGAATCACCAAAAGATCTTCAAGCTTAAGTAAATGCTTTTCAGGAATATTGTGAAAATAACAAATGTCTTGGTTTTTGGATTTGACAGAACCCGCAAAGACATAAATTCTCTTATGGAAACGTTGATATTGAAATTTTAAAATAATTCAATTATCTATGTATTACCTTTTTCAAAACCTGTAATTTTGGTATGGCAAAAAAAAAAACAAAAAAAAAACATTTGGCCGATAAAGCCCTAAGAGCTATATATATGTGGGCTTCTTAAATTTGGACGACTCTATAAACTTCCTATTAATATTCAAATTGATCTATTCGATAAAATGGTAACACCTATATTACTTTATGGCTGTGAGGTTATTCGATGTGGTAATTATGATGTTTTTGAAAGAGTTCACTTGAAAATCAGAAAAATTCTTTTAAATTTGAAATCTTCTACCCCTAGCTATATGATATACGGTGAGCTGGGTAGATACCCACTAGAAATTTATATAAAGTTAAGGCGCATTGCTTTTTTTTTTGTTGTATCTGGTAAACAGTAAAAAATATCATATATATTTTATAAAATTAAAAATAAACTGAAGAACACAATATATCCTTGTGGTGCCTTTCGTTTATACAGAAAATTTTGAATGAATGTTGTTTTTCATACATATGGAATGATGAGAAGTTTGCTAGTGTTAACTGGCTTAAAGGTGTCGTGAGGCGAAGCTTAATAGACCAATCTGTACAACGTTGGCATTCAACCATGTCTGACCCCCAAAAGCGTTTAATTATAGCATCGAATGGGAATACTATTATAATATAGTATATAATATAACCTACGATAAAATTTTACAGGTTCAGGACTTCAAACCATCAATTACCAATAGAAAAAGGCCGATGGCAAAATATAGGAAAAAAACGACATTGTAATTTCTGTTCATGTAAAAAAAAAATAGGAGACGAATACCACTATACATTTGAATGTATATATTTAATCGAAAAACGCAAAAGGCTTTTACCTAGGTATTATCTGAAAGCTCATAACACCTTTACGTTTTCTGAACTAATGTCAAGTAAAACAAAAAGTTATTAAACAATTTATGTAAATTTATTAAATATAGTAACGATACTGATTGATCTCCTGGTTTATTTTCTGTCTTTACCGTCACTTTGTCACAGTACATATTATAAATAGTTGTGTTTATAAATTGGCTGTTTGAGAATAAAGATATATTGAAAATGCTGTGCAATTAACAGAAATATGCAATACTCAGGTATGTAATTAAGTGGAATCCTTCGTACATACAATACTGGGGTAATGAGTAGTTGAATATTGCCATTGTAGACTTCATTTATAAACATAAATATGCGAATCTGTTCACTAAAAAGTCCCTCGCATCATTTCCTGCTAAATTTAGGACATGCACAAGCATAAAGACAAGGACAAATACTTTTTTAAAGTCTCACCTAATGTGTGTGTATATATATATGATTTTCAGTCAACAAATGAAAGCATTACATACGTCTGCATATAAAGGATATTCCAATAACACAAGCTTTTCATCTTCAACACTAAAACAACAATTAAAACATGTTCTTTCTTCTATACATACATTTTCGTATCTACTTGTTTCAATTTTTATCGGAGCTACACCACACCAAAATTTAGAGAAAGAATTTCTATAATTACCAGGCACATTACTAAGCAAATAATTTTCTTTACAGTAAGTATTTTGAAAATTTTTCCTTAACATGTACAAAGTTTACTTGTTTCATTCGACATAATTTTACAATACCATTCTTGTTTGAAAGTTTTGAAGTCAATATTAATACTCTTAACGTTTGTATTACCCTTATATTGCCAGTTTTTAATTTTCCTATTTCCTTGGGAATTACTCCATAAAACACCTTTTTGTTAACTCTTTCATCACCCATTTTGGTAACTCTAGACCAATTTCTTAAAACAAAAATCCATTGTTTTATATCACATGACATCCAGCCCATATCATCATACAGAGCCAAATTTAATGTGTATTTACCGACACCCACGCAGAAAATGCATTGCTGTTTTTTACACTGTTTATACACGAATACTCCTTTGTGCCCCATATTGCAGCACAATACTCAATTACAGACATTACAAGAGTATCAAAATGTTTTGTAATTACAGAGTATTGAAATCCACCATTAGCTTTACATTTATATATCAATAACACTAATGAACTACTAGATGATTTTGAAACAGCTTCAGCCATACAATAATAGCTTAACAATTCGGTTAACAGTAGACCAAGATAATTATATTCGGAAACACTGATGGCAACAAGTTTAGCATAAATTGATAAGAATTTATTGACACTGACTGTGTGCTGAAGTAAATAACCTTTGATTTATCACAATTAACGATTAAGCCATTTTTCAATTGTCATGAATTGAGTACTTCCAAAAATTGTAAATCTTGTACATTTTCAGTTAAAAACCCGACATAATCTGCATATAATAAAATACAGCTTTCTTTCATATTTCAGGTCCAGGAATGTCACCTGTCGGATATAGTAGAAACTATGCCACGTATCATAGAATATCAACTTCATTTAATAATGTCTTTAATAATAGACATTAAACTTATATGCTTTGGTATAGTACACACAACCATATATTTTAGTAACCCGGATATGCACATTTAAATTGTCATAGGAAAAAATTAGACTCTTTTATGAGTATGGGAAATAAATAATCTAGCCAAGGTTATGAAGGAAATAAAAAATATGACAGGCACCAGACTGGAAATAAAATTTCTGACCTAAACAGTAATGGCCAGCCCCCCTAAGAATCTTGTGATCGTCCCCTGTCAGTATTATTTTTTCTATCACAATAATTAAGAAATATCTTCATGTTTTTATTTCCAACTTTTGTAGACAGACGATAACAATTATTATAATCAACAACGTAATAATCAGTTTGCATTAAAAAATATATATAGCAAATAAATTAAAAAGATAATACCAGGTCTATTTCCCTCTATATTAACCCAACGTAACGCCCATATGGTCTCAATCCGATTAAAATACACGATCTGCCATGTGCCAAGTCAAGCTCTTATGGAGAGTAGCGTAATTAGATATATAAATTTAGCAAGATTGATACGGTCTGACAGTTTGTCTTTGCCTTTAAACCCTTTCCCAGAATACAATTGTCATATTTGGATTCCATCTTTTTCTTTATATACCCTGTAAACCACGTTTTGAGAATGAAGAGCGAAAGTCACACAAATGAAAATGACCTCTTGTGTTTCTCATACTTCAATTTACTGAAGAACATAAGAGCGCAGGATACATATGCGCATCTTCCCTTTCCTTGATGACGGTCTTCATGCTGTCTCAGGGAGGATTTTGAAGCAAAAGTCTTTCCGCAGTCTTTGTACGAAATATTAGCATACAAATTACATCTCTGAAAAGATAAGAAAAAACCTGAATTGAGACTTAACGCTGAACTCCGACTTTTTGATATAAAACCACAAGAGATTCCAGCACTGGGATGTTTCTACAATATCATTACTCAAAATGACAACATTAGAATTCGAAGAAATTGATTTTCTCCTAGCTATATTATATGGTAGTCAGGATAATCTCAAAATTTTCATTTACAGCAAAAAATATACTTCAAACAAGTGAATTGATGAAAGAAATATTCAATTGTAGAATCAAAATAATTCAATTAAATAATACTAAAAATAAACATATTGTTCCAACAAAACAATATTTCTATAAATGGAAAACCTATGTAACTACTGTAGAAAATTAGAAGATTATGAACACTAATTTATGTCGTGTCCATTCCTCACAGAATTTTTGAAAAGAATATATGACATCTCTTCGGTTCATAAATATAAATTTGAAATGAAAATTAAGCTGAAGCATTTGGTATTTGGATATAAAATTTTTGATAAAGAGTACTTCTGGTTTAATTATTTTCTAACTATAATAAGTTTTTTCTATATACAAATCATATCATGTATTAGAGTAACGAAAAAATACAACTGACACAGTTACAATTTTTGTTGAGGAATTTAATCAAAGCATTAGAGATAATAAAAAAGTTAAAAGCCTTGGGGCAATGTATATACACATATTGAAGGTATATGCATATTAATTGTTTTAATATTCTATGTGAATTGTAGTTATAAATTATGTTTTATGTATTGCTTTTGCGGCTAGTTGTTTCCCTGGACAACTAGTGGAGAGGAACATGTAGCATGAGGATATGCTTGGAATCCAGCGGTCCTTTTCACAAAAAATCTTAAGTGTAAAATTAGTCTTAAGTTATGATGTCATAATAGAGTTAATTATTGTGACGTCACAACGACTAATTTTACTCTTACGATTTTTTGTGAAAAGGGCTGCTGATGCTATTTGTAATAAGCAATTTTGAAATAAATTTGATATTATTGTTAAAAAAAATAAGTATATGAAACAAAAATAATTCTGGAATTTGACAACTGGAAGTAAAAGAAGGGAGACGATTTAGAATGTATAATACTAATGAAAAAGAAAAAGTGCGCGATAGCCATGATTTTATTTATTGAAATGACAGTATAAACTTAATTGACTTCAAGCGGTATGTTGGACATCCAGAAGTGCCGCCGTTCATTGAAAGAACTGTGAGCAAGGTTGACTTCTATAAGTATGCGTTTTATTTCCGAAATATCCAGTGAGAAAATTAAATTGATTGCCTCAATATGGAACACACTACACGTTGAGTTAGAAAGGGTAAATGATTTCGGACCCGCATGGAGTCTCGGAGTAGGCTAGAGCGTCTACTTAACAGCCCAGTCGTTAGTAGGACATGCGCTGACTAAGTTCGAATTCCTAAATCAGGTATCCCGAAGGCTGGGCTCTGCTACCTCCTACAACTGATATAGACATCTTCTAACACATCCGCGCAAGTGGCGATCGTGCGAGATTCGTTAGGATAGTCAAGACTATAAAAAAAAACACCAATCGGGCTTTATGGAACGGGATTGGCTGTTCTTATGGCAGTTAATCGACCGCTATTTAGATGATATCTATTGGCGCTCGCCAACGTGGTCACTAAAATGAATTACTTAGTAACACACTTGGATTGTATGCCTGTGTGAGGTTTAGAGAAATTAATACGCACAATATGTATGGCACTTAGTGTGGGTAAACCATTTTGTTTCAAACAGTAAAAGTAAAAGTCTTCGAAACACAGCTAGATAAATTATGAACGGCTTCAACAAACTCGAGAAAACTCGATACGAGCCCGAGATTCGAGAACAATATAGAATCGCACAGCTCGGGGAAATACATGTTACACTATTACTCAACATGCTCCGTTGAAATTTCGACTCAAAAGCATTATCCATCGTTGTTTAGAATAATGTATCACCAAACCTCTTTCAAAACATTTAACCTCTATTCTCATAGCTGACAAAGAGTGTCTCCAGTCTTACCACAACACTGCTACTCGTGTAGTGGTATTAATTCAACGTTGATCCTGAAAAATTCGAAAGATCTTCTAGAGACCCTCAATTCAAGATCATTATCAGAATATAATAGCATTAAAACCAATGATTTTACAACACCTTGTACTTCTATTCCCTATACTCAGTTAAAAATCGCGGCACAAAAACATTATACATGATTTTTCTCCAAACAACACGGTACACTTAGATACAAATATGTAGTTTTTGTAGACATTCCTCAAACTTTGTAAAAGTAATTCCAAATCATCTTTCATACATACAGAAGATGATGTTTTCAAAATTCTGGAATTTTTTATCCACAACAACTGTTTGTCCAGTGTGGTGGACGCGTTTTTCAACAAACGGTCGGCGTTCTAATGGGAACAAATTGTGCTCCTTTACTTGCTGACCTATTCCTACTCTCTTAGGAGGCTGACTTTACAGCTTATCTGATCCGTAGAGAGAACATCGTTTAGCTAGATCATTTAATCGCATAGATCGCTATACAGATGACGTACATCTATTTTGATACATCGGATCTACCCCTAAAGGACTTGAGATAAAGGATACTACAGACACTGTGAAGTCAGCCTGATATCTCGACCTGCACTCAGAAATCGAAGGTAAAGGAAAACTGTTGACCAAACTTTCCTTTATCTGCAACAACATCCCTTCAGCACCTGCAAACGGAGTTTCGTGTCACAACACATACGTTATGCCACAGCATACAGTTACTACGTAGACTTTTAGTATCGCCCAAGACTTCCTACAATTAAGCTTCTGGAACAGAATTATGTTGCTACAAGATTAAAGTCATCACTACAGAAGTTTTATGGTCGTCATCAGGAACTCGTGGATCGTTACCTTGTATCCATCTGCACCATAAAAACTGAATTGTTCAACACGTCATAGTTTTTTTTTTCTTTTCTCTTTCGTCTACCCCGGACTTGACTTTTATGAGCAACTCGGCGGATGTTTCTGGAAAGCAGAGGACGCTTATCCTACAGCAACACCTGATCCATGATCCCAGTTATTAGTGGAGTCCGAGTTACTCATTTACCTTTGTTATTTTTTATGTATCATTTTACTTTTTTTTAATATTCTTTCTTGTGTTTGTTTGTTTCCCATGTCTGGTCTTTGTCCCTAGATTACATTCTTTTGATTTCCGCTTGAATCTTTGTTCCCTTGATTACTCTTTCACTGTGCCATTGTCAAATATAATTTTATCCTGCAAAAGAATCCGAGAATATTTTTTCGCGTCAAATTGATTCGGAAATGGGAGATATTATGGTAGCTCAAAATTATTATGAAGTCAATGAGTGGTAATGCACGGTGGACCCTCCCATGGAATACAACTATTCTCTTACTCGATTAATATCACGATTCAAAAACATCATACATCATCGTATGGAGTAATCAAGGGAACCAAGATTAAACTACATCATTTTCTAAATATGCAGAAGATGTTTGATACCGAACCCTGGTATGTTTTAAAGAAAACTGTTCAGTCTGGCGGACATGTTTTTAACAGATGGTCCGTATACAATTGAAAAAGGGTGTACTCTGCTACTATTTAAGAGGCTGACTTTATTTCTCATCCTTTCCATATGACTAAACATCATTTATCCAGACCCATTGATCACCGTTTCTGTTGTATAGATGACGTTTTGTCTTTAAGCAATCCTAGATTTTTGGGAGTAATACAACGCAACTAACCCCAAAGAACTTACGATTAAGGACTCTACCGAGACCACGAGGACTGCCACATATCTTGACCTAATGTTTGAGATCGATGGAAAAGACAAAAAAAGATGACAAAATTTTAGTGGAGTCAGGTATTTCTTATTTACTTTTGTTTCTTTGTTGTGTTTGTTAATTTACGTTCTTTGATGTGTGTGTGTGAGTTTTCTTTTCTAGTGTATTTGTCCCTGAACACATATTTTGTTAATTTACGGTAGAATCTTTGTTCCCTTGTTTTCAATACACAACTCTTACTGCGCAAACTTTTTGTACTGTGTTATACTTCTTATGTTGCCTTAATGTTAAAATTATGATTATCACTACAAAAGTTTTATGGTCATCATAATAAACCTATGTTTCGTAATAGTGCTTCTATCTTCATCATTTGAACAGATTTGTTTACCGAGTGAGAGGTTTTCATGTCCCCTTTCCTCTAAACCCGATATGACATTTTATTAGGAGCTCGGTGTTTGTTTCAGCAAAGTACGCTTACCTTACCTGTACACCTGGTCCATTCTCCCGGTTTTCAGTGGAGTTCGGGTTAATTATTTTATTTTTCTCTGTCCGTGTTATTCGGGGATTTTCTGTACTTCGTTGCCTGTTACTTCTTCCCCTGTTTAATCGTTATGGTATGATTACATTCTTTTGAATCTCGTTCGAATCCTGATTCCATTAATTTGCTTTATAATGGGTCAATGAATTTCCATCTGTTCTTCTGTAATTAGGTTGTAATTAGGAATGTAAATTGTAACCATAAGTATATTAATCATCTTGTACTTTTAAATACCAGCATTTCGACATTTAATAAATAACTTGTCATCTAGAAGCATGGCAATATTAATTATTAGATCTGTTTTAGTGTTAAGTGCTCGTTAACTGGTTTGTGTTATGTTTTCTATAAAAGAAAATCGAAATTAAAATTTACAATGCAATCGAGTAGTAATTTATCAATTCTTTATTGACAAAGAAAGCCGCTGTTTATCAGCAATAACTTGGTAGTTCACCGTTCCATACCCCATAACAACGGCAATAGTAAGGCGTTGAATTAGGACACTGGTTGGTATTATACCTGCAGCTTCCTGTATAATACCTTTTACATCTGCAACGCCGTCGGCATGTCGTCCACTTCATTTCACCTGAAACCGGGGCCATACCACTACAACTTGTCATAGGAGGCCAACATTCTGTTATCCAGTCGCATTTATATTGATCAATACAGAAAGCTACCAGTAAAAAGATAATAATGGTAACCAGTGCTTTGGGTGCCATCCTCCTACCTTATATTTTTCTGAAAAAAAAATCGTATCCATACAAATCATGTTTCCTGCTTATAACAGGAGCTATCATGTATTTCAGCTCATGCCATTTTACTGCTTTTATTTTGAGTTTTGGGTAGTATTTAATGACTTGGTTGTATTATGAACTTGGTTCTGTATACTTATGGCAAGAAAGATAATCACTATCCGGTTCATACCTGCACTTTCAGGATCTGAAAAAACAGCATAATGTCAGTTTCATTTGCGTATACTTGTATTTGTACGATTGAGAGCCAAACCAGTCTTGGCAAATATTTGTTAGTTTCGATAATTTAATACAAATCGAATCATAGTTTCATCGAATCGGACTCCACTAAAAACTGGGAGCATGGACCAGGTGCACCGGTAGGATAAGCGCCTCTGCTTTTCTAGAAACACCCGCCGAGTTGCTCATAAAAAGTCAAGTCCGGGGTAGACAAACGAGGAAAGGAAAACTATGACCCGTTGAATAGATCAGTTGTCATGGTGCTGATAGATACACCAAGAAATTCTTTATGAATGCCGGACATTTCGGCCAATAGACATATCAGACCATGACAATTAGTATAATGCTTTAGAGCAAATGTATATCATTACAAAATTTACCATACTTGAAGGTTATAAGTATAAAATATCAAATCAGAGCTGAGAAAAATTATCAAAGTTGTTTCTGATTAATGTTTCTTCGGGGGCATTGAAAGGTTTCACCTTCATCATATAACATAATTACCACTAAAATATTGACAATTCTGTATGCTGTATATGTTGTGGTAAAGTTTCAATGTCATACAGTTATTTATGTACATTGGTTTTAACTTGTGCAAATCCTTACATTACAGGTTTACTATTTTACTAGTAATTCAAAAGTGTTACTTCCAAATTTAATTCTTAATTAAAACTGATAATTTTGAAAAAAATGTTTAAGAATAACATATTGAATGATTACTAAACAATACTGAAAATACTCAAATAGAATTTTCTGTTCAGTCACATTTCAATTGGTGTCAATGTCCATTCAGTTAGATATCAGTCAGTGGTGGGCACGGGTTTTCCTATTGTAATTGTAAGAAGGTCAGTTGAAAGATGCCGTAGAAATAAAATACTATGTATTTATAAGTGACGTGCATCTTCAACATGTAGTTATAAGTAGAACAACCATTCTTTATATTTTGTGAATATTCATGATTTTCATCAATTTATTATATTTTTTTTTGTGTTTGAAAACTATGTCGATTTCACACATTTGCATTCCATACTTGATATATTATAATACTTAAATGTCTAGAAAATATTGCATCCAATTTCAAGACAAAGGTTATACAAGTTGAAACATGCACATAACTAATTGTATAGGTTTTCATGCCATACAAGTAGCAACATGTACATTTATTTTATACATGTTGCAACTTGTACACAACATATGTGTGTTTTAAAAACCTGTCAACAGCAGCGTTATTATCAAATACATGGATGGATCTTAATCTAAATATAGATTTTTTACAAAAAGTACGTCAAACTCAAATGTCAATAAAGGAAGTCAAAGTGGAACACAATGGGTTAGGTATTTATTGCTTTTGGATTTTTGTAAAACTGCAAATTTTGTAAAAGTAATCTACGGCATAACAGACATACACAACAAAGAACATAAAGTAACTAAAATCATACATACAAAGTAACAAGAGCAAAGGAGCAACTCGGACTCCACAAACTACTGGGAGCATGGACCAGGTGCACCGGTAGGGTAAGCGTCCTCTGCTTTCCTTGCCGGGGTAGACAAAAAGGAAAGGAAAACAATGACACGTTTAACAAATCCGTTTTCATGGCCCAGATGGATACACCGTAACGATCTGTTACGATAATTAACATCTGGTAATGTAGACTAATTTACTGATCGCGGTTAACAAATTAGGTAGTGACATAAGGATAAATATGTTTTAAGTCCTTCTATTCCATATTTTAAATTTTAACGTCTTTAAAATGCAGTGAAATGTAGCTCTTAATTGAATATTTCGTGTATCACTTACCTTTAGATTTTCTGGGAAACTTCAGTAAGACTATGGTTTCCAGGATTTCGTACAATATTTGGCTGTTTGTCAGCTGTTTTATAGTTATTTCCATAATCAGAGAGCAACCATGTGAAAAATATAAATGTTTTTATTTGAAAATCGCATTAACAGTTAGTAAAAAATAAATGTAACAAGAAAATTTATCTACGCTTAAACATCAGTTGAATCAATTGAAAATGTGGAACAACATAACATTTTTTGTCGGTTTTTTAAATATTCAATATACAAAACAAACCTTTTTGAAAATACCAAACAGGATTTTCTGTATATAGGCTTAAGGAATTAAGTATATACATCATATCTGGGTCTGGTTGACGTTTTTAAGACCATAATGTCTACAGTTGACTTGAATTTGCAGTTATAATACTAAGATTTGATTAGGCTAGTCTAACATGCAAAATTAAATTCTGGAAGAGTAATCAAGGGAACCAAGGTTATAGCGGTAATCAAAAGAATGTAATCCAGAGACGAAGACCAGACATGGAAAAAAGACATACACAACAAAGAACATTAAGTAACTAAAATCATACATACAAAGTAACAAAAGCAAATGAGTAACTCGGACTAAACTAAAAACTGGGGACATGGACTAGGTGCACCGGTGTGACAGAGTCTGGCACGGATAAGAATTCCAAGATGTGTACATTGACTGTTACGTTTATTACAAGAGTAAAAGCGAGGATCACAGAATATACAACATGCTCAAATATATACTGTTCAATTATATAAGATACATCCTTAAATCAATATGACATTGTCCGCATTCTTAGATTTTACTGCAAACGCTTCAGGATAACCACTGTATAAATCAATAAAACCAATGACGTACCTGTCTCCGGTAAGAGTAGTCGGATAAGGTCCACTGAGGTCTAGCCCAATACAAGCAAATGGATAAGGTGGTATGCAAGTCTGCTGTACTGGTGGTTTGATTTTCTTCAAATTTCTGGTCTGACAAGATACACAAGTAGAAATATAATTAAACAAATGTTTGTTCATGTTAGGCCAATAATATTTACTTTTCAGTGCATCAAACATTCTGTCCTAACCTGGATGACCCATGTTATCGTGAAATGCCTTGAAAACCATTTCATGCATGTGTGAAGGGACATACAAGCGCATTGTCGGAGATGTGTCACTATCAGACAAAAAATACAAACGACCATCTTCAGCTACAATAAACTTATTCTGAATGCTTTTCGTTGTTTGCCAGTTAACAGATCGTCTCTCAATTTAACAATGGTCTTATCTTTCTCTTGCTCAGCTTTCAAATTTATTGTATGTAACTCGTCAGAACGATCTTCATCATGACTAAAATCTAGATTTTGCTAAACACATGTGGCAAACTGTTTTGGCTCAAAATGATTAGAATTCAAAGTATTGACTTGAAAAGCATCATCACTGATATCGAGTTCCTGATCATTTTCATTACTATCAACAACTGCGCTATTTGCGGGCGACCTTAAAAGAAAATCTGCCACTAAGTTGTTTTTGCCTGCAATACATTCAATTGTACAATTGTAACTAGACATAAAAGTAGCCCAGAGCTGAATGCGCTTGTTTTGAATGGCTGAGTCAAAAATATAACAATGGTTGATGGTCTGTTCGAATAACAAATTTTGCCCCATGCAAATAAAAATCCAATTTCTGTAAAGCATAACATATACTGAAACTTTCTTTTACAATGTTACTGTATCTAACCTGGGATTCATTTAATTTGTGTGATAAAAATATATGCGTTTCTCAAGCATTTGTCCATTTGGCATCTCGACTAATTGAGATAAAACTGCCCCTACACAATATTTGCTTGCGTTAGTTGTAAGTATAAGATTTTGTGACAAATCTGGGTGATTTAACAATGGAACTGCACACAATTTGGATTTTAATAAATCAAAAGCTTTTTGTTGTTCTGCAGGCCATACAAACTTTACGTTTTTCTTGGTTAGATCAACAAGAGGAATAGCAATTTCAGAAAAAAAACACTGATAAACCGCCTATACCAATTCCGAGAGTAGCTCGAACTTCTTTCACCGTTTTTGGAGATGTAAAATCTCTAATTGCTTTGACCTTCTGTAAGTCTGGTTTAATACCGGTCTCTGTAATGACAAATCCTAAATAATTAGTTTCTTTTTGCAAAAAGGAACACTTCTTTAATTTCAACCTGATATTGTGTTCTCGCAATCGATCAGAAATTATCTGTAAATGACGCATGTGTTCTTCAGCTGACCTAGAAAATACTAGAATATCATCAAGATAAGCAATAGAAAAGTTGGACAACCCTTTAACACATTAGACATTAACTGCTGAAAAACGGAAGGAACATTACAAAGCGCAAATGGCATGACGTTGAAAGAAAAAACCTCCTGCGGGCATGTGAAGGATGCTTTTTGCTTAGCCTCTTCATCTAATTCATTTGCCCAATACGCAGATCTGGCGTCAAGAGAAGACATATACTGCATTTCCTAATAGCGAGAGAATATCATCTATCAGAGGCAACGGCCAACTCTTAGTCTTGGTAAATTTGTTCAATTTCCGAAAATCACAACAAATTCTCAGTCCCATCTTTTTTCTTAACAACTACCAAAGGAAAAGCCCATGGTGAATCAGATTCTTTGATCACATTTGCGTCAAGCATTTTATCAATACACTCATCTACATCATGACGATAATTCAATGGCACCCTGTACGGACGGAGCCGAATTGGCGGGTGATCCTCAGTATCAATGGACATTTTCAAAGTTTTAGTCCTACCTAAATCCCCATCAGTTTGTGCGGACACATCCTCATTAGCCATAATCAACTCATTGATTTGATCTCTAAATTCGTATGGTACCTGAACATGATTCTCTGATTCAGATTTGCTAACCGCATTGATTTCAATATGTGTACCCGGCTCGCCCCGTGATACAAAATTCGACATATCCGTTTCCGATATCGTTTCATCGGAGATTGGGTGAGCGTAACCCCAAAAAAAAACACCCACACCTAAGATGTACTATTTGATTTGTATTGTTCGCAATCAAAGTGGAAAACATCTACTTTGACGCATTTGAACTAAACTATTCCTTAGCATAATACCCGGATGAGAAGCAAAAAAAACCTGCATCTGCGGCTTCAATTTGAATGAACTGACATTTTTTAATACTTGGGTTATGCTTTAATCTAGCTTGACAAACATAAACTCGTTGAGGTCTTCAAACTGTGCTGGCCGACAATCGTACCATGGAAGCTATACGCGTGTCGTCCTCTAAAGGTACATATGAACTATTAATTTTCAAAGAATGCAAATAATAATACAGCCTCACCCCATATTTTGAAAGCCAATCCCTGCCTAAAATAATATTCCTATTGATATTTTTAACCACATAAAATTGATGTGTCAAAATTTCCTTTCCAATTTTGAACTGATGTTCACAAACTCATTGAACATGTAATGCAGACCCGTACACCCCTTGAACATGAACCCTAACAAATTTCAAATTTGGTTTATTTCTCAAAGAATTAAAAATTCGAGAATTTAGTAGGAAAATTTGAGCATCAGTGTCGATTAACGTGCGTAGAGAACGATTTTGAATTCAAATTATACCTGAACTTAGTGCACCCGCTAAATTGATTTGAAAATTTTGACCCTTCAATTTTTTAAATTTCTTGACATGTTTCTTCTTCCCCTTATCGTTTCCAGAATAAAGAGAAGGTTGTAGTTTAACTGAGTTCTATGAGTTGGTGGAAATGGTCAATTGGTTGAAATATGACCTGATTTATGACATCGATAACATTTTAACAAAGTCGGATTTTGGAATCTTTGAGCAAGGCCATTGGAATTGTTTAAAGGAACATGTGGACCATTTCTGAATCTGTGGTCTGAAAAATTTGGATTATGTAAAGGTACATGTGCTGCCTGTGAATACCCCTGTCCTTTATTACCATTTCTGAAATTTTGTGGGTGCCCTAAAGGTAAATTTGATGAATTTCTACAAAATTCCATATTATGTCCATACCTATTACACTTATTACACCTTTGCAAGCTATCAACCTCCATGGAATCGTGTGAGGTTTCTTCATGATCGACAGTGTGATTATAGGGACGCCTAGCCTGCCTGCCTATCAAATCGTTGCCTAACATTAGGGTCACGTGATTGAGACCAACGAAGAACTCTATCTGTTCTTAATGAAAATCGTTGCCTTAAATTTTGTTCTTGAGTGGCACTTTTAACAGCTTTAGCGAAATCAGCAGGATTTTCCCTCATTAATTTAAATCTAAGTGAATCGTCTAATAAACCATCAATAAAAATTCCCAAAATTTCACGTTCATGAACATCAATTCCCCCCGGCAGATCACCATATGCTTCCTCAGCCAGATTTAATAACCTTTCAGAAAGCAATTGAACATTTTCATCATGTTCTTGCCTAATTCTTCTTAGCATTTTTCCCGCGCAATGAGCGTCAGAAACACTACCGAAACGAGCATTCAATGCTTTTTTTAACCCTTTCCAAGTTTTTTTTTTTTTTTTTTTGAAAATGCGTAAGCCTACGTTGAATTGTGTCACTTACATAACCCTTAGAAGTCAAGAAAGCTAATTGTTTAATTTCGATAGCAGGCAGGTATGTTACTGACAAAAGCATGTTTTTCTAGAGCCTTAACCCAACCTTTAAAATCTTTTGAATCCCCGTGAAAATGTTTAATACGGTTAAGAACTGTTTGTACATTAACTGAATTTGACAAGCTAGCTAATTGTGCAGTCAAACCATCAAATGGATTTTGGTCATTCATTTTAACAAAAAACAAAATCTAACATAACATTAAAGCGACTTACTTTCAGGAACGAATGGTCACGGCACCAAAAATATGTGACAGAGTCTGGCACGGATAATAATTCCAGGACGTGTACACTGACTGTTACGTTTATCACAAGAGTAAAAGCGAGGATCACAGAACATACAACATGCTCAAATATATACTGTTCAATTATATAAGAGACATCCTTAAATTAATATGACATTGTCCGCATTCTTAGATAAACTATAAACTGGGGACATGGACTAGGTGCACCGGTGTGACAGAGTCTGGCACGGATAATAATTCAAAGACGTGTAAAACTGTTACGTTTATTACAAGAGTAAAGCGAGGATCCCAGAATATACAACATGCTCAAATATATACTGTTCAACTATACAAGACATCCTTAAATCAATGTGAATCTGGACATAAACATTCTAAGTATCCAGTTTACCCGCCTTGCGTATGATGTACTGACCCATTTTATTATGTGTGTACAAGTATTTATTGTCCTCCATGTACCAATACATTTCTTTTGATTTGTTATATGTTTTTCACCGAGATATTTTTGTATACATGTGCATTTGCTGACACTTTCATTGTTTAGTCTTCGGTATTTTTGCTATTGTATAGTAACTTGTTTTTTTATATAATATGTTCTTTTAATTCCCTTTTTTTGGTTGTTTTATACCCTTAAGTACATATAATTCAATTTATAATTAACTTGAACAATACTAATTCTTAAAGTCATTAACACATTCCTCCCTTTCTCAAAAATAACAATTTAATCAATAATGTCTAAGCACTGTCCTATCATACCGGTAGGGTAAGCGTCCTCTGCTTTTCTATAAACACCCACCAAGTTGCTGATACATGTCCACCACACTGGACTAATATTTTGTCGATTAAAAATTCCAGAAGTTTGTAAACATCTTCCTCTGTATATTTGGAAGATGATTTGGAATTATTTCTTACAAAGTATGGAAAGAAGTATACATAGTAATATTCAGATATTTAATAATTTTAAAGCTTTCAATTTCATACACTATGAAAAATAACAACACAAATTACACAGCGGTCAACAAAAAACATTGATGATGCATGGAATTAACGTGCATATTAAGGAATGATTGTAATATTTTAGTATATGCAGGAATATAGTGATTATTTCAAACTTTGAATTCACCTTTCTTTGAGTAAATAAGCAACGTTTTCATTGACATAGCAATCACAAGTATTGGTACCCAATTAGACGAAATGTTGCATTTGGTATCAAATTATTAAATACATGTTAACTTTAAAAGCCTTCGAATAATACGGAACTTATTTTCAATATTAGTAGTTTGCTCCATTAAAAACAAGTAGAAAAAGTGTTATATAGAGAATATTAGATGTAAAGGTGGGTGAACGTAATGACGAATTGTTTATTACTTAATTCATATTTTAGATTATATATTCTACAATTATTTTAACCCGTAAACAGACTTAAACCTGTCCACAGTCGGGTGAAGTTGGTTATTAATATGTTACTTTACCTTTTAGTTTATTTTGATGAAATGTCACCGTTCATTGTTACCATGGATTTTATTACTTTTGTTGTCAGGTTCTTAAAGGTGTACCAACACTTCTTGAAGACCTTTTAATGATCTGTGGGTGTATTTTTTATTTTGTATTATAGTTAAATGATGGCGCTTTTGTTGTATTCTATCATGTCCATTTGTCATTAACAACAACCATGAAGAACTCATGTAAGGTCATTCCAATGTAAAAAAAAAATGGATGAATTCACACAGACAATTAAAATCTATATACTCTTTTAATACCCTATAAACCCTATCCTTGTTTTCGTTTTGTGTGTGTGTGGTTTTTCTTTGTGTTTTTTTTTTATTATTTTTTTTTGTGCTTTCGGTTTTTTGTTTTGTTTTGTTATATTTTTTATTGTTGTTCTTTTGTTTTTACTTTGCATACTTCTTAATTAATTTCCTTATTTCTAAAAAAAATTGAATTTTAAATTGAATTATAACTATAATGTTTTTTTGTCTCATAATTAAGAAATGACTGTTATATTCTTTTTTATTCATTTAAAAAGCATACAATCAATCAAATTTATGTTGGTTTATTGAAGTTGAGCATGTGCAAACTTTATCCTAAATTAGACAACAGCTGTCGAATTAATACACACATGTATGGTCAATGCTTAACATATTTTGATCTCAAAACTACTATATTATGTAATGCAATATTCTGTTGGGTACATTTAAGTTAAGTTTATAAATATATTTGGTTAATGTTGCTTACAATATTTTTCATGGGGCTGACCAAAATCTTATGCTTAAATGTGATTAACCTAAATTATTATGAAACACATGTTGCTATGGTATAAGTATTATAAAGACCATAAAGACGTGTGTTGTTCTTATACGAATACTTTACTCATCGTATAAAAAATACGATTACAGTTTTAAACTGGTTCCTTTGATTACTCTTTCATAGTATTCTATATTCTACAATTCTATAACTAGTTAAAAAAAAGATTTAAGTCTATGTTTATGAATGAAGGTTAAATAAAGTATATCTACAAAACATCAATAATCTATAGCGATATTAAATATCACGAAAGATAAAGAGTCGATACATTACAACAGAAGCAATTGATGAAAGCTTCAAAGTAATATACTTCTTAATTGGTAAATTAAATCAAAACGGTAGAATTCTTGTGAAAAAAGAAAAGAACAGCTATTCAACTGATCGTGTTTGAAGTGAACTGAGTGAAGTCCACAATACTACAGGTACAACATCAAAAAGTAAGTGTTTTTTTTTTAATATATGCGTTAAATTCACATACAAAGTCTTCAACATAGCACCGACATAATTTGTCGGTTTCAACCATAAAAATGGCACAGTTTCCAATAGTTTTTCCTTTATATTATACCGTGAAAACCACACTTAGTCTAACAAGTTGTACTTTGAGTTTGATGGTGATAAATTACTTAAATTTCTGGTTAAGTGTAGAGGACAAGTGCTTTTAACAAACCACTGGAATATCAATGGAAACAAACTTTAAGGCATTCTTGGTCGATCTATTTCTTATTTTTTGCATCCTACAAAAGCTATTTCAGTAACAATATAATCAACTGACATGTTCTTTAATATAGATGATGTATTATCTCTGAATTATCTTTGTTTCGTGGATAACTAAATTCAACTCGAAATAAGACGATTTGGTTATTTTCGGCCTTTGTTTATATCATTTGGTCGTCATCACCTGACCGAAATGAGGTAATGAGGTTTCTATCTCAGTGATGAAGCAGTTCGATTCTACGTATTTGCAGGTTAACAACACATAGAACCTGACGCTACCTGGATTTGACTTACCAAGCTCCACGCAGCGGCATACGTTCGTTGTCTCTCTTACTAACCACTGTAGACAGGCCTTTCAAAATTTTTGGACATTATTGAAATCAAACTTCGTACGACAATCGGATAACTTGGTGTAAATCATTCACTTTTTCCCGACTTTGCAAAATTCTTGCATTTTCTGAGAAGCCTGTCTGCAGCGCCTAGGGAGAGTAGGGAATTTTAGATGGTTTTAGGAGCACGATGACTCATTTGAAATGTTAGGAATGCTGACTATGGAGCAGAATAAGTTTACTCTCCCAGATGTCAATCAAGGATTTTGTGATAAATATTATTCTAATATCTCAAAAATCACATCACTATTACAGTGCAGTGGATGACTATCTTCACCTGCTATAACTTTATTCTTGCCTCCTACTCTACCAAAATAAATTACTTCGTAACATATCTTGATTGCATGTCTGTGTGAGGTTCAGATAAATCAAATTAAATAACTTGAAACATGGAAAAGCTTTTGAAACATTTTTCCTGTCCAGAGACACACTGTTGGAACAAGGTTTGCGGCACCGCATACATATGTATCACACTAAGTGTGGGTTGCTGGTAAACCATTGTGTGTCAAATAGTAAAAGTTTGTGAGAAAAACTCGATACGAACCAGACCTTCTCGAGATCAATACAGAATACATGTTACACTGTTACTCAATATTCTTCGTTGACATTTCGACTTAAAAGCATTATCCATCGTTGTTAAGAAGGAGAGAACACTGTGATATATATACATAGTAGTTGGCTAAGATTCCTTATACGTAGTAAAAAAAAAGAAAAGAAAAAAAGAAAAAAAATTAAAATCATCTTCTAAATATATTGTGAAAGATGTTGACAAAACGCTGGAAGAGTAATCAAGGGAACCAAGGTTATAGCGGAATTCAATGAATGTAATCCAGGGACAAAGACCCGACATGGAAAACAGATATACACAACGAAGAACATACAGTAACTAAAATCATACATACAAAGTAACAAAGGCAAATGAACAATTCGAACTCCACTAAAAACTGGGAGCATGGACCAGGTGCACCGGTAGAGTACGCGTCCTCTGCTTTTCTAGAAACACCCGTCGAGTTGCTCATAAAAAGTCTGGGGTAGACAAACGAGGCATAACGTATGACTTGTGATATGAATACTCCATACGCAGGTGCTGAAGGATGTTGCTACAGATGAAAGGACAGTTGACAATTCTGAATGAAAAGTCATCACGTTTGTCGTAAAGGTTGGTCAATATCTTTCCTTTACCATCGATTTCTAAGTGTAGGTCAAGATAAGTGGCTGACTTCACAATGTCTGTAGTATCCTTTATCTCAAGTTCTTATGGGTAGATGCGATGTATCAAATCCCCGAAATTAGGATTGTTTAAAGATAATACGTCATCTATATAGAGGAAACTGAGATTAAAGGATCTAGCTAAACGATATTCTTTCTTTCGAATCAGATCAGCTATAAAGTCAGCCTCATAAGAGTAAAGGAATAGGTCAGCAAGTAAAGGAGCACAATTTGTTCCCATTGGAATGCCGACCGTTTGTTGACAAACACGTCCACCACACTGGACAAATATGTTGTCGATTAAAAATTCCAGCATTTTGTAAACATCTTCCTCTGTATATTTGGATGATGATTTTGAATTATTTCTTATAAAGTATGAGGAATTCTACCAAAAACTATATATTTGTATCTAGGTGTACCATCTTTTTTGGAAAAACAACGATGTTTAATGTTTTTAAGTCGGGATATTAACTGAGTATGGGGAATAGAAGTATACAGTGTTGACAAATCATAGATTTTCACGCTATTATATTCAGATAATAGTCTTGAACTGATTGTCTCCAAAATATGTTTCGAATTTTTCAGGATCCACATTGAATTAATACCACTACGGGAGTAACAAGTATTGTGGTAGGACTGTAGACCCTTTTTGACAGTTATAGAAGTTCAAAGTTTTGAAAGATGTTTGGTGGTACATTTTGCAGATCCAGCTATGAAACGTTGTTTTGTATGAAAAAAAAAATCCTTTTTGTCGCAAATTTTTGTATTAAGTTTACTATTAATGATATCAATACTAAGATCAAGAAACGGACATTCTTTATCATCAATATTTGCTTTATTCAAAGTTCTACAGGATATAAATCTTTAGTATAATTATTGCAGTCGTTGTTAAGAGATAAAATATTGTCCAAATATCGGAAGGTGTTATTATTTTCTTTTACCAAAAGTTGTTTGGAAGGTCTTTATTCTAGTTATAAAATACCAACACAGAAAGAGGTCGGCAATAAGGGAAGCACAATTGGTCCCAGTGGGAATTACAATAACTTAACGATAAACGATTAATCAAACGACAATGTTGCATAAGAATAAGAAGAAGTTAAGTGCTGTAAGCATATCCAAAGAAGTCCAATTATAGTAGTTTTTAATTTTTTTTCCGTTACTTAACTGATATGAAAGAATTCGAACAAATATATTCACATACCGCTTTATCAAACGGTTATTTGATAAGATATGGGATTTTTTGTTTTTTGTGGAAGTGTACTGTACAAGGTTGAAAATCAAAACTTTGAACAGATTCGGAAAATCCCACCTGGACAAGTATTATCCTGCCCATTGTATATCTACATATGTTATCAAACTGCATACAAAGTTTCATCACATTTGTCAATATTCAAAATTATAAAATGCTTACCTATTTAATTGAATACCATATAATAATTCATTTGCATATGTTATCCATGCAAACAACAAAATGCACTACCAAACCTCTTTCAAAACATTTAACCTCTATACTCACAGCTGTCAAAGATCATCTTCAATTTGCTTGGGTTGGATTGAATGGCTCCCACGGATACTTGTTGAGTCGTTCCCTCTAAATACGACTGAAACCATGAAAGAGCAGAGTTTTTTTATTTGAGTCGTTCTATTAGAATTGAATGGCCTGTCGTGTCAAATAAGTCGAGCATAATCATGACTGTACAGCAGTTTCTGTCGAGTGCTGCCGTAATGTCGTGATGTACACTTGATAATGCAATCTCTGTTGAATGGCCGACATGGTCGGCAGATTGCAATTCAGCGTAGAGAGAATTAGTACGTAAACGCTCTTCCAGGCGGTTGGCTACGATTTTTTCAAGAACTTTGGAAATGAAGGACAAATTTGATACTGGACGATGGTTCATTAGTATCTCTCGGTCCATTCCCGGCTTGTTAAGAAGAGGTCGAAAAACTGAGTCTGAATTCCAGCGGAACACACGATTCTGTTATCGAGGCATTGATAATGCGTGTAATAAAAGTCAGTAGTTTATCCTGATTATCACTTACCTTTAGATTTTCTGGGAAACTTCAGTAAGACTATGGTTTCCAGGATTTCGTACAATATTTGGCTGTTTGTCAGCTGTTTTATAGTTATTTCCATAATTAGAGAGCAACCAAGTGAAAAATATAAAATATGTTTTTATTCAAAAATAAAATGTAAGAAGAAAATTCATCTACGCTTAAACATTAGTTGAATCAATTGAAAATGTTGAAAGTTTTTTAAATATTCAACATTCAAAATTAATTTTTAAGCAAAATACCAAACGGGATTTTCTGTATATAGGCTTCGGGAAATAAGTATATACATCATATCTGGGTCTGGTTGACGTTCTTAAGACCCTTATGTCTACAGTTGACTGGAATTTGCAGTTATAATACTAAGATTTGATTAGCCTAGTCTAACATGCAAAACTTAATGCTGGAAAGAAGTATACAAAGTAACATTCAGATATTTTAATTAGTTTAAATCTTTCAATTTAATACACAATGAAAAATAACAACACAATTTGCACAGTGGTCACCAAAAACGTTGACGATACACGGAATTAACGTGCATATTAAGGAATGACTGTAATATATCCATAGTATATGAAGGAATTGTCATAATAAAGTATAATGATTTTTTTTTCAAATTTTTTTATTCAAATTTCTTTGAGTAAATAAGCAATACTTTAATTGGCATAGCAATCACACTCAAAATAACAAAGTATTGTTATCCAATTAGACGAAATGTTACATTTGGTATCAACTTATTAAATATATATTCACTGAATATAGCTTGCCGAAACTACGCAGACTTTTTGTATCGCGCTAGAATTCTAGCAAATTCTGGATTATGTTGATACAAGATTGAAGTCATCACTACAGAAGTTTTATGGTCGTCATCATGAACTTGTGGATCGTAACGGTGTATCTATCTGCGCCATAATTGATTTCCTTTTCTCTATCGTCTACCCCGGACTTGACTTTTTATTAGCAACTCGGTGGGTGTTTCTAGAATAGCAGATGACGGTAACTCTACCGGTGCACCTGGTCCATGCTCCCAGTTTTAAGTGGAGTCCGAGTTGCTCATTTGTTTTTGTTACTTTATATGTATGATTTTAATTTCTTTATTTTCTGGTTTCCATGTCTGGTCTTTGTCTTTTTAACGATTGGATTCAACTTTAATTTTCAATTATCATTTTCAAAACGTAAAGTAACGAATGCTAATGCAAATACATAAAGTAAGTATAATTATCATTATCGAGCGTAAACTATGGTTTACGCGCGATAACCCAGACTATTGAATTTGTTACTGTTCCGTGCCATAGTAGGTGACTTTTACGATGTATTATTTTATTTCATTTTTGACATTACATTAAAGAGGTTGTTTTAAGGCCTTATAAAATTAGTTTAACCCGTTCGCCTGACATAAATATGTCCACAGTCGGGAGAAGTTAGTTATTGATGTTACTTTACCTTTTAGTTTATTTAATGAAATGTTATCGTTCACTGTTAACGTGGATTTCATTACTTTTATTTTCAGGTTCTTGAAGGTGTACCAACACTTCTTGAAGACCTTTTGATGATCTCTGGATGTATTTTTTATTTTGTATTATAGTTAAACGTTGGTGCCTTTGTTATATTCCACCATTTCCATTTCTGTTTCTGTTGTCTTCATTGTAAACAACAGGCCTAAAGAACTCATGTCAGGTTATTCCAATGTCAAAATTGTGGATGCATTCACACAATAAAAATAAAAAATGAAATCTCCATACATTCTTTTAATACCCTATAAACTGAAACATTCTATATAGTGTTCTTGTTTTGTGTGTGTTCGTTGGTATGTTTTTTTGTTTTTTGTTGTTGTTGGTTTCTTTTTTTACTTTACTTCTCAATTAATTTCTTCATTTCTCAAATTTATGTGAAAATGTTCTTTTGATGCAGTTCCATTTTTTTTTTATTATTATTTTAATTCCTTTATAAATTGTTAAGAGCGGGGGACATAATTTTTGCAATACTTTTGTTGATTGTTCCATGCAGATATCCTCTTAATCTTGGTTTTATGGGGGGTTACAGTAAGTAAACAAAATGATCTGTTTGTTATTTCGAAATATTTAAACGAAATATCAAATGATTACTCCATATATGAACATTTAATTGAGTGGAACCCTTACTTTCAAACAAGTCCTTTGTTCCACGATATTGAAATTGTTCTTTTTTTTTCTCAATAATTTGATTTCAAAAGTAACACGCTTTCTTATTGTATAAAAATTTTGTCCATCATCTTATAGACAAAATTTTGTAATGTTACCGTGAAATCATCAATCTTTTCTGGTGAATTAATCATTTGATTTTGATACTAAGATTTTTGCTGATTTATTCATTGAACTGTTCCTTGAAATGACTGTTATATTCTTTTTTCGGTCTATTTGAAATATTCTCAATGCCCGTGGTGCACGCTTGACAATAACTTGCTACGAAGGTTATTTAGTGTCCACTACGTGATTGAGGTTATTTCCTCATAGAGCGAAAAAATATAATAGCCATTCCTTAATTAACAGAAAAAAATTATTATTGTCAATTTCAAACATGGGTGGGTGGGGGAGAGTTCAATTGTAGTTTTTTTTACTAATAAGCTTCACAGAGAGAAACAGAAGACACTGTAGTGGTGCACATGCTTGTCTGTAAGCCTATCAGCTAGTTTTTTTTATTATCTATTGTTAACTATCCGTTTTTAGATGGTTACGCCTCTTGTCACCATCACATGGTGTTTACATATCATAATTGGATTGCTTTGCTTGCATTTATTACAATGTTCCGGATTTTAACGAAAGAAATCTTTACATAGCCGAAAAATTACTTCATCAAAGTTTTCGATAGCACAAGCTCGTAAAAGACATTCACAAAAGTTTTCAACCGAAACATGGAAGTCATTCTCAAATAAAGACGTACTTGTAAACGATTAATCCATACCCTAATTCAAAACCTATATTTTAAGATAATATACTTCACAAATCACAGAAAGCTCAATACTCATATAATACGTTGAGTAAACTGATGAATAGTAACATAGAAACTAACACACTATATTTAAAAGCAGATTTTGGCATGACATGGGTCGTGTTCTTATTGGTGTGACTTGTGATCATGCGAAGAATCATGATTGATACTGCATACGATGAGTATATAACTTATTGTAAGTTTGAACTGCTCTACACCTAGTATGTTAGTTAACTGTTAGTATTCCTCTGTGTATGCATTTGTGTAACTTATAAACAGTTTCTTTATTCCTGTTAAGGACTCAGACCTTTTTCTACTGATTTTTAGGTGTTGTTCATTGTGTAATTTTCAATAGTTGACAGGTTTGTAAGGAGAAGATTGTGATCACGCCAAAGTACTTTAACCCTGCCGCATTCTTTGCGTCTGTCCCAAGTCAGGAGTTTCTGGCCTCTGTATGTCTTGTTTCGTTTTCCTTTCAGTTGACTTTTATGTTGGTGGTGTCATTAAGCTTAGAGCAACTATTTCGCTGTATCAGTGTGAAATGTTGTTTTACTGTAAGTTGTAACCTTGTGGTTGTGAGGGTGTCATCATCCTTCATTGAAGACCCATTGGTGGCCTTGAGCTGACAGTTTTCATGTGGTAGGGAAGGATTGTTGTCTCTTTGATATATTCACCATGATCATTCTTGTTATATCTAATTTATCGGAGAATCAATACATTAACATCTTGTAGTACAACTGGAGAACAGTGAAAAAAGATCATTTGAGGAATGTGTTTATTTGCACTGTCAAATTCCCAATTAATCTAGATCAAAAAGATATTACTCATGTAATCGCTGTGTTTAATTCACGCATAGACATGTACTTAGTTGAACTCGATTCGTGTCATTTATACCCACAACCAATTACTATAAAATTGCCTACCATAACATGTGTAAAATAATTTTGTTCTATGACGGACTATCGTTTTGGTAATTTTGTTATAACTTTTTTTATTTATTGTACATGTGTATTTAGAATGATTTAGTATCTTACCTATTAAGTACTGGATATTACTACTTCAAATCCAGTCCATATGGATTGTAGTTACCGATTATTTCTAATGCTGGCAGTTTTGATGGCATTTTCATTCTTTAGTATGTTCCGAAGGAGCTTTCAATAACTCCGAGCGTTCTTAAGTGGATATATCATTTTCAATATATAACACATTTTGAGATTTTCCATAGAGAAAAATGGGTTTAATTTTGAGTGAATATTATGTTGTGTTTACTCGTTGTTTCAGTTTATTTTTTACCTTACATGAAAAGGGCATGATTATCCTTATAAAAATAGATTAACCCAACCGCAGAAAAGCGCCTGCTAACAGTCAGGAGATGTTGGTCATTTATATATCTTTTTGTCGTTATTACATTTTTAGTTCTATTCTGAAGAAGTGGCACCGTTCTGTTACCGTAGATTTTATGACTTTCAGAGCTTACTAGTATTTTGAAGAGTGATCAAGGGAACCAAGGTTATAGCGGTGATCAAAAGAATGTAATCCAGGGACTTAGACCAGACAAGGAAAACAGACATACACAACAAAGAACATAAAGTAACTAAAATCATACATAGAAAGTAACAAAAGCAAATGAGCAACTCGGAGGCCACTAAAAACTGGGAGCATGGACCAGGTGCACCGGTAAGGTAAGCGTCCTCTGCTTTAAAAGTGTTTACTTTTTGTTGATCTCTGAAAATATTTACTTTTTGGTATTTTTGTTATAACTTGGTGAATTTGTTGATTTTAAACAAAAATTGTTTTGGTGTTTTATTTGTATTGCTGCATGATGTACACTATGTGCATTTATCTTATCAGGTCAGATCTTATTAATCACTCTCAATTTGATAAAAGATTCCTTTAAGAATAGTTTAATTGTTTATTAAGAAAATTCCATTCCAATGCAGGGACTTTGAGTACTTTAATCCCACAATTTATAGCTATTCATATTCCCGAACGGGACAATGAAAAAATAACGTTAACTTATTTTTTATCCTTGGAAAATCAATTAGCAACAATGATTTGTTTGTGATATTATGGTTAAGAAAAAAATCAATATCTTTATTTATCTAATTTACCTAATTTAACTATATAATAGCGCATTTACATTTAAACAAAAAAATAAGTTTACACTGAAAAAACGTTTGTAAGAAATAAGATATCAAAAATAAAAGTATTACTCTCAAAATAAAGAACTTCATCCGTTTAAACTCTCTGATTTTTGTCAAGGAAGTCTATTTATAGATAATTTTATATGTGGATGTTTGGTTCCCTTATCAACTGTTGAATATTTAAATGTGATAAATTCTCTTTGGCAATTTAAGTACGTGCGTGTGTATATGGATTAAAGTATACTTGAAAACCCGTACGTTGTTTATTTTCCACTTTTAAGATACACAGATGTTAAACACAGTCTTTATATGCATTATTTTATTTTTTGGCTTTTACCATGGAAATTGTACAGGCGAGAATTGTTCGTATGACATTACAAATAATGTTGCTAATTGTTCGTTTATGGGATTACATGACGTTCCGAATAGTTTACCAAATAATGTGTTAGTTTTAGATTTGACTGGGAATCGTTTATCTTATGTTAGAAAGAAAGCATTTGCCATGTACAAGGATTTGGATGTATTATATCTCAGTTACAACGAAATCCATTCAATTGAAGACGATGCTTTTCATTCTCTTAACAAATTAAGAACATTGTACCTAACAGGCAATCATCTCCGTCATACTAATTACACTAAAAATGTGTTCCAAGGGCTAGCAAATTTACAGGAGTTGTATTTAAACAGGAATCGTCAGGCTCCGTCACCTACACAACTATTCTGTAAGGACACTCCTTGTAACTATTCTAGTGAACCATTCATTCAGCTAATTAATCTGAAAACTTTATCAATTGATTTGTGTGGAAAATCGATATTTGGCAAAGGATTTCTGAATTTAACGCGCCTAGAGAAGTTGTCATTTGATTACTGTTTAGCCTGTTCCTTATACAATAAAACATTTGAAAATTTTCGCAACTCAAACATCACGGAGCTGAACTTAAGTAATTGTTTGCAGTATAAAGTTTCTGAAAATATCGAATCTGGAATTCTATCACCATTTCCTGGAGTTACCTCTCTTGACTTGTCTAACTCGTACTTCAGCTTGAAACATGCATTGGCACTTCTTGGAATCTACAAGAACAAGAAAATGGACGTGATAAACTTTCATCGCGTAAGTCGTGCTTCAAAAGAGAGTAAAGAAAACCCTTATAGAGTTATAATTAACAAGCATATGATGAGATTTTTAAAGACAATCTGTGTGAAAACATTAATTTTATCTTATAATGGGATTATGGGAACAGAACCGAACGCCTTATTTTTGTATGATCACCCACACTGCTTTGAAAACATTATACTATCAGCAAATTGCTTTACTCTCGGATATAATGCTCTATATATGGAAGTCTTAGTGCTAATTAAACAATTAACGAGTGTTGTATTGTTCGATTATTCATATGTACCTCTACAATATGAAAATATGGAATTTATTCTCCCACCAAATCTAGATATTCCGAAATACGAAGGTCAAGAAATAACCGTTCGATCTCACCACCTTACCGCTACAAACATGACGTTTTTTATGCCAACTAATCTTACAACTCTCCGATTCAGTCATGTGATGTCAGCTTCTAATTTATTTTCTTTGGCGGTCCGAAATACGCAGAGACTAAGATATCTTGATCTTTCATACTTTCAATTCCAAGGCTTTCCAGATATTTATATGCCTGATGGTCATTCCATTCGCTATTTTGATTTTTCTGGAATAGATGCAAGAATCTACGTCGACAAAGGCGTAACGAGGCTCATGAGAGATGTAAACACTGTGGTTTTAAAAGATGCAAATCTTGATCTAACTTATAGAGAGGGGAAAGATGTTTTCAGATACTTTCGAAACAACACGACAAACATCGATATTTCTAACAACCATCTCATGACCCTGCCTCGGTCATTCAAAGCAATTACAAATTTGGTTTATTTAAACATATCCCATAATTCCTTTCGACAGTTTCCGATAGTTTTACTTAGTTTGAACAGCATACAATCACTTGATCTCCGATTCAACCAACTCCTTGCACTTGACCAAGACACAACGAATTGGATTGATGGGCTACACCAGCAAAGTGGAAACTTCAATTTATATTTAGCTGGGAACGAATTTTCTTGCGTTTGTGACTACAAGTCATTTATAGATTGGTTATCTAGAACAGACGTTTTATTGGATATAAATAGAAATTACAGCTGCACTTTTCCTAATGGAACCCGAATAAGGATTCCAGAGGTTATTCAAAACTACCACAGAATATTTTCACATTGTACTGCGATAGCTTGGCTTAGAACAGGTGTCATATGCATCGTATCGTCATTCTTTGTAATTGGTTTAACGGCAATAATTTATCAGTTCAGGTGGCGCTTTACCTACTTCATGTATAGGCAACTGAAATCGAGATACATTAAAGAGGACCCGTTCGTTTTCGATTTTGTATATGACGTATTTGTTGCCTATGCAAATGATTGTTCCGAATGGCTCGTAGAGTCGCTGATTCCTACACTAGAACAGAAATGGAACTTGAATGTTTGCATAAAGGATAGAGATTTTCCTATAGGGGCAGATAGAGGTGACACCGTTGTACAAAGCATACGAAATAGTAAATATGTCATCTTTATACTAACACCTGGTTTTATAAATAGGAAGTGGGGACGATTTGAGATAGAAATGGCTAAATATGAAATGTTTGAGCAGAGGGGGCAGAAGCGTATAATAGTAATCCTAAAAGACGGTGTAACAAAGGAAGATATCCCGCCAGAGTTCGCGTCAATCTGGAGAGATATAAAATTGATCGAATGGCCAGCAGATTTTACTGATGGTGAAAATGTTTGGTATGATCTTAAGTTTCAACTAATAGTAAATTAGATGGTTGAGTTACATTTACAACAGCACCTGACAGAAACCGGGATGTATTTTGATGATCAACTCTGCCAGTTGAAAAAAAGGTGTAAAAGTCATTTTTGCAATATACGTATACCAACTTTTCGTATTTGATATAATGCCTAGTTTTGTACGCTTTTATACAAAAAAAATATCTCAGTTGATTTTTATGTCGATGTGATCTAATTAATGTTTTGAATGAATTCGCATAATATCAAGCAATCTATTACTAGAATCAATAGTAATTCTAAGAAAGCCATTCCTGTTACTGTTTTACACATCACAAGCGATGGAATGATAGCACATTTAATTTTACGATCAACAGCATTAAATCTCTACTAAAGGGGTCACGTGATTTTACAATTTATATACGTCATGTTTTATGTTATTTACAATAATGTTTAGTATAAAAAGTATAAGTTGATATACTTTTTCTACCAAACATTATTCTAAATAACATAACCGTAAAGCAATATGAGTGGCCGTGAATGATATACCGAACACAGAACATGTACCTAATATTTGATAGAATGAGTTTCAGATATTCTGTTAAAACAATTGTACAGCAGTTTATTGAAATGTTCATGAATATGTTTTCTGTCCATTCAATCATCACTAATACTTGTCGAAAATAAAATGTATTAAATCTGATTACATTTCTGAAATTGAGCATTATTCAAGTAGAAACACTAATAAGAATGGTTGGCACAGAGAAGGTAAATAAATGAACATATACTACTGAATGAGTTCCGTTGTATATTTGTTCTTTGTAACTCTTTTGTAGTGAATATAAGTAATCCTTTTTCGTTGCATTTTAAGTTTATCTTTTCTACAAGTATTTTGTAATGTCTAAGAGTAATCAAGGAAACCAAGGTTATAGCGATAATGAAAAGAATGTAATCCAGGGACAAAGACCAGACTTGGAAACAGACATACACAACAAAGAACATAAAGTAACTAAAATCATACATACAAAGTAACAAAAGGAAATGAGCAACTCGGACTCCACTAAAAACTGGGAGCATGGACCAGGCGCACCGGCAAAGTAAGCGTCCTCTGCTTTTCTAGAAACACCCGCCGAGCTGCTCATAAAAATGTCAAGTCCGGGGTAGATGAAAGAGGAAAGGAAAACTATGACACGTTGAACAAATCAGTTTTCATGGCGCGGATCGATACACCGTAACGATCCAGGAGTTCATGATGACGACCATAAAACTGTTGTTGTGATGACTTAAATCTTCAATTAAACTACAGTTTACATAGAATCAAATATAACGAACTGCACTTAACCCATAAATGAACCAAACTGCTTCGTTATGTGCAATTGCCATCGACCCCTCGTACTGCGAACGAATAGCTGTTAAATGTCAGTTCAGTCGTTAACCTTTATACATCTTTCATTCTTAATGTCTTAAAGTAGGTCAAAATACCATGTCAACTTACCAGAGTCCTAGTGCCTTTAGTGTTAAAGTCTGTGAGACAAATGGGGTAGGATAACTACCAAAGGATACGGAGGATTGTGAGTTTATAAGACTCAGTCACACGGTCTTGTTCTCCTCTCATAGCCGATTTGTTTCTCTACTGTTACGAATTACAGTTTAAAACATGATCTATTGCGTAAGTTTAAAAACAGTTTTAAATATCTTACTGATATTTTGGTCGTACATAATCCTAACAACTGCTCAGTTCTGTCCGTATTTGTGATAAATAAAGTTTCAGATTTTAATTAACGCAAGCTTTAAGTACAGTGTTTCGCAGTTGCAAAAATTTGATACAAAAATATATTGCACTTTCAGGATCTTGATTGAAAATGGTGTTGCTCATCAAGTTTTTCGACCTTGTTTCACAAATAGAGATACTCGACCCCTAATTGTAAAAAATGAGTCATTTTTCAAGTTTTGCATTACATCAAATATCTTCCATATATCTTCTCCAAATCAATTCCACTGGAATTGTAGTGACCGATTATATTTTAAGCTTGTATTATTTTTTTCTATGATACGGGAGAGGATTTTCATAGACTTTGTCTGTTGCCTTACCTTTTCACTTGATGTTGAATAAAAAATGGTTTAAACTTGGTTTTTAATATGTTCTGATCTAGCTATCAGTAACTGCAAGCGTACTTAAAGTGGATATTACATTTTGTCAATATGCTGTTCGTTGATGTATTCCTTGGAGACAATTGGATGTATTTATTATTGGGTGAATTTCATGGTAAATTTGTTTGTTGTTTCGATTAATTTTTAGCCTTATATTAAAGGGGTGGTTAAGGCCATATAAAAGTAGTTTAACCCCACCACAGATATGCGCCTGTTCTCAGTCGAAGATGTTGGTCATTGATGTGCCTTTGTGTCGTTTTTTTTTTTAACTTCTTAGTTTTTTGAAGAAATGTCTTTTTATTTTACCTCGTTTTTTAATTACCTTTGTTGTCGGGGTCTTTCAGAGCTTACTTATAGGTGTGTTATACCATGTTGAAGACATTTCGGTAATCTCTGAAAGAATCACTATTTTTATATGGATTACTCGCTGATGCATTCGTTGCGTTTCACCTTATCCGTTTCTATTGGAATGGGCTATGGGCCTCGGTCAATATAGCTTGTATCTTTTATGTATTCTATAAAATGTATGCACTGAGATGCCATAATTGTATAATATCTACAAGTTAAGTAATAATAATAAAATGAGTATAAAAATAACCAACAAAAATAGTTTGTGTGGTTTTTCTTCCAATATGGACACAGAATTTAATCCATTTCCTGGGTCCATGTGTAAGGTTAATCAACTGTAAGTATTTATTTCTATGAACAAACAAAAGCTTATCTTTGTCAACAACTGCATTTGTACCTGCTCAGGTAGTCTTATCGCTTTATGTTTACGTTGCTGTTTTTATGTGTGTGATTGTTTGCGTTGTTATTATACGCCACGTTAAAAATGTTGAATATATGAAGGAATCTTGGTGTCGGTCTTTTTGTTTGTCTGTTCGTCTGTCCACAACTTTTTTCGTTAAAGCGTTTTCTACAGCCGCTTTTCACATCTTCTTGATATTTTATCAGAGGCTTAAGATAGGTACAATTTTGTATTCCTTATCGTGGGATTTAATTTTAGAGTCGACAAAAATATATTTCAACTTCCTGTTGGGCGTCTTTATCATGTTAGAATGACCGAATAGTTTGATACTAGATTGTCGTGACCGTTTTCTACTTTTCACCACTTGATAACAGTTTTTGACAGATCCTTTATATAGGCATGCCATATCATGATATTATGTTCCAGAGTCCACTGCTGTCAATTTTCTGTCTGTGGACTTTGATCATAAGTTTGAATAAAAGTTTTCTTTGGATATTGAATTGAGACTCGAGCTTCATCCACTTTTTGACCATGTAGTTTTTGGGGAGTAACGAAGTATCCTTTAGCTGGCTTTGAATACAGTTTATCTATTTTTTTTTCCTGTTATTCCTTGTGTTTTATTCGTCAGGGATATTTGGTTTGTTGTACTGTTTGCACTTGTATATCATACCGAACTTCGCCATTTTAATGTAAGATTGGTATTATTCAGCTTTATTTGCATGATTTTATTTCATACCTTCAATTTCTGTAACATCGTTTACGTTGTTCAATATGGCGGTCGTAAAATTTGTGATGTAATCGTGGTGTTACTTGAAGATGTTTCAAAGAAGAATTTCTAAACATGTGTAATGTTGGAAACATAGGCTTCATATTGGTGAAATAGATCGTTTCGACGATAATAATTTCCATTTTCAGTATTAGATCAAATTCGTTCCCATACATGTTTAAAATGCAGCAGATTTTAACTCAAAGCTCTCAAGTTTGGCGCTCCTGTGTTGAAACTTTTATATAGATAACATTTTGAATCATAATTGCATGTGTACGATCAAAACAAAGCCCGTTGTCGAAGATCAGAATTGATATAGCAGTCGCCAGAGCCTTTAGATTTGTAAAGCCTGATAGCATCAGCAGTTATCGTACAGTACCGCGTGAAAATAGTCCCATTGGCATACCCCACTAATGTTCAAATGCAGATAGTTAGGTCCAATTTATAGGTATTTCTAATATATAAAATTTAATTCTATGTTATTTACGCCAATAAACAAACCCAATAAACAACTTTATCTGCGAACTAAGTATGCTGATTACTTTGGTTTGTGTTAACCACGATCCAATTAAAAATAATTGACCTCTATCCTCTTACATGTATCAGTACCTGTTTATTTCTATGCATATACCCAAATAAACCAGTCGTTCAGTGTCGATATATTCAAGTTGCCTACTTATTTTTAGAAGCATAAAAAACATATCATGCCAAGCTAGAAATGAAAACCCTGAGAGATTATAAATAGTTATCAATCATATAAATGAAATATAAAGAGCAATGCTGAGCTGACTACCAATTGGAAGAGCTGTCTTCAGGTATTTCATGCAGGCCCTGGTGGATAAAAGAGGCAGCGGTTACGATGAAGATACTTGTATAAAGAAAGAGGTTTCAGGCTATTATTTTCCACTTATCTTTATCGTAATAATAGCTTTGTGACGTCATAACTTACGATCAATTTCACACTTACGACTTTTTTTTATTAACACCAGGGCCATAAAAGTGCATGGCAAATATTTTCTGCACCAGACACATTGGTGAAAATATATTCTAAAACTTTATCGTTGATGTTAGAGTATGTGATTCTGGAACTATACTCCCAGCGCCTTTATATGACACATATCCGTCTATGAAATAACTTGTAGCACTTGCGCTATAAAGCTTATCAACTGAGAAATGTAGCTAGTTTAGAGGAACATGTATTTAAGGATATGATTTATTTCAATGATTGTTGCTTAATTTTGAATTATATAATAGACAGTTTCGATCAGGAGGTCGGTTATTTGAATTTTTGTCACCTTTCCTCCTTGAATAACTTAAGCTTTGTTTGATTTTCATAAAAAGACACAACACAATATATGAATTGAAAAAGGCCATTTATTATAAAATGACGAAAACTAAGTATCAAAAAGACATCAGCAAAACACAACTATAAATATACAGCGATTTACAATAAGTCTAGAATAACCTGAATTGTGAAAATACTGAAAGTACATAACTAACCCATGAATAATATCTGAGCTGAAAATCAGAAGTGAAGGGCAGATAAATTGAATATCGACCGGAAAATCTAAATACTGTGGTTGGTCAACTAGTAGTTTGTAGTTCAAATATGCACTATGTCGGAGAGTTTTTTTGTGTACATTCATCTAGGTGTCCCATGGAAACCGATATCGAACTTGGATATTAAGAAAACTGGCGCACTGCTACGATGCATCACGAATTTTGCTGAGTGTGTGATTTTTAAATGTTTTTCGTATCAGAATGGTGAAATTAAAATTAAAACAATGTTCAATAGTTCAGTATTAAGCATTTATAACAATAAGCCTGTGTTACGTTTGAATTCGATCCCTGTACTATCCACTTATCCCATGTTTTTGAAATTTGACGATTATTTTAGGCGTAAAAAATTAATGATCGATATAAATTGATTCAGTACATGAGTACTCTGATTATCGTTAGGCAGTACATGTGTTCTATACGTAAGATGTGCATTAAACAAAAGATGCATTAAAAGAGGGATAATTCAACATGTTATGAAGGTTTTTTTTTTTACTTCACTTGAAGTGCAACTCTTATATTCGTACAATATATGGTTTTAATGAAACTTGTATAGGTATTGGGCGTCAAATACCTATAAATATGCATTAAGATTTTTCATTTGGATATATTTATCAACTTCTATTACAGCAGAATATCTCATATATTTCACATTTCCATAAGTTACGTAAATTCATATTTTTGCAATATTATCTATTTTACTTGGTTCTGTTTTTAAATGATAATATGTTTGTTTGTTTTTTGTTATTTTGTTTTGTTTTGGTTTGTTTGTTTTTTATTTTTTTTTTTATTATTATTTTTTTTTTTTTTTTTATATTTGTTTGTTTGTTTGTTTGTTTGTTTGTTTTTGTCTTTTTGTTTTTTGTTTTTTGAGGTTTTTTTTTGTTTTTGTTTGTTTTTTATTTATTTTTTTTTTGTCTAGGTCCTTTCCGAAATATAACGATTTGTGACAAAGCGTTTTTGTTTTTTTTGCATGTTGCAAGCTTACATGTTATATGTTGGCGATTTGGAATCGGCGTCGTTGTATATTGTGTTTTAGTATATATTAATCTTGTCCATAAACATTATTACATGGTCGTACAGTTGTCTAAATAGTGATTGTGTTTTCCTTTCAATAAAGAAAAAGGAAAGTGGAAACAGTGAAGGTGTCAAATTGGCAATAGTCTTGTCGACAAACAGCAGTAAAAGACAGTCTGTGATATATATATATACAAATGACCTTCTTCAGTGCCTTAAAAAACACACTCAGGTTATTTTAGGCTCTGAAGAAGGTCATTTGTTGACTGAAAATTTTGCTCGTTATATATTTTATTAGAGTGTATTAACATCTTTATCGGTATGGTTGTACAATCTTTAGACTCAGGTCGGTAATTATGTCATTAGTCACCTCTTGTGAAAAGAGTGCCTGTTTCCCTTCTCAATAAATTCTAGATATCAGAAGTTAAACTTTTCTTTTGCAGCGTATATATAAGACGTATTGTTTTATAACTTTGTCTTTCAGACAATGATGATTGCGCATTAAGAAGTCAGAACAGTGCATCTAGCTACTAGCTCTGGCATGCCTTACAACTGAGAAATATAATCACCATATGCAGTGGAAGCTGGTAAACTGCTGCACAAGAAAGGGAATATAACTTTGAAATCAAAATCGTCTCGTTCGACATTTATCAATATCCTGAGGTAACTACTGCTGTCAAATTCGAGGTGAATGTCTCAAAATGACGCGAAGGGAGCTGTGTCAGTGGTCTCTAATTTCTAGTTCTGGTGGAGCCATTCCCTAGATTGAGGATTCAGGGGCGGATCCAGGATTTGAGTTTAGGGAGGGGGCGTTAATTGAATTAAATGCCGTGCAAAGCAAGGCAAAAAGTATGATGGTGTGAATATTGTGGTGAAAAATTTTTTAAGGGGGGGGCGTACGCCCGCTACACCAGTCCTTGGATCCGCGCCTAGGATGAATAATGGAGAGAATTAGCATCGCATCGTCAATGTATCGATATGAAGTTAAAGGATCTAACTTCTTTAACCTTTTTGTCTGTCACTAGTTTTTGAAAAAATTCCTAATCATATGAATAAAGAAACAGGTCGTCTAAGAAAGAGGGCAACTGTAGAGCCCATTGGAAATGCCAATTATTTGTTGAAAAAGTCCCTCCAAAAGTAGCAAATATATTGTCAAGAATTTCTTGCATATTGATCACCTGTTGCTCGATATAGCAGCCTTTGTCTTTTTGTTCTCAAGTGGTAAAATTTGTAGAATCATACCCTAAAACAACAAATCTGAAAGAAGTGTAAATATGCAGTTTCACAGTATTTTTGTTGCGCACAAAATCAGCCGTACAGACAATGTTGAATAAGTAGGTGATTCTGCTTTGTACCTTTGTTTATATGGATTTTATGTGGTTTTGGAATTCAATACAAATCAGATAAGTTTTCTCAGACTACTCACGTGAAGGATTATTCAACAGTGCTATAAAGGTTAGCTAGGATTTCATTCTTGTCGAACATAAGAGCAGGCTCATTAAAATACAGTTAAAGTGTCCCAATAGGAACAGAAAAGCGGCCTGGCATTTTGAACACTGAAAACAACTCAAATGCTTTTTTTCAATAAAAACAAAATTTGAATTGCAAGAAAACGCAAACGATAGCTCTTGATGGGTTAATTTATGTCCAGTACGAAATTTTGAACATAGCCAGTGTATTTTGGTAGTGAATTACGTTACTTCTGGACACCCATGTTGAATAATTATAGTTTCATTATACAAATATTCAAAACTGCGCTTCAAATGATATCATTCGATAGATAAATAATAAATTCACAGCACGAAACAAATATTTTGGTTAAAAAATTATTATCTTTTTTAAGATACTCTATATTTTACAACATCTAGTAAAAAAATAAAAAAATAAAACAAAATGAAATTGGAAACAAGCTTTCTTAATTATTCTTTGGAAACATAATTAGCAAAAGAAGAAAGCCAATTCGGCAACCTATTTCCATTTATACATCTTTTAGGTGATACATAAACAACAACTGTGCATACAAATCCGATTGGAATGTTTATAATTAGCTGAACGGGAATGGCCGACCTTGTAACGTAATTCACTAATAACAGTGTAATATATAATCCATGGCTTTCTCATGTTTAATTGGAACACATAACAAAATTGGAAGGTTAAACACGAAAGACTTCTAATTGTAATTTTTTGTAAGTATAATTTTTAAACAAATAAATCATATCTAATAAGTTTGTTAATTTTATATACGCCACATGAAGAAATATCAAAGTCTTTAGTGACATGTAATGAAATGATAATGGTATAATTGGGTCGATCCATTGTTTAACATATTATAACAAATATTTCTGGTATACTTTCAAAACATAAGATATTTGATCAACGAGTTATGTCCTTCCAGAAATTATTATAATGTCAAAATTAAAATGTAAAGTAATTCACAGAAACAACTTTTGATATTGTAACGTCACAAGAAAAAGTAATCAAGGAAACCAAGATTCTATCGGAAATCAAAAGAATGTAATCCAGGGACAAAGACCAGACATGGGAAACAGACAAACACAACAAAGAACATAAAGTAACTAAAATAATACATACAAAGTAACAAAAGTAAATGAGCAACTCGGAGGCCACTAAAAACTGGGAGCATGGACCGGATGCACAGGTAGGGTATGCGTCCTCTGCTTACATCCGCCGAGCTGCTCATAAATAGTCAAGTCCGGGGTAGACGAAAGAGAAAAGGAAAACTATGATACGTTCAACAAACAAGTTTTCATGGTGCAGATGGATACACAGTTACGATCCACGAGTTCATGATGACGACCATAAAATTTCTGTAGTGATGACTTCAATCTTGTAGCAACACAACCCTGTTCCAAAAGCCTAATTGGTAGAAGTCTAGCGCGATACAAAATTCTACGTAGTTACAGCAAGCTATGACAAACGTATGGGTTGTGATATTAAAACTTCATAAGCAGGCTCTGCAGGGGTGTAACTTGTTGCCACAGATGAAAGGAAATCGCGATAATTCTGAAAGAAAAGTCTTCACGCTTGTCGTAAAGTTTGGTCAATGGTTTTCATTTACCATCGATCTCTATGTATAGGTCAAGATATGAGGCTGACCTTACAGTGTCTGTAGTATCCTTTATCTCAAGTTCTTTTGGGTAGATACGATGTATCAAATCCCCGAAACTAGGATTGTTTAAAGATAATACGTCATCTATATAGCGGAAACTGAGAAATTGAAATTGATCGTTGGTATATGGTTAAAGGTGCATTATCAAATATTTTATTATAGTGATGCCTGAGTTCAATATACATTACTTGTTTTCAAGTGATTTGAATTAACAAAAAAAAAATATTTATCTATATCAGTTCACGAAGAAGCATTCATATCTTCTTTGTGATTACTTAATTCTTGCTATGATTAAATCGTTTTTGAATGGGTTTCGCTTTTCGAACGTTATTCCTATCTTTGTTTAGCATTAATTTAATGTTTCTCACGACAAGTTGTCATGTAAAACAATTTTCTGTAATCAAAATACACAATTTATGAGCCGGCGAATTACGTTACAATGTTGTGAACTACGTTACACTGTAATATATACCAATGCTTGATTTATACATCACACATAGCAATATATTATTGTCATAACATCTTACCAATACATGTATTCTCAGTTTCTAAATTAAATTAACTGAAAATCAAAAATATCTAAATAATTGCACTTAACAGAAATTAAGGACACCTACGAATAGAGGGAATGTTTACATCAGGAACGCCTTTACAATTGTTCCTGCGTCAGAACTTTCTTTCTAATTGTGCCCGTATGATAGTTGATGTCACTGGTAATGATTTATAGTTAATTTGTTCCGAGAACAGTGTTTTTATCCGTTTAAAAGAAATTACCGTAACGCAATTCACTGTTACGTAATTCATGGATTTGTACTTTACCAAGAATGTGAAAAAAACGTATAGCACTTGAAAAACCTGTTTAAGAGTCATTTATGACTGACATTTGTGTATAATTAAGAATATGGAAAGTTTGCTACCACCATTATCAGATGCAAGAGACATCGTAACGTAATTCATATTTGGAAAAAAGATAAAAATCACGTATTTTTTTCCAATAAAAACATTATCCTTTACGTGTGAATCATTCATTTTCAACTTGTTTATAATTTTATGGTATTTTTTTCTCATATAGACTTTCCGTATGTGTCAGTTACATTTGCATTACAGCTGCAGGAAAATAGTAACGTAATTCACTGTGTTTCATGGGGCATCCGTATTTTGTAGGGAAAAAATTCAAAATCGTTTTCAGTGTAAAAATAACTGTTAAAATTATGTTTTATAGCCATTTTTCTCCTTAGAAAACTTATTGGGCGTTCTTCATTTGGAGTATTTTATATTTTTCTATGTATTTTTATAGGGGAACCCTAATTTGTGACATAGGGTTTTTGTCGATTGAGTCTTAGATATTTATCGTTTTTGTTCAGTGAAACGGATCAATGCCCCGCAAACTATGTTTTTTCCAATCTGGCATAAGCCTGATATTAATTTGAACCCAAAACCATATCAGGAAATAGCTTTTTGTCTTTGAAAAAAAGCTTGTGACTACGAAAATTGGCTTTTGCGCACTTAAACTGAATTTGAGTGTGACTTAAAGTCGCGTTTGTATGCATGATTACCCGAATTATCTTTTATTCCCAGTTCTTTTATTAAGCAGTGGTAATGCGTATTACTTAAAAAAAATATGTTATTAGAGTCTTTGTCTGCAGGGACAACAACATATTTCTCATGATGAGAGTCAATTTGCAGCTTCTTCGTCTTTGAAGACTGATTTGATTAGGTCGATCACTCTTGCGATATTTTAGGTTAGGAATGCGACGTTGTACCCAAGACCTAACAGCTTTTATCCAATCTGACAGTGAGCCAAGTTTGGTTTCTGTTCCTTCTCTCTCGAACTCTATCCATGCTCGTGCATACCCTTCAATATTTTAAAATCACAGTACCAGCTAGTTTAGTCTACTTGTTGCGGTTCTCTGAACTTCGGGCCGTTAGAAATTATTTTTTGGCGATTTTCATTTTGAATAAAGTTTAGATCATCAGTGATGATTTGACAAGAGAGGTTATAAATAATCAGGAGATTCGGAATACAGCCACAAATCGGATCTTAGTTCTCGCGTTGCTAGTTTATTGTGTTAAATATTGTAACTTTAGGTACAGACTGATTTTTGAAATAAGGCGGTGTCTTTTTTTTTCTATACACAGCAAAAGTCATGCCAGTTTTTGAATCAATTATACATAAAATTAATGCAACTTAGTCCTATCTAGGGCATGCTAGCCACAATAAAGCATAATTATAAAGTGTAATACCATTTATATATGTACAAAATGTATATAGGTGATGCAGTTATAAATAACATATAAGCCCTGTTAGCTACCTTATTTTTTTTGCAGTTATTTGAAATGCAGATTTGTATGTAGTCGGGATAATTTGCGCTGAAATAGAGTCCATATTTGTCAAAAGATAATACAGAACCTAACTATTAGCTTTGTGGAAGAAGTATTTCAGAGCTTTTATGATATCGAAAAGAACTGTCTATAAATGGAACAGTTATTAATCCAATAAAATCTGCCGTTTCAAATTTTAAGAAATTTGATTGGTCTTAAATGAACCGGAAGTAATTCTCCATGTGATTTCTACGTCATTAGGAATCCCTCGCCTTCGTTCCTAACGTCGTTGTCTGAATGATTGTGAAACCATTTTCATTTATTTCTTTTACCCTATAATTATATCCCAAATGTAGGTAGTATGGCTGGAGTTTTCGATCTTGAACTTCATGATACCCCAGAAGGGGAGGAAGATATCTCGGACGATGATGACTACTTCGAGCCTGATGAACCGGTACGTATGGTAGCACAAAACCTGACAAACTGTGTGGTGATGCAACCATAGCCTGACTCATTTATTCAATGTAGTTCGTGTTTCTATGCAAACAGTCTCATACAAACTGTCGGAAACTATCCTACACTGGTCTACGAATTTGCTTTGTTTACTTAATTTGAGCAACTTAGGAAAGAAAGCCACAAGATGATCAGCTGTTCATTTGTTCGATACGCATTTAACATGAAAATGTGCTCGTGCTTTTCCTCCCTTTTACTAAGCATTTCAATGTATTTTATCAACATATTTTAATTCAATCAAAATGATATTTTGAAGTGAATATCCAAAGGAATTTGTCAGATCTTCTTATGATTGAAATTGTGGTATGGACCAAAAGTATTTTCCAAAGTTGTTGGTCCCTTGTCTCCCTTACACCTCTGAAAAACTTGAATCAAGATTAAAATTATTTTTGTAAAAATATCATATACAGGAATGATTACATTATTTTACTGATTAAACATGACTATAGTCCCTAATTACCATCTCAGAATAATGTTTTGTGGAAGTAAATACTAAAATTTTTGTTACATGATAGGTTAAAATGAGGATAGTGTTGATTATACAGCACTTGACTAATTACAAAGATGGAATAACCATAGTTCAAAATGAACAGAAGTCACTTTTTCTACAAAAAAAGACATGCATGTACATGTAGATGATATTCTTGTGAAGTTATGACAGTTGGATACTGTAAGTTATTTACATGTACATGTACTTTCAAATCCATAGAGTAGGAGATTGGTTACACCTTTAGTACCCAAGTATGTCCTGAAGCATAGTCGAAGGGTGCACAAGGTACCGAATTTGTAAATAAAATCTTCATATTTTCGGATTTGAACCATGACACAAATTTATCCACAATAGAGGGCCAAAATGAGGGGATGTTTTTCTCAGCATTGTTTTGATTTTGTTACATATTTGATATAATAGAGTCCTTCTAATTCAAGGGATCTACCTTTAATAGAACACTGAAAATACAAGGTTTTAAGAGTTGTTTCTTTGAGGTTTTCAATTTTGAATTGGCCCAAAACACTGTATTTCGATGTTGATGATGTCACAACTACACTACATTGATAAAGTTGGTTTGCATATACCAGGAATGATATACATGTGACATTCTATAGGGAAATGGTTGATACACTCAAGTATACGAGATTTGCAAAGACATGCTCCTAGCCAATCAAAATTCTAGAAATTTACTAGTATGGGGATAAAACTGTTTCTTTATGATTAAGTTGTTTTATCTACTTCTTAGACAGCAAGGTATTTGCTATATCACAACATAGACAATGTGATATACTAACAAGTGATATTGGCCTTTGTGATTGGTTGTTGTGTGGTAGTGCTTCATTGTCTGTAAAACCTGGTTGGTCAAAAGCTGTGTAGTGACATTTCTTACATTGTTTGAATGTAACAACTGATGATGTCATTATCAGCTGGCACTAAAAGTTAGGCCATGACATGCCAAATATCAAATGGCCAATATTCCGAAGGCATCTTAGAGAAAACGGTTTTATTTCTCATGAAAGTTGAATGTTGCAAAATATCAACTCTCTTTATTTAATTTCAATATCATAGATACATGTAACTCGTCAATGCTCATTTGTTTTGATATTGAAATTCAATAAATTTAGTTAATATTATGTGATATTCAACTACTACGCATAATGGAACATATACAGGTCATCTTTTGATTATATTATTCATTAACAATCATGAAGAAAATGTGATTTTGGGACTATTGTTAACATGTTGACAGTGATACAAGGAGGAAGAGGACTGATGACTGTTTAAAGAATGTAGAAAACCTTCTACAGTCTGTACATGTGTGATTGGAACAATATATACCATATCATGATTTACCTGCATATTACGTGTACACAACATTCCTAGTAAACTACACTGTACTTTTCTATTGCTCAGTTTAGACCTGAGTAAAACGCTCAAATGTGACACACAGTTAGCAGTTTGACACCCAAAGCATAGAACTTATTATCTCTTGTCCCTTCCATATATCCTTAAACTGTGTTATATGTACATGTTCATTCCTTTAATTCATTGTACATGGTAAAATGTACATGATAAGTTAATTTTTTTACATTATGATTTATACAACGTATTTCATCCTCATTTTTTTTTCAGACAAATGGAACCGACAAGGATGAACTGTAAGTAAGAAAAATAAAGAATTAGAAAATGACTCAAGATATACTATGCACATGTACATTGTACTGTGATAAAACTATACCACAAGTACAGTGACTGTAGCATCTGACCTTAAACATTGTCTTATTGCCTTGGACATGTAAAACTACCATTTAGACAATTATATATCATACTTGCCCAAAGAACAATCTAATTTTGTGCTTTACTGATTAGCTAAAGAAAAACAGATTTTTCAGTTTGGGCAACTTAAATTTTTATCAACTTGCCCCATAGGACAAAATTTTCAAAAGTTTAATGTCAGACTTTGACACTATTTAGCTGTACAAAAATTAAAAAGCCATGCACTGACATCACTGTCCCACAATTTGATTATAAAGCAATTCTTCATCCCATTGTCTGAATAAAAGTGCCAATGTTATTCACTGAAGTTATATTGATATTAACTACTGGTATATTGACACATACTTATAATGAGAGGTTATTATACATGTCTTATGGCTTTTAATTATCAACTGGTATTATATAATATTATGTTAATGACTGATTATGAATTTAAATTAGATACATGTTGGCACTTGTATTGTTAGGTTATTATTACTTATCTAGTACTGGTTAGTGAGGCATGAATTCAAAATAAAAAAAAAAACAAATATACAAATAGTAAATCATAAACAGTACAAATACACTTTACATGTACATGTAGTTTTGTACATTTCATACATGTAAATAAGGACACCTAAATGTGTGACTGAACATTAAATTATAATTTGCTTGAGTATTTACTGAACCATTGTTGTATCTCCTGCTTGAAAAAAAATAAATGAGAAAATATTATTGTTGTTTGCATCACACAAATTGAACTTAGATGCTTTTTATGATACATGTTTGTACATGTAGTTAATATTATGACATCAGAACATAACTGGTATAAAATACTATGTATGTTTGTTCTTTACAACATTTACATCCTCTCCATTGGTTTTGATACATTGTATTCTGAGAATGTTAAATATGTGTAAAACATGTACGAATTACTCTAATGTTTGATGGTTCATATATCTACATGTCTTGAAAGAATAATTTCTTCCAAACTACTTGATAAATTTACTGTAGATATATCTTGTAATCATGGATTAGGCATTAAATGTAGATATACATAAGGGTTTTTTATATTTTAAATTCAAGTGAAGTGGAGTGTACTTGTTGTGCACTTGCTGTTAAAAGTACATTTGTATTTCTACAAAATACAGTATAGATACTAGCTCTAGATGCTGGAATTGTTATACTAGTTAAAAAGGAACAGATATGGTGAAACGAAACAAGTGTACCATCATACAACAAAAAGTAAATACTTACAGAGACTACCAAAAGGTCTTTAATAAGTGTGAACACACCATCAAGTAAGCTCTGAAGGGCCCCCACAACAAAGGAATAAAAATCAATGGTAACAACAATGACAATTATTCTAAGTGGATTCTTCTGAAATATTGGTAGTAGAAACAAAAATCTGTATATTTGATTTTGGACAATAGAAAAGAAGGACTTTAATGCTCTAGTTTACATTTTAGTGATGATGGAATGGAGATGGTGGAACTTACAGAAAATACAGTCAACCCAGGACAGGGTAAAACTGGTCCACAAGATTTCGAGTTGTTAAAAGTTTTAGGCAAAGGTGGCTATGGAAAAGTAAGTTTTATCACGGTTAGCTGTTTTAGCTTCTATAACATACAAAAGTATATTCCAGTTATTTGTTATCTGCTTAAATGATATGAAAATGGTTCAGATTAAAACACATAGAAAATTATGAGGTACCAGTATACTCAGTGTAAGACAGATGTCACAACGACAGAAAAATAGGTGCATATGTTAGGTGGTAGGTAGGTTTTTACAAACTTCAAGTAAAATGTGAAGAGACTTTACAATATCTAAATTTGTTATAATATATATTGTAAGATTATTATCAATTATATAGTAATGATAATAACTTATTCTTTTAAATCTGTTTTCAGGTCTTTCAAGTTAGAAAAATATCTGGTGCTGATAAAGGCAAAATATTTGCAATGAAAGTTTTAAAGAAGGTAGTTTTAAAACATATAAGCTATCTGTGTTCAGGGTAGGAAATTCACTCAAAATCTAGCCAGTCCTGAATACAATTTTTCAATGTATTTACTATATTTGCTGAAATTAACCAGCCCTGCCAAAAAAATAGCCAATCTCGGGCTGGCCGGCAGGCTACTATTTCCAACTTTGCTGTGTTAGGGAATAAAGAGTTGGTACATGTAGTACATTCTGTATCGTTAATTACTGTGCTTAAGCAATAAGAAAGTCTGTGTTAACAAAGGCAATAAAATAATACATTACATTTTCTTGTTTATTGTTTTATGTCAAAAAGAAACCCTTTGACATTGCTTTAAACTTTTCTTTGGCTGTAATAAAATTTATAGTCTGCATCACCTAAATTACAAATGTACATTGAAATTAATTTTGAGTTAAAAGTTCATCTACAAGTATATTATTATCAACTATTGTTAAAATTATGTACTTGGTAATATAAGACCCATTTCTTTCTTCACAAATTTGCCTTTTTGGTATGCTATATTATATAGATAAATGGGAAAGATGAGAATCAACATTCTTTAAATCTTTCAGCAGCTCAAATTTAATTTCAATAGTGGAAGGTCCTGGACTTTTTAAAATCTGAAATCAATGGTCCACTTAATGAAAACCATGTCCTTGACAAAGTGTTAGTGAGAAGGGTTGTTTGTCAAGGACTTAGATTAATAATAATTTTTAAATGTCTTAGGTAAGAAATTGAAGGGTTCTGGACCTCAGACCACCACTAGTTTGAACTGGGGTTCTGGACCTCAGACCACCACTAGTTTGAACTGGGGTCCTAGACCTTAGACTACCACTACTTTGAACCATTGTATACATGTTAACCAGTTACTTGTAATATGTGTCACTTTGATGATTTATGTATAATTTAGTTTTTCTCTTTTTCAGGCTTCAATAGCCAGAAATGCCAAGGACCAAGCCCACACAAAGGCTGAGAGAAATATACTGGAGTGTGTAAAGGTAACCCTTCATAACAGTATTAATGCTTATACAGTTAAAATACTCCAATTCAAATATTTTCTGTGTTTTTTTTTTTAACCAAAGTTTTTTTAATGTTAATTTTAGACTTAAAGAATTACAACAATTTGTACCTCAAATAAAGCATAGAACATAGTGTATAATGGTAAAGCAATATCCAATCCTTTAAGGAACATACAATTGTCAAATGTTGATTCCTGTCATAAGTCAGAAGTGTACAATTAGTCATAAGTAATGACTAAAAAATATCATTCTGACATCATTACTCAGTGTCAGTTTTATGCTTAGATTTTTTTTCCATTTTATGTCTGATACTATTGATTTCTTTTCAAAGTTTTGATGTAAGAGAGTCAATCTGATTAAAATCAGCTGTTAGGATACGCTACACTGCCTTACATAAGGCAGTGTAGCGTATCCTAACAGCTGATTTTAATCAGATTGTAAGAGAGTAATCAAGGATAAAGACTAGACAAGGCAAATAGATACACCAGAAAGAACATGAAATAACCAAAATAATATGTACAAAGAAACAAAAGTGAATGAGCAGCCCAGGCACCAATAAAATTTTGGAACATGGACCAGGTCCACTGGTAGGGGACTTGTCTGCTTTTCTGGAAAACCTGCCAACTTTCTTGAAAATATCACATTCCAGGTAGATGAAAGATTGTAAATTACAAATCTTACTACATATCTTTTTTTGTTTTCAGCATTCATTTATAGTAGATTTAATATATGCATTTCAAACGGGTGGAAAGTTATACTTAATACTTGAGTACCTCCCTGGTGGTGAGCTCTTTATGCAGTTAGAGAGAGAAGGCATTTTCATGGAAGATACAGCATGGTTTGTATATACTTTTTGGGTTGGTTTTAGGATGGTAGAGTGCGTTAAAGTAGTAATGGTGTGTTTTTTTCTTGTGGCAAGCACTCTCTTTTAAAAGATACAGTCCAGAACTGTATACATGTATCAGAAATTCAAGATAAGTCAAGGTACATGTATGTTAGTACTAAATTCAATAGTTTATTGAATAGTTTAGAGGTGATAAGTTTTGAATGAAGTGTCATCATTCTCGTTATAGTGGATTTTTTTACTTCTGTTGTTGGGACCTTTTAAAGTTTACTTAAAGGTGAGTTTAAACTTGTTGAAGACCTTTTGGCAATCTTTTAAAGTATTTATTAATTATCAATAGATATGATTTTATATATATTTATCTATTTAATAATAATTTAAAAATAATTTGCTGTTAATTTCCCAGAGGAAAGTCTTTTATTTTTTCCTCACCTTGACTTGCCCATAGCAACATGCAGTGGGTAAAAATAAAGACCAGAACAAACCAGAATTTTGCTTGTTTTAATGTCTTTTTTTGTCTTTATTTCTACCCACTCTAACAACACGGCATTGCACTGTAAATTTTGTGATTTCAGCATTTTGCTTTTTTCTTTCTGTTGTAGGAACAAATTTTAGTTTTTCTAGTCTTAATTTTACTATGTTTTTTATTGTATGTTTACTTTTGTTTTTTATTTTTTATTTATTTTTTTTTTTGTAAAATCATCTCTGTGCATCATACTAAGACGGGTGATGGTTAATGACTGGTTTTTGTTACTTTTCAGCTTCTACTTGGCAGAGATACTGATTGCTATAGAGCATTTGCATTCTCAGGGGATTATATATAGAGATCTGAAACCAGAAAATATACTTCTAGATGCACATGGTAAGGTTTTTCTTGATGGTTATATTTATTATTGTTGGACACTTTGGTTATTAGTTGTAAATGTTAAAATTTATACTTTTCAGTTGTTTTTCTGTCATCTTTTAGAAGAGGTACATGTATATACAAGTTCATAAAGATTCAGGAATTCAGTATGCCAGTTTTTATTGAAAATGTATTATTTGCATGTATTTTTTTGTAAACCTGTTCTTTTGTAACTATGATATGAAGTAGTATCACTAAAGGTGCAAATGAGGAGAAAAGACGAAACCAGGAACACCAAAATCATAAAACAGAAGATGAAATTAACAAACTTGAAGAAAGAGAATAGAGCAGATCCCAAATGATGAACATATGTATAAACATACATGATTTTCTTTCATTTTAAAAGTGGAATTCCGCTCTTCTAGGTCTGGAATTTGCCATTCAGTTCATTTTTTGACTGCATGTTTACTTCAGATATTGAATTCCTGCTTCTCTGGTTGACTCTGTAAAACCATCTCTGTATATAAAGCCAGTAAGTCTGTGTGGTATATCCTTTCGATAGAAACCTTTAAAAATCCTTATCATTGTAAGTGATATAAAGTACATAAGTACATGTATTTCTTTCTTTTACAGGTCATGTAAAGTTAACAGATTTTGGTTTATGTAAAGAATCCATTAATGATGGATCAGTAACTCATACATTCTGTGGTACCATAGAATACATGTAAGTTTCACAATCATTTAAAGTTCATGTATTTCTTTGCTTTTGTTATAGATAGCCATAGATCCTTTCATCAGATTGTTTGATTTTTTTTTTTGGTTTTGGTTTCATTTTGCTTTGTCAAGAGATGAAATGATTCCAAGTGATAATGATCAATAACAATCTGTTAATTGAGGTTATTGATTTTTTTTTTTCGCTCTTTAGCGGAATTCCACTATTTCAAATCCGTATTTTACCATTACGATTCTTTTTTTACTGTATATTTACTTGTGATTTTGCCAATTTCCGATTTGTTTGTAGACCTAGTAAACTCATGTTTGGTAAATGGACACTATCCTTACTACCACTGCTCTAAAAAAGGAATTTACCATCATTTAGAACTTAGGGATGATTGACAAGTAGCAAATTACTTATTTTTTCATTTCTTATATAAATATAGGAGATGTAGAATTGGAAACGAGACAGTCATCCACCAAAAGCTAGTGATTAAAAATGCATGACATTTTCATAAATTGACAATGATTAAATTTTTGGGAGAGATTTCCCACCATTTAACATTTCTAAGTTTTAAACAGATGTAATGGGGGAAACTGCCTTGCTATTGGCTTATTTTTTGTATAATTATTTCTCCACTCCCTGGTGAAGTATAGATCTTAACATGATTGCTGTAGCTGGCATATTGAAAATCTAAATTTTACTATCTTAAATGGAATAAAAATTTAAAGCACTTGTTGTTGAAGGAAAATGAAGTCGTAAATTCACTAATTATTGTGATAATGTGACAGACTTTGAATTACAGTAATTTAAATTTTTATCATAACTAATACAAAAGTGGAAATTGAATTATCAATTTTGACCCTAACGACAAATTTTCATTTATAAATATACATGTTAATTTCTGAATTTAAAATTTAGTTACCAATCAGATAACTTAAGAATTTATCAGACACATTGAGACCATGATAGATATGGTTAAAAAGTCCAAATAACTTAAAGACAAAAATTAAGAGTTGGTAGAGTTAGTGAAAATACAAGTAAATTTAATTAGGCCTTACATGTATCCGATATTAATTAAGTCATTTATACTAAATTGCAATTTTAATTGATCAGAAAAAGTTCTTCTGTGTTATTAAGAGCAGAGTTTTTTTTATTGTGAAAACACCCAATGTACACGATGATTTACAGTAATAATGCAATGATGTAAATGTATATGATAGGGCTCCTGAGATATTAACACGAAGTGGACATGGTAAAGCTGTTGATTGGTGGAGTTTAGGTGCTCTGATGTATGACATGTTGACTGGAGCTGTAAGTATGACTTTTAAGAAGGTATATTATGGGAATGAGGACTGGAAATATCAATGGCAGGTTAACACTGGTCTTTGAAAACGTAGACCTAGATCAAGGGGCTTAACTTACAAACCATTGGTATGTTTGTATAAACCATTTTACATAGATATCAAGTAAGCATCTAAGTAACTTAGATTGATTTTATTCTGTTTTATTCAACTGAAAGCTTTAAAAGCTTCGATGATTTTGATTTGATTAAAATGCAAACATATCACTGATCTCAAGACTTAGTTCTTTATCCTATGCCTAGTAGTACTGTGTAAGTTTCTCAGAGACACGTTCTAAGCCAGTAATTACATTTAAAAAAGATTAAGGAAAAATATACATGTAAATCATGATTAGTCTTTCTGTGCTGTTTTGTTTAATGTCATGTTTCTGAAAAAGTCAACCTCCTTTGACTCACTGCATGTCATAGAGACCACTTGAGTTTGACAGAAGGGTTGTCACTCTGTACAGGTACTACTGTGGAACATTCTCATGTCATTGTTCTAAAAATAGATCGTTGTCATCAAAACTTCTAATAAAGCAAAAGTAGAATTCAGAAGCTTGAGTTACCATCAGTGTTCCTTTTAAAACAGTACAATTCACAAATCATCTTCTCTGAACTAAGTCAGACACTACATGATTAACCTTATCTTCAAGTCAATAATGTAATGGTATCTTGTCTTACCATTTTAGATTTCTTAATATTCAGTATTAATTATTTCATTGTAGCCACCATTTACAGCAGAAAACAGAAAGAAAACAATAGATAAAATATTAAAGGCCAAACTTAGTCTACCACCTTACCTGACAAATGAAGCCAGAAGTCTCATTAAAAAGGTGAGGTTTACTTATGACAATAAAGGTTGGTTTTAATAAACATCTTCAATGAACAAACTAATTATTGATGAAAAAAAAATTACTGAACCTTTTCCAACTAAGGAGTTTGTGAATAAGCCCTCTCCATGTAGTATTAAAACTTGGAATAGTAAAAACCATCTGTTTAGTGATGAAGTTAGGATGTTTTCAGGGGGAACATTTCTCAATGACTATGACAGGACTGTTAATGTAGTGTTTTTGTGGAGTGCTCATCTGTTGCACAAGGTTAAACCAAATAATTCTAATATCTCAAAAATCACATCACTATTATAGTGCAGTGGATGACTATTTTCACCTGCTATAACTTTATTCTTGCCTCCTACTCAACCAAATTTTGCATTGAAGTAGACTGTTATACAAAAGGGAGTCACCTACTGAATTTGGTCGGCTACTGGTATCTGATCAATTATACATATATGTTTGAAGTTACATTAACTTCTTTACTTCAGAGAGAGAAAAATTGAATGCTAGGTGCTTGTTTTTTTTAACTTTTTTATTATTTTGTTCCTTACAGTTATTAAAGAAGAATATAACGGAGAGACTAGGTAGTGGGCCTGATGATGCTAAACCTATAAAAGTAAGAATAAACCTATAAACATGCTTACCTGCCATGGCTGTTTAATGTATTCTACATGTTCTTGAAAAAACATTTTAATTTGCAGATCTGCTTGAAAAAGAATTGCGAAAAACTTAAAATTGAGATGTAAAATGTGGTGTCTTATCATGAAGAAGTAGTTCTTGAGTAGATGTCCATAAAAAAATCCACATACTTCATGTTAAAATTTTACCAAGGTTTAACACTTGAAATATAATCTTCACTGAAACTTTCTCTGTATGGAAGAAAAAAAAAAGATAAATTGCAGTTTTAAGATATTGTTCTGATTTAATGCATATATGTAGGTCAATACTAATTCCTGTGATCTGTTTATATTTAGGCACATCCATTTTTCCGACATATAGATTGGAATGAATTATTAAGTAGACGTGTGGAACCGCCATTTAAACCCTCCGTCGTAAGTCAATTAATAAATAATCATGAAGATCAATGAACATTAAAAATTACTGTAATCATTTTATTTATGTATAAAAGGGCCAAATTATCTAGATTATTAAAAAAAATATGACAACATTGTTGTTGGTATCAAAATTTTAAGACTGGGTCACTTTCTAGTGCAATGAGAATTTCATTCGGCCATTCTATATGTATTTTTGAGAGTAATTCAGATAACAGGTTTAGCAGGAATAAGACTCTTATCCCAACCATTTGGTAACAGTGTTATATAAGCCCATAATGTTAAATTGCTATATAGGTTTTAATTGTGTTTTCCAATGTAGTCAGTGACTTCTTAACTATGTTAAGAATCTCTCTAACTTTAGGGGTAAAACATGAGAAAAAAATATCATAGTACATGGATTTCCAAATAAAGTATAATAACGTTTTTTGACATTACTATGGCTAGTCTTTCAGCTGTTTTTTGTCAATCCTTTTCAGACAAGTGAGTTGGATGTTAGTCAGTTTGATACTAAGTTCACAAAACAGACACCTGTAGATTCTCCTGATGATACAATTCTCAGTGAAAGTGCCAACCAAGTTTTTGTGGTGAGTTACAGGGAGTAATGGTAGAAAGATATAGGGAAAATGTACTGGTCATGTAACAAAGCTTGAAAAGAAACCCAACGTATCATATTTTGTTCATATATATGTTTAAATTGTGATTTTTGTATTATATAATATGCATGTTTAATCAACTTTGAAGGTACACATTGTAGTTTCTGTTCTGATATTATTTTAACATTTTTGGATGAAAAGGTCTTAAATTTTGTTACAATTCATGTGATGATTTGTAAATGTAGGAAAATGGAAATGATCCAGTTTTTATGAGGGAAGATTCATGGAGATATATCTTCATTTTAATTTATTTCTGACTTTTTGGTTAAGTAGTTAACTACATGTTATTACCTGAGCTTTGATTTGTGTTTAGCTGATCTTTATCACCAGAATGAAATCAGCTCTAAGTTGACAATATGTGAACATTTAAGAATTAAATGTTTAATTTATGATGTTCAATCTGTGTGTAACAGTGTTGACCATAGCACATTTAGTGTGCTTCATGTTAAAATGTACTATGGTCAACACTTTAAAAGTGAATGAATCATCAAAAATCCAGCATTCAATTCTTATAATTACATTTCCTAGGTTTCTTTTATTTTATATCTACCATTTTATTTTAAATAGAAATAGACAATATAAAACACCAAGTGATCAATAAAAATAGTCCATTTAATTGTGGGTGTGGCCTTTATAAATCGCTTGAATATGTGTTCATCATCTCATGAAACATTCTTTAAACATCACACGTAAAGCCAATTATTCAATAAGATTAGGTTTTTTAATGATATGCACAGTCAATGTAGTTATTTTTTTCATTGCTTTCAGGGTTTTACATATGTAGCTCCATCAGTATTAGAGGAACTTAACAAACCTTGGATATCAGAGAAAGAACCCAGATCTCCAAGGAAAATTGGCTCAAGTTTTACCCGAGGGGACATGAGGTAATATTATAGTTACTATGTTACAGAGAATACCAATGGGTTTGGTAATTCTATCCTACAGAGGAACATGGTGATAGTAGCTATCCATCCTTCTGTAGGTCTGGAAGGCCTTGTGCACACGACTCGTTTGAACCAGCTTATTGATTTCTTTCATATTTGGTAGGATTTGTAGTTATTCATTTAGGTGTGCACAATATGCCTTTATTTGTAAACAAATTTTTGTAGGAACAATGAGACCATCTTTCATATTTCTCAACCATGGAAGAACATTTCTCTGAAACATATATGGTTATGTGTAGCATTCTTGTGTCTTTTTAATGAATTTAGAACTTTTTCAAATTTTGATTTGGTATTTCCTACTATAAATTACAGCTGAGTTCACACTTTCCATTGCTATATTTTAACTGATTTCATTTGTAAATATACTGTGAAGTACTTTAATTCATAGATACCAATTAGGGAAGAAACTCAAATTTGTGTATTTTTGAATTTTCATGCTTTTGAAGTTTTCTGTATACACATTGGTGGAAATCTCCTTTTCATTAGGAACCAAATTTCATGGTTTGGCCTGCCTATGAAAACCATGAAAATTGTACTTGCATAATATTCCAAAACAAAAACTTGCTTTTGTTGATAAAAATAAAAAAATAAAATAAAGTCAATGAAATATTTTGAATGATGTTTATTCCCTCACCTTCTGTTGTTGTAGCCATTATTGTTTACTGCTGCCCTTTCATACTTTGTTAAAAATCAATATATGAAGGCTCAAACCCTCTTCATTACAATGATATAAAATATATTAGGGTTGTACTGTGTATGACTTTTTATCTCTGATCTACATTCACTACCTGTTAGATTAATATCTCTATTTGAGGTTTAAGGATAATTGTGGCTGCTTTGATGAATGAACATACTTCTTGTTATGGCTTTTGAAGGATGAATAAACACAATGACTTCATGCCAAGAAAAGAATTTGTAAATAATATCCCTCTCATTTATTTCAGCCCAGATCCCAATAACCCTTTGACAGATGGATTTCGAGTTGCTGGTCAACATAATGGATGTGAAGGAGCAGAAGCCATGGATACATCAGTAACTATACCTAAAAGATCAACATCACCTGCTATAGCAACCAAAAACACAGCATACAAGTCAGCAGCCTTCCCGGGAGCACAGGGTCGACCACCACACCTACGGATGAATTGACATAGGGGAAAGCTAGGACAATTTTTTAATTTTTTTTCGAAAAAATGATAAACAGTTTAGAATATATCAAAAATTGTTTTTAATTTATTGCCTTGTAATTAATTGGAATAGTTATGTGAATTTTAATTTATTTCTTTTACAAGTTGTTAAGTAAATTCTAGATATAACTTGTTTGACAAATTTTAACAGTACATGTATTGCAATATATAACATTGACTCAGTTCAATAATTATTTATGGTAAAATGTTCATGTTTTTTTTTTCTCCCACTGCATTGGATGATTGGCTTTGGCTTTTTTTTTTCACAATGACTCTGACCAGGTTTTTTGCACTGAATTGGCTTGGCAACACACAAGAAGTCCTCTTGGAACACAGTCCTATGTTAAAAATGTTTGAAAATTGCTATCTGTTGACAAATAAGGCCATCTTCCTTATTAGGCATGATGAAAAGATACAACCAATAAAAGTTATTATACATATAAGACATTATACAGGTTGACTAGTTTTGTCTAAGTATATTGTACGAGACCTGGGGACCCACTCTCAAAATCTTTATATACCTACATGTATTTCAGAAATTATTGTTAAGATCTTCAATCTGGTAGTTTTCATACTGCATTTTGCAGAAATTGTTTAATTAGTAGGTCTTTAACTATCCCTCAAAGTTCTTTCTGGTTTAGTTCTGAATTAACTTCATATATTGGTCTTTAGATTTTTATTCCAAAATCTTCTGTACTTCATACTCAAGTATCAAATAGGCTAAATATGTAAAGCAGTGAAACTTAACTCCCTGAATTAAAATTTTGTTTAAACAATTTTTAGGGAAAAGAATTACATTTCTGTTTCAATTTCTTTAAACAATTATGACATCATAGAAAACTGATGTCTCAGTGTCTTTAGAAATTTAATTGGAATGAAGTTTTGTAATTTTTTTTTTTTTTTTGTGTTTTTGTGTTATCAAAATTAGTACTTATGGAATTTGGGTGTTTTATCATATTGAACCAGCTGACCCTTAGTTACAGGTGTGTACTATTGACAGCGGTGGACAATATGAGGATTTATCATCAAACCTTTGTGAGTGATAATTCTGATGTTTTGTTTACTAGCTTCATAGTACACAGTGACTCACTGGTTCAGCTGAATTTTTTTTCTTTCATTGTACCCCCTCACTGAGTTCTTGATTGATTGATTTACTTACCATGACAAATGAAAACTACAATATAGTAATTTTCTAGGGATTTGACTCTATGAAACTGTTTTAATTCTTATTTTTGAGAATCTTTTGTGACAAAACCTGTGACGTACTTACAAGATAAAAGTTAAGAATATTCTCATGTGTAGGAATTTTCTCAGGTTTAATAGAGTCACTTACATGAGACCACTAATTGGAATGTTGTCGTATGATACAGACCTTTGGGCCGTTGGGGTAGTGATGTTAGCTCAGGAAAGAATGTTAAATAAGACATGATCAACATTAGGGTTTTTTTGTACTTTAATTTGGTCCATATTGTTGTTGTTTTTTCTTTATAGTTATCAATCTTTTTTGTGAATTTTGGATGTTGATTTTTCATAATTGTTATACCTTCAAATTTTACTTCATCAGTTAGCTGTTTATACTGTAGCCTCTATTGTAATGCTTTGTATATATCTATTATCATTGGTGATGTTTGTGGTTGGAATGAGAATCTAAATATCAATATCATTTATATATGAATGGTTTCATTTTATACTGTAATTATAAAAGAATGTAATTTCTTTAAAAAATATTTCCAATGATCTGGATGATCAATATTTGAGTTCGTGAAAGATATGAAGAAAACTTGAATTGAGTTGTTTTTTTATATAAAACTGGGCCTTACTTGTAGTAGATTGTTGATTTTTTGAAAAAGTTTTAACATTTTATTTAATATGAGTGCTTTGTCAATTGTGTAAGACAAGAAAAGCCTTTATTTAACCTTCACATGAACAATTCTTGTGATTCTAATAATTTACAATTGAGTATGTAGCAAAATACAGATATTATGTTCTAAATCTATATCAAAGTTTTGTGAATGGGTTTATGAAGGCACTATGCTTATAGATTTGACAGTTTTTTTTAATTTTTTTTTCTTAAACAGAACTTGCTTAGATGAAAGGCTGTGGAAACCACTTTTAAGCTTGGACTTCTGATTGTCCACTCTAAAATATTTTGTCTGAAAATGACATTTCTTTTGCACTTTTTCCTTGCTACCATATGAGTATCTTATAGATCTACTGTTTAGGTTATTATTATTTTCTTTGATGGGTAATATTTAATCATATTAATAAAAAATCTGTGAAAGGGAACAAAATTCTTACCAACTTCAATTTTTTGCCCGGCTTGTAGAAGTGTATTGTGCCATATACAAGTAACTTGTAGTGAATACAATATGATTTTATAAATATTTAAAAAATAGGTAAATTTTTTTTTAAAGTTAAATATGTTTTATCAATATACATATACTGTAAATGCTTATTAAAGCATACAATGCCTTAAGGTAAAAATATTGTTCTAAAACCCATATTTTTATGGGATGCTTTTCAACTGTAGTTTGTATGAAAAATGAAGTTGAAGTACAAACCATATGAAGAAAGCTTGAATTACTCATGGTATTCTGGATAAATTGTGTCCCATTTTGTTGATGCAAGTCAAGTCTGGTTTTATACATTGACTTTCAGTAATTTTAAAATTGTTCTGTTTCACAATCATGCAATTAGTTATTGTGTCATTGGAAATTTATTTGGACATTATCTGTTTACATGTAAATGTTAGGAAAATTGAAAACTCAACCTATTGAATTAGACCAAGATTCCTTACTGATTTAGATTTAACCCACGTACAACACAGGACTATGCTTTAATAGTTCTTAGCTAGCCATAAACAGAAAAAAAATCAAGAATAAATAGAAAAATAAATATACACTGATCATTAAAGTAAAGAATAACCTTGTTTTGAAGTGAAATATGTGGTTAATCAACTTTGTTATGTTACTTTGTCAACTGCCTTTCAATGTTTATTTAAAAGTGCAATGAAAAACATGAATACAATAGACTTAGCTTTAACTGTATTGTGGTCTTGATGGACCTTGTGTCTTTTTGTTAAATGCATCAACTATGAACTTGAATACCAAGATATTTATAAATGATACATTCATTGTTTTTTAACATGGATCATGATTGAAGATATTCCTTTTTTTAATTTAAATTCCCGAAACGTGTACATTGATTTTATCATTATTGTATAAACTGATTGTTAATTGTTCACTTTGCTGATGATTGTCTCATTTTAAGTTATGAACATAAACAATTTTACAGAAATGCCTATCTTAGCTTTGTGATATTTTTTAAGTACCCAACTTTATAGAAAGTTTCATGTAGAGATTATGACTAACACAAAAAAAAAGATAGAAAGATTCTGCCAAGACAGGTTGACACCACTTGTTGTTGGTTAGTTTTATCCAGCTTCAAATGTTCCCTCTTTAAAAGAAGAGAACGACTTTTTTTAATTTAGTGTGCTACTGTTATGGTGATACTTGCACATGCATATTGTCTTGTGACTTGTCACTGACAGTAGCTATATGAACCATAAAATGCTTATTAATGCTAACACTGTAAGCAAGCTTTGCAAATTAGTATACCTTATGACTTACATTTCATGTCATATTTTTTGTGTATTGAAAAAAATATGTTATTTTGCAATGCTAATAAAATCATTGAATGATGTATTTGTACATGTATAAATAGCCAGGATGATATATGTGTCTCCAAGATGAGTATATTTGTTGTTTTAATGGTAAGAGAATATCTAAATTTTCTAGCCATATTATTTTGGAAGTCTGTGTATTTTGATGAACTTAGCTTGCAGCACTTGAATATACAATGTATATAGTGTACATTTGTATGTATGAAATGTGTCTTGAACTATCTACAAGCATTTTAATTTCTTTATAGCCTACTTCCAAAAATGATTTGTTTTAAAATTGGGACAGTTTTATTTTTTTATGGGGGTGAAGTTAAGAAAGCTTTTATTTTCAATTGGTGCTGCAAGCTACCATTTAGGAAAGGTCTGAGACTATTTTGAATTTAATTTCAGTATCAAGATACCTTAGTATGCTGTTATTTACAGGTCTAGCTAGTCAATCATAGATACTGGTAGTCATATTGTTGAAAACTGTTTACTCATATAGACAAATTTGTGCTCAATGTTTATGTGGTTCCAACACGTCTTATGTCTACAAAATTTGATTTTTCATCACATATATGATGACACATATACCTTTCTTTGAATAGACCCCATACCCTATTAAATTAGGTTGTCTGAAACTTGTAAAATATTTAAGAGAAAATTTGATTTTTCATCACATATATGATGACATATATTCCTTTCTTCGAATAAAACCCGTATCTCATAAAATTAGGCTGTCTGAAACTTGTAAAAATATTCAAGAGATATTAAAAAAAGTTGAAAATCCCATCATCGTCTTTTAAAACAAAATGAAAATGCCATCATGGTCTTTTTTAAATGTCAAATTTCAGATTCATAAATTTGTAACAATAAATGTACATGTACCAACAAATGAAGTTTTGGAACCACATGGATATCATGTAATTTGAAGTCCCTCATAAATGTAATTATGTATATATGTAAATGACAGTTCTGTGTTTGATATTATACTGTGATATTGATGATGGTTAAAGATTCAGAAGAAGTGTAGGATGATATCTGTAAGAGATTGACACAGTTTCCTTCAATTGGTGTCAATTTATTTTTCTTGTAGTTGTAAGCTTGATTTTTTGAAATTTAGGATGTGAATGGATAATTTTTGCTTCAGTATTGTGGATAATGGCAAATCTAGATATTATGCTTGTTACGAAAATGATTGCTTAGAACTGCCTTTTTAAAATGCACTTTAATGTAAAACTTTTATTCTATAGCTTGCTTAGTTTAAAGTGTATATCTTTCAGAGAAAAAAATATTTTTGTCATTTACCGAAATAAGATTTACAAATACTATTGTAATATTTGTGCCCTTGCTAACTATGAAAAATTCTAGAAATTAAAAGCTAGTATAATTAAAACCATACCTCTAGCCTCAACTGCTAAAGTTAGTCGGGCATTTAATAATCGAGACATATTTGGTTACAAATCTCGTGGAAGTGGCTCTTTTCTATCGTTATCCCACACTAAAATTAACAAAAAACACAAAAAAATAATATCTCAGTGTTAAACAGGATCTAGAGCATTGGAGTCATCAAGTGTATGATTCTTTCAGCTTTTTGTCAATAATATATATTAATCATGAGTTTTTTCCTTATTATAATTTAATAAATGGTCAAGATATAAATAGTTTTGATTTTTAATTATATACATGTATATATATGTTCAATGTTTTCATTAATATTAATTCCAAAATCATTTTTAAGTTAGGCCTTGTAGTCAGTTGTATGTCTCAGAAAGATAAGCTGTCAGATTATAGTTAGATGTACCCTTTGTAAGTTTAAACTGGTAAGGGAGAAATCATTTGAATTTTATGGCGGTGTTTGGAAGGAATTTGAAAGCCAATTCAAATGGTTTCTCCCAATTTTGTTTGCTTAAAATAACTTGTGCCAATAATGGTTTATTAAACGAGCTCACCTCAGTGACAAGAATAGACAGGAGAGCTTATTAAGGTGATGGTAATATCAGTGAATAATTTGTACTAAGATCCAATTAAAATTAGAATCAGAATGTACAATTTAACTTATTGATTTATTGTATTCGCAAGTAATGAATTTGTACCATCTTGGATTAGTCAGTTAAGCAGTGTGGAATGTAAACATTCCAAATAATCCATTAAAAAGTTGAGAATTTAAGTCTTGTGTTTACTTGAATTTCTGTCTTTATGATAATACTGATGGTATTAAAATCGTACAGAAACAACTATTTATACTTGAAAAAGTGTAGCAGTGATTACTGTATACCCATGAAAAAATATAGGAGACTCCTTTACACTTTTTCTGCAAACCTAGTAATTATGTATTACCTATTCAAAAAAATAAAAACTTTCCTTAAAAAGAAAAAAAACATGAAAACCCTTATAAACAACTATATTGAGCTAAAATTTATAGTAAATGATAAACTCATTAAGTGTATGATAATTTTGATATACACTGCTGGTGGACAAAATGCCCATGAGGATGTTAACCATACATCAGACTTGTGTGAAAGAGTAATCACGGGAACCAAGGTTATAGCGGTAATCAAAAGAATGTAATCCACGGACAAAGACCAGACATGGAAAACAGACATACACAACAAAGAACATAAAGTAACTAAAATCATACATACAAAGTAACAAAAGCAAATGAGCAACTCGGACTCCACTAAAAACTGGGAGCATGGACCAGGTGCACCGGTATGGTAAGCGTCCTCTGTTTTTCTAGAAACACCTGCTGAGTTGCTCATAAGGAGTCAAGTCCGGGGTAGACAAACGAGGAAAGGAAAACTAGGACCCGTTGAATAAATCAGTTTTCATGGTGCAAATGAATACACAATAACGATCCACGAGTTCATGATGACGACCCTAAAACTTCTGTAGTGATGACTTCAATCTTGTAGCAACATAACCCTGTTCCAGAAGCCTATTTGTTAGAGTTCTAGCGCGATACAAAAAGTCTGCGTAGTTTCGGCAAGCTCTGGCATAACGTATCAGTTGTGATATGAACACTCCATACGCAGGTATGAAAAGTCATCACGTTTGACGTAAAGTTTGGACAATAGTTTTGCTTTACCATCGATTTCTAAGTGTAGGTCAAGATATGAGGCTGACTTCACAGTGTCTGTAGTATCCATTATCTCAAGTTCTTTCCGGTAGATGCGATGTATCAAAACCCCGAAATTAGGATTGTTTAAAGATAATACGTCATCTATATAGAGGAAACTGAGATTAAAGGATCTAGCTAAACGATATTCTTTCTTCCGGATCAGATCAGCTATAAAGTCAGCCTCATAAGAGTGAAGGAAAAGGTCAGCAAGTAAAGGAGTATAATTTGTTCCCATTGGAATGCCGACCATTTGTTGAAAAACACGTCCACCACACTGGACAAACGTGATGTCGATTAAAAATTCCAGCATTTTGTAAACATCTTCCTCTGTATATTTGGAAAATGATTTTGAATTATTTCTTATAAAGTATGAGGCATCTCTACCAAGAACTATATATTTGTATCTAGGACCTATTATTAACCAACTACCGAATATACGTGAAAATTTGTCAAAAACTGACCAATTGATATGAATTCAAGCCGGGCATCTATACGAGGCCAATACGATAGAAGAGGGCCAATATGGATCAAACTAGGGCCAATACGGCATCAGAACTTCTGGTCGTTTGAAACCGCCATTTCGAATTTGATATTCTCACCTCATTATCCTGCTGGATTATTTATGCATATGTACCTTAACATGTATATAATTTACCAAACAAACAAGTAACTTAGAATAAGGTAAGAAAACTTTATTTTGATTTGGCATGTCATTCAAATACAATCACAGGCTTTAAGAAGCTTCAGACCAAATATGAAAACATTCATTATGTAACATAAACAAGACAAACTAGAATCAAAGGACATAGACATTATAATTGTATGTGAAAATATAGCATATGTATAACGAAAACGCATGGTTGGTTCCGTGGGTTTTTCTACACCATAAATCACTTTCCAATAGGCAGTCGTCTGAATTTTATTTGGACTAGTACTTAACATAAATGGTAGAGTTAAAATATATCAGTGAAGGTTCTCAATCAATGTCTATGCAAGATAGAAGCGAAGTACATCCCCTCTCAAAGATCCATGCCACTGTACCAAGTCAGGACCATTGCGGTACCAGCCGCTCGACTGGCGTAATATCTATTTTGCCAGATTAGTTTGGACTTGACTTGATTACGAATCGGATTAGTGTTCGGTAATTTTGTTGTTACCCTTGTTTACTACAACCGTGGCATTACTACTGCCAGTGGAGATTTGGTCTCCCCGCTAGGTAATGCAACTTGGTAGCTTTTTTATTCAAAGCATGGATGACAGATTTTATAAGAACAAACCGGCTAGCACTTCACCGGGTTAAAAAGGTCCTCGTTTGCCACACCCTGGAACAACAGAGTGGTAAACGAATTTACTGTTCCAAGAAATATTCTACGGGAAATGCCATAATTGACTTATGTTCAGCCAGAAGTTAATTATTATTTTAAAACTCCTACTTGTAAACTGATTTGCTCAACGTGTCATATTTTTCCTCTCCTCTTTCGTCTACCCCGCACTTGACTTTTTATGAACAACTCGGCGGATGTTTCTAGAAAAGCAGAGGACGCGTACCCTACCGGTGCACCTGGTCCATGCTCCCAGTGTTTAGTGGAGTCCGAGTCACTGATTTGCTTTTGTTACTTTGTATGTATTACTTTGTTGTGTATGTTTGGTCTTTGTCTCTGGATTGAATTCTTTTTATAAGCGCTAGAACCTTGGTTCCTGATTACGCATTCTAACTATATCTTAAAACAATCAAGAATAGCCCTTACTGATATTCTAAAACTTTCTAATTCTGAAAATTCCGTCCCTCATATTTCTAAAAGCAGATTCAAACTAGCAGAAAAAGCTACTTGCAAAACATGTGATATGTTGATTATTTCACCCAATTTTACCTGTCAAAACATTTTTTCAAAAATTCTTTTGAACCTCTGGACTGTTCTACCTAAAATGTCATTTACGGTATTGAGTGTACTTTATGTGGTCTGATATATGTTGGTGAAACAGAACAAACATCGCGAAACTGTATGAATTTAGAATCAATATTTAATACTTTTTCTGCTAACCAAGCTTTTTCGCGTAACCTAAAGAAAAAGAAGTATTCCTTAAAATGAAAAAAGGATAACACCTTTTATAACACAAGTACATTGTGCAAAATTTAATAGTAAATGATAAACATGATTGTGCATTTATACTGAACTTTGATATACACTGCTGGTAGACAAAATGTCCAAGAAGGTATTAACCAATTCCAGTAATCAGATTTGTCTGACTTAAATCTTATTGATAATTAAACAAAATACATACAAAACCCTAAATCACAAACTCGTCATTCATTCTTTGTATTGCATATGGTAGAACTTCTTCATGCATGGTTAGGTTTAATAATTAGATTTGTTTTGATTACTTCTTATGAACTATTTAGTTTTGGATCTCGATCTTCCTTAGTATTTAGTTCTAATGTTGCTGATGAGAAACAACTAATGGAACACATTACGTCAGCAGCATAGCAATATTAATATGTAGATGAAATTTGTATTTACACATGTGTATGTATGGATATATTTTCAAGGATTTTACCAAGATATATCTGTTATATAACTTGTGTTTTTGGTGAGTATAACATTGCTTCTGATTAAAGTGACACACCATGTCCAGAAAATCCCAGATAAGGAACAACCTAAAATATTATAATGTTTTTAGAAAAATTATTAATTTCCCCTGTTTTATTTTGATGGTAAAACAAATTTCGACGTCGATAAATGAACATTAGAAACAGTACCGGTTGCATCGTTTTTAACATGTACTGCATGACCACTTGTGTATGGGGTTGGGTCTAGGTACATTCAAGATACTTTTGTGAATACAGCAATATAGATCAAACATAATTGATATTCATCAATAAAAGGAACAATGGAGCATTGCTTGTACACAGATAGATATAATTTATTTGATGCACAGCCAAAAATTTGCATGCATCACATTATTATTTAAATATATTGTTTTAAGTTTTGAAATAAACCAACCAAAAGTATTATCTGGGAATTTTAAAAAGTTTGCACTTGAAAAACTGAAAAAAATGAATTTACTGATATCCCTTCTTATGTACAACTTTTGTGTGTACTCAATATATAATCTGTAAACCAAATGAATGTTGGTCTAGGAATCACGCTGTTGGTCAGGTAGCTTACAAAAATCAAGATTTTGTAAACTCATCTAATAAATACATCTCCACCTAGACAGTCAACGGATTAAGATGAAAATCGCTCTTTCATCGTGTATGTATTTGCATACCGGTATGATCACAAGCAGAATGAAGATAATAACTGGTATGCCAGAACATGATATCATCCAACTTAAAGGCCTTTTATGTTATCATTTCGTTAGTGTCACTCCTCTGATATTGTCTGTCGCCAGCAAGAAAAGACAATCATCAAAGTTTATCCAAGATTCAAGTGTAATGGAAGCGAATTGTTATTGCTAACAGCAATTAAACCATTGACATGATGACTGAATAGCAGGAACTTCTTCAAACGCCATTCTTACTAATGTAGGAAGGTGGGGGGTTCAAAATCCATGGGATAAGTTTTAATTGAGAAGTGCCAGTTGTTTTACATAACCTTGTTCAATATAAGAACGCCATCAAAGTATATCATTTTGACGTAAAAGAAAGAACAAACTATTAACTATCCAGTACGTATGTTATATGCAGTATTGAGACACAGTAAGCATTCATTTCCCGAATTGTATTTTTAGAATACAAAAATGGTTATCCTATCCAATATAAAGGTAATAATATGTGCACAATAAATTTAATCAACTGAACTTAAATGTGTACATTTTCATCATTTTGTATAAATGATAGGATATTGTAATTAACTCTATGTTACCAAGTTAGGATCATTGTCAGTACATTTACATTTGAATTTTCCATAATTATCAAGAAAATGTGTACCTTTCCAACTCTATTTCAGAGTAAAGTTATTTTTATTTTTTAAAGTCAAAATTCCCATGATACATAAAAAGTACCTGTTTTGAAATTTCTCTGTATTAAATGAAGGAACTTCTGTTTTATATTAATTTATCCTTCATTAATGGCTACTATTGTGGTAATTCTTGTACATTCAGCTTTTAATGTGGCCCTTCTTTCTAGAAGCTAACTTATAATTTTGGTGAGCAAAGAAGCAAATCTCCTGACGACTTTTTATATCATGTATTATTGACCTCTGCAATATTAATATATGTTATCATAAGCAGCAAAGCGGCTCATTTAATATTGCATGCATATTTCTTTTCTTTTTATATACATATATAAAAGCTAGGATCAATATATAACTTTTATTTCATTGGCTGTTTTTACATGTATATGAAATGAATTATAAAAAGCATTGTGATATCAAAACAGATATTTTTTATTTATGTTCTTTTATCTATTGCATTGAACGGGAAGGGTATGCACCCTGCAAGTGTGTGTATACATGTATCAGCGAGAAGGAAGATGAATTCAGAAATAGTATTTTCTTTATACATATAGACATTTTCTGTTGTAGCATTTGTATACGGAATTGTAGTTAGTATTGCAAGAAAACGTTGATTGTAACTTAAATTAGCGGTAGACAAATGACATGGGCAGTCATTTTTGTTAAACAAAAGATAAACAGAGTCAATGCTAAAAAAATGAGTCGTCCCAATCCTTGGGTATGAAACATATCGTATGCAAGCTTCAACAAAACAATGTGTGCTAATATTGAAAGAAACAAAACAAAACCCTTTACCATACATTAGCACGAACTGACTCATACGGTTGCAGACCTATGTTTACAATCTATATTTGAATAGTAAAGAATACTCGTGCTGGCAATTTCTCTTCGTTCCAATCTCAATCATGTAGTATGTATTACTTGCATGTACACTTTAAAATGTCAAATCTGTCAACTGTATTTGTCAATTGTTTTATTCATTAACTTCTCATTTTTCATAGTTCCTTTGATTGAATGACTATTACCTGTTAAAAAAACCTTAGGTTGTTGACCGGACAAGATGATTGACTCTTTCTTTCATTTCATAAGTATTTTAATGTAAGTTTAGAAAATGTACAATTTCTCTTCATTCCAATCTCAATCAAGTGCTATATATATAACTTGCATATACTCTTTAAATTGTCAAATCCCATTGTATGTGTTAATTGTTTTATTCATTAAATTCTCACTTTTCATAGTTCCTTTGATTGGATTACTATTACCTAATGAAAAAACCTTAGGTTGTTGACCGGACAAGGAGGTTAACACTTTCTTTCATTTCATAAGTATTTTAATGTAAGTTATACAGAAAAAGTTAATGTTTTTGTTAATTGTCCTTCAGGAAATTCATCGGATGATTGCCATTTAATTATGGGAAAACCAAGCGAAGTTAACTATATTACTCGCTATATTTTTTGATTTTAACATTTTGTTCATGATCATTAGTACTTTTATTTTTATATTAGTCGAGAGCTTTTCAAAAATGTACAATGAAGCCCGTTTAAACTGAATCTCATTGGGACTGAATGAATAATTCGTTATAGGGAGATGTTTGGTTTTACATTGTAACGGGAGTCTTCTGTATGTGCAATGAAAATGGCCAGTTAATACTTTGAAATCTGAATAAGAAAAGAGCAATACCAGTCTAACAATATACGCAGTGTGATATTCTGTTATTAAATGATGGAAAATGTTCGAACATTCACTGATGTATTCGCTTTTCTAGATTTTACGTGTCTGTATCAACTACCTATATTCAGACTAAATAATCTTATAACCTGTTGTGTGGTACATTCGTGCACTCTGTAACTATAGCACTGTATAACAGCCTTTCCTTTGATATGAAATAATGGTGCATATCGCTTATAAATGCACAAAGCATAACTTGTTTACCGCGCCATATTTGTAGCTCGACAGAAAACCAGAATTACAAATAATTTAGCGTATAAAGAGGCCTAAAGGTGCGAATAAATGTAAACGAAAGCATTCTCCTGGAAGTCGTTTAAATACGAAATGCCAACTGAATTGACCAATCACTGAAGTTACGAACTTAATCTCGTTCTCAAATACATTAAGCATATGTAAAAAAACAGGCTCAACAGTTAAATATAAAAGCAAACCCATCTGTACATGTAAACAGACTAAAGTCACTTCCATTACAACATATTCAAAATTTATTGAAATTGAAACTGTTTCATCTCGTAGTGGTATTAATCATACGTGGATTCTCAGAAACTCTAAGGAACTTTTAGATAACTTAAAATCTCGCTTCTTTGTTGAAATGAACTCTTTTAAAACTTTTCTTTTTTCAACATTATATACAACCATGCCCAACAATAAATTGAACACCTGTCTAAAAGAAATCATCCATAAAGCATTAAATTGCAAGAATAGTCATTCTCACAAATATGTTTTGAAGGCCACGATTCTACATATTTCACAACTTCAAAACAAAAAAGACAAAAATTGCTACATTGAGCGTCAGGTCATCGGAATGCTAGAGTTTCTCCTCGACAATATCTTTGTCATTTTTAAGGGACAGTTTTTCAGCAAAGTATCAGCATTCCAATTGGCACTTATTGTGCCTTTCTCCAAGCCGATATGTTTCTTTATTCTTCTGAATCGAACTTCTTTCATAATCTTCAGGAAGACAAAAGGTTTTAAGAGGTTATGAATCCTTTAATTTCACATTATGGGAATGTTTGAATTGGCTTTTGTTTATTTACCCACCAGAACTAGAAATTAAGTAGACTACTGATGCAGTTCCCTCTGTGTCATTTTTAGACCTTCATATCGAATTTGACGAGAGTAGTCATCTCAGTACCAAAATATATGATAAACGAGACGATTTTGATTTTAAACTTATAAACGTCCCTTACTTAAACAGTAACATACCAGCTACCCCTGCATAAATGTATTTCTCAATGATATATCAGAGCTATTACATTTGTAGCTGCTGTCCTGACTTCTTAATACACCACCTTTGCCTAAGATACAGGCTTTTGGACAAAGGTTATAAGAAAACACGTCTCACCCCCTGCTTAAAAATGTCATTGCGGGTATCCAAATCCTATTGAAAAACACTCTGTTTATGACAAACATATTTTCATAATGTCTACAAATTGATTGTGTGTAATTTTTACTTGTGTATCATTTCATCTTGAACTTGACGTATTTTCCCCACAAAGTTCAAGACTTATTTTGACTGGTGGCTTTGGGTTTACATTATTTTTATTGTATTTATTTATTTTTATTTTCACTTTTTATTTGTCATATCGACTGTGCTGTATTAACTACTGGTTTTCCCGATTTTGACTGGTAGCAATATTATGCTGCCCATTTGTGTTAAAATATACTGAAACAATGAAACGTGATTGAAAAGGTTTAAGCGCGCTATAAAACCTTGTTTAATCCACTTTTAAATGCTTGTACCAAGTTAGGACTATTGCAGTGGTTTTCAACTTTCCGGTATTTACCCTGATATTACCATTTGATTTATTTTGACTATTCCTTTTTAGTCCTGCGTAGATTTTATGAGTTCTATAATTTTTTAATGTAGTGATTTCAAAAGAAATCTGATTTTGACATAATTTTTTTCATCATTTAAGGTTCTGTTTTGACTATATTTTATAAAGCAATTTAAAGTATAATACAATCATTCGCCAAGGAAAGAGAAATAGATACGTTTGTTATCATCTGACCGACTTATCAACCTATTAGGATTTATGTGGTATAAATAAAAGTAATAACAAAATTATCAAACAAATAATCACAAATCGGGAGGACATATTAAATAACACACGAACTGTCAAAAATTAACTGGAAAATTAAAACTGCTACTATGTTCCTGACTTTGGACAGGTATGTTAAATTGATATGCCTGCTTCCATAGTGGCCATAAGAGTTCCGGTATAGATTTGTGTTGTACACGACAGGTGAAGTGAAAAACACATTCGTTACTATTTGTTCCGTTGTTACGGAATAATCTGTGTTAAGATTTTGATGTCGCCTAAAATATTTTTAAGATATTGGATATGGCACATTTTCTTGTATCTTTGTTTAATAAGTCAGATAACAAGATCAGGATGGCTTTATTTTAAAACAAATCTTAATGTAGGCTTTTGCATGTATCATCAACTGTCTGTCAAATGTAGACCCTGTTTGTAGAAGCTGGTATATTAATACAAATATGAAGAAAAGTTTGGAAATCAACATCGTTTCTTTTACCATAAAGTCTTGTACTGAGGAGAGTTTAAAGGCATTTCACCAACACTTACATATAAATGTTATATAAAAGGAATCTTTTATAAAAAAAAATAATTAGTTTATATCTTTGTTGATAAGTGTATGTTGTTCTTCTACAATGCTCTAATTTGTGGTCTACAACAAAAACATAAAAGATGTTAAATAAAGAAAGAGATCAACCTTTCTTTCACAAAAAATCGTTCGTTAGAAAAGCGGAAAAGAAGGTTTGTATTTTGCCCTAAACATTTGTTTTCATCATACAAATTACAGTTGTAAAAGGAAATTTTCGGCATTAAGGCAAATGTTTAGATTTTGCTTTGAGTTTTGTAGAATTTGAGGGCAATGAGTCAAATATTAAAAAATTCGGTATATGCAAGTCTATGCATACTTTAACTGTGAAAGAAAAACATACAGATTTAACATTTGATATTCATAAACTCGTATAACGTCTTATGCTACATCAAATGAATAGCATTCTTTAATTGACACGCATTATTACCTATTTTTCAAATACAATTTTTGGATCAGAGAGCAAGATAAACTTTCTGATGTTGAATTCTGTCTTAGTTACTCGGCCGTCCTCTGAAATATAAAATCACCAAATTTAGTGTGTTGTTCTGTTAATTGGTATTGATAAGCCTTTGGTTCAAGCTTATATATAAATCTTATCTAGAACTTTGAAATGAAAACAATGATATTACAGTTACTTATAAAGCATTAACATAATGTTTGCAAAATTGATATTTTCAAGACTTCACAATAGTGTTGAATTAACATTTGTCAAGAGTCCGTCCGTTTATACAAAGTAAGCTTTCAATATAAAGTTACATGTCCCATAATACCACTGCATTATATTAATAAACAAAATGAAATAGTTTAAATATGAATTACTCACTATTCTGATCAAGTAGACCAAACATGTTTTTATTCCCCCAGTCATTTGGCCCCTCATTCATAAACTGTGCCAGCTGTGCTAGTCCAAAATACCCTCGATCTTTAGTATCATATTCCTCATACCTGCATGGCACTTTTTTTTATTTCGACGCTTGGCCAGAGTCATTGGTTTGCATGTATGATTGAGTGTAGCTAACGTCAATTTTCAGATACTATTATAACAGGGATATTTTATCAATATAAACTACTAGAACTGACATTACCTTGCTAAACGTGATTTCAAAACTAGGTAGGGAAAAAGCTGTCTAGCGTCACTTTTTCCACTGATGTACTTTATGGTAGCGGCAATTATTTTTTTCTACTCAGCCTAGGTTCAAATACACGATTAAATCCTCCCTGGCATTGTAAGCCATGCTTTAATACCAATCGTAATTACTAGGTTGTTATGGCTGCACTTACATAGTAACTAGTAGAAACTTCTGGGATTACTGTTTGCAGTTCATTTGAATTACCGAGGCAACAGAAAACTTGAGGGTGTGGTTCTTTATTGACTATGTTTGTTTTATTGAAGTGTTGTTTACTTCGAAATTCTAAAAGATTCACAAAATTTTCAATAAATTTTGTAATTATAATAAAATATACTTTGGTTCAAAATAATATTACAAAAACATATATGAATACGTTATTCACCACAAACCTATTTTCGCTGATTATGTCGCAAGTGTTAGCACAACACCATGTACACTTCCTACTGAAACATTTCCCTCCACAGATCTGGTGACAAGCTCGACGTTTACCCATGGATGAAAATATCTTACGCATCAATATTTTTAGTATGATTTACAGGAGGCTTAGCCACCTTTTTTAAATACTTTGGCGATTTTTTAAAAACATCTTCTTTCTACGATGACTTATTCTGATCCTTCTGATTCCACTGACCCTCCTTAAACTCCTTTGCATCTGAATCATCCATAAAAATCAAGACCAAAACTAGAGATATCAGCAGTATCCATGCAACCTTCATCTAAAAACATGTATCAATATTCGGTATCATTCTATGTAAGAATCGTAAGAATATAAATTCATCCTGAAGCATCTGTGAAGAAGATATTTTTCGACTGCTTAAACAGGGAAAAGTGAGGGAAAATTTTCAGCATTTTTTGGTTTTTTTTTGTTGTTTTTTTTTTTTTTATTTTTTTGTTTTTCATACTGCATTTCAAAGCAAAATTTACAAACGTTTTGATGGTTATATCTGGAGGTTATGAGGTATGAATCCTTTAAAAATGCAATAAAATTTCTGCATTTTTTTTCTTCATGTGCCACACCTTATACACTTTTTGTCCGATTCTTACTTATGCAGAAAAGTCCTTAATGGAATACCGAAATTCGTGCGATTTTGTGTCATTCATTAATTTCAATCTAAACTACAGAAAGTGTTCAGAAAAAGAAACCGATAACAGGAAAGTGTCATGCGTCCATGGTCCAAAGTGTATGGGCTTACCTTCTTTACTCAACAGTGTACAACTTGATAAACTTGCAATTATAGTAATAAATACCAGGTATCTATATATCTAAAGATAATCAGAATAGTTGCATTTTCTTATGCATATTATATATCTGAAGATAATCAGAATAGTTGCATTTTTTGCTGCATATCTATATAGCCTAGCTGGCCGAGTGGTCTAGGGCGCTGGACTCTGTGCAGGCGGTGTTGCCATAGATGTCACAGCGGAACGAGTTCGTGTCCTGCGGAGTGAACGACCAAAAATTTGCATCGCAAATTTGACAGTTCTAACATCGTGGGGAATTTTTCATGTTACATGTACCAATAGCAAAATTTGGACCTATCACAACGTAGTACTTCGATTGAAAGAGCTTTTTATTCTTCAGAAAATCGGGCTTTCATCAACATTTATTAGATAGACACTCATTGATGAAGATTTTCATTTCATTTGCTCATTTGCGTTTTCCGAAATAAAAAAATTGTTTATGACTCCCATTCATTTTATCTATTAGCATTCTGTTTTTCTATATCTTTTTAAAGTTCTGTCAACTTTATTTTGCGTTTCAGTCATTCCACTCCGATCGAATTTGTATAAATTTGTATTGGGATTTATTCTATTCTTTTTTGGTTTATTCTTTCGTTTGTTAATAACACAAAATAAAAATACTTTTTGAATCCCATTGATTTTGATTTTTTGTCTCTTTCAGTTGCATGTCCTATACTTGTAAGAGATGAGTATAAATGTTTGGTTCTTGTTATCTAAAGCAGAAATTATTTCCGTTTTATTTCCCCATTTCCCGATCGACGGAAAACGTTCCAACCGTCCAAATGTGAAAGTTCGACAAGTCGCTAGACATTTGTTTTGTTCGAATTTTCTCCGTTTTAAAAGATTTAAATCATAAAAATATGTGCATTCCTATGTGTATGCACAATTACAAAGTAGCATTATTTCATAGAAGAAATTGCCAATTGATTGTAAAATTGCTTTGGAGCATGAACTATTCTCACGAACCACCTGATATTTTGCTCAACATTTTCAAAAAGACGCAACTTTTTTGTTTGGACTGAAAATTTTATCAAATGCCGACGTAGAATTGCTGAAAGTATGTACATATTTAGGAAATATTAATCGGAAAAGAATATTGTGTAAATAGTTCTTACATTAGTAATAAAATTTGATTACTGAACACTTTTAGAAATCCGACCATTTACCAACACTTTCATTTTTGCATTGAATATATTGTTTGCCTAAAGTTAACGCAATTTCGATAATTATCTAAAAAAGAACATATGAAATCATTCTTACATGCAAACCTTGGCGAATTTCGTACCAACTGCAATAGCGCTTTTCGCGGTTTAGCTTTCTGGACCTACTGTGTGTTAAACCTGACATACGGAATTTTGACGTTATTACGGGGTTTGGAAAGTTTAATGGATTATAAACAATTAGAAAGACCATGTGCGACAAATATTCAGAAATTATAATTTGTTCTGATTCCAACAGTATACAGCTTTCACATAATCACAGTTTTGATAGTTTTCAATAGTCATATTAAGTTTAGATAGTTGTGTCTCTTTAACACAGTCGCAATAACGTGCATAACGTCACAGGGTTTGATGACTGTATGTAACTATGGAAGTCTTATCTTCAATTTCTCTAAATTGAAGGTAAACATTAAGAATGATATATGTATGCACTCATATATATCTATTATATTATTGTGGTTTATTGAAAATACACCTGATATGTTTATAAGAAAATATAACCCCCTCCCGGTAAAAATTACAATATCGAATAATCAGTTTGAATAATGCATCAAAATTAAAGCACACCAAAACATCTTTTAAAAAAATTGTAAAAACTTCCAATAAATCAGGACTACTTTCGCATTGGTTTGTGAAAAAATGTCAGATTTGATTAAAATGACCATCCAAGTTTAGAGAAGTTTGATGAAAAAGGTTTTGAACAAAATAATTTTGAATTTGTTCTATCAAATGAAAACATTATATCAAAGGATAATGACAAGTTCAATGTAAAAAAAGCAACAGGAGTTGACAAAATTTCAGTCAAACTTCTGAAATATGAAAAAAAAATTATTAGTCCCAGCGATAAAAAAAGTGTACATTATGGGAACTTCATTTTTTCCAAATGGACTGAAAGAAGCTCCGTTAACACCATGTTTTTAGGAAAATGATCCATTCACGAACAGTATTTATAGACCAGTCAGTATTCTACCTATTCTGTCAAAAAGTTTTCAAAAAGTATTATCAGAACAATAACTACTTTTTTAAGACTATTTTTGATAACTTTTTATGTGAATTTCGCAAAGGTTATAGTTGTCATACAACTTTACTTAGTTTACTTGAAGACTCGAAACACGACTTAGACAATAACGAATATGTCGCGGCTATACTCATGTACTTATCAATAGCCTTTTAAGTGGAGTCCGAGTTGCTCATTTTGCTTTTTTTTACTTTGTATGTATGATTTTAGTTACTTCATGTTCTTTGTTGTGTATGTCTGTTTTCCATGTCTGGTGTTTGTCCCTGGATTACATTCTTTTGATTACCGCTATAACCTTGGTTCCCTTGATTACTCTGTTACTGCCTGTCGCATGACATTTTAATTTATAAGTTATCAGCATATGGTTTAAATGAAAAAGCTACTGACCTTTTATTGTCATTTTTGTAAGGACGTAAACGACAAATAATAATTGCAAATCGTGTTAGTAGCTGTGGGTGGAGGGGGGGGGGCAGAAATTCAAAAAGTCGTATCGCAAGGATCCATTGGTGGACCTTCAAATCTGATAATTTGGAAAATAGTGTCCGAAATTTATGCTTACATTCAAACAAATGATTGTTGAAATTAACTCCATACAAAATATTATTTTTTGGATAAAGATAACATAAGTAAATTCATTAGACTGACTATTTTTGTCATAAATATATACAGTCGAACTTCATTTTTTTTGTCCACTGTCATGGCACTTCTGTTCAGAAGGGAACACAAATAAGATTGAACAAATACAGAAGAGAACATTGAGAATTGATACCCAGATTATTGTGCAACATATGAATATATTTAAATAAAAGCTAAGATGTCAAAAATGTACATGAAAAGAACAAGAACAGTGGCTATTGATTTGTTTTTAATATTGAGTGAACTGGTACCACCTATACCTGTATTACCCAACTTAATACAAAAGAAATCTAAAAAATCTAACTTCCGATATTCTAATTTATTTCAGCTTCCTAGTGTAAAAACAACAAATTATGGTAAGAAATCGTTCAGTTATGCTGCCCCAGCACTCTGGAACTCTCTACTAGATTCTTTCAGAACAATATCAAATTTTAAAGAATTCGAAAACCGGATATCCTTACGGAATGGAACATGTTTGGCCTGCAAATAATATTCCACTGTTTGAGAGATGCAGCATGCGCAATACAAATTTACTATGCTACATTTTCGTCAGCTTTTTAATTCTTATAATTAGTTTCTGTGACTCATTGCTATTATAAGTTGCTTTTATTTAAGTTTGCATAATTGCTATTTTTTGCATTTTAACTTGATGCTTTAGTTTAGTGGCTTTAGTTTGCATGTGTGTATAATTGTATGTCATGTCTGTATTGGCATGTGCTTATTAATATAACCTAGATAAAATCTGCTGCATATTTGTATATCTTGTATGTTTTTTGTGTATTACTGTGTGCTGTGTATGTTGATAATCTGTGTAAGTTCAAAATCTCTTGAGAGTTTATATTGACTGTTGTATGTCTTGCCTACTATAAATAAAGTTTTTATATTTATCTATCTATTTACCCCGTACTGCATATTGGTGTAAAAAACTGCGGTTTTTGTCTGTGTTTTTACATTATACAATATCAATTCTTGCATTTAAGCGCTTGACATTTCTTCTCAAATCCAGCCCACTGAAATTATAATTGCCGATCATTTTTAATACTGGTAGTTTTTATGGTTTTATCACTCTTTATGTTCTGAGGTAGATTATCTTTAAGTAACTGCTAACACTCTTTAAGTGGATATTCCTTTCTGTCTATATGCTATACGTTAAAATTTACCATGGAGGGAATTGGAGAACTTTATTTTGCTCCACAGTCAGGAAATGTTGGTCTTTAGTGTGTCTTGGTGTCGTTATATTAATTTCAGTTTGATTATGAGGAACTGTCATCGTTTTGCTACAATGGAAGTATTGGTATTATCGTCGGTACCTTTCAGAGCTTGCTTAGAAGTGTGTTTACACTTGTTGTAGACATTTTGATGATCTCTGAAAGTATCTACTATTCATGATGGTGCATTTGTTGGGTTTCACCTTACCCGTTCTTTTTCCATCTATCTATATTATATATATTGATATAAAGGAAAACTTTCCAAAGGGAATAAAAAATATACTTTATTGTTTAAAAGAACACTTGGATAGGTTCTGGTAAATGTTTTCTATGGGTTAATATATACGCCATCAGCCATACACGAAAAATCAATGGCCTACAAGATCCTTAGTTATTGAATGATCATTTTTTTGTGTATGAATGATGCCAATTCTATTTGAAATATTATGTAGATACAGTTGTGTCACACTTTTCATTTACGTCAAATATTTCTTCGTAGAGTTCGTGTAAACGTATATATAAAAGCTTTATCGATATTTTGAGAATATTTAAAGTGTTCAATTAATATTAATTTCTTGTTTGGGAAATCAATGACAGGTGACAAAAATAAAAGAAACAAGAGTGTGTAATTTGAAAATCTTTAATGAGACTTTTTGTATTCTTTATTACTCAGTGTGTTGTACCTCTACATGTCTTTATTCGCTAATCTACAACCAAATGCAAAAATTATCAGAGGCAAATGAAGAATAACCAAGAGGAGCTTGGGCAGAGAAGTGCGGTGTAACTACAAGCAAATGCAATAGCACGTATTCATTAGTTTGTCTTTGATCCTTAATTGCAACTGCTGAAGCAATCAAGATTTAACGTAAAAATAAACTTTTTTGACTCATATGTCTTTTTGTTGATTATATAACAACGTATATATGTAATGCAAGCATTCAATGTTTGCTAACCTTCCCGATCTACAATCTTACAAGGGGTCGTCCTAAATTCAATGAAACACAGCCTTATGTTACCTGAATTTTCATTTACACTGCTCGGGATCTGACAGCAAAATAAACTTTCTGGTGTTGAATTCAGTCTCAGTAACTTTACCGTCCTCTGCAATTGATAAGGATCTCTAGTTAAAGTCATCCTATGTCGTAAAATATATGGTTCGTTTAGTATCTATGTATTCTGATCATTTATAGACAGCTATGGTTTAAACAGGGAGTTAAATTAATTGGTGAAAAAATGGTTCATCAAAGGATTTGATTTGACATGACTTACTGTTTTGGTCGAGTAGATCAAACACTTTCTTATTTCCCCAGTCATTTGGTCCTACATCCATGAACTTTGCCAGCTGTGCTAGTCCAAAATATCCCTTGTCGCTTGTATCATAATCTTTATACTTGCACGGTACTCGCCTTATTTCGACGCTTGGCCAGTGTAACTTTTAAATAAAGAATTGATTGCTGATTGATTGACTAGTTGTCTTTATGCATGTATAATTAGTCTGTTTAATCAAGTGATATTACTAGATAACCCTGGTTTATAGTATACCAGTTCAATGTTCTGCACACAAAATTAGCTTAAATAGACATATCCACTGAAATATTAGATAATACTTCAGTAAGAACTTAAATTATATTTATATAATCAGCTTATATAAAAGGACACAAGTCATTAATGATTTAAAATGTGACTATCGTTTATCGATATACATTGTTGTCAAATAATAAACTGGGTACTTCTAGAGATAATTCAAAAGACAAGTTAACTTTCCGCCAATACAACAAAAGTTCGAAGAAAAATATGAAAAATAACAGTAGGTGCAAAAGGGTCCATCACGCGTCACTGTGGAATATTGCTGCAAGGTTTTACAAATATCACTGAACGTGTTTATAGAGAGTTAGTGATCGAGATTCGTGACGGCAGAACGGATAGACAACTCAGTATAAAGGATGGGCAAAAAAATGATATTCTAAAGAAGGGCTTAAGGCAACCGTATCGATAATTTTTATTCCATTATTCACCACAAACCTTATTTCCGCGGATTCTGTCGCAGGTATTAGCACAGTACCATGTACATTTCCCACTGAAACATTTCCCTCCACAGATCTGGTTACATGCTCCGCGTTTACCTAGACTTACCAGAGTAGGAATAAATTTACCATATTTTTTAGCCATTCTAGTTATTATTTTGTTCTTGACAGCTGTCTTTATTTTTTTGCCAACTTTCCTGATAAAACGCCTCGCGCGGATACGAATCCTGAATTTTCTCAATCTACGTCGACGCCAAGCATCAGAATCCTCCATTAAAATTAAGACCAAGACAAGAGTTATCAGCAGTATCCATGTAACTTTCATCTGTATGAAAACAAAGCAAGATAAATGGATTGGAAAAACGTTAGTCAAATCAAATACTTTTTTTTATCAAACACAATCCTTAATGCTCACTAGTGGATCTAAGATGGAGTCCAGGTGTTTGAACCCCCCCTTTTTTTTATTTAAATGTACAGATTTTGTACAAAATTTATCAAATGGTAGGCTGAAACCTTTTTGCTCTATACTCTCTTCAGATGTCACATTAAGAAAAGGGATTGATTAGGTTAATTACATTTTCTAAATAAAGGTCCATACTTCAGACACATCATACTTACTGTCCCCAATCGGCGGTGTTCAAATCAGTAAATCTTCTATAAGAGCTATACGTTCAAGAAAGCTATTTATACATTATCAAACATATTGATAAATACAAAACAGATTCCAAGAGTAATATTCTATTCAGGAAAAAAAAGTTAATCGTTGAAGAACCAATAGCTTCTATTTTAGCTGTTAGTACACTATAAAATATGCGGAAACTAAGTTTTTTTGTTTTATAAGGTAAGAAAAATTAGTAATAAGATTGGTTACAAATTATGTATATACTACACTTGCTGCGTCTATCACCGCCGTTAACGTGTTAATGTGATCTAAGGACATGGCTACAACTGCTGCTTATTCGCATGTTGTATCAGTTTACGTTTGATTTTTAAAGTTTGGTCGATTACTTCGATTTGATATGAGTTTGTGTTATTATCATTTACTGTTTAGTTCCAGTGATACATTAACATCGTGTATCCTCTCACATTTTGATATGGTTACTGTCCTTTTTTGACTTCTTGCTTCTTAATGTATTTTAACTTTTAAACAGTACAGTTCATATTACGTTAGATCTTTAAAAGAACAGTGACACACGAGCAGCTATTCTTTCAATACCGGTTACCACTGCAGCGTATAAGAATATTGCCCACCACTACACAACTCACTTGGGCAGTAAATGTTGAATTGTGTGCACAAATAGTTAGTGTTCCTGCTGTTGGAATACATTAATATAACAGGACACAGTGTATGAATCATTTTGAAGATTTTTTTTTTATTAAAGACGATTTTACCATTTTTTTTTAGAATATGTAAGTATAAATCTTCCTATTACACAGAAAGAAATTTTGGAAGCTTTTAAAAAAGTAAAAAATCACAAGCCGCCGGGAAATGGTAGTTAATAAATGAATACATTGAATCTGCTCTTGACAACTTGATATGTGATTATATTGATCTGTTTAACTTTATGACAGGGATATTTTGTCTGAAGCATAGCTTATCGGTAATATTATACTGATACAATGTATATAACAAAAACGATATAGATAATTCACTTTCATCTTGCCTTGGGAAGATTTTACTTCCGTTCGAACCAACGATAGGCACTTTTGCAGAGGATTTTAACAATATAAATACCGAAGCATTAAATATTCTGGAAAATGTACATTTGCGCGTTTGCTTAACATATTCAAGACTTAAGCAATCGACGCAAAATTTTATGATTTATGGCGAACCTTGGAGACACTAATACCCAGTTGCCATTATTATTAAGCTGAAAATAATAAAATGTTGGTGCAGTTAAGTAAATGATTAAGAAAACTAAATATCATCATTAATATATAACAATTATAATTCTAAAAGCAGATGGTTACAGTATTTATATGGGAATGAACTTCCCAATAAACAGGGTATCGGAAATGGGCAAAGGGGCATGAGCATGGGTATGATATATGGAGAATGTGTATTAATAAGGCACATATCTTTATTTTTTGTTATCGGTTTAACGTATCATATTTCATAAATATGTACAAAGAATTAAATTAGTAAAATAAACAACCCATGTTTATTATGTATAGGGCGATTGTGAATATGGAATGAGACATGTTGAATGGGGCATGGGATGTGCCAATGAGGATGGTGAATGGGTATGGGCAATGGCGGAATGGTGAGATTGGGAAGTTATACTCTATATCAACTATGTATCTCATTTCAAGCATATTTTTAGGCGTGATACTTCAAATAATTAGCATAACCGAAATGACCATCCAGAGAAACGGTTACTCTAGATCAAGTATTGAATAAGAATGAAGTGCTTATTTTGCAAATAGTCTTAAATAGTACATCAAAAGGTTATCGCTATTCACTTTTTTAAAAATAAATCATAAAATTTGAACCTTCTTTATCTATAGTACCGTTACATTTATCTACTACTTTATGCAAATTTAGAAAAGATAGTCACCGACTATCACTAGAAGCGAGGGAGTAATCAAGGGAACCAAGGTTATACCTGTAATTAAAAGAATGCAATCCCGGGACAAAGACCAGACATGAAAAACAGACATACACAACAAAGAACATAAAGTAACTAAAATCATACATACAAAGTAACAAAAGCAAATGAGCAACTCAGACTCCACTAAAAACTGGGAGCATGGACCAGGTGCACCGGTAGGGTAAGCGTCCTATGCTTTTCTAGAAACACCCGCCGAGTTGCTCATAAAAAGTCAAGTCCGGGGTAGACAAACGAGGAAAGGAAAACTATGATCCGTTGAATAAATCAGTTTTCATGGTGCAGATGGATACACCATAACAATCCACGAGTTCATGATGACGACCATAAAACTTATGTAGTGATGACTTCAATCTTGTAGCAACATAACCCTGTTCCAGAAGCCTATTTGTCAGAGTTCTAACGCGATACAAAAAGTCTGCGTAGTTTCGGCAAGCTCTGGCATAATGTATGAGTTGTGATATGAACACTCCATACGCAGGTGCCGAAGGGATCTTGCCACAGATGAAAAGAAAGTTGACAATTTTGAATGAAAAGTCATCACGTTTGAGGTAAAGTTTGGTCAATAGCTTTCGTTTACCATCGATTTCTAAGTGTAGGTCAGGATATGAGGCTGACGTCACAGTGTCTGTAGTATCCTTTATCTCAAGTTTTTTTGGGTAGATGTGATGTATCAAATCCCCGAAATTAGGATTGTTTAAAGATAATACGTCATCTATATAGCGGAAACTGAGATTGAAGGATCTAGCCAAACGATAGTCTTTCTTTCTGATCAGATCAGCTATAAAGTCAGCCTCATAAGAGTGAAGGAATAGGTCAGCAAGTAAAGGAGCACAATTTGTCTACCCGGATTCGACTTTTTATGAGCAACTCGGCGGATGTTTCTAGAAAAGCAGAGGACGCTTACTTTACCGATGCACCTGGTCCATGCTCCCAGTTGTTAGTGGAATCTGAGTTGCTCATTTACTTTTGTTACTTTGTATGTATGATTTTAGTTACTTCATATTCTTTGTTGTGTATGTCTGTTTTCCATGTCTGGTCTTTGTCCCTGGATTACATTCTTTTGATTACAGGTATAACCTTGGTTCCCTTGATTACTGTTGTATCTAGTTGTACCATCTTTTTTGGAAAAACAACGATGTATAATGTTTTTAAGTCGGGATTTTAACTGAGTATGGGGAATAGAAGTATACAGTGTTGAAAAATCATAGGTTTTAATGCTACTATATTAGATAATAGTCTTGAACTGATTGTCTCCAAAAGATCTTTCGAATTTTTCAGCATCCACATTGAATTAATACCACTATGGGAGTAACAAGTGTTGTGGTAGGACTGCAGATCCTTTTTGACAGTTGTGAGTATAGAAGTTAAACGTTTTGAAAGAGTTTGGTGGTACATTTTGCAGATCCAGCTATGAAACGCTGTTTGTGTGAATTCTTGTGGAGTTTAGGAATTCAGTATATAGACGGTAAATCACAATAATCGTCCTTGGTAGAGAGACCAAAAGAGGACAGCACAGATTTACGGTTTTCCACAATCTCTTCTTTGGAGAGAGTGGTAGCAGTATTGGTCTTATCACTGCTATTATTTTCTACATCTACCTCTGATAATAAACATTGGATGTAAAACGTTTTGCAGACAAAAACAATGTTGTTTTGGGATTTGTCTGCTGGTACGACAACATATTTGTCATGTATAGTAGACAATGTGTTTGCTATATCGGGGTCTTTGAAAACTGATTGACCTACTTAAAACTTTCATTCTTTTCAAAATTAAAGAATATGGCAATGATTTGGAAGGGAGAACAGGAATTGCCATCTTAGCTTTCAGTAACAGCAAACATTGTTTACGTGAATATCTCTCATTTTGTATATATTTGTATGTTGGGCATTATATTAATGGAAAAAATTAAGTGTATAATTGAGAGAATTTTATGGTGTGTTTGTAAGGCGTTTCATTTCATTGTGACCGTACAATAAAGGGGTGATTAAGGCCTTATAAACTAGTTAATCCCCACTGCAGAGCTCATGCGCCTATCCACAATCAGGAGTTGTTGATAATTAGTCTTTTTGTCGTTGTATTACTTTTCAGTATAATTTTGAAGTATTGTCATCGTATAGTTACTGCGGATTTTATTGTTGTTGCTGGGACATTTCAGAGCACACTTAAAGGTGTGCTGACATTTGTTGAAGACCTCTCGGCGATCTCTTAAAGTATTAACTATTTTGGATTTAGGTTATACGCTGGTGCATTCGTTACATTTCACCATATATGCTCTCTTTTTCAGTTGTACGTGTTATTTGGGTACTTTCATTATCTTCGTTGTGTGTGTTTGCCTCAATATAGCTGTAATATTGCTGCTCGGGCGTTAAACCCCAACAATCAATCAATCATTCATTGTTGTGTGCGTCTATTTTCCTTGTCTTGTATTATCTTGATAACCATTCCAATCCTGGTTCCCTGGATTTCCCTTTCATAGATTCATAACTTTTACTCAAGTTAAAATGCAGAAAACAAAAAATGTTAGTTTTCACCCATTTGCTTACCTCTCATTTCTTGACAGGTTGAGTCATAACCCAAATACTCAATCCCAGCCTGATATTTATGGAATGATACTTAGTGGTGCAATTGAAAATGTAATCATGAACTTGTTTTTAAGTTCTTGCTCATGAATCAAATGCTACAGACCCCACTGACCATAATATTATATGAAGTCTGGATGACAATTATGTTCGTTTGCCCCTTTCAGACTCAAAATGTTCACTGCGGGCAGCTAGGTATACTGCTCTCACACTATGCCGAATATCCTTGCGACTGACATAAGAATGTCGTTCGCCGCTCACTCGCAATGATCGTATAGCTATCGCTAGACATTCGTACTCACTCTTAAGTAATCGTGGTCGTTCGTGAGTTTTAACGAATATTAGAAACATGCTCCTAAAATTCGCAATGAACTCAATCCGATTGTAAATAATTCATATGTATTCTTAAGCCAATCGTATTGATGGCAAGCCATTTGCATTGATTGTAATACATTCCTTATATGTTCGCAAGTTTTCTTTTTCCATTTAAGACAGATACGATATTATTACCAATGCTTACGAGTCATTTAAGAATGGAGCGAATAGGTTACAACTTTTAAACGATATTCAAGAGAATGTCTTACAAATACCTACGAAGGGCTTGCCAATGATAGCGAGTGATTACAAATATGCATGTGAATAAAATGCGAACATTAAGATACTATTACAAACATCTTGCGATATCAGGTATGAAATTAGCACAAGTTTTCTGATTGGAGCCATTTTTTTGAAAATCAAACTACCTTTTCCTCTCGAAAAAGATATTTCAATGTCAGTTGATAATGGCCGAGTCTATGCAACAAGTTACAACTCTAGCAGTGCTAGTTTCACTGCACGCATAAAATACTCATCGTGTTGTTATTGTTCTACAACAAGAGCAAAACAGAAGGCGAAGACACCGACATAGAAAGGTGAGGTCATGCTGGGGAAAAAACTGGCTGTCCAGAGAGCATATGATATAGAAGAGTAATCAAGGGAACCAAGGTTATAGCGGTAATCAAAAGAATGTAATCCAGGGACAAAGACCAGACATGGAAAACAGACATACACAACAAAGAACATAAAGTAACTAAAATCATACATACAAAGTAACAAAAGCAAATGAGCAACTCGGACTCATTCACATTACTACGATTTAAAAGAGAACCTTCGTGACAACAAACCGGATATTTTCAAAAACTTTACAAGAATACAAACGGAATTATTTGATGAGCGGTTGGGTCGTATTAGACATAGAACCACAAAACAGAACACGAGATACCCAGAAGCTATAGAGATTTCTTAGTTTTTGTCTAACATTTACTTTTAATAGTTCTGCATGACTTAAACCATAATTCAAGGGTTGCGCCATTTATATACCCTCGCCCATTTTTACTACCTGTTCACCAGAGCTGTATGCACCTCTTATAATCCTCGTGGTTGGTGTCATACATTGCAGGAGTTTGTTCTAGCCACTCAAACATGGTGTCCTGCTGAGCCTCTGTCATCTTTGCATGGCGCCTCTGTCTTCTTTTTTTATTTTTTGGGTGTTTCAGACGGAGGTGGTTTTGGAGAACGTGGCGGTGTATCAATTGGTGTGATAGAATTGTTAGACCTATCACCGGAATCAGGAATTCATTACTTCCGTTTGGGTTTTATTCCTTTTTTCTGTTCATGTTTTTTTTTCATTTGGTCATCTTTGGTAGGACTACATGTAAATCTGTCCGGTTTCCCTCTGCCTCGACTCCTTCCAGCTTTTTTCCACCTTTTTTTATCCTGAAGCGATCTTAAGTAGTTTTGTCAATTAAATCAAATGTTTAGGTGTTTGCTTCACTGCGGTTTCGTTCAAAAACTAAATTCAAGATGACGATATTCGAGGAGAATTGTTTAAAAAAAAATCGCAACGCATGCCTTTTTATTCGTTTTATTTTATTTTATTTAATTGACACTCGCAAGAATTCGTTAGACTCCCAACGATTATAGCATGCATAATGGTAGTAAAGGCATTTGTATCATTCAGAAGTTAATTGTAAGAAATTCTTGTATATTATTGCAAAAAAAATCATAAGGTTCGTATGGAATTCGTTAAACTCGCAAAACACTCGTAAAGATTCGTAAGACAGTTGTAAACGATCTTAAGCTTTGATGATTTTCAATATTTCCAAAACCCAATCTTATTATTTCTGACAAATTTTCTGCCAACGCCAAAATTTTTCATACACAAGGACATTCGCATAGTGTGAGAGCAGCAGCAGTAGGCAAATTATTTTAGTTTATATCAGAATCTAAATTTGGATTTAAATCCATCAATATTGGAATAAGAATTTTTAAAGAAACAAAAATTTGGCTGATAGATGAAGATATTTTATTATATAGATGGTCGGGACCATTTCTCTGGGGGAAGGATGGGGCAAACAAACATAATTATTATTTAGACCTAACGGTCATTTTTTGCAGTCATCTAAATACACCATTATCACTCTAGCATATAAACTCAATTTTAAATAAGTTAATTTTGGCCACAAAAATGCTTGTCTTTGATCCCTACCTCCTAAAAGGATGAGGTCTCAATCCAACCCAATCAAAACCTCTGATGTGCAAAAATATAAAGGAAATAACAACTTTCCTACAAAGTATATACACAGAAAACGATATTTCTAGCATTCATACAGCAAGTAGTATAGTCATCTTCAATGAATAGATTTGGTTTTTCCTTGATTGAATAACCATTACCCAATAAAATTTAGGTAATTAACTGGACAATTATCAAGGAGATTTAAACTCTATCATATCATTGGTATTTCAATTTAAGTTTGTTAGAAACTTCAAATTTCCTTGCTGATTGTCCAGTTACCTACTAAGTTTGTCAATAGTCCATTGAACTACTTCAGGAATTTCATCAACTGTCCAGCAAACTACATAAGGATGTTCATGGATTGTCCAGTTAACTATATAATGAAGTTCATCAAGTGATTGGTCATTTAATCAAGAGAAGACAAAATTTTCTCTCTAAAGTAAAACATATATGTATTACTTACTGCAACAAGATTCTATCATTAATTTTGTTCTTGGCAGAGTACATGTTCAAACAATTACATTTACTGTGTATATCATTTAAATACACTTATCTCATGAGATAAACAGTTATAAATGTGATTTTTCATGATTCGATGAAACACATATTCAAACTATTACATCAGCCACATCCACTAATCAGTAGACTCTTTCTACTGATTTCTGTGTATTGCTTAGTTTTCTGTTTATCCAAAAATTAGTGGAAATGAAATAAAAAAAGATATGAAATGTAATACAGTCAAACCTTGGTAGCTCGAACTCCAAGGGACTGTTATCGGAAGTTCGAGTAATTGAAGTTCATATATTTCTGGATTTTTTTCGTTGTCGGTCTGAGTTCGAATTCATCGTTAGAAATTGCTTACTTCCTACAAACTTGTGTTAGTTCGTGGATCCTTTTCATTCGCTTTCGGAAGATTATTGATTTGTGGACATTAAAAATGCTGTTTTCGCACTAAAAAACGTTCAGAGTTCTAGTTCCTTGGTCAATAATTTGTTTTCATCCGATTTTCTTTCATGCTTTCTTCATACCCACTTCGGGACATTCTCGAACTTCAACCAGTACTATGTTAAGATCAAATCTACCTAATTAGTGATGACTTAAGTATTACCTGTAATTAACTAAAATGACACTGATTAATGATAGGGTTTCAGTTTTTCACACCTTTTATTACCCAAGCTGACAAAATGGCTGATGAGTTCGAGTTAGTGAGGGTTATTCTCTAAGATTTATTACCGAACGGACCAACTAGTCAGTTCCAGAAATCCATGGTTATTTATACTGATTATATAGGAGAAAATTTTGGTACTTTGAATTGTGTTCTAGAAATCCAGGATGTTCGAGCCATCCAAGTTCGAGCGATTGAAGTTTGACAGTAATAAGAATTAGAAATTTCATCTGCGTGTAAAAGCATTGACCGGATACATGTCGATGAAACATCAAAAATGAAACATACAATTCTTATAAAATACCAGTCCATATAAAATTCAGACACTGCCAATGGTAAAGTGATTCATGGTGTAGAAAAACTCACAGAACAAACAATGGTTTATCAGTCTATATACATGTATGCTATATATTTACATAATAATAATCATTTCAGTATTCAGATCTGCACTTTTGAGAAAATCATACATTCATCTTACATTAAAATCAACCAAATGGAACCAAATCAAGAACAATAACTCATGCAAAAAGCCAATTTCATGCACAATCTATATAATTTTTATCTCAAACCCAAACAACCAAATGAAAAACTAAGACTGGTTATGTAAGCAGTAACTGTTTCTGAACAAGAAATAAAACTGAATCTGGTGGGTTTTTGTCATGCATGAATCACCTTCAGTCTGATTTTTAGAAAGACTGTTACTTAAAACACAGTTTAGTCACAGTAGTTTCTATCTACATTTAGGAAAGCGAAGACATACAAAACACACTTTTCTTCTATAAATGGATTATAAATTACCCTTTATTCATGAAGGAACTTTTGTACATGAAAGTAGAAATACAGATTTAATTTAAAATGAGGAAATGCACCAGTCCTCAGCAATACCATTGGTACAAAACCTCTGGAGTTCCCTGCATAGTTTTTCACACTTCACTCCATCTTCAGACAGTATGATTGTCCTTATTCAGATTACAATATACATCCAATCACAAGCCTGAAAAATAAGATCAATTTATCAGAAGGGATTTATAAAATAAACAAGTTTCCTGCAATAATATCCTTTAAACTAAATGCACTAAGAAGACCATTAAAAAGAGTGCATATATTAGTTTCATGCTTAAAATCAATAACCAGAATTTTTTTTCCTGAGTTGTCATCTACAGTTATGTGTTTCAAGATGTATTCTAATAAAACATAATTCTAATCTGCCAAACAGGAACATCAAGGAGGAACACAACATCTTAGCTAGATTTTTTGTCAATATTTTTTTTTTCTGATTTGGTAGATTGAACAACTAAACATTATTCTTAAGCATATTGTTTCCGGAATAGCTAATTTTTTGTAATATAAATATTTTAATATTTAATTAGTCAAACCAAATGATTTTTTTTATTACTAAGTGGGCCATTAATGGAACAAGAAGTGATACCACAGCATATGTTAAAAACTGGGGAAAGGCAAAAATGTTCAAAATGGCCTAACCCAAAACTACATTATGGATTTTGCTCTAAATTGAACATATTCTGATCTTAATAGAACTTAACAACTGTGCAAAGTTATAAGAAAAATCATTGATCTGTGTCAAGTTATCATCTAAAACCATTGAGGGATTGACAAACAGAAATGTAACTTTTTGGAAGGTATCACATAATACCTTGCCACTTTGTGTGGCAGTTTATAAGAAGACGCTCCCAGGAGCCTCAATTGTTCACCTGGTTAAATTTTGTCTTTCAATGGCAATAAATTTAACAAAAAGTTGTCTTACAATTTTGACTCAAGAAGACTTTGGTAGGACTTATCACAAGTATTATTACATGGCTTAACAGACAAAAATGAAAATTTGACCACAGATAGATCTAATCATGCTGAACATTTTTACCCCTTGTCAGAATTTGGCTAAATCTAACGGTTTTGGAGATACATAATCGACAAAACTACAGTGAGACCCCTATGTTCTTTTTTAAGTAATGGCGGCCATGTTTTTTGACGGATCAAAAATCTAAACATAAATTTTGTGCAAGATATCCAAAGGAACAATCATAACAAGTTTGATTCTAACTGATCAAATAGGGTCAGAGGAGAAGATTTTTAAAAAAATAACATTAAAAATAGCAAAAAAAAACGTCGAAAAAGGACAATAACTCTTATTAAATGGTTTGAGAGATAAAAATGAAAATTTTACCACTGATAGATCTCATCATGCTGAACACTTTTACCTATGTCAGAATTTGGCTAAACCTTACAACTTTGGAGATATATGAGAAAAACTACAGTCTGACCCCTATGTTCTACTTTTAATAACGGCCGCCATGTTTTTTGGCGGATCAAAAATCTAAAAACAACTCTTGTACAAGATACCCTAAGGAACATCTGTGCGAAGTTTCATATGATTCCGCTCAGTAGTTTCAGAAGAGAAGATTTTTGGAAAATTGTTAACTGATGCCAAGTGATGGCAAATAGTTCACATGGCCTTCGGCCAGGTGAGCTAAAAACTGCTTATTTTGTTTAATAATATGTAATTTGATTTATTAACCTCAAGTTTTATAGCAGGTAAACGTTAGAAAATACATTTGTACACTTATTGCTATTGCAGAAACATCATTGAACAAATGAAACTCGTTAACATTTAAAATGGGCATTTGAGGAAGACATTGGGTTTCTAACATTGTTTTCAAATCAGTTTATAAAACAAATAATTCACCCAAAAATGTGATTCTACCTCTAATGGCTTCTATACCTTTGTCTTTTGATTCAATTAATTTTACAGTACTGTGAAAGTATTTTTATTTCGTGGATACCAACTTTCCTGGATTAGAAAAAGAAGAAACACAAGTTCATGGATTTTTGAATTTGTGGTTTTGAGGTATTCAGTATACTCATCAATGAAAATCTCCTCTTAATTGGGGACCAATTTAATTTTTTGGTTTGGCCTACCCACGAAAACCATAAAATTGGTACCCCATGAACAATAGTACTTTCACAGTAAAAAACCAAGTTTACATGGTTCATAGACAATGAATAATGACACAATTCAAATTTTTGCCTTCAAAGGTTCAAAAATATAATAACCCTCTACTATACACTATTCTCTTATATTCTGTTTTCTGTCATACTACAGAGTCAATTCTGAAAATTTGGTACAAAATTGTTTAAGGGGCAAGTCAAAACAGAAGTTTAGTGTGTTTTTCACACAAAGTACCTATTTTTCTATTCCTTGGTGTGTGGAGGTTCAAGTAACTTACAAAGGCATTAAAAAATATTGTCCTAAAAATCAGTAGCCATGGTAACATACTGAAAACAATATTACTGAGCTTAAGTATAACTTAGGCTAACAGCCAAATACTACATTTTGTAAAATATCAGGAACTTAGAAGCTAGCAAAGGAGGAAAGCTTGCATGGAGGAGGTGGGAAAAGGTACAAATAATAACACCCTTTTCGATCAATTTGATCTCAATTTTATTTCCTTAAGTTCATGCAAAATAAGGTGTTTTGAAAATCAGCCAATTGATACTGAGGAGAGAACGTAATACAGCAGAGGACTGAAACAGTCAGGAAGCCCCTCTTCATTTGAATTACACTTGTTTATCATCACATATATACATGTATATCATCTATGTATAAATGCTTAACTGCATTTAAGCAATATATCCACCAAATTCTACTCTTTTTTTTAAAGTTTTTTTCTCCTATGATGACATCACCCACCTTACATGACATGAGCAGATTGTTATTGCCATAATCTTGTACCGCTGAGAAGACTGGTTGTCCTTCACATAAAGCACTATGTTCTCTGGTACCCTGGTCTAGAGATGATCTGACATTGGCTAATGTAATACAATCTTGCTGAAAATGGAAAAAAAAGTTTACACTAAGCAAGTACTTTTTGCAGTTGCCAATTTTTAATGGATTCAGTCCAAAGAACAAATCTAAAATATGAACTGAAATAATACAAGACTGATACACTTATCATATTTACTCCTACTGTTTTCAATTACCTAACTGTTGCAAAAAATTACAATAATCTTTGACAAAATGTCTGCCTATCCAATATTGTAGAGAAAACAAATATTCAACAAACTGACCAAATACTTTACAGTTAACAGTATCATTACCCAGATGCTCTGAACAAGGGTCTGGAAATTCTGACAGCCTGTGTCGGACATTTTATCAAATTTCAGCAGACGTTTGTGTCAGTCTTTTAACTACCTAGATCAAGAATAAACTTTACAAAAACCCTTTTTTGTAATTATTTAAAGATAAATATTGGAATTTGTGTTATTCCATCACATTCTTTCACAAAATATCTGAACGAGTGAATGAGTTCAGTTTCGACTACCCATGGACGTTCTGACATGTAACCAAAACATCTTGTCTCTTGGACTTTTTCATCACATCGGCAAACAGTCGAAAACTTCCGAATGATGTAAAAAATGTTGATTGTATTAAAAATAAAATCGCAATTACATTTTGTATATTGATTTGAATGAGTTGTTGATTTCTTTATTAAAAAGATTCAATCGATGAATTAATAATTACTAACTATGACCGATTCGTAGTTTCAGCACCATGTGCTTTCGTTACCACTGAAAGATCAGCGGGAAAATGATAGATTTGTCAATCTTTTTCTTATTCAAATCAAGTAATAGATGTATGAAAATTCTCTGAGTCACTTCAATTAATTTGTATACGCAATCGTACTGCACGTGTAGCGTTAATGTAATTATGCAATTAACTAATCAGTTACAGGTAAAATCGCAGTCACAGGTGGCTGCACATTGGCTAATTAATATTGATGTACTTCTGTCAAATAATTTCCAATAAACAATTTGGAGACAGGTAGACAAGATGTTTATACAGTAACAAAACCACGATGACTGTAATTTATAAGGCTTGACAGTTTTTTTTATGTCCAATATCAGAAAATGGTTGTCAGTCATTTGTAAAATTTGTCAGTCAATGACCAGCATTTTTTACTGTTTCCAGATCCTTGGCTCTGATAAAAAGTTCCTCACTATTTTGAAGTGATGACATGTTTTTTGGTCACTCCAGCAATGCTCGAGGTTGTCTGGCAAGCTATTTTTTGATTTGGTGCCATCCTTACCTCTAGCACCTGACACATTGAAAGCCACCGCAAATGTGAATTAGCTTAACATGTGTTTTAAAACATTTAAAGTCTTTTATTTACATAAAAGAAGTTTAACCTACCGGAAATCGAGCAATAAAAATCCCAAATATTTCTTAAATACCTAGAAAACATTTGTAATGAAGACAGTTGTCAAAATGACCAGCAATTTTGAATTAGGTCACTAATTTTACGGAATACAAAATGTTTTTGACAAAACGAACTTAAAGTTGGGAAAGGCAATTCGTTGGTTAATTTGATATGTTCGTTTCACAAATTTTAAAATTCGTAATTTTATCAACCAGAATTACTGTAATCTTCCGTGTATACCGCACACTTTTTTTTCAACTTTTTCTTTGCTCCAGAAGAGGGATGTACAGTATACACCAAAACAATGAGTTACAAGATTTTTTTTCTAGAGACATAATTTTCAGGTCCGTAATTTTTGGAAATCAGAACCAAACAACATCATGCCACTGTATTTTTGAGAACAGTTTTATGTGAAATAAACAATTAGTTTTACTGCTATTTAATAGTTATTTTATCCATCGATGCCGTTTCCTTGCATTTCATAGTTTGTACGAAAAACCACGACTAGCTTCTTACTGTTCTCTCAAATCAAGTCGTCAAATTATAACTTCTTCACCTGTGAGCGATGGAGCTTTAAATACACAACACCGGGAGTGCCAATCTGTCCTCGGGTCCATTGTCATTTAATTATCAAATAACACAAGATCAATTTAAAAGGTGAAACAATTATTACTAATCCTTTAATCCGCTTGATGAACTGTTTCCAGATATCAATACACAACTTGGCAAATTAAAACATCTTTTTATAAATGGTCGGACTTGACACCATTGTTTTAGCGAATTACCTAATTTGTATTCGAACAGGAAATGTAAACATTTCAGCCGACTCAGATCTAATACATCGCTATTTATAAACTATTTTAATCAATAAATGGCTTGCAAACGCAGGGAAACGTAAAAAATACTTTTATTTAAAAGATTAATGATGAAAAGATACGCATTTTGGTAAATTACTGGAATCCTTTCATCTCAATGTGGTCTTCTGCTGGTGATTTTTTCCTCACTTCCCAGTGTGCATTTTACATGGAAACTACCTTTTTCCGCTGATCTTCCTTGCCATGAAGGGGGTGCACAGAATACATAGATGCATGTAATACAAGGAAGAATACAGTACGCACTCAAAAAGCTAAAAACCAAATACAAAGTTCATTTTAACTGCATTTACAAAGGATTTCCAGGATTCCTGGATTTACTTATCAGGAAGGTCATTTGTTTTTCTTCAGTTTAGTCACCTTCTACCATATTATGATAAAGAAACTGTATAAAACGTTTTAAATGGCAAATAGTTTACTTTAATTCTGCTGACTTCGAAGAAAGGCGAAACGAGCGTTATGCAATATAGCGCTCGGAAGTAAAACAATATGGATTATTTGTGACATTGGTAGTTAAAGGATTGATGATGATGTGGGGAAAACAATCTACTATAGAAACTTGCCGCCATATCAGCTTCGTATATCAGTCTCACGCCAAATGAGTGTGAGTTGGCACTAAATACATACCTCAGTATTAACTCTCATGCCACAGGGACAAAATATCACACCCTGGTTCTGTAGTAGGGGATTTCTGTAATACAAAAAATAAACTTTTTTTATTCCTCTGGGGTTTGAACTTGGTAATAGATTGGTAAATGCATGTTTATTGAATACAAGAACAGTTACTGAAAATTATTGCATTGATCCTTTAATAGCGAAAAATGCAACTGACTCTAAAATGCAATAATTAAAACTGGCATTGTGGAATTTCATGTGGGTTTTCTGCTGTGGCTTCATTTATCCATGCCATTATGTACAAAATCACATCACGCTTCTTTGTTTGGGTCATTGTTTTTTTTTTATTCTTAACGCATACCAATTCTTGTCGACTTGATAAAGGAGAAGACCATGCTATTGTGAAAGTCATAAAAATCGAAATTAATCTCTTAATTGTTTGTGAAAATTACATTGAAACATAATAATTTTTTTTTTCTTAACTAATTAATTGCGATTTGTAACTTAGGGAATTTGAATTTCCCGCGACTATGGGCGCCACCATGATCGGTTGTGCTGTGACGTCACGAAGTTGGTTTGTAAAGTGACAGTAGATAGGTAATTGATTATGATGTCCGAAAAAATCACAAATTTGGGACTTTTCCCCTATAATTTTAACCCAAAATAAACAGAAAAAAAGATTGAGTCACAACATGTAAGCAAATGTCATACAACATTGATGAACAATGGAATTTGCAGCCAGAATACTAGTATGTTTGAGGAAAATCTAATGGCTACTTCCGAAGAACGTTCAAGAAGCCGGTCAAAAACCTTTAGAATATTTCTCTTTTATCATTCTGGCAATCGTAAGCTTGACAAGACAACATGTTTTGGTGAGTAGATAAACAGGATCGTAGACAAATTTACAGAATATTCTTTGTTTACATATTATTTGCAGTATACTTGTATCAGTACCAAAACGACTTACTGACATCACGAGCCAACCAGAAGCTATCGATAAAATTCAATAAAGTCGGCTTATGATCTTCCTTCAGATAGGAGGGTTCTGCAAGATGCTATCCACTTATATTTCAAGGATTTCGAACTTTGCATAGCTTTGAGCATTTTATAAAACCACATTTTGTATTAAAGGTTATTTATTTTTGTTTACGTGGGTATGATTTATCATAAAAGACTAACTTAATGCAAAGGTGGTCTTTCCCTTTAAGGATAGACATACAATGTACATATTGACAGACTGATCACAATAGGGCATCAGCCACATTTTATGTATGGGCCTTAATCACTTTTTAAATAAAGTTTCATAAAAAACTCAATGCATTTCATGAAATGAACATGCAACTGTTTATCTCAAAGCAGTTTTCTACTGGTAAAATTTCCCTGCTTTCTACCAGCAACTTTAAAAACACCATTACTAAGGGCCATTTGTCGATTTCTTTTATAGGAAAGGGTGTTTGTGTAAGGCTTATTTACGGAAAGATGCAGTATATTAAAAGCAACAAAATTTATCACGGTACAATTGGTACATATTATATCATTAATCATGTACTCTAACAATGCATAATCAGGCCTAAATAACGAGGTCAACAAAGAAGGTGGAAATTGGCAAATCAGTGAAAAAAACAATAACAGTAAGAATACTGGCAAAACAGGAAGTAAATATACAGTATAAAAAAATCATAACAGTAAAACAGTCTTTCCCAAATGGCATCGGTCCAACAGCCCTGACAGGTAAAACTGTTGTCGGACCGACCAACTACGATCTTTTTCCAGACCAAATGTGCAACATGTTCCATGATCGGTTCTGGGATTTATTATTTTTTGGGCATGCTCGATTACGATTACTGTTTTCTTTTCCGGTTTTAGACCAATGTTTAACTCAAAATCGTGAAAGAAGCAATCCCTGGAAAGTCTTTAAAATGTCCAATAACAGAGGCTGAACACAGCCAAAGGAAAAAGAGATAGGAGGAAAATCGTCCTGATCGGAAATTCGGTAATAGCTGGGATAGGAATATGGATACTTCTATTTTTATAATTTATCTAATTAAACAATGCAATTCATTTCGATAGGCATTGGGATTGTGTTTTGGTGGGATAGGAATATGGAAACATTTATTCTTACATTTGGATGCAGTTTTTTCTTTAGCCAAAGAATAAAAAATTAAAAAAAAAAAAAAAAAGCTATTTTATTCAAACTTTCTCAACATTTCACATGAACAAATTAACAAAGTAACATGATAAAGGCTGAGACAATATAAAAATTAAAACAACAAATGAGCTGCACACCATACATTATTACAAAATACAACAACAAATGTAAAATAATAAATGTCAATACATTGCCCACTTTTACAATTATAGTTAAAAAATTTCGGTCAGACAAAACCAATCAGCCTGTCTGACCGAATGACAGACAGATCCTCTGACAATTTGGCAGAGACTGAGTAAAATCACAATTTTAAGAAGCGAATTCAGCTTTAAAGCAGACAAAAATCAGGCCTGCATAATACAAATATAAAAAACATGCATAGTCTTGGTAGATTATTACTTGCAAATACAAATATACTATGCATTGATATGGGTTGTTTCACTACTTTCTGTGTTTAATATTGATACATTACCCTCTTACCTCTGACAGATAGGACAAATAACTTCATCAGTAGAGAGTCTGTCTACAGCATCACAAAGAGAATTCTCTTCAAGTTTCACACTACTTTCATACTCATCAATCATTCTTTTTTCTACAAAGTAAACAATGCAATTTCACTACAGCATTATATACTACTCAGACTAAACAGATTGAGAATGAGATTGTCAAACTTAGTATATTGTATGTTACAATGTCATTAAAATCAAAATACAGTCCTCATTAAAACTATCTACACAGTGGTTGAGTAGGGAATTGTTTTCTAACTGGTAAGCAATAATTCTTTTTTAAATACAAAAACTAGAAAAACTGTGACCAATGCTCACTAAATTGATAGCCCCACTCCCCAATTTGATATAACGCAATCTTTTGACTGCCAAATTGAGTCAAAAATAGAAGGTGCAATATATGTGTATAATATAAAGATTCAAAGACAATTTAACTGAACTCCAAACTCTGAACTGAATCAGTGGTGTAGAAGGAGTAATGGATGAAAAATAGGTACCCGTCTGTTAAAGGAAAGAAGAAGTATAAATGGGAGGATGTTTTTTTATAATCTATACACACTGATTAACCAACTGACCCTCAGATATAAGTTCATTCTGTATATCTTCAAATAATGTCAGCATTTCTTCTGTATTTATATCAATCTCTAAGTCTGTTTCCATCTGAAGTGAAAATAAATATATACTATACATTTAGATTTAGATTTATCAAGGCATGATAATTAAAGTATGTTGAGGGCATTCATCAAAGTCAAAAGGTCATATTGGGAGCACTCCACCTTGACATCAGGCTGTGCTCAATTGGTCTAGGGAAGCATTCTAATAAATTGTATCTGGACAACTTCTTTTCTTACATATACATAGCTAATGGATTGCAGAATAATTGGAGGATTTTTCATTTTAATTTTTTTTCAAGAAACCAATATTTTCCTTTGATTTTGAAGTTGTGTTTACTCTAAAAAATGATGTTCTATAAATGAAGAATGGATTGTTTGTTTGTTTGTTTGTTGGAGTTTAACGTCCGAGCAGCAATATTTCAGCTATATTCAGACAATGAACATGAAATGGATGATAAAATGAACATGAAATGAAAAAAAAGGATGGGTCACAAGGATAATAGGGTCGACAAATTTTGATTGCCACTGGAAAAAGGGGGATGGGGAAGGTCGGGCAATTTAGCCTCCTGTGGCGGAGCGCAATGGTTCCTACTCCTATCGAATACCACAGCAGGGTTCTTTAACGTGCGAGGAACGTGGCATCTTTCCCAACACGGTGCACCACTATGGTTTGCGGTCAGGTTTTCCGTATTGTAGCCTGACAACCCCAGCATGTAACACGCCAGGGGTACCCCATTCCACCACCTGGGGCACACATCCCAGTTGCTCTGTGGGCAGAGCGCCTAGCCCCGGCTAGGTTTCTGAGCACTATTTAGTCACCTTTTACGACAAGCTTAGCGCTGCTGCAGGCCGATTCTTTTAACACCCGGACCTGCACGGGGCATGAAGAATGGAAAGTATTGAAAAAATTAAGAACTAATTTTTTACATACATATGTGTTTCAAACAAAAGATTACCATTTTTTGGTATGTACAATACACATTTATGTATTGTGGGCAGTGCAATTTTGAAGGTCAAAACGTGGAAAAAAGTTTTTTAGACATAGATTGCAGTAGATTGCAGAGAGAAAAGATCGATATTTTCCACTTGGTCAGTCAATTTCTTTACCTTGATCCAGTATTTCCTACATAATTGTGAAGGAAAGAAATTTCTAATCACACTTAAACATCATGTAAAGATCAGTAGCAACATTAATTGCATAATTTGAACTTCGAAGCATGATAAAATTAACACAGGATGTACAAATGTACAAAATCTAAAGTCAGGAAAATTGGACATTTCTGGTTTTGGTTGTTACTCAAGTTTCGTAATTTTTCATTTTAAAACATACTTTAAAAAAAGAAAATTGTTAGAAACAATCAACAGCAGTTTCAAAATAATAATTTTTAGCTGCATACGCATTCAATAAGGAGGGTTTGACAAAAAAGGACTTTGTTACTTTTTGGTTTTCAGTTGTTTCATTTTAATATCTCTAACCGGGTTTTATAAAAAAGAAATATTGTACAACCTTTGTCTGAAACAGGTTATTAAGACATTTCAACATGATTTGAAGACAATATCATTTAAAATTCAATATTTAAAGATGTATTCAATGATTATATAAAATTTCAGTAACATTTCACTTCCAGTTTGTTTGTCTACATTACGCAATCTCGTTTCTTATAAAAACATCTTCTATTTCTTGGTCAAATCTTATATACTGATGCATAATACGCACCCCCATGCTCTGGAAATTATTTCTATGTAAAAATAAGCACATTATAGACATCAAAATAAGGTAGACTTTATTTTGACTTTTGCAGTCAAAGTGTCACACTAACTACCCCTGCCTACATGTACTTCATAAGTTCAGTGCTTAATTCAACATGTAAAGTCCAGACTTTTTGTAAACTGAACTTTTTGCATTTGCACTCCAGCGTAATAGTTTTCTATAGTTTTAGAAAAAAAAACCTAAAAATTATGTTTAACCTTTAGATTTAAAAGGTCATGAAATTGATATTACATTGTAATAATACACAAAATGACTTTCTCTTAAAACTACTTTCGTTATACATGTAGAAAGTGACCTTCAGGAACATCTTATGTACATTTTGGAAGGAGTCTGAAAAATCATACCGGTGGACCTGAGATAGCAGAGGTGGAGAGAGAGAGTCTCTGTTATTATTTTTCTTTCTTTTTTTAAATAAATACAATGAACAATTACACACTTATAATTATAGATAGTTGTAAAGTTCAAGGCTGTATTTGAAATGTTACCAGCCTTCTTAAAAGGAAATCTGACATATTTCCGCTGTGCAAGACATCACCCATTCGATTTGACAATTAATAAAGTATTATTTTAATTTGGAATTATTTCGGAATTTTTATATTAAATTACCAACAAAAATTATTTGTAAAACTAATCCTTACTAAGGGTGTTAGTCATGCTGACATGGCTAAGGGATAAGGTTACCGGTAGTTGGATAACAAAAGTCAAGGAAAACTTATTAACCCCCCCAAGCCATGAGGGCATGACAAACCCTCTTAGTAGGGGTAAGTTTTATTCATAATTTTTTTCTTATTTTCTTAAATCCAAAATAATCAAAATTCAAATAATACCTTGTTAAAATAATAATATGCACTACAGCTAATGACTATTTTGACGATTCCACTCACCCACCGAGGACAAGTTGTCCATGCTTTGCCCATCCTTAATGCCCACCGTCTCAGGTGGACAGTATAGTGTCCATGCCCACGGTATTCGGTGGATGTGTGATAACCTGTTGATTGGATTTAATCCATGATCGGCAATTTTATTACAATGTTCAAACGGTTGAAAAATAAAAGAACAATGTGTCAATCATTACCTTGACCATGAGAATCAATTTTCTTTCAAGTATAATTGGCCTCAAGCCAAAATTGTGAGGCCAACAGGTGTTTACATGTACTTAGGAATTAAGATAATTAGATTTTTATACAAAGTAAATGCTTTGAACTCTGAACTAAACACATGAAACTTTAACTTATGGTCTATAATTAACCAATTTCAGTATCGTGTCATCTCAAGAAAATTTGTAAGTGGGAAGATAATATATGATCCAGAAATATTGAACCGCATAGTTCATGAGTTTTCAAATGGCAACGGATTTAACCATGTATCATCTGAGCACACATCAGCCGAATATAGTAATGGGTGAAAATTTCCCCTCTTAAGTTGAATATGCAGTTAGTTCTTTAAGATTTAGCGCACAAGACAGTTGAAGGAATTATTTCTTCGTTTTTTTTCCCTTCACATAATTTTGACTACGATTAGTTCTGTTATTATATCAGTCTATACGAAACTTGTCAGACCTTCAGTCAAATCCGATAAAATTGCTGCCGGTTGAATATGCAGTTTGTTCTTTAAGATTTAGCGCACAAGACAGTTGAACGATTTGTTTCTTCCGTATTTTTCCCCTTCACTTAATTTTGACTACGATAAGTTCTGTTATTATATCAGTCTATACGAAACTCGTCGGACCTTCGGTCAAACCTGATAAAATTGCTGCTGGTTCGATAAAGATCGCTCCGATATCCGGACCAAAAGTCCGACATCATTTTCGTGTTTTACATCCGTCATCGAGTTGTTTCCCCTGAAAAATACAAATGGCCGGTCGTGTACGAAACTGTTGAAAAATGTCCTTTTTAAGGTATACGGAGGGTGCAGTGCCCGGCAAAGCAGTTACGATTAAAAGAAAATTGACTGGACCAGAAAAACTTCTTGCGGTCCAGTAAAACAGTAAGCTTTACAGGTCTGAATGTCCAGTAAAAAAAACAAAGTTTCACATAGACTGTCATATAAAACAGTAACATACAAATTATACAAGAAAGTCGAGTATTCGTGTACTACTTATTTTACTGACGAGTTTCTTACGTAATAATTCTTACGGGTGGCTTTTATATACTTTCGTTTTTAAACCAACAACAACAAAAATGCTTTAAGCACCTCAATTTCTTAAGCAAATTTGATAAATGCCTTTGTAATATCTTGTCCAATCATTGCTTTCCACGTTTCATCAATAGGTGTGTCCCTGTATTTTCAGCATGGCATAAGATTAATTGACATTTCGTTGACATGGCAACAGTAATTGATCAACAAACAATATGCCTTATTTGCATAGATAATAAGAATACTGAGTAATAATACACTAAAGTATTTAAAATTCTACACCTTCATTCTAAAACATGTAACTTTAGAGATCTACAGAAATATAAATATTGTTTTTTTTGTTTTTTTTTCATAACTGCTGATGATAAATCAAAATTTCAGACCTTTTGATTCAGACTTTTTAATTTTATTTAATTACCGAAAATCTTCGCATATCAAAATGCACTTTCGAAAATAGATTTTCATTAAAGTGTTTTATTTTGAAATCACATTATTTTTTTTAACATCTTCTCGAACATTTTTCCAGAAACATTATTATTTTCATTTCCGAAATATTCATTGTTAGTTTTGGAATATACAAACAGGTACATTGTAAATAACACAAGGGCAATCATATTTTTCTTTTAAATAATAAAATATTCACTGTTCTTGTAAACGCATGCTCACTACAAGCATTTCTTTTTTTTTTTTTACAAAATGTAATAATCTTGTTATGCATTAGTGATATTTCATATCATAGCCACCTAGAAATAAAATTATTCACTGTGTTTAAAACATTAACTTATTTAGTCGAATCTCAGTAATTGTACCGGAAATAGTGTGTATTATCTGTGTAATGTCACTACTTAATACCCAAGCGCGTGACACTTAGCCAATATACAGGAAGTGGTCGATCAACTGCTAATTAATGAGACGGCATTGACTGGTAATATTAAAGAATTAAAAGAAACCTAATTTAATTTTCATGATTACAGAAGTGTATTAGGAACACCCAAAGTGTTTTTTTTTTAAATCAAAATTTCGACATTTAAAACCTCTTTTAAAATAAAAATTGTGTTTGAATAACCCAAGTATGATCTAATATAAAAAAAATTAAAATTCTTTTAGTATGAATTTTACTGCTTACTATAAATAAAATAAATTAAACTAATTGGTATCTTAATAATATTAACACTAGTGTGCCGACTTCAAATGAAGTAGACCTTTTTCAGAAAATCTCCAATATATTTCAATACTAAAATGGGACAAAAATGAGATTTCATGTTTTGCGTTATTATGTCTTTCACTTGTAGTTGTTGAAATGGATACATTATAAATTATCATATTTGAGAGTAACTTTCAAATTTTAGCAAAATTTGTAACACCAGTCCTTGTTCGTTTCGATAATACATGAACATGTTCTTTCTCGAATTCCATGAAGGTTGCACTCATCATATATCTTAGTTTTTTTAATTTAGTTTTTTTAATTTATTTTTTTACGGTTGTTGACAAAAATTAACCAATCTATAACACCTTAATCTTAGTACACATAAACGTCTAATCATGATTCTTATATGTCTTCTCAGGTACTTCTAAGTGCAATTTTCTTATACGTGCATATTGATTATCCAGTTCTTTAAACCACACCCTCAATATTCCTATAATTTATTACCTGTCAGTCAATGATACTGCATCTTTCCTTAAAACCACACCCTCGATATTTAATTTAATTGATTACCTGTCAATCAAAGGTCCGAGAAGGAACACCTGCATCTTCAGCCACCATGAGAAATTCATAGCAACATGATGCAGTGCCGTAGAAAAAAGGAATGCAGTTGTAAATAATTGTATCTTTCATAGGGGGTTGCACACCCAATCTTAGCTGGTTTTCTTTAGGAATTTTAAATAGTATAAGCAAAGGGAGGGTGCACTTTTTCCATCATATGGCCGTAAAAGTATTAATCTCAGAATTCATCTTACAAGATTAATTGTTGTTTCCAAATTCATATAAGTATTATATACTATTAATACTACTAATATATGAACTATTGAGTATCTCTGAATACATTCTTATCCATCAACTTGATCAACATTACATCAAATTTTCTAATATAATGCAATTTATTTCTTGACAAGTTATAGCACTGCACTGTATTCCAACATGCCGCTACCATTAATTGATTAACTGTCAATTTAAGAGATCACATGGCACCTGTCAAAGGTTACTACGGGGAACTTCGTTGTAATTCATTTGTTGGCAAATGATCACGCTTCTCTGCTTTAATCCCCGCCCTACAGATATTTGATGACTGTCAATTATAAAGAAGCTCTATTGACACCTGTGAAATGTTTGTTATCGCAAGTTCATACAATTAGATATGCTTCTTATAATACAACAGGACCGTAATATTTATTACGTAAGAATGAGTTTTAATTCCGATTTCTGTTAAAACTAAACAAGATTTAAAAGTGACCACCGGAATGCGTGGGCAAAGTGGACAAAGACCAACCACGTGTCCACCGTGGGCCGGTGGGAACATGTCCAAGGATGGACACTTTTGTCCACCATTGCCCATGCCCACCGTGGGAAGAGGGAATTGTCAAAATAGTCGTTAGCCGTAGTGTAAGATTCTCTTATTTTTCATAAATGTAAAAACCCTTCAAATTATAATATCTAAAAATTTATATACATATCCTTGAACTGAGGACTGCTGGTTTTTAATGTGTGACTCTTACTACATGTATCAGAATGAGGTTCAATGCAAATATCTGTGTACTTAATAGGCAAAGCCTTAAATCTTATTGATTTCTCACCTCATCAGTTCTAACAGAATTTTCCTGTTGGAAAGATTTCTGTAACATTTCTAACTCCTCCCTCATCAGTTCATGTATAAAATTATCATTAGCATCCTTCTCATAAAGCTTGCTGTTAATGCCACGAAATCTGTCCTGGAATTTTTCTCTGCTTTGTCTTAACCTGTCTAGACATCTCTGTAACGGACAAGATTAGAAGAGTACATTTAGAGATGCTCTCAAGATATTCAACAATTAACATTGCATTTAATATGCAATGTAAAATAAAAGTTTAAAGATAAACAAATTAGTTACATGTACAAGTATGACTTCATTGTCTGAATGAAAGAGTGCTGGGTTCCTATTTCTTTCACTAGTTTAAAGAATGAGTGCTTATATTCAGATGTCTACTGTTTTCTAACCATGGAAAATCAATGTAATGGGATCAGTAAATAAACTGAATAAGTTTGAACTTGTGATGACAGAAACCCTCTCACTCAAAATTTTAAGTAAAAAAGGGTCATTACTCTAGAACAGTAATTGCAATAAACTTGACCTCTAGACATGTACAACAGTCACCAACAATGTGATAAAGTTGTAAAGATTCGGTTAAACAGATTTCATATGACATCCTGAATACTAAAAAAGTGACTAACAGAAAATTGATAAAACCCTTACTCATCAAGCAAAGGTACATTGGATTCCCGTTAATCGCATAACCTAATGGTCAGAAAAAAATGTCTTTTTCATGAAATGTTCTGATTTATGTTGTTATGTTATGCAAATATGTGGAATCGTTCATGTACATGTACAAGATGGGAAAAGTTTTTGTTCCTCAAGTTTTTATGGGATGAATAGAAATATGCAATTAACAGCAGGGGTCGCACTGGGCTTCACCAATGTCACACTTTGCGATTTTTTATTTTATCTGGCGACAAAAATAACCAGTTGGCAATTTTCTTGGCACCTAGGTTTTGTATATTAAAATTGATAGGAAGTTTATCAGCAACAGATATTCTCTTTAATTAAACAATTGTGTTTCACCTGGTCTGAGTTTATTGACCATGACCAATTTACAACTGAAGGCAATTAAAGGTAATTAGACCAGGCGACCGTGACTGACAATATCCTCACGGGAGGTGTCAATCAAATGTAAATATATTATTGAGCCAATCAAAACTCTCATCATCTGGTCAAAGGTAAACACAATTATGGCCATGTGCACTTGGCTACATACAAGCTTCACACCCCTGTGATACATAAACAGACTTACCGAACAACAGAATAAATTAAATCCATTTAACAATGATTATCCCATAAAGAAGTGTCTAAACACTTCGAAATGAAAGAATTGATTGAAGAAAATGGATGCCAATTGTTAACACTTTTGCCATGTGATTTTTTTGGCAGGAAAATCGGTAAACAAATAGAATGGGGATTCCCAAAATCTAATTAAGGAAATACTACTCAGATATCAAAATAATTATACAGGGACACAATGAATGGTCCAAAGTACAAAATGTAGTTTGCTAGAAATTTTATCACTTGAAAAAAAGAATCAAGTATGTTAAAAAATTTTTAAAAAATCAAATTATATTGTAAGATAAATTAGACCATAAAGGACAAAGGTGAACATATAATAAAATCAGGGACTATATGAGAATGGTTACATAAAGTCCTTGATAGAAATAAAATACCTGTTTCTGGAGTAATACTTTATTATTTTATGCATATAAAAGTGACAGACTAAAAACCTGCTTTATACATGCATCAAGAGTGAATCTTGGTACATGCATGTATGTCATGAATTGAGAAGTTGTTTAGATGAATTGACAAAGATAATTCATCAGTAGACTTAATACTATCATTTTTGGCACCCTTTGGCTCTAATTATGAAAACTGGCGACAAAAAATGGCAGCTGGAGCAGCCCATGAACAGGTATGTGATTAAGTGGAATTCACTGTATAAATATCTAACAAATATTGTTTGGTGCTACAATACCTTTCTGTAAGTTTCTTTCCATGGCGGTGTTGTAGCCTTGTACATAGCTCTGTGGTTCCTCTTTGTTTTTTCACTGCCTGACATTTTCTGTAAAATAAAGCAATCAACTTTGTAATATAGTAATGCTACACATGTATTTAACCACTCTTTGACAAGGTACATGTACATTTGTAATTAATGACCTCACCATTTCCAAAAACTGGTCAAACTTAATATTCATATTACTCCTTTTTCCTTGGACAAAATGATGAGACTTCTCACTTGGACAAAATTTCCGGACAAACAAGTGACTTTTGAAAAAAGTTGATAAAGTAGAGTAAATTGCTTAGAAATCATGACAAAAGCGGAAAGTAAAAAGTGTTGCAATGAATTTTCAGTTATATTTTGATAGAAGACATATAACTGCTTAACCTGTAAAATTAATCTGACACCTTTTATTACTTGTCAATAAAGTTTGTAAGTCTCATTCTAGTTTCAATTTTCTCACCAGAATTTCCAATTATCATAACATTATATTGAAATCTGAAGACCAATCTGCATTTTATTGTTTACTTCCTGAATCTCAGAACACTGCATTACAATGCAAAATGTTCTATTTATTGCCTTTCTTAACACACGTATCTTGTAAAATACTTTTTTGTTTAGATTCCTACAATGCTGTAGCAGTCTGTAAAAGTAGATTATAGCCCATTCTAGTGAGTCATGTGATGAGACTTCTCACTTGATGAGACTTACAAAAATCATGTACATACACTATGGGCATCAATGTATTCTTTAATTGGGAGAGACTCATTCAAATGTTAAAGGATTCAAGAATTCATATAAAGTCATCAAGTTAATTTCACTAAACATCAGCATAGAGTTCTGGGAAACTAAAAAATGTTATTTGTTTTGACATATTTGGCTACTATAGGACACAGTAGATGATTTTCTATAATTCTACAGGTCAGAGAGTAAATATCACCATCTTCAAGACACAAGCAACTTCTTGCCAATCTGCTCACCAAAATTTTATTCCTCAATGAAAATCATTGTATGATAGCTCATTTTATAGAAAAAATATCTGCTATCGGTCAAGCCATTTTCTCTTAGATTTTCAGTATGACATGTTTCACAGGAGAGGATGAAAACTCTGTTGGGGGTAGCTCAAATAATGAAAATCCAGGTGTATATATATAAAACCTCAAATAAATTGTGTTTTCGAGTAGTATAATTTCTCGCAATAAAACATTTTGTATCTAAACAGACTTGAAATAAGTTTTTTCTTGAAATTTTTTTTTATAAATATTCCAACACTTTCTAGCTACCCAAGGGCAAGGAAAGTCTGTACTCTGAAATTAAGTCATGTGCCTTTCTGACACCATATTGATTATTACACCTTGAGTATCAATAAAGTTTAAATTGATATTAGTTTCCTAGAACTTATACACTGTAATATGACATACATGAGCTAAACTCAGGTAAGCATTTACGAACAGAATTTCAGAAAGGACGACACTATATTTAAACTTATAATTATGCAAACGACACAATATCTGATTCCTCGGTGTGTTTGATGTGCTTAGAAATGGAACTGTTGGTTCAAAAAAGAAAATTTCAAAAGAAACGAAAGTTGTCCTGTTTTTCTAACTTAAACAAACGGTGCCAATAACCGCCACTTTACGTTTATTTGTCTTTGGTCTTTTCCCGCGATTATGTCTGTTCATAATCAGGAAGTTAAAATTTACCTCCCTTCCACACAGAAACCGATGACGTAGAACACAGCAGGTGCCCAAACAGCAGCAGGAAAATGAATTTGTTACTTGAAATTTAAGAAATACAATGTCATCGTGGCCAATAAATAATTGAAATTACATTCTTCTCGACAAAATGGAGTAATGGTGTTGAATTACGTTTATAATGTCGAATCAAAAGAAAGTAAACTCCACGAAAGCTGTCAGGTACGTTACAACTCCTACTGCCTGAGACAAAATCTTTTAACTGTTGAAATATCTGAATTTCATTTGTTTACTCAAATACTAAATAACAACTTCACAGTGTACTTAAAGTTTATGTTTTAAAATTAAAATACAACCACAGTAGGAGTGTTTACTAGATATAAGTCGCTGACCTCAGTTATAATATATTTTGAAAAAAAATACTGAAGTATCAGTAGTGGGATAATTCTAATAAAAATGGCCTGAACACATGTGATAAACACAATGTGGCAAACAGAATAATATGAGTTAGACATAAGACTGAAGATAAGAAAACAAGATGTCGCACAAAAAACTAAAGCACTAGCAACATCAGCAGTATGAACTCCCTTAAAAAAACAGTAGTGACAAATGCACTGGAAGGGTAGGCATGACCTTCTTCAAGCAGCTTCATCAGTGTAACCCATCATACTGCAAGTGATTATAATCCAGCAATTATCAAGCAACAATAATGCAGCACGACTGGAGTCACTAATTGGTCCACTCAATTCACACTAGTGTGATACAGAGTGGGAAACATCGCTCGCCAGCTCACCAAGTACGAGTAGATGTGTAATATGGCAAGTTATCATTAGCAAACACTTGTCAATTTGGCAACATCATTTTATTGGCGAGTTCCAAGGAAAGTTAACCAGCCAACAGGTTATTTAGTAAAACATCCCTTAAAATCATACATTAGAAATATGTTCCATACATTTTTAGATGTTTAGCTTGAATATGTCAAGTGAATTTTGGCATGATATGTACAATTTTATTGACTTTTAAAGCATTGTTTACAATCTGCCATTTTAATTTCCGGTAAATGGGATGTGCCAAAACCTACGTGACGGTCCCGATCTCGTATTAGTATTCAAATGAAATTATCTGGGTAATTTAAGATATGTTACCGTGCAAATTAGTTGTTATTGTCAAAATAAAAATGAACAAGAAGCAAATGATAAACATTTTCTTGTTCATAATCATGAATCTGTTGAAATATAATTATATTTTTAAAATATGAGTTCAGAAATGGAGTACTAATTTTGTTACTGTAAAGTACATGAAAAACTTCAATGGGAGGGAACATTTGAAAATTGAAAAGTTTTTGATAAATTTAAAAACAAATGAAACCTTGATGAGCTGCAGTTAACAACACTTTTAAAAGAGTCATGGTGGTACTGGACCATGTTGAAAACATGTATTCATAACTCACTGAAGTAAATTTTATCCTCAATATTAATTTAATTTTTGTTTAGTTTGCTAGTTGAATTTCTATTTGGCTAGCAAGATCAATTTTCCACTAGCCAGAATGGCAATTCGGAAAAAAAATTACTTTCCCACACTGTGATATCAGTAGTATGATGTGAAAGATGCAAGAGTGATCAAGGGAACCAAGGTTATAGCGGTAATCAAAAGAACACAGTCCAGGGACAAAGACCAGACATGGAAAACAGACATACACAACAAAGAACATAAAGTAACTAAAATCATACATACAAAGTAACAAAAACAATTGAGCAACTGGGACTCCACTAAAAACTGGGAGCATGGACCAAGTGCACCGGTAGGGTAAGCGTCCTCTGCTTTTCTAGAAACACCTGCCGAGTTGCTCATAAAAAGTCAAGTCCAGGGTAGACAAACAAGGAAAGGAAAACTATGCAATGTGCCAAAATTCCTTGAAGATTTGAAAGGAAATGAAATGTTTTTTCTGTATAATTTTAATGCCTTCACATAGTAGTCTGATGTATAATTGTAGCTCCTTTGATTTGTTCCAGTTTGTCATAGGAGATACATTACTGCAGCTAGTAAGGGTCAAGTTCAGAAGGTATAGGTAGTCTAAGGATTTGATGCAAGAATAATCAAGGGAATCAAGATTCTAGCAGAAATCAAAAGATTGTAATCCAAGCACTAAGACCAGATATGTAAAACAGATTAACACAACAAAGAACATAAAATAACTAAAATAATACATACAAAGTAACAAAAGTAAATGAGCAACTCGGACTCCACTGAGAACTGGGAGCATGGACCAGGTGCACAGCATCCTCTGCTTTTCTACAAACACCTGCCAAGTTGCTCATAAAAAGTCAAGTCCAGGTAGATGAAAGAGGAAAGGAAAACTATGCAACAAATCCAGTCTTGGTGAAACACCTTGGTGGTCTTGTGGTAGCATGCTGTACCATTGAGGTGCCATACCACCAAAGGAAGGTTTGGATTGATTTTGTAGGCTATTACATAACATGAACCGTTAAATAAAATTATTGAAATTAGAAACCAAAAAAGGGCGAGGAATAAGCATTTTCATGCAGTTGGGACAATAGGTGGAGTATAATTCAATTGGTCTCTTTGAAATTGTAGTACAAGGTGCCATACCCCAAAAGGATTGCTGGGATTGATTTTGAAAGTTGCAACATAAACTGACAAGGAATGAGGGACCACAAAAGGGACCATAAACAAGCATTTTCCTGATGTACAATAAAAATTTGGACTAAATGTGGATGGGTCACATTGAAATTTTACCACAAGATGCCAGATGCTCTAATGAAGGCTGGGATTGTTTTTTTTGGTTGTGGTTATTGAGGAATAAGGTGGCAAAAAGGGGCCACTTCGATTCTGGTCAAATTTTTTCCACGTGTCAAATATTTAATCACAATCAAAATTCAAAGCTGTATCAATCTTGAATGGTATATCCGTACTTGCCCCAGCTGTTGAGGGTTTACCTTTATGGTTGAATCAAGCAGCGCCCCGCAAAACATTTTATTCGGTTTGGGCAGTTTTCAGTTTTTTTTAGCTTCAAAATAAACTAAAATTGATATGCATGTACTGTAGCAGAGGTCTGATTTAGACAGGTAACTCATGGTTTACTCAGTGTTCTATTTAGACAGGTAACTCATGGTTTACACAGTGTTCTATTTAGACAGGTAACTCATCGTTTACACAGTGTTCTATTTAGACAGGTTTTACTGTATATTCTAATTCTATTGTAAACTGTATTTCAGACTGTTATTGGTGACATGGAATGTTGGAGACCAGAATTCTACAGCAGATTTTACAGAGTTACTGAAACTTAATGAAGACCCACTGCCTGATGTCTATGCAATTGGGTAAAAATTATCATCTTTTCGTTTGTCATATTTTTTCTTAAGACTAAGAAATAATGTAACTTTTAGCATTAGTTAAGGGCTTTCTTATCACAACTTTGATAAATATATATGTTATACATGGCATTAGAAAACAAAACTTCATTTTGCATTTGCTCACCTTTCTTTTTCTGAAGAAAAATAATTACAAAGGATCAGTTGTTTACTTTTTTTTTGTTAAAATTATTTTTTTTCCAAATTTTGAGTGTTAAAGAAAAACAGGTAATACACAATATACATTTGTGCATTCTTGGTTAATATACACTCACATTCATTTTGTTATGTTTATAAAGGTTGCAGGAGATGACAAGTGGAGATGACCACAAAAATAATGACTGGACCAAGCACCTTACAGAAATATTATCACCTAGAGGTTATTTTAGGGTATTTATCTTAAAGTATGGCTTTATAACAGAATTAGTTAGACCAAGATGTTTCATTATTTTTGTAGTTTTTTCATGTATAAAATCCATTCTTTACACTTACCCTGTATGGTCCTATATTGTGATGGGTGTAAAAGAAGTGAACCCTACATGCTTCATATTGTGAAAGGTATGAAATTGTCATTCGTGGGTATAAAGTTTAACAAAAAATATGATTTTTTCTTTATTTTAAGTTAGTAATAGGGATTTAACTGCAAAAAAATGCCTATTCTTTATTTAGTAAACTTTGCACCCAATTCTGGACACTTCATTTTTTCAGCTGTGATGAATATGTATCATTTGACATTTGTGATAAACTACATCTAACTATTTCTTTCAACTGCATTGAGTAGACAATGAACAAAAATGAGAGAAATAGATTTTTTAACACTGCATGGTCAAAAAAGAATAAATTTTAAGCAAGCTGCAGATACTATGGTATTATTGAGTTAGGTGTGACATGTATAAGACAACCAATCAAGAATCGATTTTTTTAAAGAAATGAAGGATGGGACAAAAATATTGAATCAGAATTTTTTCAGAGAGTAAACAAATACTGACATTCAAGTGGATCAGTTATTTTCCTGCACTGTATAATTTGGAAAGAATTGAAACTAATGTTGATGGTACTGTTGTCAGAGAAAAGAGGCATAATTTGTGGTGACAGATTTTGGTTTCATTTGTATTTGAATAGACTGATATTTTAAGATGGTGCTCGTTGGTACAATGCATTTTACAAAATTTTATGAGACACGTAAATCAAGTTCTATGTTTTGCTGGTTTTAAATTTCTTATTGGTTTTTAGTTGAAGTCTGTAAGAATGCAGGCCATTTTGCTGGTGACTTATGTAAGGAGAGAAGATATTTTGATGTATACACACATAGAATCAGAAATATCTAGGGCAGGGATGGGTGGATGGTGGGTAAGTCATTACTTATAACCAGTAATTAGGCTGTTAATTATACATTTAGCAACATTTTCTAAAATTTATATCTTGTAATATTTTGGGCTTCTTTGGTTGAGAAGTCACCATTCAATGATGGCCCTTTAATCTTTAAAAGATGATCGAGTTCACAATTGCAAAGAGTTATCAAGGGAACTAAGATTCTAATGGAAATCAAAAGAATGTAATACAGGGACAAAGACCAGACATGGAAAACAGACAAACACAACAAATAACATAAAGTAAAATAGTTATTTACATCTTATTCCTTCTTTATTTCAAGAACTGGTTGATAATATATACAAAAGGGTCAAATGTTTCAATAAGGTTTTACATGTATCTTTCCAACTGACAAAGAATATCTTTATTTTCCGTATCAATATTTCAATCCTTATTTCACTTACACAAGTACTTGGATTTTTACTTGGATTTCACTACCATGGAAGGACTTCAGTTCTGGGGTACTCATTTTTGTAGTTTTTGTGATGAGGTCAAACCATGAATCTGAAGTTCTTACAAAATGTCAAAGTGTAAAACTACAAAAACTTACAAATATAAAAATCTTTGAGCTGAAAAAAAATGTTGACATTTTGTAAAAAAATTGATATCAATGAAAATAAGTACTTTTCCTGTTATTTGTTTCTTATTTTAGGGTGTTCCTTGTCATAAAAACAATCATGTACATGTACTTTATTTGTATTATCTTGAAGCAGCTGCCTATTGATATTTGATAATTTGAAATGTTTATTAGTTTCTTATATGTTTATTTGTTACCAGGGTAACAAGGGAGGGGTTAGTGTACGATTTGATATCAATGGTGTCAATTTGATCATTGTTAATGCTCATCTGGCAGCACACATGGATAATGCTACGGAAAGAATTGAGGTAAACTGATACGAAAAGAATTAACCTTTAATTTAGAAAAATACATGTACCAGTACAAGTTTTTTTTTTGTGATTTGTTTACTTTTCTCAGCATAGAAGGTACAGGCACAAATTTACTGTGAGTAATTATACTGTACATGTATAGATATTGTACATTGAGTCAGAAAAGGAATGATTTTAATATCAAAGGATATTTCTTGCAAGAAATAATTTTTTTTCTCGAAAAGTTGGCACCAAGAACAGTTTACATGTTTTACTGCGGAGAAGTGTGATATCAGTGAGTTGATGTGCAAGTTGATAATGATTTCATTCCATGTCGATGCAAAATGGAGTTCACATGATTTCTACTTAGATTGGTTTTGCTGGGAACTTTAACTAAATACATTACCTGTTTGCTTTGATATTGCAGTGTATTTTTATACCCTGGTTAAAAAAAAATAATTGTATGCATTTTTGTTTACACATATTTTAGTTCCTTTTTATCCAATTTTCAGGATTTCCATACAATTCTAGATACCCAGAAATTCAGGGACAAGGATGTAGATCATATTCTAGACCATGAGTAAGTGTATTATTAGCTATCTACCGACAAATTTGGCCAAAGGGTACTTTAATTTTGTTCTCTGAATCTGTTAGTGTGGCATATGCTTGGTTATGCTTTCAGATATTCATTTGACACTTTGTGAACTATTTATTTATCACAGGCTACAAGATTAATTTGAATTTTCGTATTGGTTTGTTGATTTTTTTTTTTAAAGAATGCTTAATCAGTTTTCTGTGCTGTCTTGTGAACAAATCATGCATTCTATTCTCATTGACAGACTTTTCCTTTATTAGGGGACTTTGCCTTGCCATGCAATACTATCAGAGTACAGAAGGGGCCTTAGGTTTGCATGCTGGAAGTCTTATAGTCACTCTGTCAATTTGTCAGTCAGTCCAGCAAATCAATTTGTCAGTCAGTCCAGCAAATCAATTTGTCAGTCCGTCCAGCAAATCAATTTTCTACACTTTTTGTTGCGTGCTTGCTGATATACATTGGATAATTGGTACATTGCATTACCATTACAAGTTACAGATCAAGATTAATTTTGTTCCAGTCTGTTGATTATTTGCATAGTTATGGCCCTTGGACAGAAAATTACTGCGAAAACTTAGTTTACCACTATTTTTTCATCATTCTTGCTGAAAGACATTTCAGTTTTGGTACACTGCTTAAACATGACAAGTTAAATATCAAGTTTAAATCTTATCTGGTCCATTTATTATTTGATAATTAGAAAATTAATACAGACTCATCTCTTCAACAAATTATGCATGAAGTTTGCATTCTTTTCACTTCAAATGATTATTCTTCCAGTAGGGGACTTAATTTGCCATGTAAAACCTGTACGGAATGCTTGTATTATTTTCTTTTTTCATTATCAGTATGACATTCCTTTAGTAATCTAAATACTACCAGATGCTACTTGGTTGTTTTTCTGTTGTTACATTTTTTTATTTTTTTCTATATACATGTATAAATGTACATGTATTAACTTATATTTTTTTACCTATTATATTAAGACATTGTAAATCAAAGGAATCCTTGAAATAGAAATAGTCACCAAACTGACAAAGTTCTTCCTTCTCTAGTTTAAAATGCTTCAGTGATGACCCAGTATTTTTTTGTACAAAAAATATCCTTCAGAATGATTTTTGGTTTGAAGGGAATTTCTCAAGATAAAACATGCAAAAATTAGTTTACTTTTCATACATACAGTCATGCCAGCTGCTGTTTTGGAAAAGCTGTCTTATATGTAATTTGAAGTACTAGTATTGTTTTTAAAATAGTATTGTACCCTCACTATCCCTTACAGGTGAAAAATAAGCTTCCAAAATTCCTGGAGGATTTTAAATTTAATTCCTAAGGGTCTACCTAGTGAAATTAGAAATCTCATTTTGGTGAAAGATTCATGACCTAGTGCTGTCTCTAATTGGAACACCATGGTAAAGAGATTTTTTTTATACATATAATATTTTTCAGTGGACTAACTTACAGTTAGTTGAACTTGGGGTAAGGTATTTGGTATGAAGTAGTATTTTGATGTTGGCAATGTATAAAAAAAGCTGAGCGTCATTAAATTTGGAAGCGTTACATATATACATATACAATGTACATACTTTTTTGTGAAGATGGCGTCTGTCTGTTTATGTACAACTTTTTAATTATGGTTGTCTATGACACTACTTATCATAGTGGCTCTATGACAGCCACTTGATATTTTTTTTTATCATTGGATTCAAAATTTCCTGTTCGACAACTTTGTTTATATATTGACTGTTACAAAGCTGAAAGTCAGGATATCCATTACTGAAATTTGCTCACAATTTTTCAAGTTGAAATTTTTATACTTTAGATTTTACACACTTTGTTTTTATATCTCTTTCAGCTATGTTTTTTTCATGGGAGATTTAAACTTTAGATTAGAGAATACTAGTAGAAGTTTTGTGGAACGTGCAATAAGATATGATGACATTAAGTCACTTATGAAATTTGATCAGGTATGTTGTCATAAAACTGTATTTTTATTGATAATGACCTATTTTAACACATGATCAAGGATCCGGAAATTTTGACAGCCCATGCCGGTCATTTTATCAAACTTCAGCAGATGTTTGGGTCAGATAAAAAAAAAAAAAAACATTAAAAAAACTTTTTTATGTAGTTATGTTAAGATAAATATTGGAATATTTGTTATTTCATCACATAGTCTGTCTTTTACAAAACATCAGAACCAGTGAACGAGTATTGTTTCGACCACACATAGACATTCTAAGAAGTAACCTAAACAAAACATCGTATCTCTCAAATCCGAGTTGATTATTTATTAAAAAAAATCTTGAATACGTTTTGTATATTAATTTAAATGGTCTTTTGATTCTGTGTTAAAAAAATTCAATTGATAAATTAATAATTACAAACTACGACTGATTCCTAGTTTCAGTACAATGTAAAATGATGGACTTGTCAATCTTTTTCTTAATAAATCAAGTAATATATGTATGAAAATTCTTTGAGTCACTTCAATTAATTCATATATGCAATGGGCTGCATGTGCACCCTTAATTCAATTATGCAATCAACTAATCAGTTGCAGGTAAATCATAGTCATAGATTGCTAAAATTGACACACACCTGTCAATTAATTTCCAATAAACAATTAGAAGACAGGTAGACAGGATGTTCATACTCTAATAAAACCACACAGATTTATTTATGAGGATTGACATTTTTTTTGTCCGATATTGGAAAATGGTCGTCAGTCATTTGCAAAATTTGTTGGTCAATGACCGGCATTTTTTACCATTTCTGGACCCTTGATCATGATATATTGGCACTACAAAGTGATATTAATCATGAGTGAAGTCTGAGGCCAATATCAAAGTATAGATATTTAAATATCAAACATCCATAATATGGGGCAAGTGTAACATGTAAGAGGACGTAGTTATAACACAGAACTGCTTATAAATAGAAAGATATGCCACTGAAGGTCCTTGGTCTTAGTAGAGTTGAAGCAACTTACCTGTGGACCCAAATTTTGAAACCTCCATATTGGCACAATCAAAGCTGCTGGGTCATTTCAATTGTCTATTTACAGAGGATTTCAATTTTTTATAAAAATTACTACCCGCCAAATTTCCTTTACAATGTATATGTTACAATTGAAAGTACATTTAATGTTTTTACCAAGTTTCATTTTACAGAGACTGACTCTTTAGTGTTGTATTATTTTCAGTTAAAAGAGTGTATGGAAGAAGATCTGATATTTATTGATTTCAAGGAAGGGGATATTACTTTCCCTCCAACATATAAGTTTGACCCTGGAACAGATAAGTATGATACAAGGTATGGTTGGTCATCATCTTATCTAATCTTGTAAACAATTCATGTTTTTGTTAAAACAGTATGTTTTGGTTAAGAAAATTAAATTTTCCATTTACATAGAAATAGAAATCATTTTTAGAAGGATACATTTCTAGGTTATGAGTTAGAAAATATCTAGATAGGTAATACATTTAAAATGGAAGTAATGTAAATGAAAAAAATTATCTCTCAAATGTTCAGTCAGATTTCCTGAGACTGTAATATCGTGAAAATATTGAGTCTTCTTGTTTGGGAAAAGCGAGTCAGTATATAAAAAAAAATGTGCAGCATTATCTATTTTGTTGTCATTTATTCACATAAAAAAATCACAGCAATGCCACGTCCATCAATGTTTCTTGCTTTGAACAATATTTCAACTTAATATTATTTTAAGTTTGAACCGATAGATATGTTTATTATTTTAAGTTTAAACCGATAGATATGTTTATTATTTTAAGTTTAAACCGATAGATATGTTTATCGAAACATATTGAAAATATAAGTATTTATAATGATGAGTTGTATGTTGATAAAAACAAAACAACAATACATGTATGTCTTACCAACACCCTTTTTACTTGTTTTGGCCAATTATAAGTTTGAAAACATCTGTTGCTAAATTGATTTTACTGAAAAAAAATAATCCCAAAATATGTTTGGTATGGCCTTATCAGACTGAGAAAATATATATTATTTTAGCGCTAAACAGAGAATCCCAGCTTACTGTGATAGAATTTTATGGTATGTCCATGAGGACTCCTTTGAGAACATCACCCTGAAGGCCAAACAGTCATCCTATCAGTCACATATGTCCTATAAACTCAGTGATCATAAACCAGTATCAGCCATGTTTGAGATTCAGGTTTGTAGAAATTACTTAAGCTCCATAGGTACTTTAATGATCATGGGAAGGGGTTTTTGCAGTGTCTAATTTTTGTGAGGAAAAACTTTGATCCAAAGTCTAGTTTAAAAAGAATCATGCAAGCTAGACATGCACCTGCAAAACCCAGTACATTGTTGGTTAAATGTCAAACTGAAAAGCCATAAACTGTGAGCCAAATTTCTATAAATTCATATTTCTGACTTTTGTAAATGGTTCTTTTCTATGTTAACAGATATTGGGTTTTATTATTCGAAATAGTTTTCTGGTGACCACATCAAAGTAGGGCTCAAGATATGTTTCAATTCTTAAAACTTGATTTGACATTCAATATAATCTGATATGAACCAGGGTCTTACACATATACATGAAGCTTTTATTTTAAAAAGAATAATTAAATTATACTTACTGCACTTTTTTGAAAATTTATGTTAATAGCAATATCCTTTCCAATCAGAGGTACTCAGCCTTCCTCGTGACAGAGAAGAAAAACCTTTTTTTTTCACTGAAATTGCTGAGTAGTTGTGGATGGGATAAAATCATGCCAAATTAACAGCAGCAGAATGTAAATAATGTGTATAGATAAACATTTCTTATTAAATTAATCCCTGTTAATTACTGGTAGAAAGCAATACACATTCGTAAAACACAATACACATTCGTAAAACACAATACACATTTGTAAAACACAATACACATACGTAAAATACAATACACATAATGTACTTAACTCTCTAAAGATAAATACAAATTGCCTGAAGGTAAAACCAATACTCAGTAATAGGTTCAGCATTAACTTCAATTCTTGTATCTAACAAATTTCAATAGGAATTGGTGATAACATTACTTCCCATTGGAGAATCAATATATCATGGTTCAGGATTTAAACAGTGAAAACTAAATTTCTATTAAATTTTATCTTTTATTATTAACCGGTATAAATGATTTTTCTAATCAAATGAGAGCTATTCATTGAAATTTTTTTAGAATAGAAAAACTCTAAAACCCAATCCTAGATTTGTAACATTATCTATAAAAACTGTATGATACTTTTCAGATCAGTGTGATATGCATAGATACATTTGCAGCATGAAAGCTCTGAAGTTCAAATTTAACAAATCTTGTTTTTTAATTTATGTGCATTTGCAGTTTTATACAAAGTTAAATATTTTTCCCTACTTTTAGATAAAACATACATCCTATCATGACTTGCTTGTTTTATTATATATGATAAATAAAAATGTGGCTTAACCTAGCAAAATAAAACAGGATTAATTTCATATTTGAATATAAAAATTCAATTGTATTAAAATGTATAAATTTAGACCTGACACCTTTGGGATAAAATTTAGACTGTCACTAAATATTGACATTGTCATCAAAACTTGATTGATTGTGTTAACTTGCTATAGCATTATGATAATCACATTACAATATAGTAATTAGTAAGAAAAGCTCATTAATCAATGAGTAAATTAAACTATTGTGTATCAATAATAACCCCAAGCTATAGCCCAGCTAACTGCTCTTTAACTTGACACTTTCATCTCTATGTCTGTAATTCTCTGTCATATTTCACACTCTTTGACAATGTGGAGTAAATCTGCTCATGGTTATTACCATAAATACAGAATTTTACATAGATCAAAATCATAAACATTAATACACTGAATCAGAAAACATTTACAAGAATCAATAATACAACCATGGATATGTATGGGTCTACCTTAGCCTTAGTTAAACATGAGGAAGTTATTGATGGTTATTCATCTGGATATGACTCTCTGCCTTCTGACTCGGAATGTTCACAGAGTCATAACACCAGACCAGTTCCTGCCAGGAAAAACAATGAAGCAGTCAAGATCAAGGAGAAAATGTCTTACAGAAATGCACAAGTTCTTACTCAGCATCTGAAGACAATTTCATCCATTCCTGAACTCTGTGATGTGATTTTTGAGGTTGGTGAAGAAAAGGTAAAAGTTCATGGGGTCAAGACAGTATTGGGTACAAGAAGTAGAGTACTATACAACCTCATTCTGAAGAAACAAAGGGACTCGGTATTCAAAAGTAAAGCTGATAAAAAGAACAGGAAAACCCAAACTAACACTGACAAATTAACCATTGTTGTTAAAAAGTATGATCCAGAGGACTTTAGAAAAATTATTCAGTTCATACATTGTGGTTCTATAGATATAAACAGTTCATGTGTTGCTGGAATATTGTGTGGTGCGTCACAGTTTGGTCTGGATGACCTTGAGATGGCATGCTGGGACTTTGTAAACCATTCTATAAAATCAGGGACCATTTCAAAGATTATTTCTTCTGCCAAAAGATACAGCCATCAAAAGACAGGACAAAAGTTGTTGGAGAAGATATTCAGTTGTACAATGACATCTGTAGATTTATAATGCCCATTCATGAATGTGTACTGTAAACTATTAGTGCTATATTTGTGTATATAATGTAACTGATTCAGAATGATTCATAAACATTTGAAAGAGATACAGTAGTTTATTTTTATTTGATTACTTATTCAACCATATAAGGAAAAAAATACAATTTAATACTAAACACAAAAGACTCGCATATTTATTGAAAAATATGGAACTATCTTGCCCGTCTGACACTTTGAAAATGTTTTGTTCTTACTCTCTTTAAGTTCTAGTATCTCTCCTTCATATGCAGTCTTTATTGATCTCCTCCAAGATGAAAAAATGTTCAGTTTAATAACAAGACAAATAAAAAAAGATACAAATGAACTTAATAAACACAGTATATAAAATAATTAGAAACAGATAAAAGTACACCATTTACAATCATACAAATTTCAAATTAAAAGGGAGATAACCTAAGGTTGTGGTTACTTACCTCACATTTCACTGCACCTGATATTCTGGTCAAAGAAAATAAAGCTCCTTTGTAACTGTTGAATTTTTGACATTTTACACAGTCACGAAGAATTGCTGTCATGTGATGCTCTCCTAATCTGTCATCATTATCATCTATGAGACACTTGGTTTTTTAATGATGACTTGAATATTGATGGGTAGAACTTGATGTTATTTTACAACAAGGTTTCAAACTATAAATGGAAGGTTGGTGTATAATTTTGGGGTTGTGGCTGTAATCGTTACAGAAAAAGGAGCCAAAAGGGCTAAAAACTAGAATTTCATCAAATGAAAACTACACAACTCAAGTTAAAGGATATGGAGCTTGATGTTGTTTGACTTATTCGTTGATTTTGAAGAATTGTCTTTGCTCAGTTATAGTTTTATTACTTTGTTGTCAGGGCCTTTCAGAGCTTACCTCAAGGATTGTTTACTCTTGTTGAAGTGGCCTTTTGATGATACTAATTTGGATTTAGGTGATATGCTGATGCATTTGTTGTTTTTTCATATCTTTCTTTTTTCCACTCCATGATATTGAACAAAAACTTTCATACCTCAAAGGTCAGGCTGGGATTGATTTTGCCTTTTGGAGGTTTGGCAACTTCTTTTGGAATAGGTTCTGAAAAGGGCCAAAACCCATAGCATGAGTAAAAATGTACAGATCACTTTGATATTGGTCCATCTGTCATAAGGGGATGAAATCTTTATCACAATTTTAACAATTGTTAAAGTTGTGTCTAAAGATAGAAGGGAAAAAATATAGAGATATGCACTCATATTCTCCCCTACAAAAAGCTAAAAATAAGCTTGTTCGTCAAGCATACACTAAAGATGCATTCTTCCATGTTCAAACTGATTACACACCCAATCTTGACCATGCATTTCTAACTGTTATAAATGATTGAAGACTAAATTTTTTTTTTTTTTCAGATCTACAAACATCCTCCATTCCCATTACCTGTAACATTCCTCCATTTAAACTCTTCATGGAAAAGTGTGACTGAGGTAGACATCCATTACAGATTTGATATCAGTCCAGAGCAAGAACACCATCCTAAGAAATGGGACTGGATTGGTATATTTAAGGTACATTGATCACCATGTATTGATATATGAATATATCATGCTTCATAAAAACAATAAAGATTCTATTGTAGAATCAGCACAAGATATTTTGGTAAATTTTTTTTGCTCGTACCCAGCCCATTGATTAGATGAATGATGAACCCACTAGATTGATCACTCTGATATATTGCTTCTCAGACAGACTTTGTTTTCCTCATTTGCCAAATTAATACAGTACAATACAACATCACACCTTTAATGTGGGATGTTACATCAGAAGACCATATTCAGAAAAAGCATCACCCTCAACTGCTTCTCAGGTAATATATTTACTTCATGCAATATTCCGGTCTAATACCTTTATTACAGGTGCTATATGTGTAATAATGTTCTGTGTAACAAGAATTCAACTTGAAATGAGAGTGACTAACTGGAGTAGTAGTACCCCAAAATAAAAAAAAAATAATAATTTAATTATCTCTCTTTGCAAGCACCTGCAATGATTATCTTGCTAATCTGTCATCAAAATCCATTGAACCATTTAAAGTTTGATGTTTCATCATTATTGTTATGTCTGCCTGATTCTTACTTGGCACTGTTTCAGGAGATGTTTACTGGTATGAGAGACTATAAAGAATATAAGTATGTTTTCCAAGGAACCATACGTAAGCCTGATGGATGCTCCTGTGTAACATTCCAGAACCTATCTCTAAAACCAGGCAAATATAGACTATTTTATGTCAGTGAATACAAGGATACATTATTAGGGATATCTGATGTCTTTCAGGTCAGTATCTGTGTTCCTTTAAAAACCTTTAAGATATAAATCGAAAGATTAATTTTTAGACTCCCTAGATCAGTTGACTTTACTGATCAGGTGTAGATAGTTGAGGTACTCTTTTTTCATCTTGTGTCATTTACTCCTGACAAAGGCCATAATGGCAAACATTTGTGCTTCCCGTTCATTGGTGCTTTTTTATAGGCATTAAAATTGGCAATCATCTTTTAACATGAACTAAGGTTTAACAGTGTATTATTATATTATTATGTCTATTTTTGTCTGGGACATATCAAGATTACTGTTCAAGGGTACTTTTTTCTTCTGATGAAATTTGGAATTGACAAAATTTAAAATTGGATGCCTTATCACATAAATTTCTACACTGACAGATATTCTTAATATCAATTTTACAAATCTCCTGCTCAGATGGTATATTTGCTATTTCAAAGCTTTACACCTCTGCCACACTCAGTATTTAACCCCGCCTCCTTATACAAATTAGTACAGTACAACAGAAATAGCTTCACAGATTTATAATGAGTAGTGCTTACGTCCTGTGAATTTTTTACTTCCTGATAAGCAGAGCCTGGGTGCAAAACATAGTAAATCAGAAAGCAGTTTTAGGTCTGTGGAGGATATTGCAATTTTACTTGAAGAAAACTTACCTGAAATAAAACAGTTCACAGTTGCATTTTAATTTTTTTTAAATATTTTTCAGGTAGTAAAGTAGGTCTACCATAGTTACTATGAGATCAGCATTAGACGATACATGCACAGGAACAGCTCATTATTAATGACCTCTATGGCATTGTGGCAAACGACGTGTTAATTTCAGACAAATAATTTAACTGTTTAATTTATACAGTTGTTTATTTCTTATCTATTTTTAATCAATTTATGATATAATTATATTTTTATTCCAGATCTAGATAGATTAAAGATAGTTTTATAATGATAATGATTTACATGTAGATTTAGAAACATGTTTATACTTGGTGAAATGGTGAATTATTGTGTCAAAAGTACGCCTTTTAGTTGTTTTATAATTACATGTAGTTGATTTTTGCACTTCTTTACCTGTAAAAGGTGGAGGGTGGGTAAGCTTACATATTAAGTCCCTTTTGGGAAATGGATGACCATATAAAAATACATAGTTTCAGTGTCTTGTCAATTTTTGTCTTGAAAGACAAATATCTTGAGTTTTTTTTTACTTTTTTCTAATGATAAAAATAAGTTGTTTTAACAGTACTAACATACCCGTACATAGTTGTATTATTCTTTTTAACACATTGATGTTTAAGATTCAAAAATGTGCTTTCTAATTTCATAAATACATGTAATTGGTTTTTTTTTAAATTAACCCAAAGACAAATTAACATAAAGAAGTGGTTGTGTTAACCTTGTCTAATGAAATAATTTGCAATATTTCGTCAAGTTTATCAGGTAATTTTGTCAGTAAAACTTTGGTTTTTCAGACAGCAATGACAATCTTTTAAAATATTATCATAGAGTATATGTACCATTTACCAAACTTGTACTTTGTCATGAGATTTTTGTTCCTAGATTTCCTGTTTTTAGTTGCAGAGTTATGGGATTTGAAACACCCAAAAAAAGGCAATTCTTTATCCCCGTTGTTAGCCTTTTATCATACTTTAAAGTATGAATGTTTTTATTACTCAGTATCAAAGTTAAAGGCAAAATTAGTTGTTGTGGGTGGTTGTTCATTGTAATGTAAAAGTCATTATTGTAAATTTTAAATATTTTCTTAGCCTAAATTTTGGGTTTAACATTATTCCTGCTACTCAAACAATACTGTAATTCCATGAATCATACCACTTTCAATATTGGTGTTGAATTAGCAATTGGTGTGTGTTATCATCTTTTCAATCTTGCCAAATCAGATCAAAATGAGCAATAAGGGAGATAACTTTAGATATATAATGTATTACAAGAGATTACATTCTGTATTGGTGATATTTTATACATTGTTTTGTGTAGCTATTTTATATTTTATGTATACATTACTTCTTTCATGTGCCTACAGTATCTTTTATGGCATATTTTATCTTTGTTAAGAGTACTTTCATGTGTTGAAGCCAAAAAGATTTTGTACTATAATAAAAGTTTTCATTTTAGTCACTTGTTTTGATGTCTAAATAGTCAACTTTTGATTGGATGTCATTTGCAATGCTTGAAAAAATATTAAATAATCTGAAGTAATCACATAGAATCTACAAAAGCATCATTTACATCTAAGGAAAAGTTATTGAGTTAATTGGAATTATGGGCTGAACAGGGAAACAGACATTTTCTTTGTGAGAATGGTGTCAACACAATAACTTAACCGTGTGCCAGAAACTTGAGCTGTGTCAAATATTTACCACAATCCAAACTCTGATCTGTATCAAGTTTGAATGTTGTCCATACTTACACCAGATGTTCCAGGATTTGAACACTGTGGTTGTATAAAGCTGTGCTGTTTGAAGCATTTTAGTTGTTTTATTTTGTAGTTAAGTGTACAACTGAGTAAAAAAAAGTTACTGAAATTAAATTTCTTTATTTTGAAGTCAATTGATAAATCTAAGCTTTGGAACAGGCCAAAAACAATATGGCCGGGTTGAACTAGTTCTATAGGGCCTTAATAAAATACAAATAATAATACAGACGATATTGGAAATTGGGTTATAGGCTAATATTGGCTTATTTTGCACAAAAGTAACAATTTTCAATCCCCTGAAAACCCTTTCCGGGATCTGCTACTGCAGTATATAGTGTTTTTAACAATTCCATACATTATATTTTAGTCTGATAGAGTGATATCAATGTCAGATTTTCTCCTTGTTTTCAATATCACCTTGTTTTCAATATCACTCTACATGTCCATATAAATGTATTGACTGTAATAAAAGTCCATAACTGATACAAAAATACTACAGGTCATGACCCGGTATTATTGGATATGATTTATGCTCCTAGTTTCAGGTAGAGTGTGAGTTGGTACTCAAATCACAGCTTTTTTAATCAAATGTGTTTTGTTCAGCCTCTTTGTTAAAAGAGCTACCTTTATGGTAGTATGTTTTCAAGTGGTTTCCGAGAGATATCGGAACTTGATTTGCTGTAATATCAAGTTACACTTAACAGATTTTTTAGTAGATGTTGTTTCTGTTTTAGATGATCTGCTTACCAATGGGCTCATACACTAACGTGACCAGTCTCAACAAATCTGACGTTTTTTTTTGTATTATATTTATTCAACATATACGATTTCTATAGATTTAATTAGATATCATAACTGTTTTAAGAGACATCTTACATTAATTAGCTCTTTGTATGGTATCTAGTAAAGTTTTGACGTTATCTTGGTCATTTGTTTCAGCGGATGGTTCGAATTCTTACATTACCGTAGTTCGTTCCTTATTAGAGTTATTGCCCTTGAAAGTAAAATAAATATGTTTTTAACAGTTTTCATCCAACACCAATGAACTATAATAGATAGAATGAAACTTTCAATTGATGAAATGATTCTTATGATAACTCCTACCAAAGTTATTGAGTCTAAATTGTAGGAAAGCTTATTAAAGTTATTGCCCATGAAAAACAAAAAAATAACCAGGTGAGCGATTCAGGCACCTGGGAGCTTCTTGTTTTGTTTGTAGTTTATTGTATTAGTTTGTGCATAAATGAATGGGACAACTTCATTGAATTGAATGGATTCACCATTATTTTTTTATACATAATTGAGTGTTAATATCCATTCATATGGAATGAACATAAAATTGGTTGATCTTTAAACCCCACCACGTGCTATCCTTTTTTCCAACCAAAGTTTAAAGTGTGATTCGTGCATCTTCAAATTCAAGTTGTGTTGCGTCGTGCGATTTTCTCTTTGTTTAAGATATTAATAGGTAATAGGTCAAATCTAATTGAAATGTACTGTAAAAATTGAAAATATTTGAGACATATAAAACAACAATTTGAGAAAAATATGCCATACATTGCCCGATTCTTTTACAGAATGGTATTTACGTGTTTCCACGGCTTTGCGTTGTCCGACGACCCCCACCCCCATGTTTGTACCTTCGGTGTCGCTTCTCCTTTTATACTTAGTAACTGCCGAATCGACGTTTTTGTATTCACAACATAATGGGTAGAAATATGAGACACAAAGATGTGGACCTGCGTACAGAAAGTTGGATTAATTTAGTCATTGTCCGTCTGAACTTTACTCGACTACTTTTACCTTGCGTATTGCGATTGGCTTTTTTACCCATGGCAGACACAATGGCGTCCACCTTTCTGGTCTCTCTGTCATAGAAAAACACCGAAAACTGAAGAAGACCCTTTATTTCGTCGTTCAAATCAGTTTTTTCTTGCTATTGCAGATATACTGATTATACTACATTACGTAGAACGCCTCCAAGTATAGTATACTTTATTTCGGCTAAACCTATGTAGAAACATTGGTATACAGATAAAGATGCATGTTTTACAATAACAATGTACAGTTGTTGAGGAACAAAGACTGAAGTACAAATAACCAACAGACAAAAAAGTAAGAAAGATAAATACATTGAGGAACAAAGTTTGAAGTATAAATGACAAATTGACAAAAAAAGTAAGAGAAATAAATACAAAGTAGCATATAGGCTAAAAACCAATAATTCCACTTTCCATAGGCTTCTATGCTAATTTCACAATATTCAATGGCTTCTCTGGACTTTACCTTAACTTTAACCTGCAGAGGACTATATATCAGCATGATTCTACATATGTCAGCTCACAATCCTCAGAATGGCATGTGGGGTTAGCAGACTTGCAGTGCAGTACTGGTCACCGGAAGTGAAGGGTCTATAAATAGAATGGGAAATCCCAGTGTTTTCACAAGATAGGGGTATATTTATAAATCATTATGGGGATTAGGCTTCACATCACAAGAAGCAAAATGCACCTATAAAATGTACAGAAATGTTTTTCCTTTCAGAAACTGTTTAAATTTTTTAAATAAGATGAGAACTTTTTTCACAGCACTATGAGGAACAGGGGTAATTTCTGCGTAGGACTTTTTTTGCGTACGTTGCAAATGCTTATTGGTTGAATTGGTGGTCTGTAACCTATAAAAAGATGGATAAAATCAGGATGATGAGTAAATGGCTAAATGAGAAAATCAATTTTCTTATTGATTATTCTGATAATGGGGAGTGCAGACATTTTTGTGGTATTCGTTAGTCTCTTATGGCAAGCCGTTGTGGAATTTATTCCCCATTTATTGATATCAATAAATATTTAATAACATTTTAATAAATATTTATCAACATGTGCATACATGATTTATTAATATCAGTAAATAGATGAATTATTAACATGTTGATAAATATTTATTAACGTGTTGATAAATCATTTATTAATATCAATAAATAGAACGAATTATTAACATGTTATTAAATCTTGTTCCGAAAGACTTGCATGCCGGGTAATATCCAATGTTATTGTCATTTCGGTACTTATCGATTTAGATTAAGATAAAACTACTACATATAAGGAAAATACAACCGCATATAAATAAGAAAGTACCGAATATAAAGGAAATAGCACCTCGTATAAATACAATTGATCAGATAAGACAGTTATGGCGTTCCATATTTAATCATTTAAACAGTTATCCATGGTGTAGTTATCCCGGTCGTCTAATTCGATTTATTAACAATACCTTTAAATTCAATGTGAACATATCAAATGGTATTATGCAATATTTTGATATGCAAAATTATCAATAGTACTACATGGTTTGACACTCAAAACATTTTACTTAAAATCAAAAGTATATATTGTCCATATAAATGTAAATAATATAACTATAACATGATTTTTACATTAATTGTTCAAAGTAATTCATTCACGACCACTAAGACAGACACCTCTGTCTGAGCTGAGGTCTCACTAACCACTTCCGGGTCAAATGACCAACCACCCCCCCCCCCCCACCCCCATGTAGTACCAAAACACACTGAACCTAGACATATGCATTGTAAGTGCATTATTTGTGTGTATTATGATTAAAATTAGTCAAAATAAAGCTGAGAATGTATACTTTAAAATCATATATGTAATTAACTTCAAAAGTGTATGAATATTGTTTACATGTGTGAGTAATTTGCCTCCATGCTTTAAGTTAACAGAACAGAATTTCTACAATCATCGTACCATTAGCATAATGATTTTGCAAGCCTTATTTGCCAAGCTTTGCAACCGTATGCAACTTCAAGATGACATTTGTCCTGGGAATTCACAGTGAAACTTTGAAAATTATTTTTTTAACATGTAAAGTAATGGAAACGTTAGAAGTGGTTAGTGAGACCTGAAGCAATAATTGCCACATAAACAAAGGGGGACAATTTGGAAGCAAACACAAAATATATTGATCCTTTTTTTTTATTATTATTATTTATTTCTTTTTGAGTATAATCAGGCTTTTAACAAAGACTCATACATCACAACCTGACTAAGTTGTAATAGAGTCTTCACAAGAGATCAAATTTAATACAAAAAAGACTATACAAAATATCATATATACTCACCATCACTTTCACACACTCTCACTTTCATCTTTCATTCAATTCAATAACTTTATTATTAATAATCTACTGCACTGTACACATTTAAATTCAACTAAATGAATAAAATCTCACAATATGTTCATTTGACTTGTTCATATATCAATATAAATGTAAAAGGTTAAGGAAACAAATACTGTAAACTTGGGTTATAACAGGGAAAATGATGTCAATAGGGGCCCATAATTGTTTGACTTTTTCCTCCTTGTAATTTTTCTGGCCTATATATAATTCAATATCATATAAGCTTCTAATTTTATGTTTGGAAGTCTCTCATGAAGTTTGCATTTAAATATATAGTTCTTTGTAACAGTCAATAGAAGATTCGATAAAAGTCCTTCTTGGGGATCACCCAAAAAAACTTTGTAAAAAAACTTTGCAGACAGTGATAAACATTTTGCAAAAAATCAAAGGTGATTGCACAAAAAAATGTCCAACTGTTTCCTTTTCATTATTACAAAAAGAACATACATCACTATTTTTAATGTGAATTTTGTACAAAAATACATTTGTAGCAACAACTCTGTGTAAAAATTTATATTGGAAATTATTCAAATAAGCATTTCCACAACACTTCTTATTGAGTACAAAAAGTTTATTCCATTCTGGGATTTCAACCTTAAGTTCATTTTCCCACCTATAAAACTTTTCATTTGGGAGATAACTTTGCTGTTTAATAAGCTGTGTATAAATAAATTTTACTTTCTTGCAATGAACAACTCTATCAAAGAATTCATCATATGGAGTAAAATTTTCTAGATTGATATCTTTAACTTGTCTTATATATTTTTTAAAACATCAGAAGGTATAGAGCTAATCAAAGAAAAATATTTAACAAAGCTCTGGCTATTTGTCTTTTCCTTGATGTCCTGGAAAAGAAAAAAATTGTTTTTTGCTGCATTCATTATGTTACAAATGTATTTAATATTAGCATTCTCCCATCTCATGTAGTAAGGTATATCTTCTACTGATACATACATAAGGTGTATCCTCTACTGATACATACATGTAGTAAGGTATATCTTCTACTGATACATACATAAGGTGTATCCTCTATTGATACATACATATAGTAAGGTGTATCCTCTACTGATGCCTACATGTAGTAAGGTATATCCTCTACTGATACCTACATGTAGTAAGGTATATCCTCTACTGATACCTACATGTAGTAAGGTATATCCTCTACTGATACATACATGTAGTAAGGTATATCTTCTACTGATACATACATAAGGTGTATCCTCTATTGATACATACATATAGTAAGGTGTATCCTCTACTGATGCCTACATGTAGTAAGGTATATCTTCTACTGATACATACATGTAGTAAGGTGTATCTTCTACTGATACATACATAAGGTGTATCCTCTATTAATACATACATATAGTAAGGTGTATCCTCTACTGATACCTACATGTAGTAAGGTATATCCTCTACTGATACATACATGTAGTAAGGTATATCTTCTACTGATACATACATAAGGTGTATCCTCTATTGATACATACATATAGTAAGGTGTATCCTCTACTGATACCTACATGTAGTAAGGTATATCCTCTACTGATACATACATGTAGTAAGGTATATCTTCTACTGATACATACATAAGGTGTATCCTCTATTGATACATACATATAGTAAGGTATATCCTCTACTGATGCCTACATGTAGTAAGGTGTATCCTCTACTGTTACATACATGTA